>CM022481.1:14852480-14960387 GCA_011952105.1 Coreoperca whiteheadi | reverse complement strand
CCCCCACCACCACCACCACCACCACCTCACTCCACGGGAGCTATGAGCGGACTGCGCAAGCACTTCAATATGGGACTGGTGCTACTGATTTGCACGCTCACGGGCCACTGCAACGAGAGCGCGCCCTCGGCGGTCCCGGCTGCGGCCGCCGCCGGCAGGGACGCGCAGCAGGACTTGAGGCGGATAGCAGAGATCGTGACACGCGTGGAGGAGAGCCGGGGTCGCCACAGCGCGAAAACGGAAGCCCCGTTAACATCACGGCAGAGGAGCTATCCGGTGGAACCAAGGGATTTACGCAACGTGAAAACAGACAGAGGGGAGCAGGTTGTCGGTGAGTGACGGCTTGTCGTCTGGGCGTGACCCTTATGTTGGATCACAAGAGGATGCTGTAGCCTAAATGGAAGGATGTAGCCTACTGGAACATCTCTAATATTCATATTGCAAAGTCATTGTAGACTGATGGAACTAACATGGGATTAAGTTAAAGGGTTGTTGCACCCAAATTACCAAAAACATGTTCTAATGTATCCGTAAGTAGCCATGCAGATATTGGGTTGGAGGTATACATTTAAAAACATACAAAAATTCATCCAAAAGTGTCTGCATGGCTAGATACCACCAGAGGTTTCCTTTTTTGGGTGTACCAACCCTTTTATGATTTCCTCAGAATATTCTTTTTTGTTCTTGTGGCTGTTTGCTTCTCACTGGATAACAAAGCTTACCCAGGTCTTCATTTACATAAGGATCCCTGCTTTAGGTGATGTGATGGCCCCTGAGAAAAGTAATGTTAATAGGCTTTAATAAAAATGAAAATGTCCTGAAAATTGCAAATAAACTTGACACTCCTTTCCCATCCTCTCTCTCTCCACAGCCGTGTTCCCCAGAGATCTCAGAAAGAAGGAGAAATTCATAAAACATATAACAGGTATGGTCATTGCAAACTCAGTGGTGCTTGAGTGTCAAGAGTTTGAGAAAGTCCATGAGGCATTTTATGAAAGAAATTGAATGTTAAGGGATTAAGAATGAGGCAGTCAAAAATACAAGAAAAGTGAATGATGGCCTTACATAATGGCTGTAAAAACAGATGTTAGCTCAGGTGGCTTGTGGAGCTGGAAATGTTCTTACAGTCTGTTCTCTTTCATTTCAGGTCCACTCTACTTCAGTCCCAAGTGCAGGAAGCACGTGTACAAGCTCTACCACCACACCAGAGACTGCACGATACCTGCATGTAAGCTGCAAATACACTGGCCCTCTGACACTATGAGGAATGACTCTCCTTGTTAGTCCAAATGTCAACACGCCGTGTGAAAAGCATCCACTCATACGCAAGTTTCTCTCTTTCATCTTCTTCTTCTCAGACTTCAAAAGATGTGCGCGGCTTCTCACACGACTAGCCGGCAGCCTGCAGTGCACAGAGGGGTAGCACACGCAAGGTACCATAATACATTCAAACATACACGTTTTAAGTTTAAAACGAAGATGTATACACAGGACATATGGTCAAAGTCCTGGTGTGTTGCACTTGTTAGATATAACAATTAGAATCCAGGTAGGCCAGAGCATATGACACTGTGTGTGAGTAATGCAGTTTAATGCAGGAAATTATTCAAGTTTCAAAAGGTATGTGACAGAGTGGGAGTAGTGGAGGAAGTATTCAGATCATCTACCTAAGTAAAAGTAAAAATACTAAGATATATAAGTATACTAAGTCCTGCACTGAAAATTTAAGTAGAAATGTAATGTATGCTATTATATTTATTACTGATGTATTAATGTGTAAGTAGCATTTACTGTTGTAGCTGGTGGAGGTGGAGCTAATTTGAACTAACTTATATACGGTTAATTCTATATAACAATGCATTAATGTTTACCAGCTCATCATACATTTATGTAAAATCTTACAGTAATTTGTAAAGCAACTAGTAACTATAGTATAAATGTAGTGGAGTAGAAGTATAAAGTAGAAAAAAATGGAAATACCCCAAGTAAAGTACAAGTACCTCAAATTCATACATAAGTAAAGTACTTCAGTAATTCCTGAATGCAGGACTTCAACTTGTAATGGAGTATCTTTACATTGTGGTATTGCTACTTAATTAAAATATCTGAATGCTTTTTCCATCACTGCATCAGACAAATATAAAGATGAAAGAATAAGACAGACTCCTGTAAGTCAGGGCTTAAGGTAACGGAGTAAAGACCATGTTTTTCTGTCTGGAGACACTTGTTCACAGTGGTGATATGCGTACTGTGTCGGTTCATGCAGGGTGTTGAAGCGGCACAGCAAGAGCATCAGATCTGTAGCAAATCAAGTTTCTTGATTTATTGTTTCGTGATTCTCTTTGGAAAGGAAAGCATTTGTCAGGTGCTGCCAAGTTGGAGACTGCGCTGAATTTCCCTTCCTCTTCACTGCAGGTTGAAACCAAACACAAGCTCTCCAGAAGAAAAAAAACTTGGGAAAGAAGTGCCTTGGACAGTAAGAGGGAAGCCAAAAATACTCTGACCAGCCCCAACTGATATTAGGCACTGTATTGTCCTTCAGTGAGGTCTGTTCTGCTAGGGCGTGGATTACTGCCACCCACCGCTCTGGCTGGGCCCCGATGGTTGGCTGTCACCACGAGGGAGCAACAAAACCAGACCACCATCTTTAGGATGGTTAAACTGAAGGTGGAGAATAAAAAAAGGAAACAAGTGGCTGAGAGAAAGAAACATGGGGCCTTTTTTTGCTGCTGGCATCCAAAAAGATCTTGCTAAAATAAAACACACAAAAAAGGGACTGCATATTTTTATTTTGCTCATTTCTTTAAGACAAATCCAAATGTATTGTTTTTAGCATGACTTGTTTTCTGCGATTGGTTTGCTCTGTATGAGTGTTTTGGGTTAAGCCCATCCAATTTCTACTGCACTACCTGTTAAGCAGACAAAAAGCTCTCACAGACCCCTGGCTGGCAGTCATGGCATAGTTTCACCCACTTGTGCTCACACTGACAAAGAACTGTGGTTAAATTATTAATTGCATGAACATTTCTCTGTGTCTTTGCAAGACATGTTAAAAAAAGAAGTGGCAGTTGTAAGTCACAGCCCTCCTGTGGATCTAGATAAGGCATGGTACAGTCTATATTTATATATTTGAGTTGTCACAAGGTTCCACTGTACATACTTTACGCCATGACCAAATAAAACAAGAGAAATATGTACATACTGTATAGCAAAGCATAAGAGGATTCCACCTATCTCAAATGGCTGTTAAATACATATATATAAATATATATATAAATAAAATATATTTAAATAAATTATAAGATTGGTACAAATATGAATGGTCTTTGTTGTCTCCTGCAGTGTTTTTTCTTAAATTCCCGTTTTGGGGAATGCTCCCTGAATGACCACATGACTGAACCGAGTCCTGGGACTACAGATTTGGTGAACTGCCCACTGCTGTTAAAGTCAGAGCGTTTAAAAAGGTCAACTCAGAGAGAGTGAAGTGCTGTTTTTGTTCGAAATAGAGGTTATGGCAAAATCATTTTTACTTGTGAGCATGTACCAGAATGTGAGTCAGCATATTTCAGTCATAAAAATAGTCATACTGGCAAAGAAGTTCAACAAATTACAAAACAACTTATTTCCTCACTTGACTCCAGTGAAACGGTTTCTAGTTTTATTCGAAGTTTTGAGACGTGTTAGTGGGATTTCTGCTCCTATACCAAAACAATGGAGGTGAATGAAATTTCATTTGTGGCGCTCACAGCAATGAAAAATGACATTTAGGGGCATCCTGGTAGTTGACTGGTTTACGACGCCTACCATGTAACAGTGACATTCCCAGTTCAACTCTGGTCGGCGAACTTTGACGCATGTTATTAACCCCTCCCTACTTTTCCTGCCTTTCTCCACTGACATACTATCAAAAATGGCTAAAATACCATACTTTTTTTTTTTTTAAGAAATGAAAAATGAAGTTTAAAAACCTCAACGGCTCCTTTCAGAAACAATTTTCTGATTACTCCATACAAAAAACAAAAAATTGTTCCCATGAACATTGTTTACACTGAATCAAGGGTTTAGTGAGAAGTTGTTCTTTGAAATTTGAGCGAACTGACCATTAAATACATCTCCCTTTTCAGGTGCATTTTTTTTTTTTTTGCATTTATGTGATAAGCAGGTATTTGTTTAGAAACATAATTATTTTGGGTTAAATAACAAGAAGTAATGTAAGTTCATGTAAGAACTATTGGTAGAAAGCAAATACCTCCCACATGAAACTGCTCACAACAAGGTCTGTGGATTATCTTGAGTAACCGGGTCATGACTTCTGGAAAGAGACATTGCTGTTGAGTATTTCAAATGTATTCGTGCCATATATCCTATTATATTAAAAAAATGCAGATATATATGGCCAATATCTCCAAAACACGGCAACTCACACCCAAACAATTAAGATGTGTAAATAGCACTACAGGTGAGACGAAAAACATATATTTTTTAAATTTTTGGGTGAATGAGAATGGTATCAATCTTCTCATCTAGCTCTCGGCAAGAAAGCTAATGAGCGTGTTTCCCAAAATGTCAAATTATTCTGAACTTTGTAGCCATCATTTGCTTGTGCCAGAGTGGATTTGTGCAGGTTGTGGAATTAACTGCTAGCAGTGCTTGTGTTAAGTGGTATTAGCGAACTACTTTGCCTGATGAAAACAGATTGGACCACATTGTGTACAAACGAAAAATGTTTATCAAGTCCATAAAATCTCCCATTTTGGAAACCTCTCGCAATTAAGCTCTGATTCACATGCAAGTTCCTTCACAGTTAAGGCGTTGCTACTTTCACAGACACACAATCCTTAAACATTTGTCAAACGCTCCAGTCACCAGCTGGTCAAACATTTGGCTCCCTCCTTGTTTAATAATTTACATCCCTTTCTCAATGTCAGCTCTACCATGTGGAAATTAATCACACTTAATGTCTATTGGCACAGATGAGTCCTCCCTTAAGGGATTACCAACATTTAAGTAGTAAGTGGTGATTGGCGCACAGCAGAATAACTTTTGTGTCTACAAAGAGGAGGAACATTGAAGGGAATGACTGGGAACAGATCTTGGTTCTTATTTCTGTTTTTAAATATCTATCTTGATATGCTTGATATGTAATATTTGTAAGAATATCTTGTGTTAATAGGTCAGATAAAAGGAGCGGCATACCAAACAAAACCAAAAGCAAGATAATAACCTAACCACCATGCGTTTCGCAAAATATCCAGGAAGATTAGCATTTAGGCTAGCATTTACTTTGATCCCAGTGTCAGCCTTTGACCTGTAAACCTCGGAGATGTCCAGTCGTGCATTATTGTCTGCAGGATACCTTCATTCATATAAATTCTTTAGCATATTCGAAATGTAAAGATGACTGATTTGTCTGTAAAAACAAATCTCCAGTAGTCATACTCATTTATAGATTTTATTAATCACCTGAATTTACAGTCTACAAACTTGTGAACGCAGCATCGTTCTTATTGTACACAATGTGTGGTTTGTATAACATTTACAACATTGAAACAAAGTGTTCTGGTTCTTTCAGTGACATCTGCAAGAGGGTTATACTGATGAGTGCTTGTGTGATTTAGCTAGAGCATATTTGGTTGATTTTTCTTGTTCATTTGACAGATTCAGCAAAGATCGTTTAAGGTGGGATCTTGTTAGGACTTTATCTCCAGAAATGCTTTGCAGCAACGTACACACTGTTCGTACACCTTCTCAAAGTCCTCGTCACTCCCCTAAGAGAAAAACATAAAATAAGGGAGAAATTAAAATATGTTTCAGCCAGGTACTGATAGCTGAATCATTACATAAATTGATTTTTTTTTCTTTAAAGCGGTGGCATAGAATTTAAATAAACTGATACTCGATACAGATGTAGATATGTAAGCCCCATTCTGTGATGTGGTATGAACAAGTATGATAAAAGATCCCAGACTGCCAACAGGCTTCAACTGTACACTCATCGTGAGCCTGAACCCACACCCACATGTGGTTACATAGCACTTCCTAAGTTGCTGCCAAAAGCAGCAAGAGTACTTTTCAAATTCTGGTTTTGACAGTTAAAAGTGGTTGACTTTTGCTGAAACCTTGATAGATTTTTGTGGAAAAAACCATTCTAACCATAGCACACTTCATCTGTCCCATCCCCACTGGTTCACATGTGAACTGAGGCATTGGACAGCGAATATTGAATAAACAGCAGTTGTAGGATATTTCAGTCTGGACCAAAGTGGTACCATCCCTAGAGCCATACTAGTAGCATGGCTAAAAAAACACACACCTGGTGGTGCTATTAATGCAGAAAAAACAGAGGGCACAGTAAAAAAGTTTAGAATTGGGTTAATTGATCTGGAGGTATCTAAGTGACAGCCATGATAAGTAACTGAATTCTGTTAATAAAGTAGGTTCTCATGGCCTTTAAAGCTAAATGTAAAAGTGTTTAGTGGGAAATTATGAATGTAAACTGTCAATTGTGTCTAGTAACAACACAGAAAAATGCGACAGAAAGGCACTTTGGTGCTTCAGTCATGCTGAGTTTGTCATTATAATCACACTAATCAAACAAGAAAACTTATGTCTTCATTTATCCAGACACACTGACAGTGACTGTTTGGCTCCTCTTGGATAGTTTTGCTGTTATGCCATGTGGTTGCTGGAGAGGTACCACGGTCCAATACTGTCAAGTGTCCAAACCACACTGCCTGTAAAGAGATTTCATTCACGCTGTCTTTTGGCAAAAAGAGCTACAAGACGACACACACGTTCAAAGAAAAGTGGTGTTCAAGGCCAAAATCTGAGACAAGATAACATAACCGACTACATCAACTGTGGTCAACCACCACCTCTTCTTCTGGCCACATCTCTAATAATTTGAGGACTGTGTATTTTGGGATCCTGGTTCAACCAAATGTAATACAGTACTGCAAATGGGCACAAATGCATTATTATTAGGCCAACAGAGTTTTAGCTGCACATCACCCATCAAGGCCAGGCAGGGAAGTATTACTTTTTCGAGCTGCATTAGTATTTATTTAAATACGTTAGAAAATCTTAAAAGTCAAAATCTTTTAAAATGTAAATTGACAACTTATCATCACTAATCAAACTTTCAAACCTTCCTCAACCTTTACTCCCTTCACTTTTCCCACTCTGGCCTTTCTCATTCATAACCCTCAAAAAGATAAAAGGCAGCCAGGACTCGAGTCCAAATCATTTGGCAGGACTTTCAACTGCAGCGAAAGCACGTAAGGAGCAAAACAGCTGAGTGAGCCATGGAGCGTGAAAAGGCAAACCAATCTGAAAACAGAAAAGACTTCTGATATTTGATTAATTGGACATGACTATAAGTTGTGTAAAAGTAATTTACTGTGGTGTGTCCCAGGCTGGAATATTTGAATAGCACATTTATTTCGTTATTTGCATTTATACAAGAAGTGTGAGCAAGGAACCGACTGTGCTGCCGTTTCACTGTTGCAGTCCACTGTCTTGTTTTGGGGCTGTTTATTTCATGAAACGTGCCTTGACATGATCCCATTTCTTCCTGTGGAGAGTAAATTCCTCCAGAACTACCACATGACCCAGAAGGTAGACATGTTCTGGCCACAAGTGTGGTCTCCACTGTGCAACATTTCCTGTTTGTTTTTCTTATTTATAATACCCATCTCATTTGAAACAGGTGTACAATCGTTTCCAGGCACAATTGAAAGTTTACATTTGCCATCAATCAGTATTAAGTTTAGTTTTAAAGGCCCTGAAAACCTATTTCCTCGTTCAGCTTCTTACTATGAGCAACTATGAGTACACAAACCCAACTTTTCTGCCAAATTTCAAACTATTTTGGTCAATTTACGTGAGAGATTTTCTGCATTTCTTGTTTTGTCGGAGTTCTTAACCCTGGATTGAAATGGAGGGGTTAGAAAACCGTGATGTCATGTACGTGTGTGCACCATTCAGAATTTAGCAATATCTGAATCATAATCCGATGACAGTTGCGGGGTTGTTTGCTTATGTTGCCAGGCCACTGTCAATCTGATCAAATCACACACAGTGCTCAAGAAGCAGAATACAAATTTTTGAGTGTTAAACTCTTACAAAAAAATACCAAAGGATGATGTTTTCAAAACTTTCACGTTGATTGTTGCTTATTTATGAATATTTGATGCTTTAGGAAAATACGTAAGTTCTGAGACCAGGTTTTTAGGGGCTTTAAATTCAAACTTCATACAATAAAAAAAATAACCTGTTAATTTTCAACAGTTTTCAGTAGTACAGATGGTTAGAAGATGGGCGCCGTCATCCACATATTTAAACGATATCACCCTTGTTTTTGACGGCTGCTTTTCACGTCCTGTAGCTGTTTGGAACAACTATAAACACTTCTGATCTTCCCTTACACAGCGTTAACGCTGACATGGTATATACACAGTTATCCCCTTTGGCAAATTATTTTAAAATTGATGACATTCAATATAATGTGTGTGAAAAACAGCTTGAATTTTGAGTTTCCAAACTCATTCAATTTATCTTGACCAGTGCTTCCCCAGTAACATTCAATATATACTCCCCATATGGGGATCATTAAGATCAAGCATTGAGGAGTCATCTTAAAAATACTCCACATGAGAATTTACTTGACTACTTACATAATAATACTTACATAATACGGGTCTTTGATGATCCGCTGCTTCTGAGGGTCATATGAACCAAGAAGCTCAATTTTAGCCTGGGAGTTCTTCACCAAGTTTGCTTTTCTGTTCAACTCACTGTGAAGGCACACAGAAGAAAAAACAAGAAAAACGGTTGAAGGTTTTAACATGACACCTCTGGACCAGAATAAAAGTCAGCATTTTTTAGAGGGAATATGTAAACTATTTGAATATATAATGTTATATAGTTTTTTTTTATCTGCCATTTAGATATGAGGTGAGATGTCTATCTTATCCTATGTGAAAAGCTGTTGTGTTAAAAATACTTCCAATAATGAACAACCCCTTGCTAATGACATCCATGTGATTAACGTCCTCCAAAATCCCTAACAATGGTAAAAGCTCGATTCCGGCAACACACAGAAAGCGATAACAACACCTCAACCTATTTAAGCCAATCTCAAACTAAAGTAACAAAATTAAATCTCAAACCGGAGGTCAAACAAGTAATAAACAGTTAAGTTGACAACAATGAGATGGGTTCTGTTAAAAGAAAACTAACATGGACTGAGTACCTTTGCTCTAGGACAGGGTCTCATTTTCTCAGTCTCATCAGCTTAAAATTTGTGGGGGAAAAAAATTATGTGGGAGAGAAAGGGGAGAAAAGCATGCCCAAAGAGCAAAGACGAGGCATTCAAAGAACTCAGTAAGCTGCTTACAGATCAGATCTGCCATAGGCATGTGATCTCAAAATGATCCCTAAACGTTCAAAGTATCAAAAAATATCCCTCCCCCTGACCTCTGGAAAGAGCTTAAGGAAGGATATTGCTCATTAAGGGGAAGGCATTCACCTACACGTTAGTTATAGCTCCGTGTTACCACCATTTCCACGTGCATGCGAAGAAGTAGCACAGATCTCTATTGACACAGTAAGCAAGACAACCTAGTTTGACCCCTTTCAAGGCAAATGTCTTTTTTGATCTCAGGCAACCATTAATAAGTAAGACAGGACACTTGACACATGACACCAGTGTTTTCAGCGACTGTGTGCCCAACTGCGATCCACATTCACAGAAATAATAAACACTGCTGCTGTGGGCCGAAATAACTGTACCTCAAATTGCTCTCATCCATGCAGAGAATGTACTCGAAGCTCATGAAATCATCCTTGGTCACCTGGAAGTGGGGGAGGAATCCAGGACAAAACAAATATTACTTTTGGCTCATTACGGAAACACAGTAAGGCCTGCAGAGCCTCTCTACGGGCCTTCAGAAAGGGTTCAATCTTATGCAGTGAAAATCAATCATTTCCAATACAATAAGAAAGACATTGAAATACACGTTTAAAGTTACAATCCTTAAGATTGTCATGAAATCAAACCCTGTTTTTGATACTATTTATGGTCAGCATTTCTTCAGGAATAGCCATTGTATTTACATTCTGTAACAATCTCGCTACACAGAAGTTTTCATTGTTAGTGACGGGGTCTGCCAATACTACGCTGGATTCCAATTGCCTGAGTGATTCACAGTAAAGAATGCATACAAAGCTAACATAACTTATTTGTTCACAAGAAAAGTCCACACTGGGCACCTTTAAGTTACTGCTAATGCAAAATGAACATCAGTCAGCAGTCACAGGAAGCATAATGTATTTGTCACCAAGGTTAGCTTTGACAGCGGTTATTCAACAAAAATGCTTCTACAAAAAAAGGGAACAGTAATCTTCAGCTGTTTTTATCAGCGTATCATTTTCAGTTTTTGCAAGGGAGTAATGAAACACCATGGAGACAAAGTGAGCCGTTGGATGTGGAGTTAACCAACCAACTTTAATGTGCCCTGCTGTTATGTGGAAAACTACTCTTGCCTTGTGCAGCATGAAATCAGATTATTGACTGACGTCTTTGTTAAAAGAAAGGACCTGTATGTATCATTTAGGAAGAGCTATTGGCAGAAATGGAATATAATATATATAAGAATATTTTCATTAGCGTATAATCACCTGAAAATAAGAACTGTTGTGTTTTCATTACCATAGAATAAGCCCTTTATATCTACACAGGGAGCGGGTCCCCTTCCACTGAAGTCGCCATGTTTCTACAGTAGCCCAGAACGGACAAACCAAACACTGGCTCTAGATAGGGCTGTTTGCTTTTTTCACAGCCACAGCAGTTTCTCCTACACACATAACCGCACTTGCTGTTACCACGGTGACCACAGGTGCAGCCAAATCAACCAGAGCTTAAATCTTAAGGATAACTTTAACATGATTCTGGACTCATAGAAAACTGGGTTATGACAGGGATCTCTAAGCTACACATCTGTAAGCACGTGGAGGGGTGTTGTGCACCGTATTCACTGTGCTAAGTGATAATTTAATGGAAGAAATAAAAAAACAGGCAGCGCATGAAAGAAGCGAGGAACAAAAGAACAAGACATGAATAAAACTCCTGCAATGCTCCAGATGTTGAGATAGAGACACGTTCAGTCACAGAGACAGCTGGGATCATTTATGTAACAACAGTAAACAGATATTTATGACGACTGCTTTGAATCCATGTTTATATTCCCAAAGTGTCTGGCTGTGGCCATGGGGGTCTGATCACTTTATTTCCATTTGAACACTCTCACATCCTTTCTCTCACACAGGGTTTTAATCTGTGGCGGTGATAATAACAGTGGCTGCTCCTGTCTACCTTGCGCTCTCACACTAACTGAAACATTGGTAATTCCCCATCTAAAAAGGCTTATGAGAGGCCTCTCACAAGGCTGACAGAGACCTCGGTTTGATTTCTGAAATATCTGGCTGACAGCGTGCTGGGAGTCTGTTACTGTAAATGAGGAATGAGCAGGGAGACACACACAGCATAGTTCAAGTTCAGCAAGTTCAAAAGATGATAAAACCCCGAGAAGACATGAAGAGATGCCATAAAATTGTAGGAAAATAATCAATCAAAAGGCCTTTTTCGTTTAAGACATTTTGACATATTAGAGGTGAAAAATCACAGGTTTAAATAATACAATTTTTCTTCAGTTTACGGGTATTGGTAATGTGCATGGTGGCTCACGGTCACACTGTCATGACTTACTGGGACATTTGAATATAACAGAGCAACCGTTAAAGGTGGGATATCCGATTCTGGAGAAATCCAATACCATGACTATACCGTGATATAGAGCAAAGCACAACACTGCAAGTAATATAAGTAATGTTAGCTAGCTTGCGGGTCAGCAAACTGTCCCTACAGTTGCTGCTGTGAAGCAAACAGCCAGAGAGGACGAGACGTTTCCCAGAGCAGCACACCAGCTCCAGACAGCGATGCTCACAACTCTCCTGCCGCCATAGCTAACATCACAACAACAGGATATCTTGGCAAACTGGAAAGTAAGCTAAATATCTGTGGGCAAGTCATTTAACGTTACGTTAGTACACAAATCATGGCTGCAATAGTGTTGAGCGGCTTTGTTTGTTTAGCATTTACAGATACAGGGCTGTGTACAATCACTGTTTTTCACTGAGTTTTTTTTCAGTGCACACACTGAACGGACAGCTAGCAGGCCGTGAGGAGACATTCGCTTGATTTGACAAAAAGACGTGTATTTGATTAGAATCGTATACCCCACCTTTACGATTATTAGTAACAGTAAGTGTTAATTAATGCATTTGTCAACAACTATAACTCCTCCAGTGGGCATTCATAAGGGGAGGCTGGTGTGTAAACAGATAATGAAGCAAACATAGTTTAAATGTATCTTCATAGGAGGAGATATAATTGTTGACAAATACTATACATTAATAAACACTTCAAAATGTAATTGTATCTGCATATAACTACATATAGTAAATTATAAACCATTTATTAAATATTGCTCATAAAGTCAAGTTTCACCAAATATTTTAAATTTAACTGATTTCTATTTTAGACATCTTGAAATATACTCATACTATTACATACTACTGTATGTAAACAACAGCAACAACAACAAAATAATATATAATCAAAAAGGCAAAATTTCAAGAATCTAATCTTTGACAACAGCCCACAGAGCAACCCTAGGCTGTCTTTGGATGGTATAATAGTTTAAAACATTGGCCACACTTTATTTTATCCAAATGTTGACTCAAAGATAACATATTGATGAGTTGAAATAAAAATTTCAGCTCTCGGAAATCTAATGACTGGTTGACAATTTCGGATGAGGCATTAACCACTCAACATATATTTTTTATGGATCACTTTGGAGCATGTTTGCTTTATTAAACAAACACATTTGCTTATGTGGGGAAACGGTGGACTCCAAACCATCTCCAACTTGGCCAAGTCTGCTTGGAAACTGGCATGGGGAGGGTAAAATTGAGGGTGGGAGCAAAAGACAGTGATAAAGGAAAAGAGGAAGGAGCCAAATCTTGTCAAAGGTCATTGTGTGGATTTGGCTGGGTTTAAGCCAAAGACTGAGCCTCCCCATCCCCACTTTGAGGAGATTAGATGAGTCTCTGACTGAATGGTTTGCAGACAGACAAACCAACAAGACGACAGATCTCAAGCACAGGGTGAAACCCCCGAGTTCTCTCAGGGAAACATAAAAGAGTGTTTTCAGGGCACAGGGGAGTGGGAGTAGCACTGAGGATAAGCCAGCACAGCGTTAGGGCTGAAGGCCCTACATGGACAAACATTTTGGTATAATTTCAAGCCTGTTTCAGAATTTGAAACACATGCTGAGAGGTGATACAAAGATTGGCTCGATCAATATTTCACACACAACACGGTTACCATCATTTTACACAGCATTATAGACACAGGTCTGGTCAACAGGTTCACAACCAAATACACATCAAATATATTTCAAAGATAAGAACACTACTGTCTCAAAATTAATATCAGAAAACCTATAAACTAATGAAAACTGCCATTTTGAATTTAGAAATGACTAATTAACATGAACTTGTATTTGGAAAAAGGTTCCTAAAATGGTTGAATAAATCTTAAAAAAAAGTAGAAAGCCACCTTTTTAGCACATTTTTAACTGCTCACGTAGCCCATAAATTAGAGGCACATGAAAGACACTTAGACAGGACTAAATATACTGCAGAAATGTAATATTTAGTGATACTTCTGTATTCAATAAAGGGGGAAAAAACATGACAAATAAGTGACTTTCCAGTCTCATCTTCCTTGATTGATATCGTGGTTGAAGTAAAACTGAAGTAAAGCTGAAATGTGGAAGGCTGTTGCTCTGTCACTTGTTAAGCTGCAGCTCTTATTTTAAGACAAAGTTTGAACCCGTGTTGTCTGGAACGAGTCATGTCATCTCTTAAACCCTCAGAAGCTGAGTCACCTGCTGTGTCCTGCAGAGTTCACCAAACTGTCACAAGAGGTCACTGTATCTGAGGTCTAAGCTAAACCTGCTGCACACTGTTTAACTAATTATAAAAATACAAAAACACTGTTCATATCATTTTAAGACAAGATATAAGTTAATATCTTTCACCATATATGCCCTTATAAAGCCATTTCTTATATAAATGTAATATTGTCTAAGCAAGCATGTAAGTCATGTACAAAGGGACAGAAGTTAAAGTTTTATGAAACATATAGTTGTAGGGGAAAATTGTACCACAATACAATGCTGAGATTGAGTTGACTTTATATCAGAGCAGTGGTTCCATGGGGGTCGGCCCAAAAGAAAAACACAAAATTATGTTGTTTTTTTTCTTTTAACTTTTTTTCTAATCTTTGCTTTTTGTCTGGAGATAATTTTAAAAATTTCGAGTAAATTCAAATAAAGCTATTTGAATCTTTGGTTGGACTGGCCACCATGCACATGACATATGCAACCAGTAAGGAGAGCTCACAACAAAGCTTTGTTTTAAGGGGTCATAGGCCAAAACGGTTGAGAACGAGGGTATTAGACTAACACCAGTTCATATTTGTGCAAAAGTGCAAGTTGCCCACGTAACGGTGATTTTCTGACTTTTCTCTAGCAGTTAAAGAAGAGCTCAACATTAAATGCAATTTCTTGAGTCATTTTATGAAACCTTATTACATCAACTGATCCTGGTCCCATTCTACAGTGTTCATTGCAACAGGGGTTATTTCCCATTTTCCAGAGTAAGCGTCTGGGTTTGAATTAATTTTATTAATTTGTGATGGGGGTGCGTTCAAGCAGGAGTAGTTGATCTTTAATGAAACAGAGGGCTAAATGGGAAAATCTGGCATTGAAAACTGAAACAAATTTTCTTTTCTACCATTTGCAAAGGAAAACAAATAAACTGAACATAAATCATTGTTACAAACACTTGTGGTATTTGGAGTTCCTCTGAATCATCAACATTGGCCGGACTTTACATCCTGTTCAGCTGCAGTTCAGATGAACATGTGCTGGTTTTGACAGAGCAATCATGTGGAATTTAGCAATTTATTTGAACCTGTATTAAACTGGAAAAAGCTCCAGTAAGCTAGTCATCCGCTGAGTGACAGCGCAACAGCAGCACCTGGGTGTCTAGAAGGCATCGTCTTACCAAAATGGCACTCATACACAAAAACATCAATGAGGTGGGAGGAGCCTTGGGACATCTGGTTATACCTGTCGGGCCCTGTGACTCGTCTCAATGCCATGCTTCCTGAGGCAGGACAGACCGCGGGCGTCCGGTAAGCTGCCTATATTCTAGTCGGATGTGGCACCACTGTCTATGACCCACTGCAACAACAGAGAACAAAAAAGGGGGCGCTAACTACTGCTAAGACAGGTGTAGAGGTGGGTGGTCGTACCTGCCTGGCCACATGCCTCATGGGCACGTCATGCTTCTTCATGCAGGCTTGACCGCGGTGGTCTGGAGGGTTCCCTATCTCATAGGTGGAGGTGGCAGCACTGTCTATCCTCCACTAGGCAAAGCAGAGCACGAGGAACAATAAAATTGTAAAAATGATTCACACTCTCACGTACAGGTATGTGGTAGGTGGTACAGCATTTACAGGACGATGTTGTACTCTTGAGGACAGGACTACAAGGGAGACTCAACAGGTGGAATTTTGGACTAATGTTCTGAAACACATCCGTCCCCTAATTCATGATCTTTGGTGGCTACAGGTTGTTCATTGTTATGTACTATTAGTTCTGATGATGACGACCTATTTCACTCCAGTTATTTAACTCCAGTTTAAACTTCTTATATCACCAACCCGTACTTCATGTATGAACACTGGCATACTGTCAATAACCAGGTGTTGTATGAAAATATATTTACATTTATTTTGTGATTATCACCCAACTCAATCACTATGGATCTGGGTGGGGTTTTTTTTATCTGCCACAATACATATTAATTTCCCATTAATATCAGTTAAGAATAATCCGTGGAAGCATGCGTTGAAAAATGGACAGTAGTAATGTACAGTACATGTTATTTGGAACAAATATGTAGTTGCGAATGCAAAATTGGTTTGGTCATTTAAGTCTTTCTATGTGCTCGATACTACTGTATCTTTTCTGTTGCTAATTTGAGAATTGTGCTAAAGGAAAAGACAAAAGAAAGCTCTCTTTATAAAAAACAAAATTCCAACATCAACATGACAAAAACTGTCAGTAGATGTAATAGTGGGCCACTACCCATAATGACCTGTAGTATGAACATACAATGTACGAATTAATTAATAATGATATTACCTTATCAACCACACCAGCATCTGTTGCCATCTTCCTGAAGACTGCTTCAGCGATTGGGGATCTGCAAATATTCCCTGTTCAAAACCAGAAACACCACAAGAAAAACTTTCATGGAATGTTTTTAAAAATGTTAATGAGGCCATGAACAGTTTTACCATAAACTGTAACCCTTAAGGGATTTGCTGAGGGTAACACACGTAATCAATAAACAGTATATAACCTATTTAATTTTGTAGCTTTTGAGTATAGTATAGCTTAACACAGCGCAAAAGAGGTTCCACTATCTGTGTCTAAATGCAGGTTCACGGGTAAAAAAGAATATTTTAAATTGTGTCGCTGTAAAGGGAAACTGCCTCAAAAATGGCTACAGCACAAGAGAAGCAAGCTGTCACAAGACAAAGGTAACAAACAGGGATATCCATGGAGGTATGTATGGCAAATGCTGATACTTAACATGTAACCCAATATGACCCACAATGTTGCCAATGCTAGCAATATGGTAAAAACACTGAGCAGGAATGCTATACGCCAATGATTTACAGGACTGTTGCATCATGCTTAATATTTAACTCACTGGATTAACCAAACCAGAAGTACAATATCACAATATATGGAGATGTCACATAATAAAACTACATATATAGATCGATTATTCTATTCATATCGCCCACCTCTGATCTAACACATGATCTTGTGGCTAATCACAACCTGACTTTATGAACTGGTCCAGGTGTTGTGTCAACGTCAGAGCTGGTAAATGACTGCAGGCTGGGGTATGCATCACTAAACGTAACTGCAACTCGGCTGAGCTGCAGACAGCTCCTGCCTGCTGCCTCAGCACGGTGCCGACGGCAGCAGAGACGAATAACGTGAAGTTACCGACGCCTTGATGAGGAGAAAGAGTCCCAGCCGAGCAGCTTCACGGTGCTCGTAAACTCTCTCAGTTGATTTCCGGGATGCTTTCACCAAAACTCCCCGCTAACGTTGGTCAAGGTACCGTAACTAAGGACACATCTGTGATGTTTCCCATCACACCGACTGTGCATAAGTACATAATGAGAGTGTCTTGAGTGAAAAGTTTAACGTTATATAACACTTCGCAGTGAACTGATTCATTAACAGAGCGACTCGCTAGTTGAAGCGTTTCAGCTAGCACTCTGCGGTAAATCTCACAACGCCGAAATAAACTACTCAAATACTATACATGGGTACACTGTTCGTATGTGATGTTTGACTCATACAGCCACACTCTAGCTGAGCTTTTTTGGGGGGGTAAAATAACGTATCTTACCCAAGCAAACGAACAAAACCGACTTTGTACTAGTGGCCGCCATGTTGTTCAGAGGGGTCCTGTATGACGCCGCAGGTGGTGGCCAACTAGTGCCTGCACGAGAATTTCGAAAGTTTTTGGAAGATTTAAGATATTATGAAAATGCTGCAGATATGATTATCATTGTTTTGAAGTATTATAACTCACTTTAGATTTCTCACAGGTTTTGTTGTATACAACTCAAAATAGTTTATCCTAGTTAAAATTATTAGATGCCCTTTCACCAGGCATTTCTTTTGCAGTTTGCAGAAGGTGGAAAGTAACTAAGTACATTTAATTAAGTATTGTTCTGATTAGCTGATTAGCTTTTTTGAGTGGGCCTATTTACATTTTAAATTTCACTTTGCTACACTTTTCTCATAGCTATCTACTAGCCTAATTATCTTGTGAATTAAGATTTCAAGTTTAAAACTAATTGTCATTGTCATATTTGTAAAATATGCATTTGTGTAGACTGAATTAACGACACACTGACCAACTAAAACGTTAAAATGCTGCTTGCAAATAACAGTAATCCAGTAATATATTAATATACTGCAACACTCAAAATAAGACCATTCTGCTTAACAAGAACTTTTACTTTTGATAATTAAGTGGATTTTGCTGATAATATTTATAGACTGCAGGTTCATTCTTGTTACAATGGCTTGTTCTTGACCAAGCTTTGGTATCCAATAAACTCTACTTTCATGTTTTGCTGGACAGGAAAGTACAGTTTTGTGATGATTCGAAACATATGTGAATCTGGCACACTAGCCTGTAACACTCACTATTATTTTATTGCTAAATTAGTCAATCCCAGCTGTGAAGTGTTGATGTTAATGTTAGAGTTACAGATTTAGTGAGAAGTTTTCAGATCCCTCATTGTAAATTAGAAACACAATCTTGCTACAGTCCATTAACAAATGTAAATCACTGTCACACTTAATGAAATCCATACTTTTTATGATGTACAACAACTTCAGCAAATCTGGGCTTGAGGTCACCTCAGACTATAAGAAAAGTGTGTCTTTAAAAGACAAAATAAGAAATACGCATGTCATGAGAAAATCTTTTTGTACTGTGACGTGAGCTTTTGCCTCACATTTATAGAACAATTCCAATTCCCAACTGAAAAAGAGGTTCAATGATTCTTGTGTGATGTTGATGTAGGTTTCACATACCCACAGAGTCAGCAGTCAGTGGACGGTCATTGCCACTCTACTAAATACTTAGCCCTGTCTCACTTTGCAAGCCTCTCCAAAAGTATGTACTGCCCTAAAGGTACAGTAGCTGACTATATCAGCGACTATAGAAACAGAGTAAGGGTTTCTGGCACAACTTCACCTACTTCCAAGGTGCATGCATGGAAATTGGAAATAGAAGCAAATGTTATCTTCAATGGCAGAGGTTTAGATGATTCTTATGATTCCCCTCTAAGGACGTTTGTGTTTGTATGATTTAATCGTGGGGGAAAAGCAGAGGAAAAGAGTAAAACATCTAACATTTAATAATGAGATACAGATGTAGATGATACAGAAGAAGTAATTGTATTCAGCACTGGCTCCTCCCTAAATCCTCCATTTCCATCCCAAGCCTGTCCATGCATGTGAATGGAAGTAATTACATTTTTCTCATTTCAGACCAGCAAAACAAAATGTTCTGGACGAGTAATTCTACCAGCTGAACTACAATAAAATCTGAGCCCAGCAGAAAGGCCAGACATGTGTGCATGGAAGACAATGAATATATTTTAATTTAGGACTTAGGTGTACTTCTAAAGTAATTACTGGGTAGTTCTGTTTTCTCCCTGGCTTCTCAAAGCCACCTGTAGGTTTTCTAGAATCTGTTAGGTGAATGATTTCATGCATTTACCTACTTATATCTTATCTGTCTATATATTCCTTGAAACATTTGTGGATTTTTGCACAATATCGGGGAGCTTTAATTGCCTATCCGATTGGGTGGATATGCAGCCAGACAATGCAACAGTGGAACAAAAGGAAGGTAAGCAGGTATGTAATGAACTGTTACGTTAATCAATTCTCCTGTCTCCCTATTTCAAATATACATGTCAGATGACAGTGCCATTAAATGTGATGAACTTTGAACATGCGATTAAGAAATATTACACCTTGTCAAAAACTGTAAAGAAGAAGAAGTTTTTTTAATGCAACAGTCAAAAAAGGATGAAAACAAACTCCATTAAATCAGAATATGGTGTTTAAGGACTCTATGAATACAGCCTTCATTTGTTTTCCAAAATGTGTTCTCTGAAAATAAAGCAGCCTTCTAAAAAGAAGCTGAGCTGTTTTACAAAGAATGGTTTCAATGTTTTTTAATGGCTGTCTTAACTACAGCCTGAGCGCATTAACTTAATCTTGGAAAAAAAATTCAAATCAAACCAGCATGAACCAGCTTTTCATTATTGGTCAAAACCTACTCTCACTAACGAGTTCACATTCTCAAAACCTCTTGTGCAGTTAGCACAACAGCTCTATGTGGGAAAAAGTGAGAATGTATTTCCTTGAACTTTTACCAAACACAATGTTCAAAATCCATGTAGCCTTGTTTTCTTTCCCAATCAGACTTCAGATCTTTACTAGCAGTGACATTACAGGCTCTCGCCTCTAATTGCATTCGTTTGCTTCTTTTTCTGCTAGAAATTATGAGCAGCGGCTCCTGGATACGTATAAATCATTGCGACTGTAATTTATTCAGATAAAGTACGCTATTGCCATATCTTAAGCACTTTTATGACCTCCTCAGTACTACTTGAATGCGGCCTACCAAAAGCACAGGCCTGTACTACAGGGACTGGATACTTAGCTAAAGGTTATTTAATAAAGTAGTAGCAGAAATGTAATGTAGTCAATACAGAAGTGTACAAATATTGCAAAGGTAGTAGGATGGTGTTCAGTTCAGAGTGTGGGTTTGTGTGTGTCAGTCCAGTCTCTGAATGTTGAGGAGTCTGATGGCTTGGGGGAAGAAGCTGTTACACAGTCTGGCCGTGAGGCCTTGAATGCTTCGGTACCTTTTTCAAGACGGCAGGATGTTTGAAGAGTTTGTGTGTGGGGTCATCCACAATGCTGGTGGCCTTGTGGATGCAGCGTGTGACGTAAATGTCCATGATGGAGGGACGAGAGACCCCAGTGATCGTCTCAGCTGTCCTCACTATCCGCTGCAGGGTCTTGCAGTCCAATACGGTGCAATTTCCAAACCTGGTAGTAATGCAGCTGCTCAGGATGCTCTCAGCCGTTCCTCTCTAGAACGTGGTGAGTATGAGGGGTGGGAGATGGGCTTTTATCAGCCTTCTCAGAAAGTAGAGACGCTGCTGGGTTTTCTTGGTTATGGAGCTGGCGTTGAGGGACCAGGTAAACGCCAAAGAATTTGCCGTTCTTGACAATCTCCAAGGAGGAGCCGTCGATGTTCAGCGGAGATTGCTCACTCCATGTGTATGGGGCAATAAATCTAAAAGTGGTAGTCCTCCCTGGAACTCTCTTGGTGCAAAGCCTAAGAATAAATCATTTCCCTGGGAAATGGGAGGACGAGTAACAGGCAGAGTCCAGCACCCTCAGATTTGTGATGTGACTGGCTGGCCTGCATTATCATGCAGGCAGAGCGCCTCTTTAACCCCTGTTCTTAGTAGGACACAGCCGTGGACAGCTGCAAAAGGGAGTTAGTAACAAACCTCCCCAACAACCAAGTGTGCAACTGCAGAACAAATTTGCTTGACTGTTATAGGACCCTGAATCTCTGTCTGATGACCTGGATAACCTCTCATCTTCACACAGCAGGGTAAGGACTGTGAGTAGATCAGAAAGTAAAAGGCTACAGAGAAAGCTAACGACTTTGCCTCAAACTCTGATTGTGGGTGATTTCGCTTTAAAAGATGCAAGAAGCATGTGCAGTAAGAACACCAAAATACTCTGCTTTCCCAAGGGTTTGGTCTCTAAATTGACAGAAAGAATCCTGCACACTGTGGCTGCAAATCCAACTGTGCAAAATATCATACTGCACAGTGGGACCAATGACTTTGTGAAACAACAGTCTGAAGTGTTTTAACTGGACTTTATTGATCTGTTGAACACAGTCAGCTCTCTGAATGCTGAGGTGTTTATTAACTAACTCTAACCCTAACCCTAACCTAACCCTCCCTCTACCACCAGTCAGAAGAGGAGTTGAGAAATTCAGCAGATAGTTGGCACTAACGCATGGCTCTCAACTGCATGCACCTCAATTTATTGACAATTTCACCTTTTTCTGGGAATGCAGACATCTTTTAAAGGCAGATGGACTCTGCCTTAACAAGCCAGAAGTTAAATAGATCATCTCAAACCTGTTTTACTTCCTGCGTCACCCCCCTCACCAGTATGGATTCATCTTCTTCACTTCCCCAAACCCCATCCCTCCTGGAGTTCACTGACTAGATGATAGAGCTGGTCACTGCTGGAACAAAACTTAATCCTTGCCCCTTCCCTTGCGTTACTCTCATTTTCTCTCCCAAAACCCCCCCTCGACGTCCACTTCCATAATTGGCTTTAAGTCCATAGTCAGTTTTGACACATTTCTCACAGTTAATGCATCTTCAGAATCGTCCTCTGTCTCCCTAGCATGATAAAGTACAGCACGTGTAGTTGCTTGTGTACACACTGAATTCAGCGTTATTAAACGCCAAGTCTTTGGCAGGAAAAATGTTTTTAGTCAATGATTTTATTGTTGAGCACAATCTTAATTTCATGTTTTTAGCTGAAACTTGGTTAGACCAAGATAACAGTGCAGCTGTTCTTATCGAGTCTACCCCTCCCAACTTCAGTTTTATGAGCGAAGCTAGAGTGCATAAGAAAGGAGGTGAAGTT
Organism: Coreoperca whiteheadi; assembly: GCA_011952105.1. Taxonomy (NCBI): domain Eukaryota; kingdom Metazoa; phylum Chordata; class Actinopteri; order Centrarchiformes; family Sinipercidae; genus Coreoperca; species Coreoperca whiteheadi. The sequence continues at coordinate 14,937,876 of CM022481.1, read as the reverse complement.
GCCATTTTGTTTAATGATTCCCTCCAACGCAAGAAAATGTGTTGTGGAAATTTTGCTGCTTTTGAATATGTGGCTCTTCAGTTGAATTCCTCTTCTTGAGCTATATTTCTAAATATCTACAGGCCACCTAAATACTGTGCAAACCTTTTAGATGACTTTACTGAACTGCTGTCTATTATCTGTATTGACTGTGTAGTCGTTGGTGATTTTAACATCGATGTTGACAACCTCCAGGGCAAAGGGACTAAAGAACTGTGTTGTGTTCTTGATTAACTCTGGACTGACTCAGCATGTTACAGAGCCCACACACAACAAGGGGCACACTCTGGACTTCTGTCTCCATGCACACAAATGTTCAATCACAAAACGGTATAGCAATGAAAACACCAGTGAAATATTTATTCAGGCTTTCTCCTCCACATTCTTGGGTCTCAGTCAATGAGCTTATAGATAACTTCAATTCTAAAATTACAAATGTTATTGATGCCATCACACCCACTAAGGTGAAGGCTGTTTCAGGTAAGAAAATCTCTCGATGGAGAAATACCATGCTGGTAAGAATAGAAAAAAGAGAGACTGCACATTTATAATTTAGAACTAAGAAATGCAAGGTGGACCTTGTTTGCTACATCGCAGACTAAAAAACCCTCCTGTGTCAGTTGCCTCTGAACTTCTATCTACCAGGGCATGCAATAAATTTGCCTCCTTCTTCACTGATTAAATTCTGACACACTGACACAATTTGATCCTATTAACCTTATAAACAACATCTGAAAGCCTCTTCCTGGTGCCTTGACATTCTTCCAACAGGCTTTTCAAAAATGTTCTAATTGCATGGCCTCAGATCTTCTACAAATTGTCAGCATGTTGCTCAGAAATTGCCTATAGACACAAAGAAGTCACTGTTCTTTAAGTGGGATTCAAAACAGTTTAATACTGTTCCAGAAAGTCCCACCCAGTTTTCCAATCGGTCTAATATGTTGTGGTCGACCGTCACATTAGTACCAACTTAAAATCTAACTGATTGCATAATATTCATATAGATATATAATAGCTATGACAGGTATAAATGCAGAACTGACAATTATGAATTCCAGGGCTTTGTTTTCTGGAGCTGATCAAAGAGAAGCATTGCTGATTCCAGTTCAAAATCTTGATAACTTCATAAAATGAGACGTAGGATTTCATTGCTATTTATATGAATTCAATACCAGTGAAAGAGTTTGCCAGTCAAAGAAAAAGACTCTTGAAACTTTTGTTTCTTCATGTATGGCACTCATTACCTTCAAAGTTTGTTGCTGACAGTGTAATATCACTGGTTTATATCCATGGTGTGTTGCAATGTTTCACCACTGCATGCATCACTTCAATATGAACATGGCATGAACATTAGTTGTATTTCACAAAGAAACCCCACTTTGTGTGTATGCTCATTATCCTGCAAAATTTATATATCTACTAAAGTGGGATTATCGTATTTAGATTTAAAATGTGTTTGGACCTGTTTTGAGTAGAGAAGGATTATCTAGTGCTGACTACACCAGACTATCTGACTACAGCAGTGATGTTAACTGTACTCCTGGGTGTATCGGCGACATCCCTTTTGGGTGTGGTTACAGGTGCAACAGAGCACACTTCTGATGCCACCCATCGGTCACCATGTTTGCATGCACTTAAAGCTAGGGTACATAATGTATTTCAGAAACATTTTTAGTTATATTTGTTGAAATGTTCTTCACATCCTGACAGCAATCAATAAATCAAATGCTCTGAAAAAGTGAAAATAAAAACTGTAACAAGCCCATCCAATCATTTAATGACACGTTACCTACACTAGCTTTAAGTAGCTGTTCCAGTTTACTGATTTTGTGACTGTGCTCAAAATCATGGTAATTGATTAGAGAAACCTGGTTTCACCAGGTAAATTTCTCTCGGAGAATGCAGATTTCTCTGCTATGTATGCAGATAACCAGGTTTCTAATCAGCTAAGTCAGGAAACAGCATCTTCCATCAAATTCCACTTGATTAGAGCATATTTAGCTCTATTTTGGTCTCCACTAACTCATGAGGGGAATATTTGGCTCTTTAACTGCTAAATGCTCCACTATGTTCAGCAGCTAGCCTCTAACTTTGTCTGCCTCCTGTTTGGTGCTGAGCAGGTAGTGAACAGTGGGTTTATCAAAGCTTTTTCACTAAAAACAGCTGGCAAAAACAACGACGAAGAGCAGTGAGAGTGAACCAAAACAGTAAAGTTGCGGTCTGGAATGCAGAATTGAGTTATGATTCCCTGTGGCTTTGTCACTACGAGCAACCACTTTCATTCATTTGATCTATTGTTAATGTAAAAACATGATTAGAGCAGCTTTCAATTTTGATAACTTTGAATGTGTGTTTTCCAGATCTGTGAATAAAATGTTTTCTCCTCACCATGTTAGATGGAAGATGAGTATGTTACTGTCCTCAGACCTACAGGGAAAATTGAAGTAAAAGGAAATTAAAACCTTTTAAAAAATAATATGAAAAAACACAGCAAGCAGTAATCCTCCAAACACAGTTGTTTTCTGTAATACAGTAAGATGAGCTTGTGATAAATAGACACTGACTAATTGAGTAGGATGTGACCTTATATTCCTGGTAATTAGCACTGTATGCATAATTACCAATTATCAGTTACTTTACATAACACTCAAACAATAACTGCAAGAAAAAGATGCCTGCAGCAATTATATCTCATAATTTGCAAGCCATTTTTAATTGAGTCAGCCAGTTTCATTCACGTCCAAGGATGGGTGATAATTACTGTCAATGACTCAATAAAAACACAATTAGCAAAGGATGCAGTGTCACATTAAAGTGTAGAATATGTTTTTCCAACCAGCAAAGTTGAGAATAAAATAAAAGTGACAGAACTCAGGGGAAAAGTGACTAATGGTGTCAGTGTTCATGTTTTCTCTGCTCCGCCTCTCTTTTTTTCCAATTAATCAGAAACAGGTTTCTCCAATCAATTAGATAATATGCTAAATGATTGTAAACACTGCTACTGAACGGATAGATGGGGGGGGGGTGTGTGTTTGTGCATACATGTGTCTGTGTTTAACATATATTATAAACCTTTATTGCTTATTTAAACCTTGATATATTTGTTTTGCACATGAACTCAACACCAAGACGAACTGGTGATTATTGTGCAACAGAAAATTTTCTCATTTATGAAAATTATCATTTTGAGATGGTTATTTTCGACTGCCCATTATTAGCAACGCATGCGACATGCTCTAGGGATGGCAGTGGTTGAGTGTAATATCTGAACAACTCTTGGATGGATTGCCATATCATTTTATACAGACTTTCATGGTCCCCAGAGGATCAATCCTACTGACTTTGGTGGTCTCCTAACTTTTCCTCTATCATGAGATTGCCATTTGGGGTTTGAGTGAAATGTCTTGACAACTATTGAATGGACTGACATGAAATTTGGGACACACATTCATGTCAGCCTCAGGATGAATTGTTATAATCTTGGTCATTTCTTGGCTTTTCATTCCTTCATTATTAACAGGGGGAATGAACAGACTCTTGCATGTTCAATCTTCCCACAGGCACATAGTAAATATAGCATGGCTTTAGACTCTTAGTGTTGTTCAGACAAGAAAACAGTTAAAACACATAAGAATAAGAATGACTTGTGCAGTATTTCACACAGCATTACTGTCAAATATCTTTAAATTCAGGCTATTTCATAAAAATTTTTGTTGGTATTTATGAATAACATGCATGTCCACCTCATATTCCTAATACTTACATTCAAGGGAATAGATCAAAGCATTTTAACCTTGTAATTCCCATGAGGTGTCATTTATCATCATCTTGCATACCTCTGCTTAATCTGAGAACTGTGAGTGGGCTACAGCGTCCTACACTGGCCACCCCTGAAATCTGATTGGCCACTCCAGGTTATTATTCCACACTATGATTGGCTATCTGCCGGGTTCATTTATAGATTATAAAAGTGTTTGTAAGCCAACACAAGAACAGGTGAATTGAACTGCTTTAAATGTCCAGGAAGTTTGTAATAAACAAATGTATCTTGGGCTGTGTTGTGACTGTATTTTTCGTTTGTATGGAGCCTACTTTTGGAGGTTCAATTTCTTTTTTAGGACTTAAAGAATAAAGTATGGAAGTTTTATACTACATTTATATGGTCTATGGTGATTTGTAGGTCTATTTATCGTTTAAGATAAAGATACTGTAATGTTAGTAACTGAAGTAGACGCGAGTAGCGGAGACAGAAATGGTAAATGAACGCTATGCCGATGTGTGAATGCGGGCGCATGCACGTACTTCATGCCACCCCTGCATAGGTCAGTGCTCCACACTATGCATTCTAGTTCTGCCCTCTGCCTTTTGAACAAGTAGATCTGTTATCTTTAAGGTTCAGTTCGTGCACAGATGTTTCAGATTCTAGCTCAGTGAATGTTTCCAATAACACAAGGAAGGAGAGAACAGGGAGTCGGTTGTTACGTCCTTATATGTTTTTCTTTAATTTCAATCCATTGCATTCATACCTTGATCTTGTAGCTATCACAAGCCAACAAAGTTCGCATTAATTCATGCTCATGCTGCTTTCTCTCTCTCTCTCTCTCTCTCATCTAAGCACTCAGTCACTCCACCCATGTCCTGTGAAAGATACAGCTAGAACATATTTTTAAACCTTAAATTAAGGGAGAGAGTCAAGCTCTAAGAATGGAAATGTCACCTGATCGACCATGCATCGTCATTCATACCTGTATAACACTGGTCTAGTTTGGTTTCAGGAGCAGCATTGCCTATAGGGCCATGTGAGGATATAGCCTACGTTTCTTGCTGTGGAAAACCCTCATCTGGGCCTGTGGTGAAACTGTGGAAAGTTGCCAAAAAAGTCACTCACTCGTGCTGTGTAGAGCAGAGCCGTCCTGAAGCGGAGCGGAGTGTTTTTTTATCTGTTGCTGCAACTTCTTATTCTATTGCCAAAGTTTGATTATCATCAATCATAATTCTTCTATTACACACGCTGCATATCTGTTTGATCAACTGCTTCATTCATTCATTTTCACTGGTAATTTAAAATTTTTCAATTTAACAAGCATGTGGGAGTGATGGAATCTTAATTTACTTTGACCCAATTAATATTGGTATTGCTAGGTCATAACCTTAAAATGGGACATGCTTACAAGACAAAGGACTACTGGCTGATTGCACTGTCGTCTATGGTGTTTTATGAGTGTTTTAAGCATGCAACTTTTAGGATCCAATAAAACCTCAAAATAAAGTTAATGTCAGTGTTATTGACAAGCTAGTAGGATTGATATAAAAAAATGTGTAATCATCATCAAGTTCCGGTGGACTGATCCAGTAAGATAGAGTTACTGTGCAAATACAAAACCAAAACCTTGACGTAAAACGTCTTTCCACTATGAGGCTTGCACAATACTGTGTTGATGGCTTTGACATATAGTAACTACCATTCTACCTGCCTTTAATAATCCCCGTGGAAGACACCATACACCCTGCATGATTGAAGGATGAATAGGCTCAGGTAAACATTTATTGCACAATAGTTGCACTGTAATTAGTGCCAAGCCTATTTGATGAGTCAGTGTCTCTGTTAAATGAGTCAATAAAAGATAGTGGAGAGTACTTTGTAATGACAGAAAACAGTTTTCTTGGTAGGGTATAATAAGATTATAAGTAAGATTTTGTCCTGTGTTGAGCAACAAGGATAAAGTCCCACATTTCCACCAGGACAAGAGAAAAAAGAATCTACAGCAGTGTCAGCTTTCACCAATCTCACTTGTGATGGTATCAGGTGTACTTTGAACAAGCTTGTGTTTGGTTAAAACTAGCCTTGTGTAGAATGGGTGGGGTAATGTGAAGTCTCCTGTTGTGATACGTGCTCAGGCAAAGAACAGGCTTGAATGGAATATTTTACTTCTAACACTGGAGAGACCGTACGCTAAAGGATTACCCACTCTTTGGAAATAACTGATTTGAATGTTCATTAAAACCACAATGGAGGCGACCAGCGATACCACTAAAATCCTGGAGAAGGGTCCTGTATACCTTCGAAAGCAAATGGAACTGGAGAGTGAGACAAAAGGACGTATGAGTGCTGTGGAGAGGCTCGCTGCAAGCAAACTGAAATATGTCAAAAGCCAACAGGTGGTCAACTCAACTCAGGAACCTGTGATCAGTTTTGGATCAGCCTCTGTGAGTAGCACTGGGTCTTCTAACCGGAGTTCGAATTGTGGTGGGAATCGTGTCATAGGGAGTAACTCAACAGAGGCTATATGTGGTGCACAAATCTGCTCACCGGGGCAGGTAAGTCGGTCCAGCTCCAAAAAACGACGAGACTCTCTTCTGCTTTACAGACAGAAATGTGAGTTACTGAAGGGGTCAGAAAATGACCGGAAACACCATATAACACGCAAGTTGCTGCTCAGCTCTGTGCACAGAAATGGTCCATTACCTGAGGCAGCAGAAAAGGAGTGTGAATCTAAGGGCAACAAGAAAAAAATCACCACACTTGAGGGAACAGCAAAGGAATGTAGCTCACTTGAAGTTACCTCTCAATCAGAGAGGAGGAGGAATGGAGTACCAGAACAACCCAACACAGAAAATGATTCTGGGACAAAGGTGAAAGCTGGTGTTGTGAACAAAACTGCTGGTCTCCTGACGGTTCCTGAGTTTGAAAGGAGGTCTGGCAAAGGGGTCAGTCGCTCTCACTCTGACATCAGCTCCAGGTACTCCAAAAACTTTGCAGACTTTGATGCTTTCTTCAAGTACTGTGGGCTGGACAGTGAGGTTATTGAGTCTTTGGGGAAGGAGAACTTCACAGAGCGCTCAGATGAACTTAACACCCGGAGTGTCAGCAACTCTACATCAGATGGTGGGTTTTCCAGGAACAGTGGTGACAGTGATGGGTTATTGGAGGATGAGTTACATGAAAAGATACATCAGGGGACATCTGTTATTGAGCGCAATGCAAGAATTATAAAATGGCTGTACAGCTGCAAAAATGCTAAAGAGACTGGAAAAAAGTTAAGAGACCTTGATTGAGATAACTCCTATTTTATTCTATAGAGGCCATAAACCTAAGACTGTTGTATAGATGATACATTTTACCCATTTATCACATTATTGCAGACCCTAAATTAAAACACTGACTACTGTACTGTACCGGTATGTGTGTGTGTGTGTGTGTGTGTGTGTGTGTGTGTGTGTGTGTGTGTGTGTGTGTGGGTGTGTGTGTGTGTGTGTGTGTGTGTGTCACATGCCAATTTCAGCTCACATTTTAGAGAAAAAGCGTGTTTGCATCTGTTGAAACTTGCATAAAGCTTAGCTGTTCTCTGTCCCGTTGGGGCTACAGAAAGCCACACCTTAGACACACAAGGAAACAAAAAAACGTGTTATTTTCCAAACATTTTCAACTTAAAATGTATATTTACTCGTACTTTTATTTGCTCAAACTATGCATTGTACACAGATTTATCACACAGATGCAATTTAGAATGCAATCCTATGTTAAAGGTAAAAACGTGCATATGGGCACATTTCAAGAGACACTCAATGACACACAAATCCAGAAGAGTACAAAGTTTTAAATTTAAGCAGCAGTGATATTCAGCAACAATGCCACTGGCCAACTAATAACTATATAACTAATTCCAAACTCTGTTAGTTCAATTAATAGTACTTTAAATGTTTTGAACTTGAATACTTAATACTTTTCTTAAATAATTTGGTGATTTATTAATGGTTAATAAATCATTTATCATGATCTAAATGTGCTAATAAGACCACATTTTGGGTTGCCAGGTTGTGAAAATTTCCTTTAGCTGGTGTTTTTCCCTTCAAATTCATAATAGCTTAATGCAGACACAAATGTTGTTCATTCATTAATAAATGCTTAACAAGTTGTTAATAAATTGATTTAGTCTGCAAGGTATATGGTCATCGCTCAAAGGGATTTTCCACAATCTTGCAACCCCCAAAAATGTCGTATTATTGGCTTATAACTGATCTATAAAACATTATAAATACAACTTATAAACCATTTATAAAAGGTATTATTATTAGAAAGTGGTAGCAGTAATTCTAGATAAAGGCTTAGAGCTCATGTTATGGCATATGAAACATTTCATACTCATACTCAGCAGGCCCTTCAGACCCCCACAAGCATGAAAAGTGTCCTTAAATCATAATTTATGCAGCCTGCCTCTTAAGTTGGTAATCCAATAAGTCTACTCTCCCATTTCTCTCCAGGTGAAAGGTGTACATTCCATTACACACACACACGCCACAGTTACTGATATAAAAAGTGTCAGTAAGAGGGATCTGCTCCTTATATGTTATTGTGTTTGAGTGTTTCTTAATGACTGTAATAAATCTGGTAAAATCATTCAATCTTACTGCAGCGGGACAGAAAAACTTCTAGGATGTGGTTATTTTCCAGGCAAAGAATACGCTGGTACCTGAGTCCTGTGTGAGAGGATCATACTTAATAATCTGATAGGCCAGTGACCCGTTGTAACTGTAGCTCCACTTCCCTCGTAATCTCTGTCTGCTTTGTCTCTTCACCACTTTCTCTCTCTTTCTGTCGTTTCAAATCACAGAGGCTGTAACATGAGTGGGTAAAAAAAGGAAAGGACAGGCTATTGTTGACTCAACTTGTTAAATGGAAATACCACCCACTCTGGTTCTCTCTCACACACGCAGAAACAAACAGCATCTCTGTCAGACCTGATTTTATTTTCAGTTTAGAGAGGTTTGGAGTATGATTTACATTTTGTTTCATATTTATTCTCATTATTGTCTACCCAAGACCTTCCTCTTTGTCAGCGTTTTCGTTAATTTTGTAGAGAGGGAAAAAAAAGAAGCATTTCATGAAATATAAAGTAAAGAGGTAAAACTGAAACACCAAAGTATGGTTTATATTTTATATCACCTTGTCATTTGCAAGTGCCTTCATCATTTCAAGTTTTAATTATAAAAAAAAACGATTTTTTCTCAGTATATGTGAGTAGATACACATCACCCAGGTGCACCCACATTGTAGACACACCTTTCACTTCTCCAGAGACCTTACTGGCTATTTCTCATAATGGCAAGTCATGTCCTGCCCTTTCTACTTGTTTGTTCCCAGAATTTAAAATTACTTCTTAATATTCAGTAGGTGATTGGTTTCAGAAAAGTGGGCCACCTTAACGTTTCAGTAGCAAAATAATATGCGATTCCATGTGTGAAATATTACTGCAATGTCACTCCACCTCTTACCCAAACCAGGTTCAGTCCACCACATAAGACTGTTTTTTTCGTGCTGCCTGTGTAAGATTGTTTTTTTACTGAAGTGCTGTATATTTTGTAAAACTAGTACAAATAAACTTCTTAAAAGCATATTATTGCTTAAATGTATTCATTGTAACAAGTTGTGTGCACAGCTCAACATATTTAGGCCAGGCACAGGGTAACAGTTTTTGCCTGCTGTTGACTCAACAGGGTTGAAATGTTGCCTTTTTTCTGGTAAGGTTTTGGGAGGTTTAATCCAGGATGCAGATAATCTCCATTTTTACCAACAATGTTGGATAACTAATTTAACTGATCAGTTGAAATTTAGAGGAACGCAAATCTGTATAGCTATAACACAATTATGTTTGTGTGTGTGTGTGTGTGTGTGTGTGTGTGTGTACACATATATCTAAGGCCTACAGTAGATTTCAGTACTGGTCGTAGTGATTTAAAACCCTATGAACTTACTGTATATAGCCTAAAGGGGGCAGTATTTAACAACAAGACCAAACCTAATTACTGTGTTAAAACCTAAGCATCTTCATGTTATCAAGCCAGTCATACTAAATCTATGACTGCAGTGTAATCACACTGACAATGTCCAGAGGAACAATTACCCCACATGAATCAGTCTGAAAGGATGCTTGATATGTATTGCTATTTTTAGTTAATCTGAGGAAGTCAAGCAACAGGTTTTGCATTATTGTTTTTCCTACAAAGCATAATATGTAATGGCAGCAGCTATTCAGAACTTGTCCCTCCTGTCACAGATGAACATGCATAAATACCAGAGCTGTTGACTCTTTAGTCAGACTGGAGACTTGAGTCCCTAAAGACTTGATTTAAGGCCTGAAAGCAGAAGTTTTGACCTTGTTAAAATACAGGAACAATAACGTTTACAATGATACTACTGTATATGCGCATTAGAGCAGGAACTTCCCACAATAGAACAGTGACCTAGATAGAATACCATAAACTATAAGGTCTGAATGTGAGGCTTCTGGTTATTAAAATGTATTAATATAGCACTTTAAAACTCTATGATTTTATCTGTTTTATAAATATTCCTTAATAACCACATCATCGCTCACACAGCTGTCCAGTGGTCGTGTTCTCATCCTCCACCTCAAAATCAAAACATAAGTACATGTGCGCAGTCCTCTGTCACGTGTAGAAGAAAGCCCCAACAAAACAGAAGGGATAAGAGAAGCACATGATCGACAGCCTCGTACAGCCAATCAGAGACGCGACTCTGGGTAGCAACACGCTAAATGCTGACATTTCGTCCAATCAGAGAGCAGCGGGGGGTGTAGACGAATTCCAGTGTCCGCACTGTGTTTACTTCCGTCAATATTTGCAGCGCGACAGGCAGCGGAGACGAAGGAGTCGCCTAAGGTTTGTTTAGCCGTTATGTAGAAATTCACAACTCTGTTATCCTCTGTTTTCTTTATGTATTTCCTGCCGTGCTTATATGCGTTGAACCGACTGAAAGCTGGTCTTATGCTCATTTTTTGTTTTACGTTTTGAACGACTCGGAGAGTGTTTGCTAACGCTGTTGTGTTTTCAAATGCTGAAGATAAATGCGTCATAGTCGTTGTTAGGTGTGTTATTAAAGCAGTTTGGCTCAGTATGCCATTTTGCATATCAGGGTAGCCTACCCGCAATATCGCGAAAAGGGGCTCAGTACATAGTAAACAACAGTTGTAAATCTAATGGTCCTCCTGTTTATTTAGTAGTTGTCGGACAATAGACTGATATTCGGATTCAGATCGTTGTAGGCTGCAGACTGATGAGATCAGAGAAAGGCCATAATCATTTGAATATTTTTCTTAATTGAACCATTCCTACATTTTTTTGAAAATCTCACTATAACATTGAAATGTTTTGAAAATCGGAATTTATGTGGTTTTGTTTGCTATCTTTGACATGTCCAGATTGTCATTTCAACTGGTGCACTTTCAAAAAATTGTTCAAAAATTGAGATACAAGTGTCCAGTGTTTCCAGTCGCCAGCACACAGATAAATCCTGCATCTTGTTAACCCTCCAGGTGTTTGGAGTGGAAGCGACCGTCTCTGCTCACAGTCCTCCTCCAGCTAAAATGCCTTTCTTGGGCAAGGACTGGAGGTCGCCAGGATGGAGCTGGACAAAGACAGAGCATGGCTGGAAGAGGATTGTCTTCTATGGACACGAGTTGGAAGATAACAACAGAGCGATAGACTTGAAAGAGTAAGATAATGACTTGTTCACCTTTATCATCTATACCTGCCTTTTATTCTTAAATCAGCACTGTCTTTATATGGTTAATGAGTCAGTGTTTTATCAAGTAAGATTAGACTTAACTGACTTTAAAATGTATTAGATCCTCCTAGTAATTTCAACATAGTCCTCAGTAGCCTGCTCTCTATTATGCAGTGCATGGATTACTTTCTTCAATCATAGCATATACTAGGGCTGGTCAACAATTCTATATATGCATTTATTTACTTTAAGTTGTATCATATCCTGATGACATGATCAGAATGTGTGATGTTTTCTGCTGTCAAAAGGAATGATTTGGAGCAAAATGTAATTAAAAACTAACAAAATGAGTTGCATTCGGAGGGTGCCCAATTTGAGCAGATGATGTCATTAGTAATTGTCTGATGTTGTGTCCTTTGCCTTTTAGTGAAATGACTGCTGACAAGCTAATATGGCACTGTGAGGTACTGTTGGTTGGTTGATCAATAGCCATGTGACCTGATGGCAATATCACCAACTGGTGCTGAGAGTTTTTATCCGATTTAATTAACATTAGAACAGTAGCATACGTTGGCTTATTCTAAAGTAGCTTTACAAATACTTAAATAAATTATAACTACAATACTTCAGCAACTTAAAATGACAGTGTATGGGTATTTTTTTCTGAGCCCATCAGAATTGGTTGTTGCTCAGAATCTTTCCACAGTAAACGAGTTTACCCAAGAGTAGTTTAGAGCTTATTAACCCTGCATCTCTGTTTAAAAGTGGACTCTAACGAGTCACAACAGCTGACTGACTGCCAAGGCTCACTTTGAGTGTTGTCTGAGTTCTCAGACATCTTCCAACTTCCACAAAATACCTTAAAAGTATTTTTGAGAGGATTTTTCCCCTTATTAAACTGAAGACAGTAGAGAGCTGACAGGAAATGAAGGGAGAGAGATGGGTTTTGACATAACCGAGGCAGTATTTTGTGATTACATGGTCAGTGTCTTAAATCAGCAAGACACCCCCGACTGTTGTGATTTAGCAATGACTCAAAGTGATCTGTTTTGACCATGAATTCTTGTTGTTTGCTGTTATTTATGTATTTCTGTTCGCTACAATATGTGTTAATGCCTGGCTGCAAACCAAATTTCTTTGGTAGAAATGTTTAATAGATCAGGGGTAAAAGGGAGAAATGGCAGGGAGTCAGTAGAAAATAACAGTCGTAAACGTCTTGACCAAATTTCACTGATGAGGCCATAGCTTCTCAGTGTCAGAAAGAAAAATTATTCAGCCAACTGTTATCAGGGCAATAGCAGAGAGTCTTTGAGCTGGTTGTTGCCAAATTGCCTTCATGGCAACAGACAGTTTTGAGTCTAGGGTTGGGTTTAGACACTTTTTCCCTCATGAAGATCAGAATCTGAAAGCTGCATCCTGGTTGTTATATAACCTGTTGTAACATAGTAACACTGACTTAACCTGCAAAGGCCTATGTCATACTTAAAACTCTACATTCCCTTGTATTGGGCAATTGTTCATGTTTTGGCAATATGAGTGACTGACTGACAAACCATGAGTGGCGTAACATTGTGATTAATTATTTGAATACACTATATAAAGTTAGGTTTTAGTAGTGGTAAAGCCTCAGGAATCGGGACTATGACTGACTATCCTTCATTTTAATTATTTCTAAAGAACACAATGGTCAGCTCGGTTGTTCCATTAACTTAGAGGTAGGAGACTGTACTGCCTTACAAACTACACGTCAGGGCACAATGGAGGGAGCCTTTAGATTAAACTAAAACATAATCATTAATAATAATAATAATTTTGGTGTATAACGCATCTTTTCAGATACCCTAAAATATTGCATAGTGCCAGATCAGTACAGAAAATCAATATTGGACTTCTTGTACTTCTTGTATTTGTCTCTTGGAGTTACTTTTGGATGTTTGCAACAGTTGCAACATGTAATTCCTGTCACAGTGGTTTTTGCGTGAAGTTGTGTGATGAATGTTAACATACCAGTTCTTTTGATAGTTGCTCACAAGAATAACTTCAAGTTAAACAATACCTGTTTTGTGCTTTTACAATACTGTCCCTCCCAAAGGTGTTAGGGGGTTGAAAGACCACTGTTTGTTGAAAGCAGCTGAACTAAAAATAAGTTCTGCTATTTCAGTCTTTCTGGTCTGTATTACATGTGCCCCTGTCTGGGTTGCCTCCCAGCAGGAGAGCTCGCCTTGTTATCTGCAGGAAACATGTACTGTTTTGACGCATGCCAACTGTCAATGAGTGGTCACATAAAGGGAGAAAAAAAGAGGAGGTTCCCATTCTTATCCATCCTTTTCTTTTTATCTGTCTGCTCCTACTTCATATAGCATGTGTGTTGGGGGGTTGTGTGGTGCAGTGAGGTTTACACAATAAGATATAACATATACAAGGACAAAAAGACATTATACCAGTACAAGGACATAAAAATGCACATAAAACAAATACCAGTAATTAAATAAAAATAAAAAGTCTACAGGAATATTGCCATTAGCAGCATTGTATAAGTCACAAGTGTGTCGATGAAGTCAGTGTGTGTGTGAGAGGACACCAATTGGTTCATGAGCAAGCCTCAGTCAAACAGTGAGCAGGACGCTGGTGTCCTGCTGGTAATGATAGGGTTACGGGTAGAATCTCAGCACCAGCTGGTGATATATCCCTCACGTCACAGCGTCGCCCTTTCTATTGATCAACCAAACAACGGTACCTCACAGTGCCACATTAGCGTGTCAGCAGTCTTTTCACGAAAAGGCAAAGGACACAACTTCAGACAATAACTAATGACATCATCTGTTCAAATTGGCCGCTCTCCAAACGCAGCCTCACTCAGAAAAGCCAGTGACTTCATGCGACAGAGGTACATTTGGCAGACCAACACGTGTAGGCCAGAGAGAAAGAAGAGCATTATGATGCCCACTGGCATGGTACACAGTGTTACAGAAGTAGTTTAGATCATAATGTATCTTTTAACGTCAACAAACCTCTGTCACGTATTATCTGCAAACACTCAAGTGCCAGATAGGTGCTGGAAGGTTGAGTGTCAGCTAAGTATCTGACCCTCACTTAACTGTCCATGTCTGTGACAGATAATTTTTCTGACACGGTCTGAATTGCCTTGAATTGTTTAGTCATCTTGCCCCTGACAAAGCACATAATGAATGCTACTTGAATGCATCTATCTACAGTGAGTAAGAGAAGTTTAACAGCTAAATGTCAGCCACATGCTCTATTTGTTGTCTTCTCTGTTCATATTGACTTCCTACATAACCGTCGCCCCTTTAGCTCATGTATTTCATGATTTAGTTTAAATATCCATAAATCCTTCTGAACGTTCCTGCTGCTGTGTGATGTCTTTTATTGGCTCTGTGGAGGCCATTGCTCCTCATGCAACCTGTGTAAGAAAAGCCAAGCCTCTGCATTCCTCACTTGTAATTCACTGTGACAGATCACAGTGCTTGCATGTGTGTTTGTGTGTATGCCTGTGCAATTGGATAAGTGGATGGAGACGAGGGATTACTGTAGAGCTCATTCACCCCAATATGTTGACTTCGCAGTCAGACAAGTAAAGCCATGCCTTCACTTATGCTGAAGGAAAACGTAAATTAGTTTCTTCATCCAAAAGCATGTGTTTTGAAATCACCCAGATTGTGACTGATCATATTGGTGAAGTAAATATTGCGTCCAGGTTCTGAAAGCTCATGAACAGAGCATAGCCCTTGGATTTGTCATTAAAATAAAGACCCTGTTGCATGTACTCTGGGACTTTTTATAGTCCTTGGTATTTGTTGTATCCCTTTTTATTAGTCATTCTCTAAACTCCATATATAGAAAAGCAGAAAATCCTCACATTTGAGGAGCAGCAACTAGCAGATGTTTGCAATTTTTGCTTGAAAAATGAATTGTCTGTCAATCAACTACGAGATTAATCGACTAATTGTTTCAGCTCTAGTTAGCTCTGTGTCCACTGGGTGAAACTCCTCACGAGGATATGAAAAGAAGAAGCTGATGAGTCCATGTGTATCCCAGGAGGTGCATGATTGTCTCCACCCTCCCCTGGACCACAGTGCAGGGGAAAAGGCTATTTTGAATTTGTGAAGAAAGGGGACAAAAAACCATACTCTTATTTTGAAGGTTGTAATGTATCACTCTAACTGTGCAGAGTTTATATTCTCAAGCGGACAATGCTTAGCTCCAGCACCACAACCACCAATAAAGACACAAACAAACACAATAGTCTGTATTGCCCTAAAATTAAATGAAAACACTAATGTACGCACACTAACAAGTACTCCTTACTCATTCACATAATGAAATATAGTGCTGTAATGGGGATCATTTTGATATCAGTCCCAATATTAACAACATATTTTTAAGGTATTATTTCCCAGTCCAGTCAGCTGACCCATCTACCGTATTGTGCTCCCCAAGTTGGTAGTGTTGCCAGTCGGGTGCTCAACTTCAGCCAATTGATTATCAATGCATGGACAGTCAATTACCTGTTCAGTCCAGCCCTTTGATGTGTCAGGTCAGTAGTGAATGTCTAGTTAGAGAGGAATAGATCTCAGTACAGATTATTTCATTTTATGTCATTTTAGTTTATTTGTGTTCGTTCACACAACAGTAGTACTCTGCAAATACACTTCATGCACTGTCATAAAACATTTGTATTCAATGTAAATAGCAAGGCATGTACATGTACACCCTCACAAACACACACCCATGGATAATCTGTATCCAGTATGATAACATGCGCTTACATGTATCATGTTTTCATTTGGGTTGCTGTTGAGTTGAGCCAATTTAAGTCTCCCAATGTCAACATACAGTATGTCAAGTTTAGGTCAGCTGCCAAAATGTTAAGATCTATCTTATCAGTATTAACAAGGTCACTTGTCAACCAAGCAGCATCAGAATGGCTGCCAGAAATAACAGAGATCAGATAGAGATCTCATAATGTTTTGCCTGTTTTCTGAGAAAAGTCTGAGTCACATCTATGATTCTCTCTCTCAGACTCTGATTGGTCTGCCATCTGCAGTGTTTCCTCCAACATAACAGACACTGTGAATCATTATAATTTCACATCTTGACAATTCTGACTCCTGTTACATCTGCCTTAGCCTGCTTATTATTCCAATTTGTCTTAAATACAGCAGCTAGATTTTTGACCAGAATAATTTATGGGCATTTACGGTCTGTTTAGTTTCTTCTCATTGGCTACCTGTGCCATTAAGGATGGATTATGATTTTTAACCCACACATTTGCTTGTCCTATTAGCTCCAAAATATTGCAGCACTTAAACTGCCTAGGACCCATCATGCCATGCAACAGAGTGATATACAGGACATCGGTAAATAGTCACAGACTTGCTTCAGGAAACAGCAGCAGAGCAGACTCTTTACAGCGGTTTGTAATTACGTTGTATTTCAGGTGCACTGGTCCTACTCGCATGCCATTTTATTAACAAATTCCTTCCATACTTCCCCTCTCCAAACAGACTCTGCTGTGACAACAAAGAAAATCTGTTTGTTGGAGACGTGTGTGAGCTCCCCACCACAAAGAGGAAAAAGGACCTCTACAACAACAACACCAAATCTCAGTGTGAGTTTCAGCAACACATAATCACCATTAGGGCTTCGTGAATAGTTTGTGGTATGAAAATTATAGCCCCTTTGTACAAATAAAAAGCAGAGCAGAAATACTGGTAGGCACAAGTCATAATTGCAGTGAAGGGACAACCACCTATTGAAAGCTTTGTTTGCATTGAGATTTATTGGACTAAAGACTTTTTTTTCACTTAGTAATTTATCACCTATAAATTAGTCATACCATATACAACGGTGACAGCATTGTGTATGATATTTGGCTATACAAATCACAATTTGCCTCAAAGGCCTTTACAATTTACAAAATAGCGTTTGTAATGTTTATCAGTGATATGTTTTGGGGTGTGTTTACACTACTGTGTAAAGTGTGTTTCAGTAACAACTAGTTTACAACTAGTCCCATCCAGCTGTCCAACAGATACATTTTTCAGGACTGAAACCTTCACCCATGGCCTTACATCCATAAATGGAATTCAACCCTCTTTTAGTGCAGATTACAGAAAATACTTCAGTCAATAAGTCAGTGAGACAAAGGGCAACATATTCATGGTTTTGTCCAATGGTGCCGAGCATTTGTGGCTTTTAAAATCGATTTTAGTGCTCTGCATCTCCACATATCATGGACTCTGTGGAGTTCATCAGTGGTAAAATGTAACTAAATACATTTACTCAAGTACTGCACTACTGCTAGCAAGTAAACATGGATGCAAACAATGCAGGATTTAAACTTTTGAGAAAAAATGGCTTTGCAAATGTTTTTATGAGGGTGGAAATGCATTCAACACTTTTGTTTGCTCTCAAGGATGCACGCAATGCTTTTTGGTGAGAAACACTGAATGTGAATATAACATGAAGAAAACTCCACAGGGCACCTCAAGTATATTTTGCTGTCACTACTTGCATACCTCTACCTAAGCAAGATTTGTAATGAAGGATGAATTTGTACTTCTTCCACTACAGCAGTCCAAACATTTCTACACCCCTGCTAACTACTGCAAGCCACCTCTTTCTGTATAACACTTTTAGATGTCTTCTTTTCCTTTCGGCTGTTCCCTTTCAGGGGTCGCCACAGCGAATCATGCGCCTCCATCTAACACTTTTAGATGTAAACACCAGAAAGTCAACAATTTCTGACTTGAATGTCTTTACTTCACTGAAGGAAACATTTTAGATTATTAAAAGATTGTGGTTCCTAGTCTAATTCCTATTGAGACATCAGGCCTCATGTCCTGATGTCTCAACAGTCACACTTGTTTGTCAACAGGACCTGACAGCTCATCTTCAAGCTAGCCTGACATGTCAAACCTTTGACAATACCTGATGTAACATTTCAGGTATTGCTTTGTCCCAGATTTAGGTCACTGTATGCAGTCTCGTCTTCTCGTCTAAGCAAATTTTGTGTTTGTTGTGCAGCACAACAAATAGCATAAATTGTGATTATTTCAAATTTTTGTCTTTGCTGTAGCTGGACAGTTACAATAAAACAGCTACCCACCTGGAAGTCCTTCACATATTATAATTGGTCATTATCCTAAAATTTGGTTCCCATGTTTGTTCATCTAAAAAGTTTTCCCTTGCAGCCAGGTCCCATTGATTTTAATCTGAAAAGAAGCAGTTTGAAGAAATTGAATAGCGTTAACACATCCAAAGATTATTATCATAAAGTCTATTTAGTTTTTGCAATTTGAATTCAAAGCGCATACAGAGGATTGGCACAATATTATTAACACCTACTGGATACAATCTATTGTAACTCAGTACCACAACCCTGCAGCAAATTCTACATTCAGGAAGGTTATTATGTATAGTGTTTGCAAAACACTTTACATAATAACGGAAAGGTTTGAAGTCAGCTGTATGTTAATTTTGAGCCCCCTCCTCCCCCATATAGGGAGGGGCGAAATAGTAAGGACACTTTACAATACATTGCAATCTAATACAAAAACATTACAAACTATAGCCTTAAAAGTGAAACAGTAGCCAATAATGATCTTTACAAAGGTAGTAATTACTGTAAAGCTATTGGATTGGATTGCATTAAATAGCACAGGTGCTCATCATATTGTGTCCATCTGATACAGTATGTACATTTACACCAAACACTCCAATGAATAATGTCTTTTTCTTTCGCTTGTCCAGTTGTTTTCAGGGATAAATGGATCTACGTGCAGAAAGGGAGCACGAAAGAAGTGAGTGCTGCAGCTGTTACTAGAATTTTCAAATAGAGTATTCATTTGCTGTTGTTCAAAACTACAGACATTATTTGAATTAACTAATTATTTGATTAAATGTGTGTGTGTGTGTGTGTGTGTGTGTGTGTGTATTTTCATGTTAACACATAGCGTCATGGATACTGCACGCTTGGTGAAGCTCTCAACCGTCTAGACTTTTCCAGTGCTATTCAGGACTTGAGAAGATTCAACTATGTTGCAAAAGTGAGCGATGATAATCACACATATTGATTAAGATTCCTTTTGTCGGGGTGTGGTTAGCTCACTCGGTAGAGCGCCTGCCCCATGTGCGAGGCTACAGTCCTTTCCGCAGCGGGCCAGGGTTTGACTCCAACCTGCGGCCCTTTGCTGCATGTCATCCCCTATCTTTCTCTATCTCCCATTTTCAGTATCTTCAGCTGTCTCTGTCCATTAAAAGTCAAAAACCCCAAAAATATTTTAAAAAAACCTGTTGTATGACTTGTACAAAGCGACTCTTCCTCTAACTGTCTTACTCTGTCTCCTGCCCATAGCTTTTCCAGCTAATAGCCAGGTCTCAGCTGACCTCCTTGAGTGGAGCTGCCCAGAAAAACTATTTCAATATACTGGAGAAGATTGTACGAAAGGGTAAGGAGACCCGAGACAGAGATTGAGTACTTTTTCAGTGGACATATTGTACAGGCAGACATTTTCTCAGCACTTTATCGTGCCGGAGCTAGACTCTAATTTAGGTGTGTTAGTAAAAGTAGCTTTATATTTTACGGAAAGAACATTTTTCACTAAATCATAAGTGCTCTTAGCAACCAGAACATTTTGTTTCTCAGGCTACTGTTAAGTCACAGCAGTGTTATTGAACTGAATGCCTAACCTCAAATCAAGTAAGACCAGTGTGCTCCATCATTGTGGGGTTGTGTTGCCTGGTGGAGCAAACAGCACTTGTCTGGCACATGTATATGATGAAACTTTTTGGAAGGTAAAATTCTCCAGTGTTCATTTGAAACTGTGGTTATTATATTTCATTGTCTTTGCAGTAACATTTTTGGTTTTTTTGTTCTCTGAGGGTGCCTGTCAGATAAATATAGGGTCTTTTCAGCAATGAATTTATATGGGATTTTTTTAAACAACCGTTAGGCTTTGCATTTTTGTTTTCCTTACATGCAGTTATTTTTAGGTGGGAAAAGGAAAGATTTGGTTACATTATATTACATTTCGTCTGCAAATGTTTTCTTTTTCAACTTAAATATGAGAAATATTTTCATTGTTTGTTTTCTTTTAATTTCGCCACTAGTTCTAGAGGACCAGTACAATCCGCGCCTTGTCAAGGAGCTGCTGCAGGACCTGAGCTCGACACTGCACAGTCTGACTATCCACGTTGGCAGGTGTGTCCTCGTGGGCAACGTCAACATCTGGCTGTGCCGACTGGAGACCATTTTCAAATGGCAACAGCAGCTCAACAACCTGCAGATCCCCAAGGTAGAAGGTGTATTGGTGTTTGTGTGTGTGTGTGTCACGTGCGTGGGTCTGCATGTTTGTAGCCCTTCTCAACACTTGTCCGACTTCAGCTTGCTGTGGGCTTGCTCTGGGTCCCAACACACCTCTAGGTCCAGTTTGTGTGTAAAAGGGACGTAAGCTACATATCCGCTGAGATATGTAGTCCCAGTCCCCAGTGTATATACAGTCCCACTGCTCATTTGATGTGCTGCTCTCACTTGTAAGCTGAATTTAATGCGTGAGGAACATCAAATAGGGAAGGTAAAGTATTGACAACTAATCTGTTGGAACTTGTCCTTTAATGCTCAACTGTTTATAAATCTGATATACTTTTTTGCCTCTGTCCAGTCCAGCTCTGAATTTAATGTATTGCTCTTAATTGTCTCCTCAGCAAATGTGCGATAGCACGTCATTCAACGACTTGCCGCTACACATGCAGAACAAGATCCTCTGCAAGTTGTCTGATGCCTATGACATCATTAACCTGGGACAGGCAACTCCCACTCTGCATTGCCTCAGTGAGAACAGGACGCTGTGGAAGAAACTCTGCCACTTTCACTTCTCGGACAAGCACGTGAGAAAGCAGCATATTTCATTTTTATCAGACATGGATGACGAGTATCTGCAGCTAAATTAAGTTTATGGTTAAGCATCCAAAGAGATGGCTGCCTCTTCTAACTAGTTCACCTGCCGATCACTAGAGGGCAGGATTGCCACAATTTGCTCAGAGCACTCTCTCGCTCTCTCTCATGCACACATGATCTTAGGATTGCTGACAAATTGTCCTTCCATTATATCTAATTACACTTCCCGCTATAATTGCATTCCTGTCCCCTGTGTGTTTCCTTCCATCCGTGTGCAGTTCTGTAGGAATTTGGTCCTTACTAAGAGCGATAATGTGGACTGGAAGCTGATGTACTTCACTCTGCAGAAACATTATCCCATGAAGGAGCAGTACGGCGACACCTTGCACTTCTGCAAACACTGTAGCATCCTCTTCTGGAAGGTAAACAAACACACCTGCAACCACATTCATAACATGTAGGAAACAACACTTACCAGTACTGTTCATCAGACTGCAAGTAAATTACAAGTTGTACCTTACATTGGAGGAAAACGTTAAATGAAGATATTAATAAGTTCAGTCCAAGTGTAACTGTGTGTGTGTGTGTGTGTGTGTGTGTGTGTGTGTGTGTGTGTGTGTGTGTGTGTGTGTGTGTGTGTGTGTGTGTGTGTGTGTGTGTGTGTGTGTGTGTGTGTGTGTGTGTGTGTGTGTGTGTGTGTGTGGTAGTGTGTGTGTGTGTGGTAGTGTGGTAGATTAAGCCTGCACGGTTCAAAGACATTTTTCTTACAGACCTGATATCTCTGTATGTAGATCAGACATGACAGTCTATCAAATCAAGTGTCAAGTTTGTACCAGAACACAATGTATTTCCTTTGCCAAAGAGACAAAACATCATTATTGTTTGGTACACTCAGGGAAAGTCTCTCACACAGCATCTCTCAGACTGATATCTGTATCCAGCATGCAGTGAGAAAGGTGTTCAATTGAAATCCCATCTTTATACTGTAAATATTTGGCTTTCTAAAAAAGGAAAAAGCCCTGATTTCACCTTTCTACTTTGACTGATTACAGATCAGTTTACTGTTAAAACTTCAGGCCAGTGTAAGACATTGCTCCATTTTCAGAACAATATTCAGATTATTCAACAGGAACAAATGAGTCACACATATACATGGTCTATATACATATGTATATACATATACACACATGGTCACTGATAGTAATCCTTGTTGTCCACCAGTACAATGGATTCTGTGTACTCATACATGTATACGTAGCCGTCAGAGGTCAAACCAATGACTTGTTTGCCCTGAGTGACCTTTGAGATCTGCAAGACAAAGATAATGTTTTTCAGAGTTAATAACTTCTGCTGGGAAGATTTTTATGTACACAAAACAACAGTACATGGATGAAAAATTCTACTGTTCCAATAGTGTCTGCTCCCCCCCTCCTGCTGATTATTTACTACCCACAATCTTGTTATCCTCTTTGGCAGGGTCCCTATTCTTTTTAACATCTGCCCTCTTTGCATCCCTTTCCTTGCTTGTCTCCCTTCCTTCCCGCCTCTTCTCCTGGTTCCCCTTCTCCCTGATTCCTTAAGGATCGCCACCTGGCTTTGTTATTCAAGGTACTTTCTGTCCCATCTAGCCTTTCTGTTTCTTAAGTTGGTAGTTTGTCTCATGTTTCCCAGATGATCTGATTTATGACTCATCATCGTACTGTTCTCTGTTTCACTTGATGTCATCATGTTTTGCTTGAGGTGTGTTTAGTAAACAGTGCCACTCTTTCCACTGACGTTTTAATGGCCTCTAATCGCATTCTTTAAAGAACGTGTTTATCTTGTTTCATAGATTCCTCTGAATGTCGAGTTCATGTGTCTGAAAGAAAAATGTCACTTGTCATTTAGTTTAACACACATTTATCTTTGTAAACTAATGTCCAGGATCAGGTTGCACCAGCTGCTTGTAAATCCTTCACTGAATGCATGTGCCAAGTCCTTCAATGTTCTTAGTAACTACTGGCTAGTTTCAAACTACTGCTTTACTAAATCAGGTACCATTAAAACTTAAAGCTAGCAAAGATCATAGTCATGTATATGTACTGTAAATCGGTTGCTCTTTACATCTGTTACATCATCTATTACATGCTGTAACTTATTTGTTTTAAGTTTTGGGAAGCCAATCAATATATTACTCTTGACTGCCAATCCTTTGTTAATGTAGGTATTACATTTCTTTACTATATGCAAACATATATGTGTTTCAGAATTAATACTATTCATGAAATTTGGAGTGAGAGAAATATATCCAATTACACAACCTAATCAAACCTTATTTGGTAATTTAGTCAAACGTTATTGATATAAGTTTATGTAATTTGAGGTATATTGTGTTATTTGGGGAATGTAAGTTAATGACACTTAACTAAATCTTCCAAGTATCTTTAACGTATCGAGTAAACTCTACTTATTATACTTTTTATAGCAGTATACATCATTAATTTAAACTATATTTCAATTTATAGGTATGTTGACCACACTCTATATTATCTCTTATACTCTTTACTCTAAAAGTCATGTGTAAGTTTTTGTCAGTTGGTTCAGTCGACTGCACAACAGTTACCACTGGCAGTGATTAGGTATATTGTTAAAATGTTATAATCAATACTTTAATATTAACAGTGGATACAACTTGTATGTGGAAGGTGTTGCTTGTATTTACAGCTTGTTTTGCTGCTCCCAAGTTGCCACAAAATCAGTTATCGCAGGTTTAAGTAATCTCTAAGTAAGAACTAATGGTGCGATCAATTTAAATTCACTAATGTGTAAATCTCCACTTCACCCAACCTGACCACACCAAGTCTGAACTTACTAACAGCTGATGCAGCCAGCTCCAGTGTCTCGCGTCAAGTTGCTGTTTGTGAACTGTTTGCATAGCTGCTCCTCTGGTCTCCCTTCTTTCTAACAATGTGGTTGTTGACTGTGTTCCAGGACTGTGGCCATCCATGCACAGCCAACGACCCAGACAGCTGCCTCATGCCCATCTCTCCGCAGCACTTTATCGACCTCTTCAAGTTCTAAACTCTCCATGTTGATCTTCAAGCGAAGCGTCCGTTTACACCCCCCCACCCCCCCAAACCCGAGAGTGTGTACCAGACCTTGATGTCGTTTACCCAAATACAAAGGGCTTCAACTGAAAGAGATGAGTTTTTTTTGTCTTCATTTTCTTACGCACAAATGTTTCCACACGACATAGAAAAGATTAAACATGAATTTGTGTTGATTTTAAGAATGTCGAGCCGCACTTTTATGTTTCCTTCCGCTCAAATGTTTGTCTTCTTGACAAAAAAAAGGCTATTCTGGACAGAGAAAAAAATATATATGTAGATGTAAAATGAATATGTGAAAGGATTTATATGTAAAAAAAGGAGTTGTAGCATGTTTATGGTAGGTAAGTGGTGATAGGTAATGTTTAAGTTTTTGGGGGTTTTTACATGGCAAAAGGTAAACATTTACAGTGCAGCAGAATGATGACTCATGGTTTATTTAATGGGTTTAAACTATTCAGATTTTTGCTATGTTGTGTTTTGGTGGTATTTTCTGCAATAACTGAAGGCATGTCATGTCTCTGTTTACATGTTGTATGTTGTCCTTTGTGAATTCTTGCTGTGCTCCGTGTACATTGGAAACGTCGACACTTGACTAATAATGTAAAACTCCATTAGCCGTAAAGTTTTTACAATCTACTTTTGTCAGAACTGTCAAATGACAGACAGAGGAAATATAAAACATTATTTATGGGAAAAACATTTTTTGTATCCTTCCTCCAACTTTTGTAATATTGCTTTGCTGTTCCAATATCCTTGATGGTACTATCATGACTTTTGTGGGACAGGAACTAGATATACAATAATTAAATATTTCTAAAAAGCTGTTTCTGTTCTTCATTTTATACTGGGTTTCAGGGAATTATTTGTCCTTGTGTTTACTGTATAAAGATCTTGTTTTAGTCTTGACTTAATCATAGTTTCCACTTTCCACCTAAAACAGCAAGGAAAAACTGTTAAACACAGGAACAAAGTTTCATGATTGATATTCTTCTTTCTTTGCTCCAGTCTCAATTTTTCTAAAGGCTGTTCAACGGTAAGTAACTTACTATGTACAAGCCCCACATTTGCTGAAAATTACTTTTGAAAATGAAATACCGTAACAAGAAACAGATAGTCACATTTGTGTGCAAATGTAAAGATTTAGAAATTGAGGCGGTGTTATTTTACCGAACAATAATTTCTGTTATTATTGAACTAATGTATGTAAGTATGTTTTACAAATGCCTGGCCTGCTTTAAATGCCTGCTAATGAAGAACACTGTTATCAGTGGTGAAAGCAAAGTTTTGCAAGAAGTACGAGCCAGACAGTGAAACTAAGTCTTTATTCTGCTTGAGAAAATGTGACCCAGCCTTTTAGTGAATAAATACAGGATGCACACATCCCTGGAAGCGGACCTGTATCTGTGTGCACTTCTGGCTGCAGTGAAGCAGACGTTAGTAACAAACAAATTCAGTACAAAGAAGAGAAGAGAGAAATAGAGCCCAGTGACATGAGGTTTCTCATTCACCTAAAAGAAAAATCATTGTAGAAATGAAATTACACTACATTAATCCAATAAAATACACAGATATTCTAACAGCATTAAAGAACCAACCATCTTTTTCTAATCACACAAACGCTTCTGGTGCTCCGACTGGGGAAGCTAATGACATCCAGTGACACCGGTTTGTAACTGGAAACCAGGAAGTGAGTCGAAGGCTGGTGCAGCAAAGGTGCATGCTGGCTTGACCCACATGCATAAACATTGCAGTGAGTACAGCAAGTCTGTGCTCCGAGGATGATTTGGTCTAGTTCAAATTTACAACAAACACAAAATGTCTTTCTATTGATACAAGGCACTTCACAGGTGCATGGAGTCACTGCTTTTCCAGTATACCAGAGTTTGGATCCTTTCATCATTACATATTTTAATCATATTATTCAGCATCAGATATAAATATGTATCAGTCTATGACACTGTGGGGGTTGCTCAGATTTTGTTTTTTAATAACCTCATATTTATTGCCCTCACATACTCCCAACACAACAGAACTTCAAAGCTCCTCTGCAATGCCGACTGTGATTCACTAAAACAAATGTGCGTGCATGTCCATCCACAAACTCACTGTCTACCTCTCTTTCACACACACACACGTGCGCATGATTGCACAGATTTTAAGCCCATTATTGATTCAGACTCACATTCTTCACTCAGATGCTGTGACCACATGGACAGAAAGGAAGTGGAAACCAACATAAACTCTTATGTAGCAGGTTTGCATATTCTTCATTGATTCTTCCCTATTGACAGCAACAATAATTATATAAAAATCACTCTTCTCATTCCTTGGCAATATAGAATATCTAAATGCCAGGCCAGTGGATATCACAGTTAAAATGGTACAATAGTTTAAGGCTTTTATTTGTTTTAATTTACAGTTTGTCATTGATTCAAAAGTGTCAGTCCTGCCAAGACACCCACACTGACATATGTTGTAAGGACAAACTTTATGTGTTATGTTCGGTTCTTGCCTACAGCATCTCAATACCAGTTTACATTAACACCTGTTTCGTCCAGAACTAGACTATGGAGACAAGCAGATATTTGTTTTTGGTCTTTATCCTCTTTATTGATGGTACTTAGGTGAGGAGGGAGGGGTATCAAAGGTAAAATGACTACTATTTAAATCCCTCCCATGTGCTTTCTGACACAATCCCTCTGCTCATCCTGCTGATGCCGGCCAGCTTGACTTTGGCGCGGGCTGTCCACCTGACAGCGGCTGTTGAATCCTTGGAGTCCGACAGGTTAGCATAGCGGGAGGAGTCTTCCTCAAGACCCCGGCCCCCCCAGGAGGCCAATTCCAACGGGAGGCCTAGAGAGTCAGGGAAGGACACAGGCGAGTGCCCTTTCTGGCTCTTGTTCTCTGGGACTTCGTCAGTCACAGTCTCAGTAACGTTCTCCAAGCGAGGCGGCTCCCAGCCCTCCATCTTCTCCAGTTTTTTGGTGGGTGAGATCTGCCTCATTGTCATGGTAACGCTCTCCCAGAAACAGTGGCCCTTCTCTGGCTTGTCCTTCTTTTCCTTCTCCTTCTCATCATCCTTGATTTTCTTGTGAGACCTTCAGAGAAAAACAGGGAGAAGGAGAGAAGCACAAACTTAAAAGTGGCTGTTGCAGTGTATGAAATAACCAGTTGACCTCTCACAACATAACTATAAATAGGACTGACTGGCTTTGCATGAGACTTCCCTATACAGCAAGCCATGATATAAGAATTCCCGTTTGTTTGTGACAGTGACACCAATCATTTTTAGCACAATCCTACATATACAGTAGCTAGTGTTTTTGAAAAGCAATCAACAAGTTGCACTTTGATTGTGTTCAGGCCAAGGTGACAATCCGAGAAACTTTCGCAACAGACTTTAAATTACACTCCCTGGCCACTTTAATAGGTTCACCCATACAATCTAATGCAATTCATTGCAACAGCCCTGGCACATATTCGTCGTTTCCGAAGCTTTTAATGGCCAGATTTTGTTAAAACTGTGTGGTTATTGGTGGTATTGTACTGACCTGGATTATGTTAAAACGTATTTCTAGAAACACCTCTCAATATAATTTAGTCCAGTTCAACACCACTGCAAACCACAACCTCAATAATGAACACCTTTCTGACAGTGTCAGTCAAAACTCTACACCATTATCATTGTAAATGTTGAATTTATGGCTGAGCTTTTGCACTGGATTGCATTAGACTTTGCAAGTGTACCTAATAAAGTGGCCACTGAAACACAGAAAAATTAAAGCGGGTTACCATGGTGACCTGTTCATTGGGGGTCATTAGGCTACAGCAGTAGAGAACATCGGCTGAATGCTGACATTTAATATATAGCCCAATAAAAAGATTTTGTATTCATGTATGGCCTTGAAGGGCAAACTGTCAGTTACAATCAGTGGTGAAAGAATTATTTAGATCTTTTATGTAAGTAAAGGTAACCATTAAACCATTAAAGTCATGCCTTCAAAATGTTAATAAGATAAAAATACTTATTAGCAGCTAAATGTACTTTGTAGATTTTGGGAAATTCATTTGGCAAGAGTTATGAGAAGATTGATACTGCTCTCATGTCTGTACACTAAATAAGCTAGAGTCTGCAGGTGGTTTAGCTAAGCATGCTGACCCTGGCTCTGTCCAAAGGTACAAATTAGCAAGCGTTAGAGGTGCTAGTAGGCAGGGTTTTAAACTTTGGACAGAGTCAGGCTGGCTTGTTCCAGTCTTTATAATAAGCTAAGTTATCGGTCTGTTGGCTCTACAGCTCCATACACACAGACATGAGAGTGGTATCGATTATCTTAAAATATCTTAAAAAGTACTCATTATGTAGAATCTTATTAGTTATTAATACTTTAACTTGTAAGCATTTACAAGGTTGTTTCTGGTTGAGATGTGATGAAGATAACATATCTTCATCACATGTTCAGCATGTAAAAACACAGTGAGTACACATGTGTAATGATAAAGTTATTGTGTGTGTAAGCTCACCCTCTACGGTCAGCCAGCTTTACTCCGGTCAACAAGAAGTGCTCGTCATCTTTAGAGGAGAACATCTTCTTCTCCCTCCTCTCTTTCTTGGACATGATCTTCTTCACCTTGGCCTCCTGACAGAAGCGGCAGAAAAGAGAGCATTTGATTTTGAATTGCAGAGCTGAAATGATTACCCTCATCTATTGTATGTTAGCTTGCTATCTCTGATGCCTATTTGTGAGTGATTTATGCTCCCCGAAGAGGGTGATTTGATAAAGTCAATTTCACGGGAATTTAGAAAAGCAGCCTTATGTTCAGATTGATGAGTTCTGTTATGGGCTTCACTGGATCTGAACTAATGAAGCGTGCTCTCTCTCAAACCTAAATCATGTATACATCCTTTATCCATCCATCCATTTTTAAACACCTCTCAAGTTAACAAAAGGCCATTTTTATAGTTCGCATTTATAATGCTACAACCAACTATACCAGGCAACTTTGTTATTGTTGTTGGAGAGAAACCTGAACCTGAAACTACAGATTCAGAGTTACAGATAGATGGATACAGAGAGGGAGAGAGCTTGAGTGGTATTGACTTGGCAGTAACATTCGGCACATTCCATTGGAAGACCCTCTGCTCCCTCTGAAACTCCCCCGGCCTCCCCCGTCACATCAGAATTCCTCCCTGCCCTCGCAGCTTTCCACCAAGCACAGATACTGCCCTCCACAGCAATTATGGAACAAACGTTTGGCTCCCTTTCTCTCCATGCCTACGAGGAATTCACAATGTCAATTGGCAAGGTTATAACGTTCACTCCTACTTACATCTATACCTGCATTTGCTTTGCCACTATCAAAATATTCTCAGTACTCAAGACATTATTTGATGAATTCATCTGACCTTGGCAACCCCTGTAAATGGTTATTTTGTTTCTATATTTTACCTATTGAGAAGGTGCTCAATTCAGGATGTGACAGCAAGCAAACAACTAGCCAGACATGACAGCAGTCATCTCTCAAACCAAACAGGAACACGTACTATAAGATCTGTCAACAGGTCTTCACAATGTCAGTTTCGATAACATGAACTTATACAGAACAGTTTGTGCTACTGGTTTTCAGGCCACACAAGCTCTAAATTTCATCTGACAAACACATGAGAATACTCATGACTCCACTCATGATCTTTTTTCATATTCAAAACTATGTGACATTTAATGGATTTGTAAACACTTTACTCTGCCTAACCTTGGTATCTCATAAGGAGACAGGCCCTGTTGCTGATAAACGACAAAACAAATCCTCCTCGTCTAACCTCTCATCGTTATGAACATGCCTGAGGGCAAGAACGCTGGCAGTTTCTTGGAGTTTATTATCATTAAAGAATATTTACAACATTTCGTCTCAGCTATTTCAACACCATACACTTTCTGTCTCTCACCTCGCTCTGCTTCTTGTTTCCTGTGCGCTGTCAAGTGTAAACCGTGGCTCAGATTTGCTGTAGTTCGTTCGAGCTTTGCAGAGCAGAAACCAGAGATGCCAAAGCATATTGAGTATATATGTGTGTATATGTGTGCATGAACTGTAGCTGAATTCCAGCCGTGTATGTGCATGCATGTGTGCACATACTGAGAGCTGCCTATTCATCATTCTCTTCAGCATTAACCTCCAGGCTTCTAGATCCAAAGCAGCTCAGTGCCCAGTAATCTCTCCGGCCAAGAAGTAAGTAAACCAGGCACCTCACTGAGGCTCGCTGTGTGGGAGAGCTTTACCTACAGCTCCACGCCTGGCAGAACAATAGAGCTCTTATTGGACCAAATTCTTCCATCTATACCCCAGAGATGGAAGCTGGGATATTAAAGAGGCATTTGAATTTGGAAATATTGCCAATTGTGGTTATCGACCACAATACAGTTTTTTTTAGAGATGGCAAGGAGGTCATCTCTTTTTGAGGTTATGTGAATGCCTTATCTTCAGGTATTGGTGGCTATGCATGTACGTTTAATGAGTTCTGATCCATCTACGGACTTTGTTGCTTGACCACTATTTCCTATCTCTCTCTGCTATATGCTGTGTATCAGGGCTGCACCTAACGATTGTTTCCATCATCAATTATCATGTTCTATGCTATAGCCATCCATTCAATATGAAGCTACAATCAGCAGGAGGAAACAGCTAGCCTAGCTCTGTTTGAAGGTGACAAAATCCACCTACAAGCACCTCCAACCTCACCTCACAAATAAGCATGTATCATGTTTGTTTAATCTGTGCAAAAAACAAACACTAAAAATGACAGGTTGTGGTTTTACATGGGGTTTAAGTGCCAGAGCTGTTTCCCCTTGTTTTCAGTCTTGATGGTAAGCTAAGCTAACTAGCTGTAGCTACATATTCACCATATAGAAATGCGAATGGCATTGATCTTCTCATTTAACTCTCAGCAAGAAAATTAATGATTGTATTTCCCAAAATGTCACACTATTCCTATAAATGATTTATTGATAAGTTGTTTAATTAATTTGCTCTTGAATAATCCACTATTGTTTCACCACTATGAAATATAGGCCTACAGCAGAAGACCGTTAGATGAGTTGCTAAAAATATCCAGTGGCATAGAAATACGTCACATTATGGCACAGTGTAGAAAGTCCTTTAGGACATCTGCTAATAAAAGGTTTATTAAGGGTGAAATCAATAATTTTTTGCAAGTACGGCTTGATGAATTTTATGTAATGCAGCACTGTAGAATGAAATTCCCTCCATCTAGAAATGGAATCAGCCTTTTATAGTGAAAGGTAACCTCCGCTTCCAGGACTCCAAGTCTACTTTGTGTGTCCTAATATGAGCATAAAACAGCCGACGGTGGAAGAATTGTGGCCTTCCATAGTGTCAGAGCAGTCTGTGGCTATTTTCAGCCTTGTTTTTCTTCCACAGTGATTGTTCCCGTGCGAAGGGCACAGCTCCTAGAAAGAATGCTGCGTTTCCTTCCCTTCTCCAGCCCAGCCACCCCTATCCTCACAAACAGGACAGGTCATGAAATATGTCCTTTGAACTAAGTCACCTACAGTAGCTATACATGCAGTAGGAAGGCAGCCACAGTTCCAAGACAATGCATTGTGAGTATATGAGGTTTAGACTCAAGCTTTACGCGGTTAGAGGAGTTAAGATATGACTTTTGGGTAAAGACTTGTTGTCAGTACAGGTCAGGAGATTATACATATTGTATCTCTCATGAACAATGACACAGCACATAATGTCACACACACACATACACACACTGGAGTGGGCACAGCTGCAGATAAAGTTGCCTGCACACACAAAAGCCCCTTGTAGGTTACTAAAACCCACATAATAAAACTATTAAAAAAATTAGTTACAAAGACAAATTTAGGGATTATCTAAAAAACAATGTAGCAAGGGCGAGACAAACTTATTTCTTTCTTTTAACACTACATTTCCTTTGATTTTTCTGTTGGTTAGCTCACTTGGTAGAGCGCACCCCATGTACGAGGCTGTGGCCCTGCAGCCCGGGTTTGACTCCAGCCCTTTGTCATCTCCTTCTCTCTCTCTGGCATTTCCTGTATCTCTTCAACTGTCACTATCAAGTAAAGGCGGAAAAGCCCAAAAAATGGACTTAAAAAAAAAAAAAAAGTACCCACCAGACTCACTTTATAATGCAAACCATTTACCTAAAATTGTACCAAACCTTAAAGACATACTCCTTGGATTTCATCTTTGCTGAGTTTCAAACAATCATCAGTCAGCTGTTGATGGCTTAGCAAATTCTGGATTGGGTTGAAGCACCTATTCAGAAATCCATCGCTAAATGTGTGTGAAGTCCTTCCTTAATTGCTAGTTTCATATTTTGATTGTGATTTGTGATTTAATCAATAAAGTAGCACCCTCAAAACTTAAATATAAGCTAGTAAAGCCTTGTGTAACTATGTTAATGGAGAGTCACTGCAGCATCACAAGCTGCCAAAAATAACAGTTTTAGGGGCCAAATAAATAATGAATAAATATAATAATAAATAATAATAATAAATATTAGTTTTAACTGTCAATCCTTTGTAAATAAAGGTATGACTTTCTTTTACTTATATACGTATGAGTACATTGAGAAATATGTGTGTTTCAGTGTAAGTATAGTCATGCAGTTTAGAGTGAGTGGGAAATATCCGATTACACTAAGCTAACCAATGTTATTTCATTATTCAGTCTAACGTTATGTTTTTGTAATTTGATTCATGTAAATGTAATATAAAAATTCTTACATCTAACTTCATTTTAAGCGTCAGATGTGTTGACCGTATTCCATTACATCTTTGACTCTTTACTAAAAGGGTTATATGATAGCTTGCTAATATATTACACTTCTAGTAAAGCGTAACATCGCTACAACAAAGTCAAACATGGGCAGTCAGACAGCTTGAAAACAAGCCAACAGTTTATCCAGATCATCAAAACCACTTTATTTGTAGCTAACACTGAAAGTGTGGGAACCGGAAATTTCTGTAATAATCCCTCATTACGCACAAAACTGTGTGCACACAATTACAGAAAGTACAGTAGATCAAAGTTGAACCAGGAAGTTGGTCTGTAAACTGCGATGGATGTTTACAACAGACAGTTTGGGTGATAATTTTACAGTTTGGCATTTACTTTTTCTTCCAAATTAGGTTGACTAACCTCCTGTGTTTCTTGTTTCTTTGTTTTGAATGTTGTTGCAGTGTTCCCAGAGCTCAGCAATTAACTTGGTGAGTACAAGGTTATTATAACTGCTAAAAAGGATGGTTACAACTACTAATATAAGACCCAAGTTCTATTAAAGTAGAATTACCCTTTAAATTGTTACCCTCAACTACAGTGACTCCACTCCACAGTTCCAAACTGTGAGTTTTCGTATAAAGATAACAGTACGAGTACACACACATGTGTCATAACAACAAACACGACAGTTTTCCAGTGATAAGGCTAAAGATAAAGCAGGGGGTGACAGCTGAAGCTGGCATGTTTACAGATAAACACTGTAGCCTCAGCAGTCCTCTGACCCTCCTGCTTTACCTCAGCTGCACCGTGAAACACTCTGTAGTTTGGGAAATTTAAGCATATGGACGTTTTTGGTGACACTGGATTGATTCTTTTAGGGTTACACAACCATGAGTGTGATGTCATAAGTGCGTGCATGAGCACATGTGTGTACAGTCACAAATAGTGTGTTTGTGTCTGTGTTACTTCCAAATAGCTGTTAAGTTGTGCTGTTTACCTTGGATACTGCAGTGACAGCTTCCTCCTCTTCTTCCTCTCCTTCTATGTCTTTGTCCTGAGAGACACACACACACACATACGCCAGCAGTGAGTTAACACAAATAGTAACCCCAACCCCAGTAACCATACACAAACACACACACACCTTCCACACTTTGCAGTAGGGATGTGTGTGTTGGGGGGGGAACTTTTTAAAGCTGTAACATAAACACACTGTGTTTGGAGGACGAGATGGAGGGATGGATGGATGGAGGACTGGGGAAGCCACTGAACTCAGAGGACAGATTTAAACAAAAGAGAGAGAAAACAAATCCATGACCTATTGCATCAACAGTACATGACACTATTTGGGTAAATAAGTGAAGCTATTTTGGTTCCATTGTGCTTCAGTCTCCAGGTTTTTCCCCCATTTTTAATATATCCTTTGTATAATATTTGTGAACCACATTGTTTTGATAAATGCTATAAATCTAACAATAATAGTGATAATGATAAATGAATACATAGAGCTCTAGACCTGAGACTTGAGTCGGACTTAAGTCACAAAAAAGGAGATTTTAACTTGACTTGGACTTAACTGCTGTGAGACTTGTGAGACTGCATGCACTTTTTAACGGCCTTTTTTCAGGAAGCCGCACCAGCCTGTGTTTTGTTGTATGCAAGTATATTGACAATAAAGTTGAATCTAATTGTATTAACTTGAGACATGAAAAAAAAAAACATTCAAGTCTCAAATTTGGCCCTAATAAAAAATCACTGAACAAACAGAAAGTAAATGAGAGAGCCTCAAGTTGGGCTTTCATAATCCCACACCCTGAATTGAGCAATTTGCTGTCTCTGTATCTGCTATTAACAAAACTTTGGATGGAAAATGATCAAATGTTGTGCCATTTTAATGATTAGCAGTCCGAGACCTGAACGACTTGCATGTTGAGTTTTTAGGCTTTTCTTTAAGCAATGATGATTCCTCAAGGAGGTATGTGGACATAGATACAAATAAAAAATATATAGATACAGAAATAAAGTATGTGGACAGCTGAACTTAGTAGTACACAGTCATAGGACATAGTCACGTCTTTTTTTTAATTTAGCAGATTATGACTACTACACTAGGTTAA
This sequence comes from Coreoperca whiteheadi, assembly GCA_011952105.1. NCBI lineage: Eukaryota > Metazoa > Chordata > Actinopteri > Centrarchiformes > Sinipercidae > Coreoperca > Coreoperca whiteheadi. The sequence continues at coordinate 14,902,419 of CM022481.1, read as the reverse complement.
ACAACCTGTAACTATTAAACAGATGGTTATCTAAAGATCCATTTCCCTGAGTCTTAAATTCATTAAGAAATCCATTTCGACTGATATTTACCGCTGTCAGAGACTTGCACTTTGCCTATAAAGGCTTATGACTTGACTTTGACTGGAAAAACATTAAATCATAAGAAGAGGGCAGCAAGAAGTCATCAGACATGCAGCTGAGCCTGAGATTACTGAAGTAGAGCCAGAATTCCTGTAAAATGATCAAAGCTGTAAGAACTTCTAACATCTAATGACTCCATGAGAGAGAGGAGGAGAAACGGCGGTTGGACATGTCTCAGCAAAGTCTGCTGGGTCTCCGCCACCTGAGGGGATCAAAGACACACTCACACATACTGATTTCTGACTACTGTTAGAGCGTAAAAGCTTTAGACAACTTGGAACAGAGAGACAGAGTGAGGGGAGGGGAGATTCAGGGGGAGAGAGAGTAGTGTTTTGGGGGGAGAAACGCTCCTAACAACAAAAAGCAAGAGTTCTGCTTTTGCACCTCAGGAGGCCATTTGTTCTCCGTCTGTCTCTCTTTCCCTCTTTGACTGTGTCTGTGTGTAAGTGTGTACATTTTAGTGTTGTCTTTAAAAAAAAGCCAGATTACTAGGCAATAAGAATGCAGATTGAATTTCAATCCAAAGTACCAACAATAGTCTCCAAAGGCCATTGGACACCAACTATACTCCACATTCTCCAAGCACAGGGACTATAGCACTCAAACACTAGACCAAATATGTTTAAAGGAATAGTTCAACATTTTGAGAAATATGCTTATTCGCTTTGTTGATGAGATTTAGATGAGAAGATTGATACCACTCTCATATCTGTACACTAAATATGAAGCTACACAGCCAGGCAATGCTTAGCTTAGCATAAAGCTTAACAGTCTTTGTGCTAAGATTAGCTAACCGTCTAGTATCAACCTTCTGGTCTAAATCGCAGTAACAAAATGCGAATATTCATATTTTGCATAATGACGAACTATTGCTTTAAATGTAAACCCTATTTTTTTGGGCATCCTGATTATTTGGTTTGAACTTCACAACAACGTTTGATTCTCACAATTTTAATCCTATCTCCTTCACCAGATGATCCACTCAGCTTTACCTTGCTGCTTCTTACTAATGATTTAGATGTGAGGCCGTCTGAAGTTTTCGCTCAGACCTCATCTGTACTCTCGTGATCCAGCTTCACAGTGGTGAAATTAGAGTGGTGTTATTGAAGTACTCAGGTGTGTTACCGCTTTAAGCCACAGACAAACAGCCACACGCACCTCCGGCAAGCTCACAGTTGCCTCTTACAGCCGGTTGATCTTCAATAGAGAGTGAGTGGTGAGAAAGCAAGCTGTGGCACAGGGCCTGTACTGTAGTCACCCTAGAGAACTATGAAGGGAGGACAGATATTAACTTCAAATCCTACATTTTCTCTCCTCCCTTCCCCCTCTATCCTCTCCCTCTTTTTCCTCTGCGTGTCTATGGATGTATTATTCCTTTATACTTGTCTGTGTCTGTCTGTATTGGTGACGCTGATGTAAATTTTCAAATCATTTTATTGGCACGACATGTAAATCATCTGTTCTGCCACAAAAAAAAACTGAGATAACAGGGAGTAAACAAAGTACCCAAGAAAGTGAGCTACTGCATCTTGTAATGACTATAAGTACTTCTTTGTACAATAGTCAAGAAAAGTAACAGAGGTGGGCTAAAGGTTAGAAAATCAGACTTGTGGGTCGCTGTATCACCAGAATAAATGCTGGTGGGAGAGTGTGAAAGAGCAGCATGAGCAGGTGTGAATGAGTATTAAAGTGAGGCTTTCATTTTCAGGAGAGCCACCTCTCTCAAAGGTAAAAAAAAAAACGTAGACTTCAAAATCAGGTGTTTCTGTTATTTTGTCCACCTTTTGTTCATATGCTGTATGTGGTATATTTTTCAGGCTGCCTACCCATAATTGTATTATACTGTATTTCCCTCTGACTAGGAGATTTAATAGATACGGAAAAATAACTGGTACCCGTAACCCTATTTTGAACCCTAAATCTTCCTTTTATTGTCTCTTTATTGTAGCTTTAACATTGATTGAACATTTTTCTCATTCAGTCTGACATGTCTGATTACCGTTGGTGACTTCAGGATCTCCAAAAGAGGCTTAACAGGTGTTTATGTAATGTGATCAGGACACAGTGATGCTCCAGATAATCTTTCGCCTGGTAGCTACTGCGATTTGAACAAGGGGAAGGAAAAGCCTGCATGTCCAGACTGTGTTATCATAACTTTTGATCCTGGCTTCATCCTGTATCACTGCTGGGCTGGATCTGCCTCTTCACTCTGTTTACAACAGTTTCTGATCCAGCCCCTGACCCCTGGATGTACTTTACTGCTATGGCGACTTGAGTAGACCTCCCTGATGACTTTCCCAGGAATTCTGAGGAGAAGTTGATGCCCTGATCTCAGATCAGCTCTTATCGGCAAAAAGTAGCTCTGGTGACGACTGGAAACAGACTCACAAGCTGAACTCAACGCAGCTAAAAGGCTCACATGCATTGGTTCCCAGGGTGGAAGTTAAGAACGGCCAATGAGACCCAGCAGAGGGTCACAGATCTCGACATCACAACAACTGGTTGGTCTTGCCTGCTACATGACACATTACACATCCAGTGAATCTGTATGGCAATACACTGAAGGAGCTACAGGCAGTGAATCTGACTTGGTTTATCATCACAAGTTCTCAGTGTCTTAAAATGAACCTTTTAAATTATTTTTCTTCTCAGTTGAAATAAATATTATCAAAAAAAACATTATTTTTGTTTGACTGCATTGCTTTGTCTCCTCTGTCATTATTATCTTATTAGTTAATGTTTAATTTTACTCATTCAAACTTATTGACATGTTAGTAAACCTCTGAATGCTTGAATACTTTGATTTACTCTCTCCATAAAACCTTGTTTGGTTACACAGTTTAACAACGTCGCAACTACAGTGGGCTGATTAGATACCACATGATTCGACTCCATAATGACTAACCTTGATGAAGAAAAAATAAGTTTTATATCTATCCAGAGATTCTGGGGTTTTACTGTAAATCAAAGCAATGGTTGTCTCCTTACTAGAATTGTAGGATTTTACTAGAATTCAACACCTGAAACTTGTCCCCATTTAAATTTTACTGGTAACCTAATCTATGTTCAACAGGTTAAAAAGGATTCTACTACAAGAAGCTCAAGAAATAAACATGTCAGCTTGCTACTTCGTTATGAGACAGGACTGCTGGATGCCTTTGTGTGTGTGTGTGTGTGTGTGTGTGTGTGTGTGTGGGTGTGTGTGTGTGTGTCTCGTCATGGATCCTCCACTATGCTGCCCCCCTCACCTTGACAGAGCCCAGCTGCTTGCAAGTGCTGATACAGATGATACAGAGGCTCTTAGACCTCACACACGGCAACTCAGCTGAGAAATATGGTTTTACAGTATCCATCTAAAATATGTTCGGGTTGGTTTCATTCTGGGGAGACAATGCGCTACCTCTTTGACCTCTCAGCATTTTCTGTCACTTGTCCTCCTCCTCCTCCTCCTCCTCCTCTGCTCCACAATCTCAATTTAACAGCATGAGGTGTATTTGGTCACCTTTTAGGAAGTTTAGCAGCTTCAATAGGGAAATATGTTTTATATGAATTTAAAATTGTAGTAAAAACCGGCCTCGTGCCTGTTTTTAATGGATGTATAATTTATTTAGTTTTTATTCATTTGTATATTGTCCCACTGTAAAAACAAAATTATGTAAAACAAATGTTTTTCTTCAATCAGGTGAAAGCTGGCATGCAATGGTTTTTGACTCAGCTTTACTGTTATGCCCTTTAGCCTAATTTTGATACACTTGTTCCTAGAAACAAACACCCTGAAACAACTGAAAAGGTGGAACAACACATTTTAGAGGTACACATTAACACTTTGCCCATTTTTAACCCTGGCGTTTCAGGAAGGACACCGAACATAATTGTCATTTTTAGCAGTGAATTGTTTGGGTTTCCTTTCCATCCGTCGCGTTACCTTGTAGGAGTGATGGTAGTGCCAGGACATGTCGTCTTCCTCTGACGCATAATCCACCAGTACTTTACTCTTGCTTTTCTTGAACATATCTCCAATTGCCGCTGAAACAAGCCGTTTTGATATGTTGATAAAGTTGCCTTCTTTGGCCAAAAAATTTTTTTTGAAGTTCCCCCTCAACTCTTTGGTCCGGTTTTGGCCGGTCCCAGCCACGCACCACCGAAGCGCGTTCCGCTCTTTTGGTTAAATCTCAAACAGAAAACCCAGGACGCCTTTTCTGTAAACAGCTTATTCATTCAGTTAGGTGCCAGGAGCTGGAAGGATCGAGCTCTCTTCTCACTATTTCGTAAGTGTTTTGCGTGTGTTTGGTGCGTTTTTACGCAGACTCGACCACCTGGACCTCGAACCGTCGCTCCTCCCATATCCCCCCTTTCTACAGTTCCTTGAAGTTGCCATGGTAGAAGGAGGAAGGGGTCATACGTCTCATCTCTGGCCAATGCAAGCATTGCGCCACTTATTCATTCAAAATAACACAACCTTTTCATGTTCTGAATGAACTGTAGGCTGGAAAAAACACGGAAACGGATATTTGGAAGCTGCTGTCTGACAGTGAAACACTTTTCAGTTCTCAGGGAGTCAAATCAGCTTTTTTGTTTAATATACTCTGTATATATAGAGCTATGCAGAAGAGGTAGCAATATGTAAAAATTCTTCATTAAAAGTAAGAAAAATATTATGTAAGTAGAAGTATATATAGAAGGATTTGTCAGCAAAAGGTACTTGTATTTAAAATCCACTTGAATTTCAGTCCGTGTTATATTATTACATAAGTTATTATTGGATTATTATTATTATTACTAATACATACATATATAATAAGTATTTTAATGTTGCTGCTGGTCAAAGTCGAGCTCATTTGAACCATTTGATATTGTTTTGGGCAGGTTCATCTTAAAGAATTCATCATATTTTATAAAATGTTCATAATATATATAAAATGTAAATCTGCAAAGTAACTATAGGTTTTATATAAATGCAATGGCTTAAAAAGTACAATATTTCACTCTGAAATGTAGAGAGAAAGTGTAAAGTAGCAAAAAATGGAAATATTCATACCTCAAAATTGTGCCTAAGTACATGCAGGCTACTTGAGTAGATGTCCTTATTACTGTCTAGATGTGTTATACAGTATATAATGAAATGTTTCTTTATGTTAATAATATGTAACTATAAATTAGTAATAGTCTTGCCATAATTTCTCCCATTAGTGTATTTCTGGTCTGGTGTTCACCAAAGTGGGATCTGCTACGCCTTTTAAAAAAATGACAAATACAGAAAGACATAAAGGCAACACATAAAAATTAACTAAAAAACAATCTAAATCTATTTTTTGTTTAATTATTTTTTTTGTCTGTCATTGTTAAAACAATGTGTGGAAGAATTAACATTAGTTATTGTGGTCAAAGTCCTTCTCTCTCCAGTTATCCTCCAAACTTCAAAATAAACAAAATCTTTTCAGCTTTCAAGACTAAATCAATTCTTCAGTTAGTTCTTGTCAAATCTGTTGAGAGAGTTAAGAGTCCTCATATGAAAACAGCTAGGTTTGTTTTTGTCTTGTTTTTTTTTTTTTTAATCTCGTATTTACTATAGACAAAGACTGTTTGTTGTATTAAAAAAATCCACAGCTCTGTATTGTCTGTGAGTTACACAGTTATTCCTGTTTGGAGAATGAGTAGAAATGTGAGTATAATGTGATATATAAGCAGAAGACAAGAATATTCAGTTTATGTATTTCACTAAAAATGTAATCTCTCTCTCTCTCTCTCTCTCTCTCTCTCTCTCTCTCTCTCTCTCTCTCTCTCTCTCTCTCTCTCTCTCTCTCTCTCTCTGTTTCTCACTCTAAGACCTCTGACGCCAGGGGAAACAAATGACACATTATGCTGGTGGGCTGAACTCTTAAAAATAGCCACAGTTTAGCTCCGGTTAAGACCACTCACCTGATTCAAAGGACCTTAACATCCTGTATTAATGTCCACATTATACAGTAAGTCAGCGAGGAATCGTTAGATGTGTAAGAACTTCCAGGAAAAACCAAAATAAGCACACAGACTGTTTTTGAAAATTTCAAAATCTTTTCTGAGCTCTGCCCCAAAAAAACCCTTGTTTTGTGTTTTTAATCATACAAGGTGTCATGCAATGTTTTAATTAGGGTGTAATCAACAACTAACAATATAATAATGCTATTAAAGCCACAGCAGTTTCAGTCAGCTCCAATAAAATAGAAATCCAAAACGATGCTGAAAACAATGCTTGGCTCTAAAAGCCTGGTTCAATATGTCAGTCAGTCAGTCAGTCATTTTCTACCGCTTGTTCCCATTCGGGGTCGCGGGTGACTGGAGCCTATCCCAGTGGCTTCGGGCCTTAGGCGGGGTACACCCTGGACAGTGGCCAACTCGTCGCAGGGCTGACACTTAGACAGACAACCATTCACGCACACATTCATCCACTAGGGACAATTTAGAGTCACCAATTAACCTAATGCATGTCTTTGGACGGTGGGAGGAAGCCGGAGAACCTGGAGAAAACCGGTTCAATATGTGATTCTACTTTATGTTTCTTTGTGTATGTGTGTCTAGGTTTGGTGTCAGCTCTTCATTAGTACCAGCTGACACAAGCCATGGCTGGCTGTAAGGGTGTGCTCATCAGCTGGGGCAGGTCAGTGACCTTTGACACTGAGGGTCATTAGTGGGTCAACTTTCTGTTTGTGACCCACTCTGGAATGTGCATTCCCATGGTATCCCTACAGTGGTTATTTACAGTCTAAGTGGCCCTGGTTGCCAATATATGTCCTTAGTCAATCCTCCTGATTGTCTTTGCCCTCAATGACCAGCTTTTACAAATCAGAAACCCCTCTTGTTATTGGAATCCATGGATCTGGGAGGACAAATGACATGTTTTCCTTTATACCGTATTAGGAGGATGAATTATCCATATGACCACTATATGAATGCACCACTGAATTACATTATATACTAAAATGATAGAGGCCTTTAATTTTAATGCCTTTTTGTTGTGGGGCCCAACTTAACATCTTCTTTAAGGCCTTTATTGTTTCTCTCATGGTTTTTGGGTTGTGTTCTGTTATTTCCTATTTTATTTTGGTAAATGGTCTGCTTTTTGTGTCTTATGTGATTTTTCTTCCTGTCTGTGACTGCTTTGATTGTTTCCGCCTGTGATTATTAGTTTCACTTTTCTAGTTATCCCGCTCTCATGTGTGCATAGTCTCTGTGAGTCCTTTGTTCTGTGTTAGTTTGTCTTGGTTTCCATGTCTTGCTAACCAGCCCTTATTTGTCAGAGTTTCTCTTTTTGGACTTATTACATCAGATTTTGCCAATTGGCTGTTGTTTGGACTTTGGATTTCTGCCTGTTCCCTCAATGGATTTGTTTGCCTGTTCGGACTGTTTTCCCAGTTGTGACCTCTGCCTGTCTGACTTCACCGTACCCCTGCGTGTTGTCTGTTACAATAAATCTTTTAAACTGCACCAGCTCTGCATCTTGGGTCCAATCTCCTATGTGTTCCTGCTACTCTGCTAGAACCTGTCTGATAGTTTCAATATATATTGTGGCTACATGATGTATTTTACTAAATTAAATTGTGCATACAAGTTACCATGGCAACACATTACTTTAACCCTGCCATTAAGAATTTATAAGCATTATATAATTATTTAATGAATGGTTATAAAACAATATAGTTGTGTTATTGTAGTTTATTTGTCATCAATTATAACTTTCCCTGTGAAGACATATTTTATATTATTACAACCGTTTTTTACTTTATTGTCATTCATTATTTGTTGATATGCCAACATGCACTTATACGTGCCCACTGGAGGAGTTATACTTGTTGATAAATCAATAAACCCGTTATATGTGCTTACAACTACTGCGTTAAAAAACAATTTATTAATGTTTACATACTGCTTAGAAATGCTAAATAGGGTAAATAAAGTAATGTGTTACTGTAACTGCAAAGTAATTATTGATCACTCACTAAGGGTCAATAGGGGCCCACATCTCATTTTTGCCCTTGGGCCCTCTACTGGGTTAATCTAGCCCTTCTTATCAAATACAACATATCAAGATGTACTGTATGTGTATTGTTAGGGAGCATATAAATCACTCTTAACGTCAGCTGTTCTGATCATTGAGACAGGTTTGGCAGTGTTTGGTAGGACACAGCTGGGATTATCCAACCTGCTACTAATGTCTCATATGGACACAGCTTAAACTGCAGATCCAGGCTTGAAGAATGTCAAGGGCAGTGTCCTTAACTTCTTAATTGTGCTTCACCAAGGTATAACAATTAAGAAGTGTTATTTGGCAGAAAATGCCATGCAACACTGGTTCCTGTAGATCACAGCTTCTTATTATTTTAAAGTAGCTATAATCAATGTTTTCAGCTCTAAAAAACTACTGAACACCACCTGCTCAGCATTAGACAGACAACGTTAACTAACTGGTGAATATAGCGGAGCTAAAAGAGAGTGAATGTTGGATTTAACATTCACCAGGTGGCCAGAAACACGAACTGCAAATGAATGATAATGTTGCACCATATCAACCTGAAGGGTGATAATATGTCTGTTGTGTTCACAGCTTGTTTCCACTGCCCCCAAGTGGCCAAATAAAAATCTGTTACTGCAGGTTTGATTAAATAAAACTAACACAACTATTTAAAAAAAGCCAAAATAATCCAAAGTCTTTTAATTTTTACAGTTATTAGGTTACAGGTTTCCTGATATTAATTAGCAAATAAAAACTGAAGACAACAATGAGGTTCTTATCAGTGTGTGTATATGTATACTATTCCTTTATATTCCATCAATATTTTTACTTATGAATGTAAAGAATTGCTAAAATAACCATTACAGAGATCTTTTATTTTTTTCACAAAGCGTTCAGTCCTGTTGTAGTCACACAGCGAACGGAAGAAGCCAGCTGAGATTAACCATGACTCAACAACTATCTGATGAAATCCACAGGTCACAGGGTTGTCCAGTACAAACCCACGGGACCGCATCAAAACTTGTTAGCCAAGAACAGAGATTAAAGCTTTAATTATGTTCACAGGCCAACTCGCAAAGATGTTCCTTAGAGACTCTCTGCAGAGTGTAGCTTTAATGAACAGTTGGTATCTGAAGAGTGACTAGAGTTTAAATTACTGTCTAAATTGTAGGTGATGTGCTCATTTTCTTAAAGAGTTTGATTTGGGAACACTGTAGAATATTTTGTATGCAATTTCAATTTAAGGCTTGTTTTAACCTAGATTTTTCCACAATACAATCGTGGAAGAAAGATCAGAATAACAAAGATATCTTGAGTAAACCATTAAGTAAAATGATAGTGGGAGAAAGCTTGTTTCAACAGGAGACATTGTGGTGCCATTATAGATTGCCCTTAACCCTCTGAACACATTTGCACAGAAATTTAAAGAAACAGTTCACCCCAAAATCAAAAATACATATTTTTCCTCTCACATGTAGTGCTGTATTTATCCATTCAGATTGTTTGGTATGAGTTGCCGAGATTTGGACATACTGGCCATAGAGATGTTTGTATTTTTTTTTTATATAATGGAACTGTATGGCAGTCGGCTTGTGGCGCTCAAATCATCAAACAGATACATTTGAAAAATGTAACAGCAATGTTTCTTTCCAGACCTGGTTACTCAAGATAACCCACAGATTTGTTGTGAGCAGGTTCATGTAGGAACTATTTTCTTTCTACCCTTTCACAACAAGCAGCACACAAAAAAATGCAGATATGTCGATAAAACTCAGCAACTCACACCAAAACAATCTAGATGGATAAATAGCACTACAGGTGAGAAGAAAAATCTTTTGATTTGGGGGTAAACTGTCCCTTTAAGGAAATATTAGAGGTTGAAGCACATAACTTTACAACTACAAGACCAAAGAATCACTATTATGAGTACTTTCCCCTTCTTTAATAGTACTTCCTGCTCCAAACCCTATTTCCTTAACTACCTCTTATTTAGTTACTCAGTTAAACTGGTTCTGGGTGTATTTAAAAATGCTCTTCTCCCTCTCTTCCTTCCTTTTTCTCTTGGTCTTCTCTGTCAGTTTTCTTCCTAACAATGGTGCTGTCTGTTTTTTGTGAGAGAATTGTTAATGACAGAGCAAAACGCAGCTTGCTGTCAGAAAACCGCATGTGAGACTAAAATACAGAAAAACGGTCAGTGACAGAAATGTTGGGGGCGATGAAAAGGTAAAACATTTCGGGGGTTCTTGAAGCTGTAGAGCAGGTAGTTTGAGTGTTGGACACCTATGAATTTGAAGTGCTGAGTCATTAGTGCAGCTTCAACACAAGAGCTAGAGGAAAGTACGTGCTCTTTCGCTCATGCAGTCATGAGTAAATATAACTTTAGATTTCTTTCCATTAGTCCCTCAGGCAATTGTTCATTTGAGTTAGTATTGCCTGCCTTCCACACATCTGTGGACAAAGGTTTCAGTATTTGTAAGGAGCCCAACATCAGTTTGATACTTTCAAGAGGATATAAAAAAAGCATTATCAAATGTAATTGGCTTCTTAGGTCTATTCACAACAAATAATTTTCAGTCACACCATCAATTCTGCACATCTGACCTAAAATAGACTGGATGTGTCTTGGCATACACACCTCCTTGTGTTTGGTAACAAGCTGCCAGGTAATATCACGCATCCACACAGCTGCTATTTCCCCTGTCAGTCTGTAGATTAACACAATGTGCACCACATACATACAGTAGCTAACTCGCTTGTGTTAGCATGAAAGAGGGCTGGAAAAGATAATTAGCTCCTGTGCACGAGAGGTGTTTTAATGAGCTCAAGGTAGAGGACACATTTAAAGCAAGGCTAAGCTCTTCCGCTGTTTGGGAAGAGCCATTTAAAGGGAGGATGAGTGTGCTGCGTCACAGAGGACACACACACACACACACACACACACACACACACACAAATCACTAATCTACCACGCTAAAAAAGGAATTGTACTTTATCATGCCAAAACCATGTGTGCACAAGTGTCTGTGTGAATAAAGTGAGAAAGACAAAATATATACAGTTGTGGAAAGAAATAAAAACATATTTCAAATTAATGTGATTTACATATAATAATAACATGCATTGTATGTATTTCTAGATGAATTAAAATGACTCAAGAGAAGTAAGATAACAAATTTAGAAATTTACTTTTCAAGCATCTTAAACGTGCAATAACTTTTTGGGCCACTTGGGGACAGTGTAAACAAGTTGTGTCAACATTGACATATCACCATTTACGTTGGTATGGTGAACTTGTTAGCAAACACATTTAGCAGTTACGGTGCAACATTAGCATTCATTTGGAGTCATGTTTCTGGTCACCTGATGAATGTAAGTCCAATATTCACTCTCTTTTGCTCTGTTTGTGGCCTCTACCAACTCCTGAGGGAAATATCTTGCTTTTAACTGCTAAATGTTCTGTTATCTTCACCAGCCAGTCGCTAAATGTGTCTGTCTGTCATCAGCAGGTAGCATAGAGTGGATTTTTAGACTCCACACTGTTTTCACATTGTCATTTGATACATTATAAAAATGTTGATCATAGCAGCTTTAAAGTAATAAAGTAGCTCCTTAAAGGCCTTTCTGTAACAGTTACTTTGTACACATGGCCAAACATTAGATATGTAGCATCCTGACTGTAAATATTTAGTACAGTCCTAAAGAGATGCCCATTGTTCCTTTATATGAAAGCTTTCTCATAAATTACAGTACCTGATGAGGGAAAGTGGTTCAGGGCAGTAAATAAATGTATCATTCTTCATAAATTTATCATCATTGCTGTAGACAACTCTATGATTCTTGCCCTGTTAATTGTAGATGAGCTGCAAACAGAGTGATTGTTACAAGTTACTTTATGCCTCCTCTTATGATTTATTCTGTCTCTGAACAAAACTTTCACTGTAAACATTCAGCTCACAAGTCACAATGCATGATTCCTGAGAGAATTTCTATATCTGCTTACATCCCCTCTATAAGGAGGTCAAAGGTCAAGGTCTGGAACAGAAGAAGCACCCTGGAGCTGATAGGGATTCGGTGTCTTGCTCAAGGACACTTCATGGAGGTGTTTACTCGATACTTGCCAACACTGGGGTTTTAACTCGGGACTCCACTGCCATTAAGAAAGTACATCATGCATACATATATCATGCTACTCTTCGTATTTTCTTATTTAATACAGGTATGATAGTGTAAGATTAGAATCCAAGAGACATAACACTGACAACAGGTGTGAGCATGAGTGTATATTCATGTGTGTATGAGTTGTCAGTTGTTATGTCTCTTGGAGACAGGCAGTATAGAGACTTTAAATGTTTAAAAGACCTTGTGGATATGTCCCTCTCTCCTTCTCATCCATCTCTTTGGTAGCAAAGACATTCAGCTCTTTGTTGTTGGCTGTAAGAGATGGTAACAAGAGCCTCCTGAGGAGAAGCCACTGAAACAGACGCATAATGGTCCTCTGTGTGTGTGTGTGTGTGTGTGTGTGTGTGTGTGTGTGTGTGTGTGTGTGTGAACTTGGAGAGAGTGAGGGAGAGCAAGAAACTGTGTCTGTCTGTACCTGACTCCTCTCTTCCCTGAGGCTCGGCACCTGATAAAAATTAAGCCCAGACAAACAGGTGTGTTTCCCTGCACAAAAGGCTTCTGACAACCACAGTGATGTTTGTAATGCTTATAAGTTTCCAACTAGTGGTCCAATCCATGTTAATCACTGTAGGTGTCGGGAGCTCACAGAATATTTCCACACATTTTCTCCGTCAAGCTCAACTCTAAGCTACCATTAAATCCGGAGTGGCACAAGTGTTACCCTGACTGGCTCCTGCTGGCATACATTTGGGCTTGTTTCCAAAGCAGCTTAGATCTATAACTGAGTGAGAACGCTGTGTCTTAGCATGGAGCATGAATTGCTAGAAGCTAATGAGCAACACTGGAGCTGACTGTCTGACGGGCAGATCAACTTGCCTGAGTTGAGCGAGGGTGAATCAACAAGAAACTGCTGTTGGGAAAATAATATCAATTTCCAGGTGTGACCAAAAATTTCACAAGTGAGACACAAATTGAAAAACCAAGAAACTGGAGCATCTCTTGGACCAATGATGCAAAAAGTTTCCCAAATGTTGCTGTGTGCATCAAAACAATGCTGAAGTCATAGAAAGACTAAGCAGGTTTTCAGTGGAGTTTTATAAAATACCATTTCTTTCTGAAAACATTTGGTTCATTAATCAAATGTCACTTTTTGTGTAGGGGTCAATGGTGTCATTTCCATCACAAACTGTACAGTACTGTGAATTTGCATACACTAATAGATAATGAAGAAGTAAAGCTCACAGACTTGTTGCCTCAGTGTGAGGAAATGGCTGAAAATCTATGCTGACATCTAGTGCATGAAGGAAGTATTTCTTCTTCTTTTTCTTCATGGTATTTTTTTCAGAAAATCACACAAGACACATACCAAATCTGCCCAGTTGTTTACAGTCTTTTTGATTTATTCTTGCATGCAGAATGATTAAATTAAACAAAGTAATGCATGTGTTCAAAGGTGATTTGTTATGCATTTGCATAATGCTTCATGTCACTAAGGAAACTCTAAAGAATAATTCCACCTAGTGAAGGGTAATCCTCTGTATAGTCATATCATTATATTATCATTACCAGAGATCACAGATAAACAATCCGATTGGCCCAAGCCTAATGACACTAGAACTGAATTAAACTCACTAACCAACCCATATGAAGTACATTATTGCAAAATATACAACACCCTTATACTGTATAAATACACCTATGCAAATGTATATAATAAATAATGTGTGTATTTTGTAAGATCCAATTTTCTTGTAATTAATTCACAGCACAAACTCCTGAAAATCTCTATTAATTTACATATGATAATGGTAAATGTACACATCATGCCTTTGTACCACGATGATGACTAACAGTCGACAAACAAAAACCTAACACATGCAGAACTGGCTGTGAAGCAACAATAAATGATGAACTCTATACTTTTTAAGATCACCCTTCCATAATCAATATCACACAGTCATTTGAAATCCATTGTTTAATTAGAATCCCAGTCACAAACACAAATTACATAAATAACTACACTTCACCATTTCAGGGTTAGTGACCCCTCATATGAAAGTGTAAGATGGTCTAAAAAAACATGTATTGTAAGAGGATCTACTGTATCACTGCACACACCATGACCTGTTAACATGCTAATCTTTATTTATATATTCAAACTATACACATAACCTCTCTTTTGTTAAACCAGAACAATTACAGTATAACTGTTCATTTTCATTCTTCGTCGGTGATACATTCATATGCTGTCAACGTCATGTTTTTTCCATAACAAAGTAATGCGCACAACAGATATACAGCCAAAAACGTCTACCAATGTTAAGAGACCGTAGTGGTCATTCAGCTACATTCAGCTTGTCTGACAGTGGATGTGCAACAGGGAGAGATCCGGGTGGATTCACATGTTGGTTCAGGTGGTATCCAGGGTGGCTGTCCTGGTTCCTCTGCCTGACAACGACACAGCAGTGCCGTGTGTCAATCCAGCTAGATGCCGCCCTGTCCAGCTCACAACACAGGCTGGTAGCACCCAATGTCTTGCTCTACTAATCTCATACAGCATCAATGTGATATGTACATGATTATGTACAAGATATATACAAGAAAATGTGCAAAGTAGCATTATTCACGCATCAAAGGTCACGAATTTCTTATGTTTCTGTTTGTATTGTATTTTCTCTGTGCATTTTCAGGAGTTGAACACAGCCAAACAGATTGAGAGCAATTCCTTACGTACTCCTCTGGTATTTTGCCGTGCACAAAAAGAAGAGGGATATCAGAAAGGCCAAAACTCATTCTGTCAACTCCAGAATGAAGAGTGAAATCCGACTGAAATATAAATGCCTTTATTCTCTGAGTTGAAGCTTCTTCTGATGTGATATCTATTTTTTTCCTTGTGTTGTGCAATCTTACCCAAGAAATCAAAAAAGAGTAAATGGGTTAAGTCGTCACAACACTGGCAGTCCTCCGAAAGAGGAGGGACCTGGGAGCTCTGTGTTACATCATGTAAAGTAATGATGATTAAAAGACTGAGGATTTTGGAAGAGATTTCTTGGAGCTCAGCTGGAGCTGCATTTAGAAAAGTGTCTTTAAAGACCACTGGTCTGTTTTAAAAAATGATTTGAAGGGTAAATTCTGACTGAATACTCCCATGATAAGGCACGGGACATGGGCAAGGACTGTGGTTCAAGTACAGCATCAACCAAGTTCATCAGAAACATCAAAAGCTGCCTTTCTGTTCCACTGCATATTAGTCACAAGGGGAAAAAAGCACTGTGCTTAAAAGGAGGATTAGTATTAAACAGAAAGAATTTTATAATTTACTTTTTACTACACAAACGGGAACCTTAAGGCAACAATCTTTTCATCTCAAACACAACAAAATCACAATGAAATCTAGAACAAGGATTACACTGAATTTGAACCACATATAGCCTATTAGTGGGGATGCACAGAGAAAAACATAAACATAAAACCTGGTAGCATGCTTCCCTCAATCTTGTTGGTCTTTCCATGTTGCTTTTAAAGGAATAGTTCAACATTTTGGGAGATACACTCATTTGCTTTCTTGAAGACTGAAAGTAGGCTTCTCTCATATTTGTCCCTTAAATAAGGTTGCAGCCAGCAGCTGCTTATCTTAGCTTAGCATAACGACTGAAAACACAGTGTAACGTCTAGCCTGGCTTTGTCAAATGGTCATAAAAAACACCTACCAACATTTCCGCAGCTCAGTAATTAACACATTATATCTTATGTGTTTATTCAGTACAAAAACTGAAGCGTAAATTCAAAATTTCGTAGTTTTAAGGGGAGTTATGTGGCAACGATTTTTTAACCACAACCACTAACTTCCTGGAGTCTCTGCTGGTTGCCTGGCAACTGCTCGGGTCCAAGAAGAAGTCCAAATAAGCGTAGCTTATTTCCCAAAATGTCAGACATTAACTTCGAATAAAAGGTATGTGTGTGTGTGTGTGTGTGTGTGTGTGTGTGTGTCCCGTCCTCCATCCGTCTCATCTAAAGAGGTGACTCGACGGCTTGTAGTGCAGTGTGAGTTGGCGGGAGCTGTAGCCGGACATGCCAATCCCCATGAGACCCAGCAGGACGGCCATGCGCGACATCACAGGCGCCTCCTGGCTCTGCAGCACAGTCTGGGCTGCCTGAGTCTGAAAGAGAGAGCAGGGGTCAACACCCACGTAGCCACGAGAACCACCACCGGGTGCGATGATGACCAGGGCAGTGTGCCAGCAGTTCCCCCCGACTCTGGCCGCGGTAGAGTCCTTAAAGAGGGGACCCTGGTCACACACCTGTCTCATCCCAGCGATGGTCTTACCACAAGGGAAGAGCCGCACTAGAACGTCTATTTAGTCAGTACATATTCAACCAACTCATACAGTCATTGCTCATGACTCAGTTCTCAGTTCAAATTCAGTTATTTTCTCATCACTGCTCTGTTAGTTGTCATCCAGTGAAAACCACAGGTCTGATGATGAATTTTTCAGATAAGATGAAGGATTAAGTGTTCCTTAACGGATTGAGAAATTTCTCCGTTTTCTAAAGCTAAATAAACAATTTCTAAATCCATTGAATAGTTGACATGTAGGCTACATGATGTTCACATACAACAACATAATTGTATCTTCTCAGTCATAAAAGTGGACAACAGGTACAACTTTACACAAACGACATCATAACTTACCTACCATGACCTATTTTATCAACAAGTGAGAGTCATCTAACATGAACTCTGATGATGAGCTGAGACACAGATAATGAGGTTTGATACTGTCCATTTTTAAAACAAACACAGGCCACACTGTAGGCTCCTAAAGCCAGCTGCAGTTCTCTGAAATACCCATCCAGGTGATTGAGAACATGGATCTCATGCTAGTCCTCTGAACATCCAATTAGAGGGCATTTTCCTGACCCTGGGAGCTAAGGCATCGCTGATTCAAATCTATTCAAAGACAGGGGGCTGTAATCCTCTATTCTAAATCGTGCCACGAGACACACACAGATGGGCACTTTGTGTACAGTGATGAGTCACTGGCATCAGTGTAAAATGAGCTTTCAGAGTGACAATTCATTGCAAATCTAATTTCTAGTTATGTTGACCTTTTCTTCAGGTATGCATAAGATGGTTTTAACTCAAACAGCTAATCTATTTAATGCATATCTTAAGAGAAATCTTGAGTTTGGTATGTTTAAAATCTACACAATACTGCTCTGTTTGCTACAATGCAACACCAACGTTTTAGAGCCGATGCTCTAGATCTCAACAGTTGTTTGTTATTAGAGGCTCTAATGGAATTTGCTACACTGTTGCGCCACTGCAGATGTCCCTTGATGTCCAAGACTAATCATTAATCTGTCTAAAGAAGAAAATCGCCCCGAAGCATCTTACGCACCTGGAGATATCTAATATATCCAGGGGTCAGTCGAGGGATGCGAATAAACATGGTTGTTGTTCTCTCCAGTGCTTCGCAGCTGAGACCACAAGAAAACCCCTTTGCAACCAGCCTTCAGGACTTTCTGCTAGGCAACTTTATCCCTGTGGATCCCTTTGCTCCCTTGCCCTCTGTGTCTCTCTGGCCTCGGTCTCCTCCACCAGGAGGAATGTGGCAGCAGCAGCAGCTCTTCAAAGACACACTCCTTGCTCCCTCACTCAAATAGGCTGACACGCATCTGCACTGTAATTATCTCCCTTGAGGTAGACCAGTGCCTATAGGTAGTATATAAAGCCTTGGCTTCATTGCGTAAGCTGGTCACATGGTGTTGGACTGTGTTTGTGTGTGTCTTCGTGTGAATGTGCATTTGTGTCAGTGGAGGATTAGCAGAGCAACTGGAGTTGCGGTGGATTAATATACTTGTGAGAGCTGTTCTAAATCCTTTGGCCACCAATTATGTAGGAAAAAGACACACAACCCCATCAACGGATGACAAAGCAACGCTGTAATGACGTCTGCTCCACTGAGAGGCAGTTTAACAATTAGTTTTAATTAAAAGGCAAATTGCATTGCAGACACCGGTGTCTATAGGCATAACAAAAGCAAAAACACACATCCTGTCTATATATAGGAACCTGATTGTTTACAATATCTCAGCCATAATCAATGCATTTGTTTTCCGTACCTTGTTATTCTTCCTCATCCCAGCATGCATTGGATAAAAATCAGGGAAACATCTTAGACAGGTTCTATCACTTTGTCTGAGCTAAGGCATTTACACTCACGTTCACACCTATGGACAATTTAGGTCTTTAAATTACCCGACCTTGCTGTTTTATTTGTATTTTTCACAAATTTCTGTATATCTTTTGTATAGCCAGAGGACTTTTATCAAGATATTAATCTATTTTTCAAAGAAGCCTTATCTTAAAGATGCTACAACAAGCAGTTCAATTAAAAAACAATCTACACAAAAGTATATTGTAAAGTATGACATCTTTACAGCACAATCTTAAATAATCTCAAAACAATGAAGCAAAATAACTGAATGTTACTTTCTGAAGGGGCGAAGCAGAATGAATAGCTGTGTGCTCTATCAACACAATTTGTGTTACAGTTAGAAAGGCATAATACAAATGTGTCAATGAAGCCATCACCAGTATCCTGTAGAAGTCAGGCCTAACTTCTAACACATATTACAATATTTTTGTTCAATATTTAGAAATTTGTTGAAGAACTGCTGTCAGGAACCTGAGCTCAAGTGTGTCCTCTAGTTATCTCTTTGGTGTCACGAAAACAGGGTATTGACACTGTTTCTTCTAAGAAGGATTTCACAGACTCATCAATGATGGCATGCAATGCACTGATAGGTTCGCTTCAAGCTGCATCATGAAAGGCAAAGCATTTACTTGAAACTTAATAACCCTACAGTACCTATCTACTGTACCTTTCTCAGCTCTTACATTTCAAAATACACTGAAAAGATTATTAATTTAGCCTGTGGGAGAAAAATTATTTTAACTCAATGTGCAGACAGTCTGGAGCCACAGAGGTTGTGCTCATATGTTCCTGAGTGCCTTTCTTTCACACAGGAAAGGTTTATTTTCATAAACCATTGTAAAGTAACGCTAAAAATAGCCTAATAATTGTTTTGACGGACAGCTCAGGATCCTGTTACTCACATGCCAAGAACAGATTAGGCCAATGTTAACAGACATGCAAGACTGATTAAAGGAAAATCTAATCACGTAATCACACACACAATAAAACAATGCAGTTAAAGTTTTATGCAAATTAGTGACCAGCTAATTTTATTCTTAGGCACAAGAAAATCAGAACTGTCTGGACCCACAAAAGCATGAAGTTGCCATTTTAACTTTGGTGTCAGTGGTACTTATCCAGGTCAGTTGACATGACAATCAGGTTTAATTTCAGTAGGGTTGTTATTGTTTTTACAACGTTTTCGGGACTGCAGAGTAGAAAAAATATACATAGTAGAAAAACCCTCAAAGAATTTTGAATTTATGCTTGTTTGTTTTTTTTTTATCTAAAAAAAAGCACATGGGGTCCCAGCCTCTGACAAAGGAGCCAGCTGCAGGAAAGACCTTGAGTTGTTAGTCTGTAAGTACATCATTTTTTGTGGTCAAGATGTCAAGGAAGTTATTGTGCTTTCATACACTTTTTCTCCTTTATTTCAACATTGCATGAACAACATACAGGCGCTGAATTGGTATATAACAGTCATAACAAAAAATAACAAAAGTTATCCAAGCAGGGGTCACCAATAAAATGAATAATAAATAAAACAAAGAAATAAAATAATAAAAACCAAAACACAGGCACTTGTATAGACAGTCGTTACGTCACGCGCATCATTACTACGTGTCACCAGAAAAGGAAGGACCCCTGAAATCTCTAAACACAGAACGCGGGCTAATGTAAACTTCAAAAACTGTGTATTTATTACAAACGTTTCTATACAAATAAAATTCTAACTGGAAAATCTCGAAACATATATGGAATCAACGTTTTGTCGCTGCTATCTCACCAGAGAAGAGTGAAGTTTTTCCCCGGAGCTGGTAAAAAATTAGCTGGCTAATTTAGCTAGCTAACAGCTAATGCTGCTACCGCTGCGCAGTTTCCTTTCACAGAAAACACCCACACTGACACTAACCGGCCAAGCCTGTTTACTTTAGCTTTGTTTTCCTGCAAATAATATATCTCGGAGAGTGGCATGGGTCGACTTTACCAAACTTTGATAGCTGACTGCTGCTAACTACAACATAACCACAGAGGTAACAGTTTGAATCAGCAGGAAATGTATTTACAGATTGAAACCTTACAGTTGTCAACTTCTGGCAACGTGGAGGATCTTGACATCGCTTGTGTTATATGTGATGTTGACTGGCCACAGTTTACGCCTCTTCTGATTGTAATGTTAATACATGAAAGGCCTAACTGGAGCTAGATGTCGAAGATAACCAAGTGAGCAGGTTAAATGTGCGTTTATGTGGAGACTTGTTGCTAATATTTATTTTTGATGCTTTTATCTACATCTGATACCACAACAGAAATAATGCAGTCACCCAACACTTAAACATACATGCTTTGGATTGTGTTTGCCTGGAAATTTCTAAAGTTCCTCAAATTCCTCTTTTTGACAAGTGACGCTGAGCATGTAAATGTAGAGACAATATGTAAGTCAGTGACGTTACTGCTTATATATTGCTAACCATGCAGCGGGCAGCCATTAGAGCTGTAACTAAATGACTCAATAATTGTTTATTTAGTAAAGGTGAAACCTAATGTCAAATGCCAATCAAAATGTGATGACATTAAACAGTTTAAAATCCATAGTAATACAATAAAAAAATTAGGAAAAATAAGCAACAATTCTCATTTGTAAAGCTGAAGTCCACAAATGTTTGGCATTTTTACTTAAATATTTTATAAATTCTATAAATAACCAGCCTTGTATACAGGTGGTTCTCTGTTTCTGGTTAATACATTGTGGTTTTCAGTTAATCCATTAATCAGTGAATTAACTAATTGTTTAAGCTTGAGCACGGTATGTCACAATGCTTTTGTCCGCCTCTCATATATGCATCATTGTCATATTTGCTGTTGTGATTTAGTCCACCTTTGTTGTTCTCTTGACATGGACATGAAGGTAGATTCTGCTGCTCTGTTCCGTTTCCTGTCACAGTTCTTGGTTTTCTCATATATCCTCACATCACCATCAGACAGAGTATTTTATTCTTACTGTCCTTTCGCTCTGTTTCAGCCACAATGAAGAGACGGGCCGAAGCAGCATCGGCACCACTGCAGGGGACAAAGAGACCTCGTGATGACAGCAGCTCCGATGAAGAGTCACAATTATCCAGACAAGGTAGATAGATTGATTTCCCCCCTCTAAACAGTATCTGCCATGATTTTAGATACAAATCTGATATTCTACATGCCATAGTTAATATTGAAAGCCACTTTCTATCAATAGAATTCATACTCTGGGCGCAAGCGAGCTCAACGAGAGCCAATTATGAAAAAGTTTGTAAGTTTGTAAAGGTTTCGGAGAAAGTATTTCTGTTTAATGATCGTCCGGGCTGCTGGCCGTCTACTCAAAACTCTGCTGCTTGTTGTTGATTACATCGGCCCTGCTACTTGTCCCGGCTGGAACTACATGGAGCAGTGTAACCCACACTCCAACCATGACATCCAAACCGAAAGGAGAGGATTATTTCAGTCTATCACAGGTGCACGATCTTTTAAGGCAACAACAAGATTTCTACACACAGTTGCTAACGCAGAAAGAAAGCAACGTCAAGGTTCTATTCCAAAACTTGGTTGATCTACTAACGAAAGAATGGATGATATGATTAAAGAGGTCCAGGACCTAAAGATCAGTTTGCAGTTTTCCAAAAAAGAAGTGGAAGGCCTAAAAGAGACTTGCAAGGAGTTGACTATAAAATGCAAAGATGCAAGCACAGACATCAATACATTTGTAAATCAGTCTTATCAATGACTGGGAAAGCAGACTACCTCGAGGCTCAACATAAATGGAAAAATATAATTGTAGAACGTATTCCCCACATGGGAGCTGGGAGGAATCCGAGGACAAGGTCTGTGAGATGCTCGCTGTAAAGCTACAAATGGATAAAAAGAGGATCAAGGTGGAGCGGGTCTACACGATGGGAACAACGTCAGGTGAGAGACGCAGGCTGATAGTGGTGAAATTCCTTTGATTCAAGGACAAGTTGGCAGTTCTGGAAAAAGTCCATAAACTAAAAGAAACTGGCTAACTATCTTCCTCAACGAGTACTATACTGAGGCTGTACGCAAGAGGGGAAAATAACTCATCGCGGCCATGAAAGCTGAAAATGGTAAAGGGAACATTGCATGCATCCGATACGACAGACTCATTGTCCACCCTCCCAACCAAAAGACTGAGCGTTTGGAAAGAGCCAAGCCAATGGGTTCGTAACTTTGCACACACACACAACTGTTTAATCGTGTTGCATTTTGCTCTGTTTGTTTTTTTCTATATCATGTCTGTATCTAATAAACTTCGCAGGAAAGGGCTGAAAAAAGCCCTTGTTAATATATGTGGCTTTAGAAATAAGGTTCATGATATTGATAACTTGCTAAAATCAGACAACATTTATATTCTGGTCATCACTGAGACCCACTTAGATGACACATTTGATGTTGCTACAGTAGCGATACAGTGATAACATCTATAGAACGGACAGGGATACCTATGGGCGAGGAGTTCCAATATATTTTTAAAGCCACATTCCTGTTAAGCTCAGAGAGGACTCAATGTTAAGTGCTGTTGAAATGTTTTGGTTGCAGGTTCACCTGCGTCATTTAAAGCCTTTGCTGATGGGATGCTGTTATGTGCCACCAAGTTTAGTCAGTCAGTATGTAGATAATTTGTATGAAATGCTTGATAGAGTATGTCATGTGAACAGAAAAATATATTTCCTGGGAGACCTGAACATTAATTTTCTTTCAACAAGATGTCAACTGAAAAATAAACATTTCACTGTATCCAGTGCTTGTAATCTGGTTCAGGTCTATAATCAACCTACCAGGGTGTTAACTAACAGTACAGCAATCAAATCATCCACGTGCATTGATAACAAGTACACTAACGCTGCAGAAGTTTGCTCCAAAGCTGTATCTGTTCCCATTGGATTTAGCGATCATAATCTAGTAGCTATATCCAGGAAAGCCAGAGTTCTAAAGGCTGGGCCTAAAATAGTGTTTAAGAGATCATGCAAGGGA
The DNA here is from genome assembly GCA_011952105.1 of Coreoperca whiteheadi. Lineage (NCBI taxonomy): Eukaryota > Metazoa > Chordata > Actinopteri > Centrarchiformes > Sinipercidae > Coreoperca > Coreoperca whiteheadi. Next base: position 14,878,940 of record CM022481.1, on the reverse strand, counting down.
TTTCGCTGTGACTTGTATGTGGATAATGTTAAAAAATATTTGTTGGTCTGATGTGCGTAAAGAGAAGGACTCAGATGCTGCACTTGATGTATTTATGACATTTTTGGTTCCAATTATTGATAAGCACGCACCTCTCAGAAAACTCGCTATTACAACTGTTGTGCACTATGGATAGATGGTGAGTTGAAAAAATGCATGGTTGAGAGATGAAGTAAAAGTAATGGCAAATAAGTCTAGCTGCACATCTGAATGGCAGACATACTGTTAAATAAGGATCAATGTGACTAAACTGAACATAAAAGACCAAATAATGAAAGACTGAATTGTACTATTGAACTTTGTAAAGTGAGTATAGATGAGGTGTAAAAATTATTACTGTCTATCATTAATGAGAAACCATCTGGTATTGACAACTTAGGGGGAAAACTACTGGGGATGATAGTGGGCCAAATTGCCGCTCCTTTTTGCCATATATTTAATTTGAGCCTTGAGAGTAATGTTTGTCCCCAAACCTGGAGAGAACTAAAGTCATTCCACTGCCCAAGAATGCTTGGTCTGCCTTTAGTGGCTCTTTTAGTTTGTCAAATGTTCTTAGCAGACTCTTGGAAAAAATTGTATTTGACAAGATACAATTATATTTTTCTTTAACAATTTTGACATGTGACTACCAGCATGTTTATAGGGAAGGTCACTCAACATGCACAACGCTTACACAAATGATTGGTTGAAAGAAACTGATTAAAAAAAATATTGTGGGAACAGTAGTGTTAGATTTCAGTGGTGCCTTTGATATGGTTGATCACACATTATGATTGAAAAAAACTTGTGTCATGGTTTTGCTACATCTACCTTATCATGGATAGAAAGCTATCTATCCAATAGAGTTTTGTTTAAAGGAAGCTTTTCAAATGCTAGACATGTAGTGTGTGGAATTCCACACAGAAATTTGATGGTCCTTTACTTTTTTCTGTTTATACTAATGATCTTCCACTTGCATTTAAAAAGCCTGTGTATCCATGTATGCAGTCCCCCACAGTTAATAAAATCACTAAACCCCTCAACAAAGAGTTGCAGACAATACTAGAGTAGGTTACTAGCAATAAACTAGTCTTAAACATACAAATCACTCCTTGAGCTATAGGTAGAACCCAGTTTTTAAAGTGTCGTGGACAAGATTCTCTTGTGATAAAGATGGGGAGGGCTATATCTGTTATAAAGAGGTGCTCTGCTTTATAACACCATACATACCAAACAAGTCCCACAGACTCTAGTTTTATCACATTTAGACTATTGCCCAATGATATGGTCAGTGGCTGCAATGAAGGATCTAGAAAAACCGCAGCTGACAATATGCATACGAATATGTTGTAAGATTTCACAGTTCGAAATCGCATAACGTATTGCCTACTATACTCAATCAGTATACTGCCCACTAAACGAACGATTAAGTATGCCATTACCAGCAGGCTGTTCACACTGAAATATACTCAAGCAAGACGGTCATGTGACTGGATCACATGATTGCCATTGCGCAGTCTGAACAGACGCAGTGCATTTTGGTGGTTGACTATGTCCAATGAGCTCATGGCGCATACTCTGTATTTCTTGCGATCTAGAGTACATCCTGGCATTTCTCACGTGCACAGAATCTATATACTATGCAGTTGGAATGCACTACATACTCAATTTAAGTCATACTTGGTATGAATAGTACATTATGCGATAGTACAGTATGCGATTCCGAACACAGCCCCTACAGTGAGCACTTGTGATCGGATCTTATTTTCCCCGCACTATATGCAGATAAACACGTACTTAATTTCCGTCTTCAAAGACCACATTCGTTGTTGTCAAATTGAACCTGAATTTGATGAAATTACTGTTTATCAGACCACAAATGACAATAGACGCCGCTGGAGTGGAGTCGTTCTAGGGGCCAGGCCTCACTGATTAACATTACTGTACAAAAACACAACTTTATAACTTTATTCACTCGTTTGGTGAAACTGGATCATATTTTATGGAGAAAATATTTATCTACCACCGAATGTGGTCCTGACTATCAGATCTCAATGCATCCTTAATGCATCTTGGGTGGCCCCTAGGAAGAGTAGCTGAGGTTCTGCATCAGCTGATGGGGATCCAAATAAATACTGTCAATGTCAATCTGTTAAATCAAGTAGTTTTAATGGTTTTACCTGATGTTTGTTTGTTTGGTTGTTTACTTTGGTGTCTCTGCCTGACATCAATGATTTGTACCTGTGTGATTTGATCCTGTCCAGACTCTAGCCAAAATGATTCCCTCAGTGACCAGGAGGATCACAGACCGGGATTCTCCATGCCCTCCATATCATCCTTTGATGACCAAGATGCTGATGCCACAGAGGCCACCTCCAATTTCACTATGTACAACAGTGTGTCACAGAAACTCATGGTAATGTATTGAAGCCTGCACTAACACTAGATACTTAACAGTTGACTGTCTCAGAGTCTGAATTGCAGGATTTCTGATTGAATGCATAAGCTTCTTAAAAAGTCATTTTTAGTTTATTTTGAACAGTGTTCAGAAGAAACACAGATTTTTCCACTGTCTTTTCCTAACTCCATTATTCTTTCTTACCTCTTACTCCTTTAGGCCAAGATGGGCTTCCGTGAGGGTGAAGGTCTGGGGAAGTTTGGCCAGGGACGCAAAGAGATTGTGGAGGCCTCTACCCAGCGAGGGAGAAGGGGTCTCGGTCTCACACTGCAGGGCTTTCAGGGGGAGCTCAATGTTGACTGGCGCGATGAACCAGAGGTACACAGCAGTTAATAATAACCATGTAATGTTTTCAGTAGTGTTTTCTGTAAATTATGTGAATTACATGTCTATTATTGATCTATCTCATTTTTTTCACTCCTGAGAAAGGTTTTCTTATGCGTACATCATGATGACCTGTTTTATCCCATCTCAATTGTTTTCCCCTTTGTTTGGCTCTTTTTCTGTTTGTCTGTCCAGCCCAGTGCCATAGAGAAGGTAGACTGGTTCCCAGAATGCACCACAGAAACCCCAGATGCAGATGAGCTGAGGGACTGGATGATTCTGGGACGGGTAAATACAAACACTTAAGACACTCAGTTAGATATATATCGTACACAATGTTCACTCAGGCATATTCTTTTGCCTCATATTTATACGTTTTGTTTTTAAAGTCTCGTTTTTGACTGCTTACAGAGAAAACTAAAGATTGAAGATGAGACAGAGTTTTGCACCGAAGACCTCCTTCACACTCTTCTAAGGTGCAAGGTGAGTTAAAACTTCTGTTTTGTTTTTTTTATTCCCTTTTTTATTTTACACATAAAATAACAGAATCTATATTTAAATTCATGAGCAGTTTACACCCAATGTTCAGGAAACTGGCAATTAGCTAGAAGGCATTAACCCTGCACAAATACAGGTTGAGTGAATATAATGTCTTGGGTCTGGTGTGAATGGGTGTGATAAACCAGGAGAGGAAATGTGGGAAGCCTCTTCAGCGTAAAGGTAACCTTTTTAATTGCTTAGATAAAGCACAAATAATAACTGTTTAAAGCACAGAAAAAACAGAAAGATAGTCAATATGCTGCCTACACAGAAACCTGCATATTAAACACAAAGATGAGTTAATTACATCTTTGTACACCTTTTGCGATGTCTTTAAAGTTTGTATGTGTGCTGTCCGAGCAATCCGAAGTGTTCACCTTTGCATTTAGGTGTCTTCCTATGTTTCCTTAACCCTTTTTCTTCACTGTATTGTGGTGAATGAGGATATTAATGGACTTTTCTGTGTGTAAAGCTACATGAATTGCCCTCTGCACAGGATGGAGCCAAATCATTATGCTGTAATAACCCTGAGTTGTGTAACCACTGTGTCTGTTTGCTGTTCAGACAGTATTTGATAGCCTGGAGGGCGAGGAGATGAGGAGAGCACGGACACGCTCTAACCCTTATGAGACGCTCAGAGGAGGTATCTTCCTCAACAGGTCAGTCTTTAGGTAGTTAACAACAGGATGGGCAAAAGTTCAATGTGTCAGCTTTTGAATGATGGCAAATGTAAAATGTGGCTGTGTGTGGGTTGATATACATTTTATATGTCATTTATATGATATACTTTCTGTGAAAATATAATCATGCAATCATCCTGCCTTTCTTCTTCAGTAACACAGATATCAAGAACTATAGTGGATTATTTTAGATTATATTTCATATATAATTATATATTTTTTATTTATTTTTATAGTGCCAATACATAACAGAAGTTATCTCATTGCACTTTTATTCGAGAGCAGGTCCAGACCATATGTGGGCAATGTATTTCCATTCCTAGTAGTCAATGCCAGATAAATAGCATAGAGCTTTTTGTTTAATTCTCACATAGATAAATGAGTAGTCTCTAGTGTTCCAACCCTTTAAAGAACATAACAAGTTGTGTTATGTTCTTCCTGTATTTAGAGCTGCAATGAAAATGGCCAACATCGACCACTGCTTCGACAATATGTTCACCAACCCAAAGGATTCACAAGGGGTGAGTTAGTCACTGTAACTGCTTATATGTGTTGAACTGAACTTCAAGCGTCGGATCAGGACACACGGGCCCATATAAACACATGGTGAGACTAATCTCTCTCATTATGCAGAAACCTCTGACAAAGGACCGCGAGGGTGAACTTCTGTACTTTGGTGACGTCTGTGCGGGGCCTGGAGGCTTTTCAGAGTACATACTGTGGAAGAGGCGTTGGCATGCCAAGGGGTTTGGCATGACGCTGAAAGGACCCTGTGACTTCAAACTGGAAGATTTCTATGCAGCGCCGAGTGAGCTGTTTGAGCCTTACTATGGTATGCGCACAAAACCTGCACATCACGTTCAGGAGGGGAACAGATGCCGGTTATGTCTCAGGTGCTGAGTGATTCAGTGAAAGCTTGACCTCTGTGTGTCCCAGGTGAGGGAGGGGTGGATGGGGACGGCGACATCACTCGGCCAGAAAACATAACTGCTTTCCGAAACTTTGTCCTGGAGAGTACAGAAAAAAGAGGGCTGCACTTCCTCATGGCCGACGGGGTGAGGCTATTTCAAATATGCAATCTAAAATGTACACATCAAACAGAAGATGAGGTCACAGATTCCTGCTCTTGGGTGGGTTGAACTGAGATTTCCAGCTTTCTGCTGAGTTGGTGGATCACTTTTGGTTTGATGACTCTCTCCGTTAGGGTTTCTCTGTGGAAGGGCAGGAAAACATCCAGGAGATCCTGAGCAAACAGCTGCTGCTCTGTCAGTTCCTCACTGCCATCTCTACACTCAGGACAGGTATGTGTATACATGTGCGTGAATGGGCAAGTCACCAAATTATTCTCCATACCTGTCCATCAAAGGCTCCTATTTTAAACTGTTAAGTCTTGATATGCCTTCATCATATTCATGTTACTGTATTTACCCCTGTATTTGTGTGCACATGTACTGTATGTTTGCATTAGGGTTCAGGATAAATGATAGTGGCACATTTTGTCTTCTGCAGGTGGTCACTTTGTCTGTAAGACTTTTGACCTCTTCACTCCCTTCAGTGTGGGTTTGGTCTACCTGCTCTACCTCTGCTTCGAAAGGATCTCTCTCTTCAAACCTGTCACCAGCAGGCCTGCCAACTCTGAAAGGTGGGGCTGTGTCTGTCTGTGTGTCTGTGCAAGAAGTACTTTGTTATTATGGCATTTTATGTGAATGTTGATACTACAGTAAAGCTGCGTAATGCAGCATTGCACATGGCTGACACCAAGTGGCCACAAGACTATAATACTCACAATTTGTAATATAACAAGTAATTTGCATGTTCTCTGACATTTAACATTTCCTCATGATTATTGTGCTTTATTACTATTTGTGCCATTTTTGCTACTGATGTTATTCTACTTGCTTTTTTTGTGTTGGTCAACTCCGGTTGTTTTTAAACGTGCTATATAAATATACTTGATTTGATTTTAGTAGCTGTTGGGACAGAAGCTGTAAATTAATTAAGCATGGTTTTCCCAAATGCCTTTTTTAAGCTTTCAAAAACTGGCTGAATATCTGAAATTTTGTTCTAAAACATTTAGCCGCATTAAAAACAAATAAAAGCCTGAAACGGCTAATAGATCATGAACACTGCTACAGTGGCAATTTGTTTCATTTTAATATTTTAGTGCTGATTAGAAAAACAAAGTCGCAGCAGCAAAAAGTGGTTAAAATCTCAGAATGCCACTTGATATTATTTGGAGGTAAATTTGACTTGGTCATCATTGGATCCCATGTTTGACATGCGCTAACACTTTTCCCCCTTTTTTATTGCTTCATTTAGCCTCAGTGGGGTGTGCAGACAAAAAATAATAATGAATACTGGAAAACTTCTCCACTTTTAAAGTTCAGTCGAGAGGCTGTCTGCCTGGAAGCAACTTTTAAATTAGCTCCCAGATTTGGATTTGTTACTTCCTGTGAGAAAGAAAGTATTTCTTCACCAGTAACAATACTCAAAATTACAATTAGGTTTGGGCAGAGAAGTTGAGCATCTCAGTTAGAGGAAATGGGACAGTCTCTCTGGTATGGATCCAATTTTTCATTTAGACTAAGAAGAGAGAATTTGTAGAGGAATTCTTGCGTCTATAAATCTCTTCCCACTCATTGCCGTCCACAGGTACATAGTGTGTCGGGGTCTGAAGCCCGGTTCAGACGCCGTCAGGGAATACATGTTCAGAATCAACCTGAAACTGAACCAACTGAAGAACACGGACACCGACGTTACAGATGTGGTTCCCCTGAGCATCATCAAGGAGGACACCGACTTCTACCAGTTTATGGTCAACTCCAATGAGAGGTAGAGACGCACAATATTCACAAAGACCATAATCTTTTCATTTCATACTGAGTGACTGACGGAAATTGAATTAACTCTCACTGCAGCCTCTGTGCAGTCCAGATCAAAGCCTTGGCTAAGATCCACGCCTATGTCATAGACCCGTGAGTAACCTGTCTTGTACTTGTCTATGTGCATTTATCCCTGTTGTGGTAAAGCCATGTGTGATGGTGTTTGTGTATGCAACCGACTGTGTGATGCTGTGTTTGTGTCTCTAGGAGCCTTGCAGAGCCGAGGCAAGCTGACATTAGGAAGGAGTGTCTGAAACTTTGGGCGGTGAGTGAACAAACTGTGATACATGTACTAAATTGAGGTTGGACTAAAACAGAACTACACCTCTAAATACATTTTATGTCGATTTCCAGGTCCCAGACAAGGCTAGAGTCACTCCTGCTTCCTCAGACCCAAAGTCAAAGTTCTATGAACTGATTAAGGTAATTTTTTTCCACTTGTTAATAATGAAAGTAAAATATAAATGTTAAGCATCTTTGTGCACTTTGGTAAATTCTAAAAAGCATTTCCAAAGGTTGACATTTTTGATGTGGTGGTCGTCCAAAATCTGTTTTTAAAACAAATATTATGTGTTTAGTTGGGCTGTCCTAATAAAATCTAGTAATGGGAAACACTGTTACAAATGGGCTGGTTTAAAATGTTAAATTTCTCTCCATATCTGTCTTCCTGCCTTTCGTCACAACTGTTGCACCTCAGAATTCAGATGTGGAGTCATTCCAGTGTAAGCTCACACCTCTCAACTCCACCACGCTCGAGAAGCTGCGTCATGTCCTAGACCACAGGTGCATTGTGGGAGGTGGAGAGCAGATCTTCCTTCTAGCGCTGGGGGTGAGTCTTAAGAGACACAAAATGTTGGTCTTGAACTTGTGTTTTGTCTTATTGCACTGTAGGAATGTGTTTTTCACACAACTTGCACAATCCTCATTTTGGAGTTTTCCATATTTGATATCACATAGCAGCACATGACACACAGTAATTGTACACCCAGCCCAGCTATTTTATGAGTAATATCGTTTCTTTTTCTTCTGGAAAAGATTAAAATACAGAGCTGACAGGCCAATCTATTCACCCCAAATGTTTTAGTTTTTAATTAGAGGGATACTGGTGACAAGAGAGGCATTACTGCTTTTTTAAGCATGGTAGCCTGTGATTGATCTGTTTATCTGTCCTCTTCATTTCCGCTTGGCTTGTGTAGAAGTCCCAGATATACACATGGGATGGAAAGATGCCTGTGCGCTGGAGGAAGCTGGAGAATTTCAAGCTGGAGCTGCCAAGAGATACACTTCTAAGTGTGGAGATCGTCCAAGAGCTAAAGGGCGAGGTGAGGAGAGGGAACAGATGAAATATGGAAGCTACTATCCCAATCTCTTTAAGTTTGGTTCCATTTTTGTTGTTTCTGAAATAATGAAAATTGTTCTCACTAGATGATGTGTAACTGCTTTCTTCATAATTTTCTCCTAAAACAGGGTTCAGGCCCCAAAGGTTTTAAAGCTCTGTTGTATTTCTATGAGTTTGTGGTCATTATAATCCCTTTACCCCAAAAAAGGAATACACCTGAACAAACTGGTTGTGGTTTTACATGTATAAATACAGTAAATTTGGTTCTCAGGGCAAAGCTCAGCGTAGGATCAACGCGGTTCACGTAATGGATGTACTAATACTGAATGGCACTGATGTCAGAGATAAGCACTTCAACCAAAGGTAGGGCAGCTTCCCCTGCTTCACTGAACCTCACGCTTTTATTAATTTACTCATTGATCTTCAAAATTCTCCCAGTAAAGCATGAATTGACCTGTATTGTAGTACAGTTTTTGCACATTGTATGTCCAGGATCCAGATGGCTGAGAAGTTTGTGAAGGCAGTGGGTAAACCCAGCAGACCAGACATGAACCCTATCAGGTATTAATTTAACTGAATGTAACCGTTCTGGGATCTTATTCTCACTGAAAGCATTGGAAGGGTGGACGGTATGTGAAGCGGAAAACTTAACACTTACATAATACCACATATAGCACGTCATAAAACTCTGGGTAATCTTATGGAAATGTTCACATGAAGCTTCTAAGTAGATTTTGTCTTAAGCTCCATGATACATTTTCAGATTGCAGATCTCCGAAGTCGATATGACATTAAACTCAAACTCAGGCTTTTGACAGAGCTCGAGATGCCGACAGGTACTGATGAAGTACATCTGAGTTCAAGACGTGTACGTACGAGCATGATGAAATAGTTTAGAAGGCAATCATGGTCCAGTATGCAGCTTACACAAGTGTGATGTGGACAATTGAAGCCTCCAGTTACGCAACACTTCATCGACTCAGTTACACTGAGGATAAAAAAAAAAAGTGCATATTCATAGATGATGTATTGTTCAATGAGGGAGAAGAATTAGATGTAAGGTTAAGGCTGTTTAATTCGTTTTTAACCCTTTTTTTGTGAAAGAAACATATCAGACACAAATTAATATTCAAAGCAGAGTATTTTTATGAGTCTTAAAACATGTCTGGAGGGGGTCTTAAATGTAACATGTCTTTTCCCAAACAGAGTGAAGGAGGTTTACAGGCTGGAGGAAATGGAGAAAATCTTTGTCAGGTGTGGCAGGACGACTGTCCAATAGTCAACATGATCTATAAAATAACAGGCCAGGTTTCATGTAATTATTTACTAATCGTTGAGGATTTTCTACAATTCTTTCTTTGTGTATTAACCAGACTAGAGATGAAGGTGACAAAGAGTTCAGGAGGAGTCCCACGTCTGTCCTACACTGGCAGAGATGACCGGCACTTCCTTCCCACGGGCCTTTACATCATTAAGACTGTCAATGGTATGTGTTTGTGCTGCAGCTCATTATCAAAAGGTGTCACTTTTAATTCTCTTGCAACGTTATTTTTGTTTCAACTATGTCAAAACCTCTGGGAGAAAACACTTTGAGTACGTGTGGAGTCAGGGACGGTTGGTTCTTTTTACGTTTCTAATACAAATGCGCAAAATATCTCCGTCTCCTCCCTTTCCATCCCTCAGAGCCGTGGACGATGGCATACAGTAAAAACTCCAAGATGAAGTTCTTCTTTAATAAGACAACCAAGCAGTCCACCTATGAAATGCCACCAAACTCTGCTGCCCCCTTCCAGTATGTACTGTCCTCTCTACCCATATTGAATGAATTTATTTCTGAGTGAATCAGTCAGTTCTGTAGTTGGGATAGTAGTAGTTCATGATGCATGAACATGATGATCTGGTGAATGTTATCCTTTCTTTGTCTTCGTCCTCAGCGTTTGCCACTCTGAGCGGCTCTTCTGGGCCTGGGTGGACGGCGTGATAGTCCATGATTCTCAGACACGAATGGACCCCGAGAAATTGTCAAAAGATGATGTTTTGTCCTTCGTCCACCAACATTACCAGCCATGAAACACTCACAGAGCCTGAAAGCTTGAACCAGCTACAACCTAGACAGAGAATGCACTAACTTATGGAGGACATAGAGCCTTAGAAACGGTTATCATACAATGTCTTAATTGATATTTATTTTGATGGTAAAAAAGGGATTAATAAAAGACTGTACAGCCATATACATGAGCAAAACTATCATTTACATTTAATGAACTCTAAAACGTATATAAAAGGTTTTTATTAATCCCTTTTTTATTGTCCAGTCAAATATCAGTTAATAAACTGCTTTATAACCATTGTCTAGGCCATTGTCTATATTAGGTCGGTGGTAGAAATTATTACCAGGTTGTAACTGGAGTTCTGGAGCTCAAGTGATGAATTGTTTGCTGCTGTTTGTAGCGGTGACATTTGGACTCTGTGTAAGCAACGGACATTTGACAAATCGTTCTGTCTTTCTTGCCTTTTCCACTGCCCTTAGCTCTCTGAATTGCAATCAGTAAGACTCGCCTCATAGTACAATATGGAAGCAAAAGGCTGCTGCTGTCTCTACATTGGATTGCATGTCGCTGTCGATCAAATTTTTACAGTTCCTCGTCCATACAATGCGTGTGTGCAAACATCATGAGAGAGATGCATCTGCGATTCGGATAATGCTAGATAGATTTTCAAATGTTAAACTATGCATCCATATCTGTAAACACAGTCTCACTTTCCTCGCTCTACACCTGCTCGAAACTGCTCCCCTCTTCATCTCCATAGAGACGGAGGCTCTCACACCAACAGGCTCCTTGTTTTCACACCTGCAAAACTGTAGCTGAAGCCTAAATACAGCAAACACGAACTTATCCTCACCATCATTTCAACATTCATGTCGGTCACAGATGTAGTAGCTTTTTCCTGTTCCACCTGTTCTATCACACCATGTGTGTGTCAAAGATTTGGAAGGTGTCCTGTTTTAGGTTGTTTCTACTCCGACACCTCTTCGTGATTGTGCCTCATATCGCCTGGACTGTGCATCTCTTAAATTCTGCAAATTAGTTATTTTTTTTCTTGTAAAGTTAGCTATCAATCCCTTTGATGTAAATAATAATAATGTAGTAAATAAATGGGAGGTGCTCTTCCAAGAAATGACTCAACTGCCTGGTGAAATTTGATTTAGACTATAGTCTGAGGGAAGGTAACCTTGGCTGGATGAAGTGGTTTGCAGGGCCCTGTTTCCTTCAAGTACAGTGCACACAGCACACTGCAGATGGAAACCTTTAAATGGATATTTTACCTGGAGACCCACAAACCAACCAGTACTCCTATACAGGAATACTACCTGCCCCAGGTCAGTGGTGGAAGAAGTAGATATTTTACTTGCGTAAAAGTAGCAATACTATAGTGTAAAAATGCTCTGTTACTCTGATACTCTGCATTTAAAATTTTACTTTAGGATAAGTACAAAAGTATTAGCATCAAAATATACTAAAAGTACCAAAAGTGCTTATGATGCAGAATGGCCAATTTCAGACGAATGTATAATATATTACTGGAATATAATTATTGATGCATTAATGTGTTAATGTTAATATACAGCAGGGTAGCAGACCTTGTCAGGTAAGCTAACTCCGCCAGAAAGCTTGTTTCTCAAATAGTCGAACCGTTGTTTTATCCCATTTTGTCATTTTCATGTCTAATGCCACACGGTTGTAACTGGAATCTTTTAAATCTCCTTGCGGTACTTCATGTTTTCGTTATTTTGCCTTAATGAGGAAACCTCATCAAACCGGACACTAGGGCCTTTTGTGTATGTAGCGTCTCGTAAAAAACTATTATTTAGCCCTTATTCCTGCGCACTGTCATTGCGCCAATGTTGGGGAGCTCCAACACCCAAACTGAGATTAAATGGAGGCCGAAATTGAACTTTTCTACCTCCTTAATTTACTGAGCGATGTCGACATTAAAGATCGGGACTCTTATTTTGAAGTGACACTCGCTCAGCCAATCAGGTTTCAAGTTTATGTAACAGGAAGCGATGTTATGAAAAGTGAACGCACTGCACACGCCCTGACAGCAAGGACCAAACGCGTGAATTTACAGGTCATTATGTTTTTCTTTGTGTCTTTTTTCAATAATTTTACAAAATGTTAACATTGCTTTAACAAAAGCGTTAAGTTTGGCGCTGAGAATTGACGTGACTGTTACTACTTGACCGAATATGAATGATTAACTCATTTCCAGAGTTGTTTCACAAGCTGAGATGTGTTCGGGTACATAACAGGTCCCATGTGACTCGATGTAACAGGTTATAAAGCAGCATGAGGTTTATATTGCCTCGCCCTACATGCGATGTATTTCAGTGGTTGGAAAACGTCCGAGTTTGTCGACATTTGACTTTAAAGAGACCACCTTTACACCAGCCATGCTGAAAGCTGTGGGACAAGCTCTGTTCTCAACTGGCCTGCAGAATCCTAAATACACAGCAGAGGAGAAAAAGGTGAGTGTTTCCCAGATTACCTTGTATAAAAAGACATTAAACCTTTGGCCTGATGTTGATTGTTCAGTTCCTCACGCTGCCATGTGACACGAGATGTGAGTTAAGTTGGTGCTGAAATGTTTATTCAATTTAGAGGTTAAGTCATCTTTCACGCGTGAATGCCGAACTTGCAGTGAGTCCACCTCCTCAAATGTGCTACTTGTCTCCGTTTCATTTCATCATAACTGGAGTATTTTGGGGGTTTGAACTGGAAAAAAAAGGACAAAACAAGACCTTTTGATGACGTCGCCTTGGAAACGTATAAGTGTTTTCTGTGGTTCTGAAAAGATTAGTTAATCAATTAGTCGACCAACAGATAATTAATTGGTTCTGAAAATCACTTAAATCATTTATTTGGTAATTTATCAAGTTTAAATGGCAAACATTGGCTGTGAGAATTTGCTGCTTTTCTTTATTTAATTCACTTGAAACTGAGTATCTTGTGGGTTTTGGACTGTTGGATATTGTGATGGGTGTTACACCAAAATGTGTGCAAATAACAATTTGAGACTCACTAAAATATGTGACCTATGTCATGTAAACAATACGGTGTCACCATTTGTAGGAAGAACTATTAAAATATGTGACTTATCTAAATAGTGTGGAGTCATAGTTTTTGGTAGTAGTAAAGCCTATTGCATCGCCGGTACAGCTGATCAGTTCACAGAATGCGGTGTAACACGGGCCTTTTTCACAAGTTTCTGACAATTTATTGATTGTTTTTTTTTTAAAACAATCAACCGTGTGTGTGTGTGTGTGTGTGTGTGCGTGTATGGGTGCTTTTTCAGGGACAAGACTATGAGATTCGCACCTACCATGACGCTAAGTGGGTGAGCACCACTCTGAGTGGGATGCAGTGGGATGCAGCCCTGAGTGCTGGCTTCCGCAGGCTCTTCGACTACATTCAAGGCAACAATCACAACAGTGAGTTTCATCAGATTTGTTCATGGGATCCCACATGGATGTATAGTGAAAAGCAACATAAAAACCTGCACGAGCTTATGCAACTTAGATTTTTCTTTTTTCCTTTTTTTTTGTAAAGCTTGTTATAGTCTTTATTTTCTTGAGGCTTTGTTAGTGTTGGAAGTGTTTTTGAGGCTTTTATTTTGTGGTGTTGTAAACAAACGATGCAAAGCCACGAACCTAACAAAATAAAATGAAACTGGATCCAACACAATCAGTCAAGTTAATTCAAGTCATTCAAGTGTTGCAGACTGGAGATACGGACAACTTTGGTGCGAATACAAAAGAGTCGATGAATAAATGCAAGAGTCAATGAAAAAGTGCACTTTAGTTCTTGCTCAGCAGTTTGTAACAGCACCACTGCCTTGGTCTTACTCAGCAGTTTTAACCAGCATTATTTATGGGGATATATATTGTTTGTGCTGTTGACTACTGAGGTCTGCAGTGTAAGGAGAGTGTGATCCGGAAACATCTGCCACACATGGCGGTTATATGCCCACCATCTGTTCAGGCATCATTATGTACTGATGTTTTGATCCGCCTGCTGGCAGCTGAGGGTTTGTTTAGAAAATGTAATACCTGTGGATCTTACAAAAGCTGATTACTACTACGTTTATGCCTCTCAGGTGTGTGTGTGTGTGTGTGTTTGTGGTTTTTCCTGCTTGTGTTTTTCCTTTTTTCTAAAATTGTATTTGTGTCCTTGTTCCTCAGAGGTGAAAGTGGAGATGACGGCTCCAGTGACGTGCCGCGTGGACCCTGGAGCCGGCCCAGCCTGTGAATCTCAGTTCACTGTAGCCTTCTACATCCCGGAGGAGCATCAGGACAATCCGCCGGAGCCGAGCGCCCCGGAGGTGTTCGTGGAGCACAGGAAAGGGTTCACAGCTTATGTCAGGTAGAGTCCAGCCTAGGCACCAACTGACATATACATTGAATTGCTCATTCAAGGTGATATTGTGTAAACGTTTACAAATGCCCCCTGCCCACCCAACCCCCCCCCGCATGTGTTTATATTTATTTACTAAATATTTCCAGCTGGTGGCAGGTAACATAACAAAAAAAGTCAAAAATGAAGACTTTATCCCTGAGATGCAGAACTCAATTTTAGAGCCTTCTCTTGTTCCTTCTTCCAGGACATTCGGTGGTTTCTCCAACGAGAATTCGAAGCGCGAAGAGCTCCTTAAACTTCTGGAAAGCCTGCAGAGAGACGGAGTCCAATACGTCGACAAGCCGTTCTACGCAGCTGGATATGACAGTCCCTTCAAACTGACCAACCGCAGGAACGAGGTCTGGGTCCTCAAGGAGCAGCCGGAATAGGAGGTTTAAAGGTCAAGCAACACCGGGCCCTCTATAACTGTAAAATAGTTACATTTAGGAAGGAAAAGTTTTACATGATCTTTTAATAACACTTGATAAATTTTGGACAGTTTGACAGCACTAATCAATGTCCAAAGGATGGGGAAAAAACATCATTGCTATTATGGAAGTTTTAAAGGTCATAGTATACTAACGACCAACATTTGTCTGACTGTCTGTTTCGGTTTTATTTTCTTTGACTAAAAGTTACTGAATGATAGACTCACTGAAAGTCTTAATGAAGGGAGCTAACAAAAGATTCAAGAGCACTAAGAGGCCATCATTAACAAATGAACCTAGAGGAAAAACTGGATACAGTGGGGCAATATTTCCAGCAGGTGGAGCCAAAAATCCTTCCTCTCATTTGGTGCAAATTGTTACAGCAAAAAACCACATCCCTCTGTTCAGTTATTTTCAAATTGATTTTTAAATTTAACAAACACATACACACCAACAATAAGAACAGGGGGGAAAAAAATACAAACCAGAAAACTCCCACCCCAAACCTGAAAGGGTTTCCATGCGCTCACGTGACCACAACAAGTGGATAAGCGTAGCTTTGTGTCTTTACATTTATTTCAGAAGTTTTGAGCAGTTTGCTGGAGGTGAATTGGTGTGAAATAAGTCCTATGGAAAAATGAAAACATTTTGTTCATGTAAAGAATTGAAGTATATTTTTCGGAAACATCCCATTGTCAAATCTTGATCCAATCTGCAGAACTTAATGTTACCCCCGGATCACGCTCCTACATTGGCTTCAGAGAATCATAAGCTGACCAGAGAACAGCAGTAGAGTGTAAATCTTGGAGCTTATTGCCTCTTTATTTTTTTTAATGAATGACTTGGAGGTACACTAATTTCCAGCTTTTATTTGCGCACTTTGCTAATTCCTATTATGTTTTCACCTAAACTTTGATATGAAAAGACTGTGAGCAGGATGAAGAAATAAAATATAGGTTCACATGTTTTAAAGCAGTGCTCGCATGACTATACAGTTTGTACATTAAAAGAATTATCGGCGCTGAAATTCTTCCACCTGTCCATTCTGGCTGCAAAGAGATTGCATCCTAATGTGCTAACTTCAGCTTAAGTCCACAGCCCTCGTTGTGTGTACGGACAGGAGGAATGATCACAGCGACGAGTAACATTTTCAATGTACAAATGGTCATGCTAGTATTGTTTTAAAATAAACTGGAAAAAAATGCGAACCTGTCCTTCAACTTTGTAGGTCACCTGGCGGCAGGTTTTTTTTTCTCTTGTCGGTCAGTGGTCGTGCTGCGAAAGGTGACTCGGCCGGCCTGCCTGACAAAATGTTGGTAAATCTGTTTGCCTGATCTCCGACCTGACTTACCGTCTATGCCATCACGGTCGTTCTGATGAGCGACTGAGTCATAGCAAATCTTGACCAGTCATACCTGCATCACTCAAGTCTCGGTAAAAAAACCTGATGAATTAATAAGCGTGTAGTTTCCTGCCTGTGTGGTTTAAGCTCCGATCTACCAACGTGCCTGGTGTGTGTAAGACCTCGGCAAAGAGTGATTAACATAAACATTGTGCCTTTTTAAATCTGAGTATACCTCCTTTTATACATTCAATCTTATTAATACTCATATTTATAGCGCATGATGTACTAGAAATTGTGTTTTTAATCCTGAAGAAGGGACCCTACTTGATGACATAAGCTATGAATCTTGGGAGATATTACTTGCCTCTAAATGACGTTTAAGAATGTAACCTATATTATTTCATTAATAATAAATATAACTTGGCATAAAATGATGATTATTCTGATCCTTTATTACCTCCATCTTCATTGTTTAATAATGCCTTTGTCGTCCCCGTTTCGTGATGGGATTTTAAAAATGTATTTTGAATCACAAGCCGCAGAATCGTCCGTCACCGTCTCCTCTCGCCCTCTCGTCATCAGTCGGGTTCGTGTCTGCTGAGTCAGTCTTTTTTTATTTGTGGCAGAATTGTTCCCAGTATCACGTTCAGACACTCAGCAGAAATGACGTCTTTTTATATCCCCTGCGCGTACACACACACACACACACACACACACACACAGTCTTCGTCTCTTGTACCCCAATCGGATCGATCTCATTGGCTGTGCTCCGTGAGGTGAAACATTGCTGCGGATGGGACATGTATAATGAGGCTCACTGTTTAATTCCAAACACCACAGTCATGTATTTTCATTTAATCTACCCCCTCCAGCCTGCTGGAGACGTTGAGTCAGGATACAGTTGATGTAAAAATACTTCCATGACGGAACTCATTTTCTGGTGGCAGAGAAACTGATGTACAGTTTTTCTTCTACACGCCATGTGATTTAAGAATTTTGATTAGATTTTTATGAAGGTTCCAGTTTTTTTCCCATATTGCAAAAGAGGTTGCCAAACTGTAGTTGTCAGCAGGTGTGTAAGTGGTTTTCTTTGGATGAGTGTTGAATTTACATTGCTTCTTTCCAAAGCTGGTTCTTATATTAATTTAATTCCTTCTGAGCAGCCATTAGTTTCAGTACACTATTAAAATCAGTGCGGCAACAAATGATCAATTAATGTTTTTAATTTCTCAATTAATCGAGTAATTCTTCAGTTTTTGAAATGTCTAAAAGTTGTGAAAAAACAGCCATCACACCTTAATTAATATAAAAATGAGTCCTATAAATGTAAATCTTGCATTGGCTAAAACAAACGGTTCACTGAAACGGCCTTTTTTTTTTTTTTTCCCAAATGTCCTGAGCGAACAGGTACTTTTTTTATTTTCACCACCACAATGTGGCCTTAAACAAGTGTAAAACCCATCATTTCACTTTGTATGACTGAATAATTGGAGCTATGCACGTTGACCAGGCTGAGTTATTCAGAAAGATCACAGGTGATAACTATTCTATTCCTGGACTCTCTGCTGCGCGCTCGTCAATACGGTTGATCGGTTTCATTTGTCATTCCATAAAATGCTGTCTTGTAATTGCACTATATTGAGGGGATTGGATATAACAGGATAGGGAAAGAATTGAAGTGTCAATTGTGTGACTATGGCTGGGAGGAGTATTGATTTCTGTCTGACAGCCAGATGGACACAGTGTCATCCGTGCAGCGCCAGAGGGCAGGTGACTGCTGAATTGGGAGGTGGAGGGACTTCACTGTAAATACTAAGAGGCGGTCAGTGTTTCTGTGCCCTTGGTAAAGAACACTCGACATGCCGAGGTGTTGAAAGGGCAGCGAGGACCTGCGGGGAATGCAGTATTCAGTCTTAAGACGAGGGCCACGAGCTGCAAGTTCGACAGTCAGGGCGGTTCAGCTCTGAAGTCAGTGGAAAGGTCTGTCATGGCCTGAGCCTGTGATTCAGTGTGTGTCCTAATAGGGACATAACTGATGACCCCGCAGGGGGGGGGGAGTGGAGGAGGGGTAAACGATGGCCTCTCTGGAGCTTTCCAGATGACTGACGATTGTGTGGGTGCCATGGTGACGGCGCTAATGAGGCGATGATTTGGGGTGTTGGGCTTGGCAGACGGCCGTGAATCACACACACACACAGAGAAATGACAGAGACCCGCTCTTCAAATATCACCTTGTTTTTATTACACAGACATACACAAGAGCGTTAGCAGCCTGGCCTCAGCTCCACTCCCACTTCTTCTGTCCTCCCGTCTTTTCACAAGCTCTCGGCGTTTCCTGTAACGAGACATGGCCGGGCCCCAAGTGGTCAATCGTGGAGCTGGGAGACACACTTTGGTCACAGGTGATTAAACCACAGGGTGTTATGGCTGTTAGGAGGTTATGAAGTCTCACGCCTGTCACCTCAGTTTATGACCCTTGAGAGACCACATTTACTCTGCTGTGAGCACCAGGTTGGGCTTTGCAATACTCAAGATTAAGGGCAGTAGAAGGCTTAAGCATAAATATAGACATTATTGCATTTATTCTTTTTTACTTTGAAGCACCTTTAAAAGACAGAAATGGCCTGGTGGGATCAGCGTAGTAAATGTGGCCCTTGGACTAACCCTTCCCCGTGTCTCTGTCACCTTGCTGCTTGACTCTGATCATGACACCGTATTGCAGCCCTGCTATGTGAAAATAAATAATCTACAATAAGGAAACCACTCCCATCCAGCAAACGCAGGGCTCTAAAAATTTACAAAGTCTTTGAAAATAAGTCAATGTTACTTAAAACTCCTCTCTCTATGTATTTACATGCAGAACCATATGTAACTGCAAAAGGATAAACTTAGCAGAAAGGTCAACAGCATTATAGAAATCATGGCCTCAGCAAACTTAGCAACAGCTGGACCATACGCACGGGTGTCCAGACAAGCGGTCGCACTCTGATTGTGTTCACGTCCAGATTAATGGTTAGCAGTTAATGTTTCAGCTCTTTGGTAGCCAACATGATCATTAAAAGACTCGGACAGTAAAATAAGTTTTTCTGCTAATGTCATTTCTGGCTTTACATTTATAGATTCATACTTAACTCCCAAACATGACATCACTTGTTTATTAAAACAATCTTTAAAACATAGTTAGTCACAAACAAGGAAAAAGATCTATGCACAGTGCAAAAATTCCAAACTAAAATTCATATTACTAGAGGTTTTATGAGCCTTTTCAACTTAGGGTACAGTCGTTCACTTCCTGCCCATCACTGGGTGGCAGCACTGAGCCCTCAACACTTCCTCTGGACCACTGAACACACCAGCTCTGCAAGCTAAACCACTGATCTAAGAGCAGAAAGCAAAACCAGGCGATAACCGTAGCTAAAGTTCTGCCGTGGAGCTGTCTGTTGTACCACGTCCTCAAGTTCTTTCCACAATATTATGGGCTGTTTGAAGCCAACACTTGCGCACCGTGGCGCTCTCAAACACTTTCTAGAGCCACAAGGAGAGACAAAGAAGCTGAGAAGGTTCACTCTTTCCAACTCCCTAGCTACATAGCACCGCAGCAGCAAAGTTAAGCAAACAACTTGTGACTCTTCAATTCCTTCAGTTCACTTTAGTTTGCCATCTTCACCTTGTCATTCAAAGAAACTAAAGGATTCCTGCGTGTTAAGGACAAGATGAAGTACAAAAAAAACAACAGCAAAACAAATGGAAAACAAACTAAGAACTCCAGGCGTAAAAGAAACTATTCTTTTAACACAAAGGGTGAGTCACCAAACGAAGGAGAGAGTGAGAATCATGGGAGTCTTGAAAAGCTGCAGCAGAACCAGTCCTCCACTTCAGATTAAGTTCAGCCCAGTCCAAGATGGGCGACCTCTGACCTCACATCAGGACCCGACATGTCCTCTCCCTCAGAGGCAGCGCAGAGGGGGTGGGACTCAGGAAGGTGTCTCTAGAGGGCCTTCTATTGGCTCTTCTTCCTGTCCCCCTACCCGGTTATGACGAGTGATTTCAGCTCCCTGTATCTAAGGGGCCGTCCTTGCTCCTTAACTTCTGCTCTCTTCAGATAAAGTGCCATTGGAGTCTTTGAGCACAGGGAGAGTCTGGGCCGTGGGTCCAGGCAGACCTTCTGCAGCGTCTCCGTACTCGCTCTCAGCCAGCTCCCCCTCACGCTCACAGATTACTGTCATTGGGCTGCTGAGGATTCGGCTGCGTGCGTTGTACTTGCTGCTGGCAGCAGAGGGCGGTGTGCGTGAACGCCCATACTTTAACCCGCTCATTGAAAAGGACGATGAAGTCGGCGAGGACAGAGAAAAGGCCTCGTAGCGGTTCCACTCATCTGTTGCCCTCTTGCCACGGCCAGGGGAGGTCAAGGGGCTGTGTGGCGCCGGCGGTGAGGAGGGTGAAGCAGCAGGGGGGTCCAAGTCTGACTCGGAGCGTGTTCTCTGGAAGCGAGGGTCAGTGGAGCGAAGCATCTCAGCGGCCGACATCCTGAAGCTGGTCTCTGAGCGGCTGCCCTTCTTCAGGAGAAGGGCCTTGAAGGAGTCGCTGCTGGTCGAGGACTTGCGGAGGTTTCGCTGGATGGAGCTTGCTTGCCGAGGCAAGGAGGACACCGTCCCTGGGGACATGCCTGTGGGGGTGACGGGTGGAGACTGTGGGTGGCTCCCAGCCCGGGACTTGTCCTCCTCAGACTCCTTGCGACCCAGGACCTTGCGCTTTGACCTAGGGTAAGATGTTGATAACCAGATTAATGACATGCTCGTAGAAATTCTGCAGAGTGAGTGAGTGCAAGCAGGCTTAATGAACTGTCAAAAGTAAAATAAATGTAATAATTAAATGTTGAACTGATGAAAGAGCAAGAAGAAGAAATGCAAGAATTGGGGGCAGTTTTGTCAGGAAACAATGACGTCAAATTAAATATTTCAAATTAAATCAGGCTGATGAGATTTCATATAAACAGCAGAAAGCAGCCTTGGTAGAACGCTCAACCCAGCCTTGTGAATGTTTCCGTGTTGTCGTAGCTAAAAAATAAAAGAACAAAGACTGCACTTAAAATACTTGGCCTACACGCCTCAAATCTTTGTCCCAAATTTGCCATATGTCTGCACTGCCCCCAGCAATCATGTGTCACAGCACGAATCTTAACAAAGTAAAACAATGAGGCGCATTGAGTGGCGTGGATGCTCAAATCAAGAAAGGGAGGGCAATGAGAAGAAGGGTTCTAGATTTTTGTTAAAGAAGTTTTTACAAGAAAAGATGCAGACGCTGCAACTCTGCAGGAAGATCAGACGCGGCACAATGAAATTAATCAAAAACACAAACTGGGAAAAGTGCCCAAAGCAGTTTTAATCACACAAGGACGATTCAGCCTCCACTCAGCAGGGGGTATCAGAGTGGTTGACTGCACCACTCAGCCTACACTGTCCATAACTCCTGCACCAAAGCATAGCAATAAAGCTGCAATTGGCAGAATACAGGGGATTAGGGCTAGCAGGGAAACAGCTTTATTAATCTGTGGTCCGGGGGGTTGCACTGTGGGATTACTGGTTCTAATCCAAAGGTAGCATCAGCGCGAGGGCAGGAACAAGGCTTGCTAATTAAAAGGGAAGGGGCTACTTGCCACTTCGCACCTCTCTAGAACGGATGAACCCACCCACTGCATGCCCCCTCTGCACAGGGAGGGAGACAGGAGGAGAGGGGAGACAGAAATGATTAAAGGCATGACAAATACAGATTCTGTGATAAGGGAGAGCAAAAAGTAAAGGGAGCAGTGAGACACAATCCTTAATCCTCGGATTAGATCTACAGAACGAAATTCTTCCATAAAGGACAAATAACCTGTGGAGAATATACTTGTGAAGGTCAAATGAGAGGGACAACTAGAGGATACAAATGTTTTGTGAGAGAATCTCAGTCTGCGTTCCGTTTCAGAACGACTGCGAAATGTGTCTGTGCCCTAAATTCAACCTCCATCTAGCGTCGTCCCCTGTGAGCTCCCTTGCCACATTAGCCCATCAGCATTACATAAGACTTTTCTCACACACATCCACACGTGCATACACTCACACACCTGAATTCAGTCAACCACGACGGCTCCACGGTTTGTTAAATTCACAAACATACGGCCCCACTGGAAAGGCAGCGACACCAATCACAGCTATAGAGGTAAACAAGGCTGCAATATAAGACACATCTCGGAGTACTTGATCGATTTCTTTCTCTTGGCTGTATTACGTTTGGAGGATCTCCCTCCAGACAAGTTGTATTTCGTGCTGCAGCTGCGGCGGCATTTCATTCAAGGTTTTCATCATTCTCTGTTTGCCCAGAGAGAGCGAGAGGGAGAAGACAGAGAATGTGGAAGTGAAACGAAAGTGAAAAGCAAAGTTATTGGACAGGTGAGAAGGGCAGAGGGAATGTGTCAGAGAGGTGAAGAAGGAACAGTTGGGTAAACAGCATTGGTGCAAGAAACACAAAGTATATGAATTTGATGGATTGCATTACAAAGTAGAACACGTCCACATTTTTTAATTTAAAAATGTTACTTGATCTCAAAACAATGTTTCCAACTTAAAATTTCCCAAATGTATTTTGATGTTAAGAGCCATACATTTTGCAAATTAACTCTTAATTTGTGCATGTGATTATGTCAGTTGAGTTAATTGCTTTTTTCTTTGCAGTTGTTGATTCTTCTAATTTTGACAAGACCGCAAGGAGTCTGTCATCACATCCCACTATTCCCACTTATCAAAAATCTGTAAAATGATCCTATATGTTCTATACTAAGGAGGTGCAATAGAGGAGGAGAGTGTTAAAGCAAGTGGTAAACAAACACAGTTCCACTGTGAGGTTTACGCACACATGCTTACACAATCTTCACGTCTAATTAAACTGCACAATAAATCTCACTTGGACACGTGACGTGTGCACCATAAATACATCGACAATCTGTCGGCAGCAGAAATAAAATCCCGTGAAATGAAATCCTGTGATGCTCAAGAGAACTCTGACTGCCACTGCACGTGACCGTAAAACAAACTGGCGGGCTGCATGAGAAATTTATGTGTGTGTTCCCTTTGAAGCACGGGAGCACGTATGCAATATATGTCAGAGACTGCAGAGCTGGAGACAGAGAAGTCTCTCCGGTGGCCTCTAACCTAGATTAGGACCAGAAGGTGTCGAGTAGTTAAATAATGGATGAAGTAACTGCCTTTCTTCTCCTGCTGAGAATAAGCAACGCTAATGTGACTACGCTAACACCGATGCCTCGATAGATATTTGACTCATCTTGCTTCCTGAATCTGTCCCTTCACTGACCAGGAACAGAAAAAGCCACTCTCTCCTGGGCTGGGAGACTCCAGAGACCAGCTATTTGACAGATGTGTAGAATTGCAGATGGGACAGCGCTGGGTAAAGTTATGACTGAGGGGTGGAGGGCAGGAAGAGGAGGAGGAGGAGGAGAGCAGGGGGATGGAGGTGGAAAAAGAGAAGTTATGGGTTGAGGAGATTGGAGTTCAGGGTGATATGCTGTGGTTTATAAGGGGGTGAGAGCGAGGGAATGAGATGCTGACAGAGAAAGAGGGGCAAGATAGAGAGAAAAACTAAAAATGACAGAGTACTAGAGGAAAAAATAGACTAGCTCAGTGTAATAAATTATAGATCGAGAGTTGAAGCACGTGAGGAGCAAAAAGGTTGGAGTAATAGTAGGTGAAGGAGTGACAAAAGGCTTAAAAGAGAGATCATGGTACCTGTGAATAGCGGCAAAGAGGTCCTCAGTGGTTCGGGCCCGCGAGGGAGTCGGGGTCACCATGTTCTCCTCGGAGGCCCCGTTGGCTGACGGGGCCGGAGACGATTCAGCCGTACTGGAGTCAAACACTTCACCTGAGACAGAGAAACATACAAGTTACATACACACAGTTACAGGAGAGTAAACATACATACTTCAGGGATACTCCATACAACACACTCTCAGAATTCCACCATCCCGTCGCATTAACCTGGCTGCCTATACAATCTGACGTGGTATGGCGGAGGTGCCAGACTGTCTTCTTACATTCTCTTTTTGTCTCTAGATTTCCTCTCCTTTCTTCTTCTCTAGTTTAGCCTCTTTTCTCCTCCTCCTCCTCCTCCTCTCAACCTCCGCGCTCACGTCTGCGCTTTGACTGCCTGAGCCGCTGCAGGCAGTCTCACTTTACGCTCTCCCCATCCTCCCCTTCATCCCCTTAGCAGATCTGCTCCCCTCCTCTCTGATACGATGCAGCCCCTCCCCCCTCTCCCTCCAAACACGAAAAGCATCTCCCCTGGGACACTTGCCCCCCTCCCTCACCTCAGAGAGAAGAAGGGATAGATCGGGAGAAAGACAGAAAGAGAGAGGAGCTGAGTGAGGATGAGAGATTAACATTAAAGAAGAGGAAAAAGCAGAGAGGCAAAAATGGATATTTGGAAATAAGGATGAATGGTGGATAGGAGGCGAGTAGACAGTGGAGGCTGAGGTGTGTGGTGGGGGGCAGAGAAAAAGAGCACTGCGGGAAAAACGAAGGGACAGTAACCACAAGAGATCTCTGCATATGAAATATAGAAGGATGAGCAGAAGACAGAGTAAGAGAGGACGAATTCGAGAGGCTGCAGTAGTGCTGTCCCAGTGATAAGCCGCCTCTCCTGCGCTCTTTTCACAGCTTTCAAACCTTTAGAAGCTTGTGGTTTCAAGTTCGGATCCTTTGCTTCGGAGGGCAAAATGAATTTCACAGCTGCTTGAGGAGCTGGCCACACAGCTAGCAGGCAGCAGCATCACTACTAACCATATTTTTATTCCATAGTTAAGCCCATTATGGAAATGGGCTTAACTAATAAGTAAATGAAGGTTTTGACTGAAACCATCTAAAACTGTTGTTCTCTCTTAGCTAATGCTGTACATTTCTAACTTTGATTTGGTGGGGGGGAAAGCAGGAAAAATTAAAACGACCTTACAATAAATTTCAGTGAGACTCACCAGTGTCGTCCTCCTTGGAGCTGATGGATCCAGTTGTGCTACTTGTTCCATCTCCCTCCTCCTCTCCCTCTTCATGAGGGTCTCCATTGGTACACAGTCCATGGTCAGGACTTGTCTCCTGGCTGGCAGAAGCAGAGATATAGGGCTCGTCCTGGGTTACTATGGATGCGTCACTGCTCTCTGCTAGAGGCTCAGAGCTCTCTGAAGTTTCTACTTCCTCCTGTTGCTCACTTTTACTCTCTTTCTCCTCATCTGTTATTTGCCTTAGCAGCGCATCTACTTGGTCTTCTGTTTGTGACAGGCTGGTTTTATCCTTGTGCTGAGATGGAACCTGTTCATTAATTAGCTGGGGGCTAAATGGCGGGAGAAAAGAGAATTTAGGTTTCTTGAAGACTGCTGGGGGCTTATGTTTGGCAGGAGAGCTTTGGGAGCTCTGTGAGGGACTGGGCAATGATCCCCCCCCTTCAAATTTTTCTTTTCCATTTAAGAGAAAGTAACTCTGATCCTCAGCCTTTGCATTCATGACAGTACTATCTGGTGTGTAATCTGTGATACTGCTGTCTATAGACAACTCTTCTAAGAGCTTTGACACGGGTGACGGTGAGGTGTTACGTGAATCTTCTTCTGGGGAGCAGTTTGACAGGTGTAACACAGTAGGATGTTCCAGGGAGTTAGACTTCTCCAGGGTCTGGAGCTTTAGGCCCTGAAGGGGGTCCGACCCTGTTTCCTGAGCTTTGGTGTGGTCTGATTTGCCGTTAGTCTCATTCTCTGGCCGTTTAACAGAGCGGAGCTGAACACTCTGCAGCGCAAACGGGGTGATCAGGGGCTTAGATGAATTTGAAGGGCTGTTGGAAAGAGCTGGTTTAGGAGCATCCTTTCCTGCCTTCACAAACAATGGGGAGGAGGAAGGTGGGACAAAAGCAGGCAGTGGAGGAGGTGGAGGGGGCCCCATGGAGGGGACAGGTG
>CM022481.1:14841506-14852455 GCA_011952105.1 Coreoperca whiteheadi | reverse complement strand
AGGGGGCGGACTGAAGCTCCCATTGAAGGATGAACTGGGGTGGATTAGCATTTCAGGGGATGGAGGAGGAGGGAATTCTGGGGAGGTGGAGCAAGCAGGGGGTGGGCTCAGAAATTGACCCTGTGGCGTGGTTGGTAACGGGGGAGCTGGCGGAGGAGTGCCTGCACTGGAACATGGCAGTAGAGGGGGAGGGAAGGGTGGAGGTGGGCTGAGAGGAGTGTTAGGAGCTGAAGAGGAGGAAAGGGGCAGGGGTGGAGGTGGTGGAGGAGGTGGTCCGGAGCTTTTAAGTGAGTCTGAGGTGTTGGAGGAAAGGGAGGTGGAAGAGGAGGACATGGATACAGAGGAGAGGAGAGATGACTTCCTCTCAGGCACTTTGGGCCTGGGCCGGCTGCCCGAGGGAGACATGGACCTGACGAACGAGGGCACTGGGGTTCCAGCTGTGGGGGTGTTGGACTGGCTAGAGTAGCCGCTAGATGGGGAGGTCAGTCTGTGCACCCTGTCCGGCGAGGAGCTGGACGTTTTGGGCTTCACTGCCACCCCTCCCTCCTGGCCTGGAGCTCTAGGCGCCTGGCTATTGTTGTGAATCTCACCTCCATTCTGCAATTCTCCTGGGCGAGCCCCAGCTGACATGTTATCTGTGGCGTGGGCTGGAGGGGTCTGTGCCCTCTGGTCTCCATGGTTACGAGGGTAGTCCATGTAGTAGCCCCAGGTATCAGCATAGTCCGAGCGCAAGCTGCTAGTCTCACTGTGAGCAGGCGTCACATGGCATAGCGAGTACACGTTAGACACACCGCCACAGTTGGTGTTAGTTACTAGTGATGCAGCAGAGCTTCCTGCACTGATGCTACTCTGACTGCGTGGCCGTAGCATCCAAGGATCATCATAGTCGCTGCTTGGGCTGTGAGAGGGTGAAGATGGTGAAGCCCCTTTTCCTTTCCCTCCTCTCAGCCCCATCTGTAGGCTCTGCTGCAAACTGGCAATTAGAGTCTCATTGAGCATGGCTCCGTTTGGCTCGTTAATGCCGCTGATGGCGCTAACACCTCCAAGGGGCTTTTTCACACCAGGCTTTCGTCTAAGAGAGTCTGTACGAGCTGGGGGCAGCGGAGGCTTCTTGGCCTTGCGGAGGGAGATGCTGCGTGACAGAGAGCGATCACTGTACAAGCTTCCCGAGTCTTCTTCATTGGCCATCTCGCGGCACTCGTACATGCTATGCCTATTGGCTCGTCCAGCTGTTGCACCTTGTCCATTGCCGTGGCTACGAGAGCGCAGGCCTGAGTCCATGTGCATGGAGGTGTAGTATCCATCATTGTCTTGGGAATAGAGGGAGCTGGAGTCAGTAGTGGTCCTGGAAGAGAGGTCTAGGCTGCTGTACAGTTGGTTTATGGGAGTGGAACAGCTGGAGGTCAGGGTGCGATGTGGAATCACCACATTTTCTGGCGTGTCGTAGATCCACTGTTCATCTGGCAGACAGGTTGGCGGCGTAGGGGCCAAGGTGCTGTGGCTGTGTACACTGCTGTCCGAGTGCCCTGACTCGCTAGCAGGTGCTGCCGATACCAGACCACCATCCTGTAGTGTACGAGTGGGGGTAGAAGTGGCCAAGGCTGGGCAGGTGGAGCTGTGGGTAAAGGCTGTTGGACTGGAGATCAGGGGGTCAGTGTTGGTGGAGCGAGCCAGACTGAGCGGCCGAGTTGTGGGGTAAGCTGAGGCTGGGGAGTGACAGAGCTGACCAGAGGTGTTGAGGGTAATGACCTCAGAGGAGCTAGAAAGGGTGGCATTGGGGATGAGTGAGGTTGAATAGGCAGCATGTGGGGAGACCACACATGCTGGACCGCCTCCCCAATCACTGGCCTGTGTCCCCCTCACCTCCTGAGACTTGGGCCTGGGCAGAGTGCCCGTCCTGGGAGCATTTCTCATGTGCACCACTGATTCGTCAACCTGCAGCTTTCCAATCTGCCTCTGAGGAGTAGTTTGCTCCTCAGACTTGATAGGGGTGCTGCTGTAGATGGGGTCAGCACTGAGGGACACCCTGGCGCCCTGTCGGGGCAGACTGTGGAAACGGGAAGGATCTCCGTTAAATTGATGTGGCAGCATCAAGATCCTAGAGCTGTCACTACTGGAAATGGATATACTTCCTGTTGAGGAGGAAGCAGAAATGCCGGCCATTTGAGCAGCGATTCCCTGTCCTCTCTGAGCCCGAATTCTTCTCATGGACGGGGGTACAATCTTCACTTCTTCTGTCTGGCAGCTTGAGTCTTTGGTCTGTGAACGTCGGAGCATTGAGTTGACGCTCCCAACTCTGCCCAAGGTGGAGTACTGTCCCGGGATGAACATGGAATGCGGCCGGAGCTCTCCGCCGTGTCCTTTTGCTGCTGTCAAAGGAAAAAAATAAGGTAAACATATGATTGATCAAAAAGTTTTGTTTTCTCTTCTTGCTCCACTACCCTTCTCTTTCTTCTTTGTAACTTCTTCAGCCACAATGCCTCCTGCTCCTTTGGCTGGACTGTCACATAAACTGTGGTCAGGGGGAGCTAATTAATTAGATTTGCTGTAACCCTGTCTCATGCGTTAATAACTTCTGGTCTTCTTCATTAAGGAGGAAAGGAATGAGGGAAGACAGAGAGACTTCCTACTATGCTTCCCCTCCTTTTCTGGCTCTGGCTCAGTCTGATAGAAAAGCAAATAGCCCGCTGGGGTCCAGGACAGGCAGCTGGTAAGGCTGCCAACAAACCAACACATACATACAGAATGTCATACAGGACAGAACCCACAGAATACGCAGATAGATATACAATAGAGACACGGACATACAGAAATGCAGATATCACAAAGACACACGTACACACACACCGAACATACCGGCTAGTAAACAAACAATTTGAAGAGTGAGTTGTAAAACAGGACAGGATGTCTAGTGTGTCTCCCATCTGTGGTGTCTCTCCTGTTGATGCTTGTATTCCAAAACATACACACTCATGCATGCGTCCTTTCTTCTCTCTCTCCCCCTTCTCGCTCTCTCTAAACCACACATACACTCTCTTCCTCCTTTGCTAAAAGCTGGAGTGACAGCTTGGCTGCTGCTGCTGCGATAGATTAAGCTGCAGGTCTACATCGCAGGCAGCTCCAGAGCAAGGAGAGGGAGGGAGGAAGCACTGGGAGAATTACCCCGGCCCAGTAATCATGACATTCAGAGGCTGTCGTCAGCTGGGGACTAACCAGACTTTAAAGCTCTTTTCCTATCAGCCATGGTGATCTTATCGCAAAGAGAAATGACATTCTCCTTTAACGCTGCTGCCATCCTACAGCTCAGAGACATGTAAATAAACATCAGCCATGCAGTGTCGTCAAGACAGCGGTGTCTGCTTAGTAAGCTTAGTGCTCGCTTAACACACAGCTCAGCTGAGTAACTAATGTCAGAAGAGGGGACCTCTGAACCTTCATATTTGTTATTTAGCCCTCATCTGATGGTCTGTAAATGACAGGGGCAAAAGAAGAGGGTTGTGGGGCCTTTAAGGTGTCCATGATCAGGGGCCAATCTCATAAATAGACTCATAATCAGTACATGTTGGTAAGTAAGACACACATGCGTGATCATCAATATGGCCCCAGGATTACAGCGCAGACATAGACACACAATTAACAAACACAATTCACAGAAAAACAACAGAAGAAAGTTGACCCCGAAGGATTAACGCACAATAATTATTTAAGAATGGCAAACCCTGCACTTAACTTATGTGACATGATTTTTCAATAGGGAAAGTCTAAAATGAGATTCTATGAGGGCATGAGTTTCTAGAGGAGGAAAAAGATCAAAATTAAAATCACAAAACTACTGAAAAGGATTCCATAACTGGTTCCTGGCTGTGGATACAGTTAAACAGGGTGGAGGAGAGCAAATGAGGACATGAGGTATGTAAAACAGAAACAGGGAAAGACTGAACAACTGCAGGGCCTTGATCCAACACTGTGGACTCGCATGTGTCACTTTCTCCCTCTCGAGATGCCTTTGAATACTGGTGGGGTGAGTTAATGTTTCACTCAATGTATACAGTTATTCTTGATGAAAGCATAGAAACAGAGAGTTAGGTTTATGGGAAGTAGTGAAAGGAGGAGGGATGCTTGTCCAGAGTGTTGGTACAGGTATGTGGACAGTAGAGGGCAACATATTGCCCCACAGTGATCCATACCTAGCTCCAAGTTGATGTTGTCAGGCAGCCCTGATATAGTCTTTCTGCGTTTGACCTTCTTGGGCCGGCGGGACACGGTGTCAGTGTTAATGAGGGAGCGCCGGATGCTCGCCTGTCGGTCAAACACTGCCCCTGGTAGCCGGGAGGGCGAGAGCAAGGCAGGCGGACACACAGGCAAACAGCAGTCGGTTAGTTGGAAAGAACAAACTCAACAACATGCAGAAAGTGTTTTTATTTTAAAGTTAAACATGCAACATCAACAGGGAAAGAAACCTAAGTGGTCAGTCCAACCAAATAAAAAAAAAATACATTTTCTCACCTACATCTAGTGGTATCTAGCCATGCAGATAGATTTGGTTTCATTTGCCCAGGTTTTAATATAACTGTCTTTTAGATTTTCTGTTGCCACCCCAATACAATGTAGGTGAAGAGAAACCTGCTTGTGATACTCATAGCAGCATCTTGACAGATAGTGTCTCTGTTACTCTGCATAATCCACAGAACACGCTGGAAACAGTTTTCATAGGGACTAAAAACTAACTCCAAGGAAAACCACAGCCCAGCCGATATTGGATTTTTGAGGCCGCTACCAATGTATTTGGGAGTTTAAAATATCCAATAATGATAAATTGGCCAATAGTAAGTTACTTTTAACATAAGCGCATAACATAACCAAACAATTAAGTTATTGATCCCTTCGTTTATGTATTCTTTTTTTTTATTGTGACATTTTATAGTTTATAGCTCTTTGGCGCTCAAACTATGCAACGATGACACTGTTACTAAATATACTGGCCTGGCCAATTATCAGCCAAGCTCTACTAAAACTGTTAGGCCATGTTTATAGAAATACGAGTTGCTGTTGATTTGTTTATTTTTAATTGTTCAATGCTGCGAGCGTATTAAAATTCGATTCACTTTCCATTTATTGGGGTGGAGGCAGAAACCTCAGAGGTAAATATCTGAACTCGGGCAAATACAACCGAAAGTATCTGTATTGCATTATAATACTAGAACTAAGCGAGAAAATGTTTGTCTGTCATTTGGTTGACCTGTCCCTTTACCTTTTTCATCCATCAGCCAAAGTGCCTAAAAACTTACAAAATTTACCAGTGACTTTCATACCTTTACTAGCCAAGCTTAATCGTTAGAACAGAAAATAACTGAAGCACTGGCTGATCAAAAATGGGCTGGGAAAGAACACATTACATTTTTGGCTGATGGTTTCCAACCCTGAATATAAGTAAGGGAGTTGTAAACATAAATGTTAGAGATGTAGAGGGCATGCTCTTCTCACAAAAACACACATGCACAGGACAGATATGAGGTGAAGAAAACACACACACACACACACACACACACACACACAGTCTTTCATTCTTCTCAATATCCTTCTCACTTTCTCCAGTTTCCCTGAAGGAAAGCAATATCTTGCTAAGAACTGTTCTTCTTTCTGGTATTTGGCTAGCTGGTGACAGCCTGCAGGCGTTAGGGAAATAGAAATTGGTAGGAGGGCAGATAGTGTCTATCACATTCCCCCTCAAAGTGACAGGAAAGTCCCTGATCTCTCTCTGGGTCTGTACGTGTGTGTGTTTTACTCTCTTTCACAATAATCTAAAGTGACAGGAGATGAAGGCAACAGTGATTTGTGCGGAGTGGGACCACATTAAGCACTCATTAGTGTGTAAAGGACGACAGAATCGCAGCGGTATTGGCCTTGACAATAGCAAAATTCAGATGTTGACACTTAACTCTGATTTTTGGAGTCTTTGTGCTTTTGTTCATCTGTTTTAGACCTCATACAAGATATCTATATCATTATGTCTTATGAGTGAAAGACAAGCTACAGTGTAATATATTAATCATCAGAACGAGATTAGTCAGAATGAGATGGTCTCTCTATATGTATGTGTGTGGCTCGTGTGTGCCAGAGAGCACTGAAAAATGTCACATGCTAACAAAGGAATTGCATCGACATGTTTTGCTGTGTACGAGTGTTCATCTGTCAAACGCCCCGTGATATGACATGAAGTCAGTGACAAGCCTTGACCCTTGGATAAGCTGTCAAACGATTTTCACACGCAAACCCTCGATGACACAAGCATAAAGGAAGGTGAAGGTCAGTCTCCAAGAAGCATGAAGGAAGGGGAGAATATACACAGAGGTGCAGGAGAGGCAGACATCCATGACAGACACATACAGTTGTTTCCTCTGTGGATGACTGATTACAGTAATTGATTGGTCTGTATCCACTTATCCACAGAGGGTTGATTTAAAGGGACGGTCTGACATTTAGCTTGTTTGGCTCATTCCCTTTTTTGCTGCCTTACTGAGAATTTGATGAGAAGACCAATGAAATCACAAGATATGACATGTTAATGTGGCAGTTTTTAAATTATTGAAAGGGATTTTTTTAGCCACACTGGCGATAAGGCTCTATGGAAGGCAATGATGATCGGTCCACCACTTTCGTCCAAACTGAAATATATCAACAAGTATTGGATGGACTGCCAAGAGATTTTGTACATACATTTGTGGTCCAATGTATGTGATGTGATCCCTTGACATTTCAGGCTGTTAGTGAAATGTCTCAACTACTGGGTGGATTGTACAAATATTGATTGGTACAAATATTCATGTTCCCGTCAGAATGAATTATAATCACTTTGGTAATCCCCTGGCTTTTCATCTAGAGCCACCATCAGGTCGAAATTTTCATTTGTCCTATTCTTTGACCTACACAACTAATGGCATTCCCATCAGCCCCAGCTGTACTTTGTGTTAATTAGCAAATAAAAGCATGCTTACACGCTAAACTAAGATGGGGAACATGGTAAACATTAAACCTGCTAAGATTCGCCAGCACGGCTGTAAACTCGTCGTCTTTTTTATTTGGTGGAGGCTTGCTGTCTCCTCCTGCTGAAGCTAGGCTAAGCATGATATGGAGCTATCTTTGTATCAAACTCACAGACATGAAATTGACATTGTTCTTCTCTCAGTAAAACGGAAATCAAGCAAATTTCCAAATATGTCAGAAAATTCCTTTAAGACACAAAACAAAATGGGTGATTGATGGTGAGAAGTTAATGTTACAGAATGGACACCGAGGATGAATGAGACCAGATCAAAGGAGTAGTTTGATCTATCTATGTTGCTATTCAGTATGAAACTAGAGGACCATGACATTTGTTTTCCAACACTGATGGAGACTGCTCGCTACTGGTTGAGAGATGGACAAAACGGTTGGATAACTGCGGCCGCCAATAGGTCATACCTGTGACATTGATGGCAACTATGTCTGTGGGCACGGCCTTGGCTGTCTGCCTCATCTTCTCCTCCGGGGTGGGGAGGACTGCGGCCTTGTTCCATATCACTTGTCCGTCAACCTCGGACGCCTCCTCTCCTTCACCCCCTCCCAGTGGGGTCTGGGGCCTCATGGAGAGCTGAGATTTGTTGTCATCCGCTGATGAAGCTGTGGACTAGAACAGAGAAAGAGGAAGAATGGGTTAACAAGGGTTAACGCACTTGAGTGCAGAGTGGAGAGAAAGAGAGACAAGATAGGAAAAGGGAGTGACGGAGGTGAGAGAGATGAAACACAATGTGAGGTAATGAAGGGCAATGGTAAACAAAGATTTAGTCAAATTGACGTAGAGCACAGAACTGATGGATGAAGAAAAAGAGACAAGAGAAGAAAATGTGAATCTGAAAAGAATATTATAGAATAGAATGAATTGTCCAAAGCTATAACTGACAGATTGTACAGGCTATATTAGCACACACAAGCAGACTTTAATATATTCCATTGCTGTGACCTTTAGAAGCTTGTGGTGCTGTAAAGATGTTTCACAATCAATCAAACCCGAATGGAAACATTCACACACAAACATCTATCAGAGTAAACCGACATCGTTTGGAGATGGCATGATAAAAGTAAGAGAGCAACAGCAAGGACAAAGAGAGAGAATCACTCATGCATTAACACACTTCTCAATCAAGTAGAATTTACTGCAGAGGAGCATCAGAGAACAACGTATTGCTGCAGCCTCCAGGCTTGATATTGAGCTGTTAGACAGCAGAAAACCAGCAATTTCCAGTTTGATGAAATTTTAAGGCAACGTCCATCTGAGATTTTGAAATCATTATTTTGAATCAGTGTAAAGACAGGTTGGAGTTCAGAGCACAGTGAAAACAAATAATCCCACATTTTTCTGATTATAGAGCAATTCCAGGGGCAGAATCGTTAGTCTTCACTTTCACTGCATCACCCAAAATTTGCCTGGCTGCATGTAGGTTGAGCGTTTCCACTGTGAAACAAACGGCTGGTGGGAAATCCTCAGTGTTGGATTGAAAATTGCTGGAATAAAGTTGTTGAGAATCTCTCAAATATGTCCAGCAAGCAATTCCCTTTGTCCATGACTGTTTATCCTGACAATCCCAAGCATCAGACTGGCTAGAAAAGATGGCTATTAGTGCTTTCATACAAACCACGCATGGATGGATGGATAAATGGGAGAAGGCAACTGAGGGGAGGAGAAGAAGGAAGGATGTAAAGAAAGGATCTCAGCAATAGTTTGGTGGTAAGCATGGCTCGTTATTTTGCATCATTTGTGGCTCAACTAGGAGCCCTGTTTTTCCTTTTGAGGCTGCTGTCGGGCAAAGTTAGGCTCACTGGCCTCAGGACAACAGGAAGTGACGGGGAAGAGAGACAAACAGCGGAACAGAAGAAGGGGGAAGGAAAGCAGAGAGGAGGAGGAGGAGGAGGGGATTGGCTCGGGTTGAAGAGAGGGACAGTGAGGGTGCAGAAAGTAGAAAGACAGATAATGAGAGATGGGAGTTGACGGTTTGGAAAGATGACAGCATGTTATGAAGGTCGAGGGTCAGGCCAGGCATGAAACGAGCGGCTGGCCTTGAGGGGCTCTGGGGGACAAGGAGACGCTGATAATAACTGTGAAAGACCCTCTGACCCTTTCAGGACCCCTTATAGCACACTGTGTGTGAGAAATAAAAAAGGGAGGTAGTAGAGGAGAGGAGGTATATCTGGCTGTCAAACCATTTCCACTTCACTTCACACTAATGGTCTGCCAGTAAACAGAGCAATAAATAACGGTTTTTCTCTGTCTCTCTCTCTCTCTCTCTCTCTCATGTATCGCCCTCCTATGAAATTACAGTACTGTGACATTAAACAAACAACAGCCCCACCAAGCGTAAAGGAATACCAAGTGTAATGGATAAACAACAAAAGCCAGCTAGCGTTTATTCTCTCTATATATTTAGCTCTGCCAGAAAAATGATGACAGTGAGTTGAACATTCAAGTCAACTCTACTTTTTCATGATGCATGTTGACAGTCCTAACAAAATGTGACTGGTTCTCTATTAATCCTAATAAACTGCCACTGATTAGCTATTAGCACAATGTCAACCAGAGAGAAAGAACTTTTTTAATGACCTACACCTCGAGTATATGTCTGTATGCATTTCTTTCTATGTTTGAGTGTTAGATACATTTCATTTCTTTGTGTTGTACCATATCATTTTGACAGCTTGCTTCTTTCAATCTTGTGCAGCACTTTAGCCAACGTCTGTTGTTTTTAAATTTGCTTATAAATAAACTTGACTACACGTATGACTATGCATATTTTGCGTGATTTCCAAAGTCTTCCAGATCTAAAGGTGATAATTCTATCTGTAGAAAACAACTCTGTAAAAAAAGACAGAAGTAACTCGAGTAAACTTAAGATTGAGGGAAACATGCAGTTTCATTTCAGACCACTAGAGGGCAGACTGACACTGTTTAAATCACAGGAGGCGAGCTGCCACGCTGCTGAATCAGCACTGGACTGCAAAGCACTGCTGTGCGCACATGTACTGAACTTGTATGTACTCGAAATGTAGTGACTGTTGGACTGACACCTGGACAGTTGTGTGTTTGTATTTGTGTGCAGGTGTTTGTGCGTATGTGTACCTTCTTATCATTGTCGTCATCCTCATCATCCTGCAGGCTGCTGGTGGACTGTGCGGGGTCAGAAAAGATGGGACCCTGAGAGTAGTACTGAGAGCTCCGGAAACCATCTTTCCTCAACTTGTCACATTCTGCAGGTCAGACAGAAACAGAGAACATGCTATAGACAAAACAATATTTGGACTGCACTGATCTTTGTCTCAAACATGATTTCTTTGAGGTGTTCATGTTAGAAACCTGCAAGCAGACACTCATAATGATTACTATATATATATATATAAACCACCACTACCTGAGAACACAGCTTTTGTAGTTTCTACAATTCACACTTTTCCTTCTATGCTGATTTAAGATATTTGTATGTAAGACAAACAGCCTGAGCTTTGTCAATTTAACTAGTAGGAAGGATGTGTGGGACACACACACACACAGATGTAGCTGTGTAACACTTATCAACTGTGTGTGTGTGTGTGTGTGTGTCAGTCACGTAAGTGTCGTCCCTGTTGGACGCTGCCAAGCGCTGCTCACACCTCCTCCCGTCACCACCTGCTGTGATGGGGTTGCGATGTATGTGTGTGTGTGAGTGAGTGTGTGTATACCAATGTGTGATAAGAAGAGAGTGAGTAACCAGAGGGGGTATCAGTTTCAGTCTGTCACACACAGATGGCAGAACTGTCCCTCTCTCTCCTCTACACCCCCCCCCCCCCCCCCCCCCGCGGAAAGAGAAAGGGAGGGAACATACTCCCCCACGTGGGTGACAGCCGGAACATCATCACCCCTCTCCTTCCCTCATATCCTCTTA
>CM022481.1:14804993-14841481 GCA_011952105.1 Coreoperca whiteheadi | reverse complement strand
GGTGAGTGACCCGGGGGGGTTGTCGTTTCCGTCCTCCACCCCCACAGGGCGGAACTTTCCCCCCCCCCCCTCTTCCCCCCCCCCCCCCCCCCCCAGGGAGGAGAATTTAGCGTTTAGCACATCATGTCTCTCTTTCTCCCTCTGCAAACATCTACTAATGGATCATGTCTAGTCTTATAGCAAATTAATGTATATACACATAGTATTACCACACTAAAACACACAGTGCAGATGAGGGTAAAGAAATCTGGTGTGAAATGGTGTGAAAGAGAAACTTACACATTTCTATTTAAATAACTTTAATAGGAAAAAAAATTTAAACATATCCCTCTATACCACATTGACAGCATTTCAGCTGACCAGCTTGCACCTTTGTCTTTCTCTGCATATTATCCCTGATCCACAGAAATGTAAAAACCCTGGTCTTTTGTTTAGCATCTTTGAAATGTATTCATTGTGTGATGAACAATCAAAATCCATTTTGGTGAGGGACTTTGATGTGCCATCGCTCCTAGCTTGGCACCTCAAAGATGCTGCTTTTGATCCCTTATATGTGCCATCTATCTCCATAGCTAATTACAGCCCATCTCTGTGGAGAGACACACTGGTGCATGTATAATACTGTCAGTTAATGGATCCTAATGGGGCTGAGAAAGGTAGCTACTGTAACAACAAGCTGATGCGGTAGTGGTGTGGAAGAAGGGATTTAGAAAGCATGATGATAATGAGGATGATGACGAGAAGCAGAGCTGTTACGATGATTGGTGTTGCGTGATTGGGGACGGTTGATAAAATAAATGAGACTTGATGAGTGCTGCTTGTTGCTAAGGAGAACTGAAGGGAGGGGACTGGTGTGTGACATGAGAGAAGATGAGCAGAAAGAATGAAGGATATTGAGGAAAAAAATAATATAATGATATAATGAACCGGGTGTATCTGTATATATTTTACAGTGGCATTTAAATCAAATCAGCAAATAGTAATTGACCTAAGCAGTGTAGTGCCTATTTAGTGCTACAGATAGGCACCAAAAGATGCACAAAAGATGTAATGTAATATGTGGGAAACTACATCTATTGGGAGACAATAGATAAACAATTATTATATTTTCAAATATAATTTGATCCTGGTTACGTGTCTACCACTTAGCAGTGACTCGATGACCTTCGCTGTGTCTTCTTTGGTGTTCAAGCCGCAGGAAATGAGTATTTCTTGTGCAACTTTACATTAAACCTGCAATAACTGATGGCCACTTGGGGACAGCAGAAGAAGAAGTTGTGAGCATAACAATGACACATTACACTTGACTGTAAACTTGGGCATTTTAACATGGGGATTATGGAGATTGACTCACTTTTGGCGCCAGTCTCAAGTGGCCATTCAAGGAACTGCAGGTTTTTTGGCACTT
Source organism: Coreoperca whiteheadi (assembly GCA_011952105.1). Lineage (NCBI taxonomy): Eukaryota > Metazoa > Chordata > Actinopteri > Centrarchiformes > Sinipercidae > Coreoperca > Coreoperca whiteheadi. The sequence goes on along the minus strand of CM022481.1, from coordinate 14,840,073 downwards.
CCGCGTTGGCTTCATTTTTCAGCCTAGAAGGTTGCCGCTTGGCTTAAACTCACTATAAAGCTCCGTAAAGCCGAGGGGAGCTGCAGATTCAGGGGATAGATTAATCACTACAAGCACCCCTTTGACAGTATCACATTGTTTTCATATTGCCATTTGATATGTTGTTAATATAAAAATATCGATCACAGCCACTTTAAAGTAAGTCAACAAATGTTGATATATATGTATGGGAATGATATATATGAAGCTGATTATGATGAAAATAGAGGATGAATATAAGATTATGGAGACAAACGGTCTTTGACTTTCTGTCTGACAGCACAGCGGGAGCTTGAAAGCAATATTTCTTCTATTCAAATTTACCCGTTATTCATACATAAATAAACTGTAAACACTGGCAAACAAAACAGTGCCCCCAGTTATCCATGAATGACATCACTGACTAACCTAATGCATAATTCTTGGGATAATATTGACAATAATCATATGACTGTTATGTAACTTCCCTGGTGTATTTCGACCTGTTGGCGCTGTTTCTGTAACTGACCAGCCGCTTGCTAAACACAAGCTGAACCCACGTGACTGCGTGAAAGGAACAACAGAGTGGATGAACATTGCCATCTGATTGATTATTGATTATTCTGCTTTGCAGAGCAGAAAGCAGGACTCGTGTACTTGCTATGCTAATGCTGGTGGCACTGGATTTAGTGACTGGTTACATGTCCATGAGAGCAGGGGCTTGAGCCTGGTTTTAACCTCCTGATATAACCTCTAACTTATAAAATATCTTGTAACAATAGTTATTACTATTACACATATGTCAGTTATGGAAGTTTCATTGCTACAGTGATTGTTGAACTATTGTATTTGGACATAGTGTTAAAAAAAAAAACTGTTCCACCGTTACCAAGAAAACACTATATCTGTGTTCTTAAGGTTGGGCTGTAGCTAGGGGTGTAACAACGTCCTGGGAGTGGACAAGGAATTAAAGAGCTACAACACACACCAAGACTCAAATGGACAGAACAGGTGCTCTCATTGGACACCTGTTGTGTGGTGGTGACAGCATGATAGGACGGTGACAGGATGGGGAGAGGGGGCTGAATTTATACAACCTCCCAGGTGGTGTTTGCGTACCTGACAACATCAGTATTGCAGGATGTAACATGCAGCAGGAACAGCACAGGCATCAAACAATGGAAAAGACAAAGAAAGCCTGCACTGTCTGTGTGTTAAAGCAGGTGACTAACATTTTACACAACCTAAGCTTCAGGTTACAACCGGCCCCTCCCGGCTTATCTCTCTTTCTCCCTTTATCAGTCTATTTTTTTATCTGCTGGCGCACAAGGCCACCCTAGCATATAAACAACAAGCCTTTACTATAACACATCCACCCATGTACACACACATACACGCCCCTATACACACTTTTCACACACCTGTCTCTCAAGCTGTTATCTGAGAAATGGGCAGAAAACACTTTCCCAGGAACTCTCGCCGAAACAGGTGCCAAGCCTTTACTGGTATTCCCACTTCCGTTCTGGGAATGTTGTGAGAATATTAAACAGTTGTCACTCTGCTGTGACTTGACTCCCTGTGTTTGTTTGACAACAAGGCTGTGTCTGTTTTTCTCTAATTGTACTGGGCAAACAGGAATAAGAGGATCTCGCACTGCTGTGTTGTTGGCTAAACTACAACAACGTTGTAGACAAACACAGCTGATCTTTACCTTGATGCCATGACAAATGTGATGACGTCCAGCTACATTCCCACTAGTGAGATTTGTCAGTGTGTATATTTTGGTAGATTTGGCTGATAAGGATTTAAATGATTTATTGGAGTACCCTATTGGTATCACTTAGAAACTTAACTATTTGGAATATAATTCCACTGAAACATTTAAATTAGAGCTGAAACGATTAGTTTATTAATCACTTAGTTGAACTTCAGAAAATGAATGAGCAACAGGTTTGATAACGATTAATGGTCACCTTTCAGGAAAAAAAGATTTGTGTGTTTTATATGATTGTAAATTTGAATCTCTTTGGCTTTGGGACTGGACTTTTTTCATTTTTTTAACTGTTTTCTGACATTTTATAGACCATTAATAAATCTATCTATCGAGAAGATATTCTGGAGATTAAATGTTCATGAAAATATATTATTAGTCTAGTTTCATAGTTTTTATGTTTCAAGTTCATGTTGGAAGATGTAATATTTTACCCATTGCCAAATGCTATATATTAGCACTGGACTTGAGAATTACCAAATTACCTCATCCCTCTGGTGTCAGCAGGGTGAGAAAACACAACAGCCAAAATAAGATTCAAATTCCTACAACATAACCAAGTGTAATTATTTTTTTTAATGTGAACCTGAAAGAACGCAATAACACAGTAATCACCTTCTCCACATGAGTGGCAAATGACTCCTTCCTGATTTCGTCTGTGATCATGTTGGATCATGTCAAACTCTGGTGCAATTCGAATGATCCTTACCTCGCAGGGCAGTCTTGAGGTTGACCTTGGCCTGACGATGGAGGTCTTCTACGCAGGGCGGCCTGCTGCCTGGTAGGAAGACATTCTCCTGCTGGTGCCACGGCGCTGTGTAATGGACCGTCCACTTGCTCTCCTCATCCAGGTTAGACACCGCTGCGGAGACACACAGATCAGGTTATGGAATCTTGACTTATATTTCCAATTTTATTGACCCTTGTGGATCTCGAGAAGGATATTTTACTACATCTTCTTCTCTGCTTGTTGCACTGGGGGGGGAAGCAAAAGATAACCCAATCACAGTTGAAATACATCAGATTTTTGTATAAAAGAGAGGGTTTACTAATTTTAAGATCAACCCTTTGGAAAACAGTAAATTATGGACTAGAAAATGTCCTGTACATCCAATACTGGCTACTGTAGTATTTGTTGGAGAAAAGGAAGGGGAAGCTGGTGCTTTGCATCGAGGTGTCAGTCTCCACACCAACAACTTGACACGTATTTGGGACGTCACACAGTAGCCCACACAAGTCGGGGGGGGGTAAATTGGAGGGAAACTCTAACCAGATGATATCCAGCTATCATTCAGTGGGTTTAACATCTTACAAGATCTCAAGACCACTTAAAAGCAGAAAAACATGCACAGCTGGCTAAGATATCTAACTATCTTTTGCTTTATAAGACAGGGAAAACAACCCTTTTTCTTTGTCTTTCTTTGTCATTTTCTATACCACTTCTCTCAGTCAAACATCATTAAAGAAATATTGACAGAACATTATGGTGCTTTTCCTTGTTTCCCTTTGCAACTGGTGTTTGCTTGTAATGGGTATGATGCAGGAAATGAAGCGTATTCCCATGCAGCACTCTAAATACAAGTGTCAGCAAAACTGAGGTTTAAATATCAATATCAACAAACACGCGCACACACTTTCCAAAAGTTTGGCTTACCAAGTGAGCGTATCCAAGCCATAGATGGTGATCGTGGATGTAGGACTACCTCCATTTAGCCACGTTAGTTAGAATGCTATCCCTGTTAATGTTAATCCCTGTCCTGACCATCCCTACATGTCCATCTGACTGGGACTGAGGGAGATGTTAGGAGGAACCAGGAGGAAGGGGAGGGGTCATGAAAAGGGGCTGGGAGTGTGTGGACTGTTTTTGTTTGAGTGCTTTTCACAGGTGCTAATGAGCCATAGTAGGATGCATAGTGTGTGTGTGTGTGTGTGTGTGTGTGTTGGGGGAGGACAGAAAGCCCCCGAGGTATAGGGCGGGGGTCCTATGACTGCAAATTGGTCGCTGAAGAAAGTGTGAGACAGTGTGTAACTACGTTTTTATATAGATAACCCCCGTTAGGCTTCATTTTAAAAGCCTTCTGTGACCATAAGAGGTCTGCAACCTAATGAGCACAGCAGAGTTGAACATAGTTTTATGGATGGATTTATAGGGGACAGTCCAGTGTGCCAAGTACGTCTGTCTCTATTGCTAATTGAGAAATGGGCATCTGTTAACTGCTTCTTCAGCAAAGGAGAGGGCTGCGCTGTCACCAAATACTTTTTTTGAATTTCTTCTTCATTCAAAAATCTCCACTTTCTTTTCCCAATTTTGCTGCTACCTTCAAACCATCGCGACTGCGGCGCGTCTGGTGGGATCATAATGCCACCATCACCTACAGCGGCCATAACATAATGCAGCCATGTCCGGTGGAATCCCGGGGTTAGTCTTGTAAGGCTACAAATACCACACAAAGACAGCAAGACTGGGTCCAACAGTGCTTGTTTGCTTTAAGCTATAACAACCATATGACTGAGCAGTAACACCTAGGTTAATGCATGCAGCAGAAACACAAGAAAAAGGAAAGCATGTGAAAGTAGTATGTCGCAGTCTTATTTGAATTAACCTCTTATAATCATACTTAGCTGGCCCTCCGAGCAATTACAAAAAAACACTAGGAATTATTTGCAAATGTTTGAAGCAAATGTTACAAAAGGAGAAGAAGTCAGACAGCCACACCACATTCCTGAGGGGGTCAATGAAAACACCCACGGTGTTAAAATACTATGTTTACATTACATGAGGGTGTGTGATGGGTACAAACTGCTAGATAGTGTGTATATGTAAACAGTGTTCCACTGTGATTGTCTACCCGTGTTGTTACACTGGTCAGAATAATCAATCAAATACATCACGAGGCAAAATTCCTCTGACCACAAGTCCGGACTGGAGAGTTGCACGAGACCGAAACACACACACGCACGCACAGTCCAGTGGAAGTGAAATTTGAAATGGTTTGGATCTCACAGTGCCAGCGACTCCAAAAAAACTGTCACAACATTCCTATGAGCAAGGCATTGACGCCCCAGCTTGCCTGGCTAAATAATAAGGATTTTATATAGACTATTTCTTATGAAAACCCATTTCTAAATCTTGCTCTCCCACACACACTCAGCACAGGTAGCCCTCCCCCACCCTCCTTTCTGACCATGGGGTTTGAATAGATCTCATCCAGGCCTTAGGAGAACAAGGACATGGGGAGTATGGACACAAAGCCAGTATTGTCCCTCTGCATCAGTCTCCACATCAGGCTTTTCAGTGCCACAATACCAGCTAGCCCCTCAACACACACACACAGTCTCACACACCGAACTGTGGCGCAAAAGTCTTTCAGAAGTCTACTAATCCCTCTGTCCATTGACATCCCAGCTCTCTGTACGCCCATTAAAAAACGCAGACTGCGAGCAAACAAGCTACAAGGTGCATCAGAGCTAAAAAAATGCAAAGGCTGCAAACGGTAAAAGAAAAAGAATCTGTATGCACACAGACCAGAGGTATTAGCTGATCAATAACAATGATCAAATTATATTGACAATATCTATGTTAATCCTGAACTGGGCCCCAAATTGCCCACCAGCCAATAGAGCATTGACTTTCACGCATAACACAACTTCCTCGACATAGACTCGGCTCAGGTCAAGCTTTGGGATGTAACATACAGTAAAGTCATAAAAGGGTTGCAAACGCATAAAACCATTATTATTAGTTAATCATTATTAATAGGGCATATGCCTCTTTACAGGTCCTCTTGATAATGTAAAATCTAAAAATCCTGTTTTCTACCTCTCATGTTTTAAATAGTAAAATGTCAAAGGTATCCTAATGCCTAAAAGGTTTGTGCACTCTTGATATTATGAAAAAGCAGGGGATATGAGCACTGCTCAGTATGGGGCTCACTGTCCTCTGGACGGCAGTGGAGAACCAAGGTGCTCAGCTAAGGAGCAAAGTGCAGGCATGTGCAAGATGGCAAGTTAGGATGTGAGAAGTACAAAAAATGCTGAGCTAATGATTAACAATATCACCTCAGCCTTGACTGCCACACACACACATGCTATAAATACACCTGAGATTAGAGTCGGCACAAGCAGCTTGCCCTGCATCACCGGGTCTTTGTTAAACATCCCCACGTGCTTAATACACAGCTAATAGCTGTTTAACTAATCCTCCTAACCTGGCATACAGACCTAGTATGGTTTCCTTTGATATCAAGCTCAAATTAGCTGAAACATTTAGAACTAAATAAACATTTAAAAAAACTTTTTAATTGTTCGAAGAAGAAGGAAAATGGACCAACTATTTCTAATAGAGTAGCTGTGCTTTTAAGTGCTTCCAGCTGCCATCATTACAAATGCTGTTGGGTCATTTAGTGCTAATAGGTGATGGCTCTGTGAAGTCTTGGCCCAGTGGTTACCTGGTAACAGGGTGCAACAGAGGGTTGTCTCTGGGCTCAGCAGAGGCAGCAGTGAAGCAATACGCACACAGGAAACCACTAGTTGTAATCAAATTATATACAAATCATTAAAGCTGGCGTGTGTCCACTTTTGATACAGAAAAGCTTTAATGAAGTGATTTAAAATGGACATTTAAATTAGTTGAAACAAATAGAAAGCTGTAGGAAATTCAGACACGTAAATACAATTCCTGTCAAAATGATGCTAAATTAAGTGCTGTTCATTTGTTCTAGTTTTCATGTGGCGTATAAGTCCAAACTACTCATATGATACAATAATGATCAATATAGAACAGAAGTAAACATATCTTACCCTTCCTTTTGAAGTATTTAATCACAGATTTTAACGAGGTCCCGATAAACACCATTATTCCGGTTGAGTGTATGCGTCTCTCTCTTTAAAAAAATAAAAAATATAGGCCTATTAAGGCACAAAAAAACTGACAAATCCAGGGAATAAGAGAGAGAGAAGACGAGACGGAAGAGTGCTGGCGTCCGCTCTCCTCCTCTCACATTCTCGCTACACGGCGGCTTGGCTAAAAGTGTGTGTGAGCGTCTACCCCTGTCTCTCTCTTTCTAAACACGGTCCACCACTCCCCCCCCATCGCCACCACCACTCCTCCCTCAGGCAGTCCAGTCCTCGGAGACACACACACACACACACACAGCGGGAGGGGTGAGGACCGGCCCCTCTGTTCCTCTGTGCTTTGGTTACCAAGGAGTTCTGGCTGCTTCTCCCTTTATTTCTCATCATCAGTCGTTCTCTCGCGGTGTCTCCCTCTCTACGCTCTCTTTCTTCTTTACTCGGCGGGACTCAGAATATAGCTGAAAGTTAAACATGCATTATTAGAGCGAGCAGGCACACCAACACTATTTTGCTGTGAAGGACGATTCTTATTTCTTTCCATCGCCCTCTCTCTCTTTTCTTTTCCTCACTTTCTACTCTGCTCTGGCAAAACTTATCAGTGCGTTGCCGCTTTCACCGACACACTCATCTGGGGAATATTTATGCATCTAATTAAACTATCAGCCACCCCTGCAGAAGAACCTTGTACATCCTTAATAAAACAAAACATATTGAGCCTTTCGCAAGGTGTTCTCAGGAGGATGGTGCTTCCACCTGAATGCAAGTGTGATGCAAACAGGAAACATCATTACATGCAACACACTAAACCACTAATATTTATCTCATTTTGTACAATTCTATAGTTTGTAAAACAACATACACACTATTGCTGAAAAGCACTACACGAATTCTGTCCCTGTTTTCAGCTATCTATGGTTGTGCTCAGTTTTCTCTGGATGTTTTCCATCAACCCCTCTTCCTCTGTCTGATCATTCCCAGTCTGCTGTGTGCGTACATGGCCACTGAATCTGTGCCACATGAATATAGATCACATACAATCCTCCCATTGTCCAAGCCGCTCATAATCTATCACACACACACACACACACTCCAGGACCCACCCATTCAAACGGGCAACCACACACACACACACACACACACACACACACACACACACACACACACACCCCCCCATAAGGGCATGGCCGCCCCTCCTTCTGCAACCGTATTTCTTTTCAGCCCAAATGGTTGAAAAGGGGAGGGAGGGGTGTGTGTGGAGGGGGAGGTAGGGAGGGGGCTGCAACAAGAGGTTGAATGGGACTGCAAATGATCCTTGAATTTGTGGGTAAAAAGGTTTCCCCTCTCCCCCCTCCCCCTCCTCCAGCCTAGACCTTGGTCATCTGAACCTTTCAGCCAGACCCTGAAGTGCTGTTTGAACAGTTTGGATTTTTCTGTGTGTAAATTTGTTCACTGACATTCATTGTTTCTGCACAGTCTACTGTTTATTCGCATTATCAGTGGTTGCACTTGTCCTAGAGTTACGGAGCTCTAAATATGTCTAATATGTCTCTGTAAATGTTCTTCTTGAGCGTTCAACCTGTGTTTGCCCTTTTCATTAAATACTGCTGTAATGGGTTAATAACTTATCATCAGCTTCCACTCAGACACAGGTCCACACATATACTTTGGCTATACTATAAATATTAAGCGTAATTTTAATATTAATTATATTCTATTTCTATTTTAATTGTCAACATAATTCTCCACCTTATTTTAGTGTTTACTCACAAACTACTTTAATCTGCTCACCTTGCTTTTCCAGCTTTCAGTTCTCTTTTCCACTCACACACACACACAGGCTTGCCCCGCCAGCCTCTTTTGGTTTCTCTCTCGCTGTATCATACAGGGACCGGCGTTATGTGTCTGCTCTGTTGACTTTCTTGGTCAGCAGTATGTTTTATAAAGTATCCCAAAAGAACACAACTCCTGTGAAGGAGGCTTGTTGTTAATGACGTAGTCTATCGAAACGATCGAAACCAACATGGTACCGATTGACCTTCACTGTCGCTTTACTCGGTCCATGCTTGGAAAATATCCACCGTGTCAATAATACCATAATACCAATTAACTGGTATTATAAGACTCAACTCAAATGTAAAGTTGTTCTGCTTTTTCTCCATTGTATATCATAGTAAATTGAATATCTTTGGTTTTTGGACCATTGGTTAGATAAAATAAGCAATATGAAGGCTTAAAGAAATTGTGAGGGGCATTTCTTTTTCTATAGACTAAACAGTTCCATAAATCAAAAAGCAATTATTGACAAATTAACCAAAAATCTAAATAATCATTAATTGCTGCCCTACTTTTAACCCAGGTTAAAAACAATATGAACCCATTCAGATTGACAGTAAATGCAGGTTTATTTCAGTAACCATATCAGTCTGAGAGAGTTTAAACAAAGTCTTTCTCTATGTGTCAAACTTTACCCTAAATCTTTCTGAGTGCACATGTTCTGTCAGTAGCCTCTGTTCGGCTTGTATCTCGTACTGTTTGGCACGCGTACAGTATTAGGATCATTTATGACACGAGCCCAAGCAGCATCACTCATTAAAGAGCCCATTGTTCTCATGACAGTGTCAACACGCGCACACACACGCACAAACACAATGTGATAGTTGGGCCAACAACTCTATCCGCTGAAGGAGGGCTTCTAATCTAGGCCACAATCTAGGATTAGGGCAATCCATCCATTCAGCCATATGTCCATACATCCTTCCACTCACTCCCAGTGAAGAAGGGAAGCCCCCCCCCCTCAATATACCCAGGCCCAAACAATATCAATCGTTCATCTGTTCATACTCTAAGCAGCATGTGAAGGAAGCGTGGAGGACTCAGTGGATGAGGCTTGGACCTCAGGGAAGAGCTTATTTAGCACGACATACATCAGAGATTACCATGAACGTAATTATTAATTAGCCCTTGGTTATGCAATTAATAAATCTTGATTACTGAAACATCGGGGAAAATTTGCTTTTTCTCACTTCTTTAAAACCTAGTGGTTATGCGTAAAATCACATATTAGCTAACATTCTAGGACTGCAACCAACAATTATTTTCATTTGCGATAAAACTAAAGAAATTGTGAAAAACTCTCATCACAAGCTCCCATATTTCCAAGGTGACTATATGTCTTGTTTTGTCTAACAATACAAAACCCAAAGATATTTTATTTACTATCACAGAAGAGTACATTTCTGCTTGAAAAATGCAACAAATTATATTGTTTTATTCTTAAGATGAAACAATTCCTTGAGGTAATTACAACTGGCTTAAAGTGTGAGGTTTTCTAGCCATTTAATTATTCAAATTGGTGATAAAGCTGATGACCCAATCAAGCAATTGTTAGCATTCAAACACAACATTTAAACACGTTCGTTAGTATTTGGGCCCGAGGCAAGACAGTGATTATCTCTTCTCGTTAAACAACCAGCAGCATGTTCACATGAAAAGGTGGTGACCCTCGGAGTAACAAAAAAAGAGAAAGTGGGGGGGGGCTCGTTGCACTAGACATTATTATTAAGACTCATGGGTGAATGTGGCAGTGCGATAATAAAGGAAACAGACTGATGAGGGGCTCCTGCTCTTCCTCCCCTCTTCGTCTTCCCCGTCCTGTTTTCACACCTAATTTGAATCTCCCCATCAACCTGGCAGAGACAACAGTAACAGTCTCTCACATACACACCCTGGTTTTTATTTATTTATTTTTTATCCCAGACTGGTGAATTCAACTCTAATTCCCTCCAACCCAAGTTCTTTCATTGGATCAATCCCCAAAACAGACACACACCTCCCTCTCCCGTTCAATATTATAGTCTCTCAAACATCCATTCAAATCCCCAAAGTGCATGAATCTGGCATCTACACACACCGACACACACCCCTCCCGCTTCATCTGACAGGTCTCAGCTTTTAGTTTTCTAATTAGACTTAAGAAGGGAGAGCTAAGCGGACCCCCTAAAACCCCTCAACTCTACCTGATGCGCTGATGTCAAATCTCTCTCCCTCTCTTTCCTCCTGCTCTCTCCATCTCCAATTTTCTTTTCTCTTCTTCTTCTTCTATCTTTCTTTTAGACATGAATGCTTTCATGACTGCTAATGTAATCTAGCCTGTATTGATTTTACTCTTCCCCCCTCACTTTCTTTTCTTGTGTTCTCTTGTTCAGGCTCTGACGTTGCACACCTTCCCCTCAGTCGGTAGAAAACCTGCGAGGTGGCGATAAGCAGGAAAACATGAGGCGTGGCAAACGGGGCCAAGTATACGTTTCCCACATGAGCAGATGCATCGGTGCAGCATCAGTATTTTTAATCTATTTAACTTCCAATGTAAACAGTGTGTCACTGTGATTATCTACCTGTGTCGTTACACTGGCCAGAATAATTAGTCAAATACATTAAATAAACATCTCAAGTAACCAAAAAGATGTTACGAGATTGCTTGTTTAGTCTAATAAACACCCAAAAATTGAGTTTATAACAATGTGAAAAGGGGACAGGAAGAAGCTCTTCAAATTTTCAAACCTGTCAGCAACAACAAATGTTTCACATGACTGCAAAAATGTATAAATTATTAAAAACTAAACAGATTCGATTTGCCTGGCTGAAACAGGAAACCGTTTGAAAAACCATGAAAAATTATTAAATAAATACACTACATCATATTTATCTTTCATCCCCCCTTTCTCTCTTTTTCTGTGAATGAAAATCTATAATTTGTAACATTTACACAACACACTCGCTCTCTCATCTCTTACCCATTTTTTTTCCCCCATCACTACATCTCTGTGAATGAAAGCGAACAACCAGGGGTCAATGGGAACCCGATCGCTTTGGTCTTGTCCGAGACGTAGAGCAAGGCATGAATAATCTATCAGGAAAGAGGGAGGGGGATATGGGGGAGGTAATATGGCATGATGAAGGCTGAGGGTTGATGATCATACACCATATGTAAATGCAGGATGCTATTTACAACCTATACCATTATTGCCATTTAGCTGTTGTTTTTTCACTCTAATACAGCTTCACTACATGGCAACAATAGTTACCAGTCTACAGGGCTGCAGAGCGATTACATGAAAAAGATAATAGTAGCATAATAGTGTTAGTACAGCAGTGTTTCGATGATGTTCAGAAACCCTGAAGACGGGTCAGGAAAAGGTAAACACGGATAAGAAGGAAACAACTCTCTACAGCGCTCATAAAAACACAGTTAAGCAAAGTTAAACTTCAAACTCACGCCTGGGTAAAAACAACTCTCTCAAACACAACACACACAAACACACACACACAGAATCCAAGGCGACGGAGAGGCTAGGCTGAGTAAACAAGCTGTGATAACTGTTTTTCTGCCACTAATGACTTTAGCATGGGGTAAAGTTCCCGGGCATCCTACACACACACACACACACACACACACATTAAGTTCTTTAAGCTCCAGCACTTGCTGAATGACCTTTCTCTGACACCAAACACTCAGCCCTACTGTCTCTCTCTCTCTGTCTTTCTTCCTTCTGCTGCCCTTCTGTCTGTTCAGCACAGCGGTTTCTGGGTAACGCCAATCCCTCCTTCCTCCCCCCAACCCTCCTCTGGTCTCCCCGTCTGACCTACTCCATTGAAGCAGCTGGGATTCCATCACTCAAAGACGTCAGACTGTAATATACCTTAAGCTACTGAAGTGGCTCACAACATGTTGTTTTATTGAAATAGTTTGTGTGTGTGTGTGGTGGGGATTTAGCAAGGTACAATACTTTATTTGCCACTTGAGCAAACAGGAGGAGAGTGTGTGATTTCAATACAGTCAAAGTTCACTGTGTGTCTGTGTGCACATAAACCAGCATAAACTGGGGAGATTTTATATGATCTATGTATAACGCTGCATTCTGTGAGAGTGTCTGTGTGTACGCTGGGTTATTCTTCTCAATGAAAGGCATGGGGCCTCCCTCTGTAGGCTGCTCCTCCTTTGTGATCCATGAGAAAACCCTCAAAGTCCGGGTGACACCCCGCAAACTACGCCCTGAGCATGAACAGCATGTGCATAGCCTAGCCTTGATGTGGTGACACACGTATATTTGTGTTTTCTGTTCAAACACCACGTAGCTGTTCTTACACAGCTCGATGTGTGTGAATGCGTATGAATCAGAGAAACGTCTTTGTAAAGGGAAGCGCAATACTAACATGGAGAAAAAAACGGAGATGGTATCAAAAGCAAAACTTTGCACAAAGACTTTCAAAAAAGGACAAGAAGAAAGAGATGGGAAGCAAAGTTTGCATCCACAAAATGTTGAAAGATTCTTTGATGTGGTAGAAGCAGAGCCATTTTGCCGAGTAGCGATGTGAGGCAGGATAGAAAAGGCAGCATTTAGAGGGACAAAAGAAATGTGAGGGAAGAGATAAAGGCAGCTGGAAGAGAAAAGTCAGGGGTGGAGGGGAGGGAAACAGATGAAGCGAGAAGAGAGAGAGAGACAGAGATGGAGTGTGAATGAAAAATCCATAGGGACTAAATTAAAACAGATATTATACACACAAACATACACAATCACGCCTAATTTTCCCTCCCCTGGCATCTGACCTGGGCTCTCCCTACCGACCACCTTTGAAATTCAAGCCTGGATAAAAGAGAAAGAAAGACAGATAGAGGATATATGTACCCCTGTTTGAGCATGTGGACAGACAAGACTGCATTAGTCTAATCTGTACTATAAAACCTTGTTGTGTGTGACATCTTTGTGCCTCAGCATGGTAGCAAAACAAGAACTGGCTAAGAAAAGCCTGAAAACAACGACCAGGTCAACTAATAGCAATACCAGCTGGAAGAGCACAAACTGACAGGGAGGCTTGCAACCGTTAAATAAGTCCTTCCTGTACATTCTTTTAACAAGCATGTTAGCTTCAAGCCCAACAAAAGGTGGTCACTTCTTAAATGTAAACGCCCGTTGAGCAGGGAGTTAAAATGCTGTTATTTACGAGCAGGCTGATTTGTATGCCTTCAGAGAGGGTGGCAGTTTTGTTGCTAACTTAGGGCGTTTTATGTCTCCGTCAGGAAGGATTTGTAGCTAGCTGTCCATATCCCCCCTGGCATCGGATTTTTAAATAAAACGCAATCCAACCTCGCTGGCCTGTCACCCCCCCAACTGAAGTACAGCCTCACATAGCAAGGCTATAGACTGTTGGTCTTGTTTTTTCCAAACAATCTGACTTTGTTTGATTAATTCGGGTCACAAATTCCATGTCTTCATGTGTGACACTCCATGTTGGTCTTGTGCCATAGCTGAACAGCATTAGGGTTAAACAGCAAACAGGTTTGGCATTCAGTGTTGACCTTGGCTTAATATCAGTTCAGCAGTTTCATTAGCATTCAATTTTTCAATGAAACTTTTCCTGTCCTACATTCTGACTATGTAGGTGTAACATATGTTATATGACATGCTATCATAAAATCATTTCCCAGTGGAAAGCTCCACCCAGACACTGGTATTGTAACATAAAGACAGACCATCCAGCCAAACTGTCTCCACTCATATTGACTCCTGGCCCTTCTCACTCTCCAGCGGACCCTCCGAGGACCCGCCACATCAATAACCACAAGGCCTAAGTGTGCTTGTGTGTCTCAGTGGTCCTGTGCATCCTGATAGCTTCTAGCAGGCTGACATCACTCTTTATGCTTTTACTTGTACATGTTATTGTACATGTGTGAATGTCTACTGCACTTAGACAACAGACCTAATCACAGATTACAATCTAAACCTTCAAGGAGGCCTATGTTACTCTATTGCGTCCCTGTACCCTTTATCCTTTTTGTCTTTGTTTCTGCTATTGAGACACACACATACACACGCTCTTGCATGTATAGGTTATGAAACAATACATGTGCATGTGCCTATAGTAAATATGCATACAAGCATGTAACCACAAACAACTAATTATGTCCACGCACACATATCCACGTAGGGATGTAGGCACATACAACATTATGTTGGCTGCCACGCTGGTTTCCTGACCTACATTTCAACACCAGGGCTGTCTGCTCTCTCTCTCCTAAGGGCCTTTGTGTGTGTGTGTGTGTGTGTGTGTGTGCGAGTCTGTGTCTTTTCCTCCCTCGTACTTAACAGCAGCACACCATCATTAATCCAGTTTTATAATTAACTTCACACAAAAACACACACTGATATGATACACCGTGCCGAGTGCCACACGTGTTTGTCCACTGTTTTCTCTTTGTGTGTGTGTGTTTCTGCAATACCAGACTTTCAAGCCCCACACATAAACCTCACAACTGACTTACTTAAAAGTGTGGTGTGAATAATGTCCAAGCTGGGATAATGAGAGCAATCAATAGGTAGCAGCTGGAATATTACTTAATTTGCTTTAACAATATGACTAATTAGCATCAATATTTCACTGAAGGCATTTAGCTGACACTCCAATCAAGAGTGATTTAGCAAAAAAGACAGCAGCGTAAGTATCACCTGCAAAACATGACACCTTGAAACATCAGCATGGGTGAAAAACAGCAGAGGCTAAAAGTCTTCCTTCTTTTATACTGCGTCGCTTCTGCTGTTTCTGTGACCCTTGTGCTCAGCTCTTGATGCTGTCGAGAGGGTCTTGTCTGATAGGCACAGCGACAGACTGAACTAATTTAGGTTAAGTGCCTCCAGTAGCTCAAGGGCACAAAGCAACAAGCCACCTGGGGCTAGCCTGCATCACAGCGAGGAAAGCCGAATGTGTGCGTGCGTATCGAGCAGACACGGGGGTTCCAGTGGGAAGTGGGTTAAAGTCATATCAACAACAATGTGTGCATGTATGTTTATCTACAGCTCCTCCACCACTGGAGCACATTTGACACTATGCTGTTTGACCCACTTCCCACATTGCACCTCACTTCTCATCAGCAACAACAGGAGATCATTTGGGGAGGGGGCGGGGGGTTTGCAACACCAAACCATCCAATCAACAATAAGAAATACAACCAGTTGACCAATAACCACAACTTTCGGAAGTGGGCAAGACAATCAGCCTTGAGGCGGTAGCACAATCAGAAGGTTAGATTTGAAGTCGGATGCGAGTTCTGGTGTCTGACATTGATTACTCTTTTGCTAACCAATACATTTACACTGCATGACTGGATTTGGCTCTGTTCATCAGGCCTATAATATTGATCCAATTTATATTTCCTCTCTATTAGTTATATTGTTAGGGAAGGTTCGGCAGATTCCACATTGCTTTCACAAGGCATGGGCACTGAGTATTAACTAAAACAAACTCCCCTCAGTTGAAGTGAACTACATCCTCAACAACACACAAGATGATTTTAGATTTAAAATGAATAGTCTGTTCACAGTAACACTTACTCATGAACCTTTGGTAGTTTTTACAGTAAAATCAAGTAATTTGCCCAACGTTTTTTGCAGTTAACAGGGTTTGCTGAATCCCGTTTAGAACACTTGTATATACAAACCTCAGAAAAAATTAAGATGAATTATGATAAGAATAAAAAAAAAAAAAAAACCCAAGTCATATGTTAATAACCTGCAAAAACTGCGGGATGTCGGAGGTCGTGGTCAGCTACAGTATGATCTCTGACGGCCCGACTTTAATAACATTGGAGCTCAAAAAGTGCTCAGACCAAAACTATTATCTTTACGTGTACTATTTTTCCAAATACGGTTTAATCATTATCATCAGAAGTACTACACATAAATGTTATACTGTGGTAAGGCAGCGCTGCCATAGTATTAGACAGGCTTAGTGCTCATAGGATGACATGGATCAGTATCATCTGTAAAACACACACACATATCTACGCATATCTAGGGATGCATTTTGCAGAAATGTGTATTTGTGCGCACATGCATGTCCTAAGCCTGGGTTTCTCCATTGATAATCCTATGTTGAGACTTTGTCTGGGAAAAAAGCAGAACCCCAAATCCACTCAACCCCTCCTTCCCTCTCTCCCTCTCTCCTCCTCCCCCTTCCTTCTTTAATAAGCCACCACTTCGCCTCCCCTCTTCTCCCTGTCTATCTCTCCATCCCTCCCCCTTGTATCCCATCTGAGCAATAACGGATGGATGGAGTCATTAATAGACAGAGCAGATCTCTCTTGGATGCAATGAGTGTGCCCCCCTAACGGGCCCTGAGGGAAAAGAGACTAGCTCCCTGATCAAATACTACCAAAAATTTAAGACCGCCATTATTCCAAATTAAATTCCTTGTGACACCTCATGTGTCTCTTTTTGGTGTGGATAAATGGATGCGTTCTTTCTGATGGGCAATGGGCAAGTAAAATTAAATTAGGTAATTACCGTAACCCCATCAATTTAATCTTCCACACTAAAGTGTTTTAATGTATGTCTTAAAATTGATGATTCACAGGTGATCAACTTTGAAATGAAGGACTAAAAGCACAGCAGTGTCAGCCACTGAATCCCTCTGCTTGTCTGTATTATAATGCCACCTTGTGGTGAAAATCAGCAACAACTGACAAGTGTAGTTGGTTTTCCAATGTCATTCTACATAGTTCTTTGAAAAAGGTTAACAATAGTCTAGGAATATAGCTATAAATAAATAAAAGTGGAGGAAAACTATCACCAGTACATACTCCACTGTCCACACTCCCTTTCTCTATATTTGTCCTTCATTTTTGTCTTAAACCCTAATCCATCTATATGTGGATTGGAAAACCCTCAAAAAATAGACGTTGCCATGGTGAGGAAAACTCATTAATGAGACAGATTTAAAGAACTGTTAAAATCACTTTCTCTCCCCTCCCTCCCGTCTACAATCAGTCTCTACGGGGGGACATGAGCTTTTCAGAGGCTTGGCTTAGCTTTCTGAGGCTTAAAGGAACCTCCAGGTGATTGGGATATAAAGGGGCCTGGAGCTGAGGAGAACGCAGGACGAGGGGGACTGGGGCTGGGGCTCATGGTAAAGTAGTGAGGGGGTCTGTGGTTGATGTGTTAGTGATAAAAGATGAGATGGGTTAGATGGTGGAACAAAGTGTCCCGACCAGAGCAATCAGATTATTCTTTTGTGGTTTTTAGCATTTTAACATTGTTTAATGTCATGTATGTAATCAGCTGAATAAGCTTGTTTTAATTAGGTTTTGGTTTACTTTTTTTTAAAAAGAGAGAGATTGCTTACATTTCTTTTTGGATTGTGGAATTTTACCTTACTGCAAATATTACTGAGCTACATGATATCAGTAAAAGTAAAGTACAAAGTGCACTGCAATAGAAGCTTGTAAGCTGTGATTGGAAACAACAATAAAGAACTTGAAATATTCATATTTCTTTGAAATTATCAAAAAATAAGGAACATTATTGTTAACTGTGGATTAATTGCTTAATTGTTCAGAGTGTAAAATGTCAGAAAACAGTGAAAAATGCCAAATTACAATTTCCCAGAGTTCAAAGTGAAGTCTTCAAATTACTTGTTTTGTCTGACCAACAGTCAAAACCCAAAGATATAAAATTTACAATGATAGACTGTAAAACAGAGAGAAGCAGCAAATCTTTTCACTTGAGAATTTTAGTTTGACAAATGACCTAAACGATTACTAAATTATCAAATTTGTTTATTAATTTTCTCAAGATCAACGAATAGATTAGTAGACTAATTGTTTCAGAACTTCCTCTGTGATCCCACCAGTTTGCTGTACATTACTGGTACCCAAATAACTGAAAGATATTTGTGGTTTGTGTAGTTGTCCTTGGGTTAAAGGAGATGTACTTTTGTGCACGCTTTTTGAACCGTACAGTAGAAGTCAGGAATGTAACCATGGGTGCAGACAGCAAGCAGACTGGTCAGAAGGGCAAACAGGGCCAGAAACCTCAGAGGACCAGACTCAAAGCAGCATGAGGTGGAAAAAAGCTCCCTCTAATTGCAGCACTCATTAAAGAAATGAGCTGTGACTGAGGTTGGCGCAGCCATAGAGTGCTTAAACGCACTTATCCTGCACTACAGCACAATTAGATTTTTCAATTACTAACAACAAGACCACTGTTGAACTGACTGGAGCTAAAGAAGAGGGCAAAAGCTGTTGCTGGAGCAAACAAAGGCCAGTTTAAAGGACCAGTGTGAAAGATTTAGGGGGAACTATTGGCAGAAATGGAATATAATATGTTGGTATAAGCGGGTCCTCTTCCATGGAGTCCGCCATGTTTTCTGCAGTATCCCAGAATGGACAAACCCAACACTGGCTCTGGACACAAGGGTTAGGTGACGCATATTCAGTCGGTTGCAATCTGCAACCTGACCACTAGATGCCACTAAAGCCTACACCATGGTCCTTTAAGTCGTAAAATCACATTTGTGTCCGCTATGACCTCTTCATCATGTGCCTGCAACACATGCCAATGTACAGCTAAACTCTTTGCACTCTGTGAAACCTGTGTCAAGGTAAGAGGAGCTCCAGGAACCGGAAAGAGGAGATGAGAGAAAAGGGAGAGAGAGATCCTGGACACATGCTAGCTAAAGATCTGTATGTCTTATCAAGAGCAATCATCATCCTGTTCTTACAGAGTCTGGGTGCCATATGGTGCAATACAACGACCCAACCTGCAGGAGGCTCCCTTTGTCAACAGGGAGCAGGCGGCACACTGAGCTTACTACAGTCCATGGAGGTTCATGGAGTGAGTGAAGAAAGAAAGAAAGAAAGAAACAAGAATTAGAAATGGAAGGACAATCACAAAACAGTTTTATTCTTGAGTTATGTTATTATTAAAACCAACCAATCCTCTGCTGTTTTAAAGCTCCCTGTTTGGTCAATGGACAGATAAATGTCTCTGTGATGTGATAATCAGGCCATTAAGTAAAACTCAAATGTAAACATATGGGGCTTTGAGGGTTCCTTACACCTGATCCCTCCTGAAATAAAGACTGTTCTCCCTGACTCACTCCTCTCCTTTCTCCTCCTCCATCGCTTCCAGTCTCCCAAATGAAAAGCCAGCTGAGCACAGACCCACACTATTAATCTCACCAGATTATCCATTACAACAATTTGTCAAGCAAATGACACATGCACACCGAAAGACAAGACCATATCCAAATACATGCTAGTTCCACACTCTGTGTGACATCCAATCTGATTTAAATGACAAAACTGGGATTTTACTGGGAGAATCTAATATCTGTGAAGCAAACACTCCACAGCGATGACAACTTAGCTGCAAAGATTAAAGAAAATAATGAAAAAACCCTTCAAATCTAAGGATAAATGAACACAAAGGCGTCAAGATGCACACGCACAGACAGAACACCACAAAACCCAATTACCTCCCAATTTTGGTCAGTGATGACTTCATTAGCCGTTGGTCACACATGATGAAGGAGAGCACCCGTTTAGCCAATCACTAGCCAACCATTACCTATTAGGCCTTTAACAAGCTGAGATGGCTCCATCTGTTAGATACACAGCTGGCTATTACCCACTGAAAACCATTCACCTCCTCTATCTTCAAACTATATGAAAAAGATGTGGACGGGGAAGATGTGGATTGGACTGCTGCAGCTTTCATACTCAGAGCGGATAACTGGGGGAAAAAAGACATGCACTCATTCACACAGAGACAAACAGGGTTAAAGGGAGAGCAAGAGATTCAGGCAGACAGAGCTGCTTTGAAGGAAAACAGAGCCTTAACCCATTTTACAGTTGAATAACCCTATGCAACCCCTGACCCCCAATTCCTGAAAGTGTGTGAGTGTGTGTGTGTGTGTGTGAGTGACAGAGAAATCCCCTTCTTTTCTCCAACTCATTAAGCTGTGTGTCATGCTCTCTACATTGTTCTGGCACCTCCAACCTGCGATTGGGGGGTTTCATGTACATTCAGGACTAAGGGTCTACTTGTCTTTACTCATCTATGTTTGAGTGTGTTTTGAGTGCAGGTGTACGCCTTGGAACTAACAAATCTCATTGTGTTGTTATGAATGGTGTTTCACCTCAAACCCTAAAATCCCTGAGTAAAAAGAAAGACAAGCTGCTTTCACTGGATGTTTTTTTCCCCCACACAGGGTGAAAAAAATAAATGTCTTAAGGTTTTGTCAATCAGCAAGACTAGTTAACTGGCACATTAACCTCCAACCAGAGTTTAGGGCACTGGTTTAGAATAACTAGATTGGTTTAAGAGAAGGGAAAAAAGGAATAAAGACAGTAGAAATGGGGGCAAACTTAAGCTTGTTTCTTCTTTTGTCTCCTGTGTCCAAACCGTTTAAAGGTGAGAGAAAGGGATAGATAAATGGACACTCTTTTCTTCCTCTTTTACAATATTTGCACATGCAATTTTATGGACACTTTCATCCAACATTCTACCTTCAGTAACCATTTCTGCATGCATTTTTAATGCTGGGTGGCTCTAATGAAAGTTGAACCTGCCACTTTGGCAATTGTGGAGCCAACCTCACCCTCAGCCGCCCAGGTTTTTATCGCCTTGAAAAGATGGGAAGTTTGTGCGACAGAAAACACTGAAGGGGAGATGATGACAAAGAGCTGAGGCTGAGACCAACCCCCCCCACCCCGATTCCCACCGTCACAATTATATTACCCTAACTGATTTTCAGCAGCACTTCCCCCCATAAATGCATCCAATCTATTTCATTTGGCCTTATCTAGTTACTCTACAAACCTCGCCTCCCTCAGGTGCTCTTCTCTTGGGAGCTGTTGGCAATGAGTGGTCGATAGTTTAACCTGCCTTCCCACTGAGGGATTATGGGGAATCCGGTGGAACACCTGCTCCACCACTAAACTCGTATAAGATAAAAGTAGCATAGGGGGAGAAGCCGATGGAAAGAAAAAAAGAGAGCGAAAAAGAAAAGAAAATTATGATTTTTGTAAAGTCAGGAAGATAAGAGCGTAAAAACACAAGGCATGACGGAAACAGATGAACCCATACAAGAAAACAGAAACAAATACACACAAAGGACGTATTAGCCAAACTCCAATTTGAGCGTGTGTTTGAGGGTCGTCTGCTCAGCGCTGCATGAATTCGGAGTGACTGGGAGGTTGATTCAACCTACAAAGCGCAGACAATACTGTACCCATGGTGGCGACATCTTGAGCTGTCATGGCGTGTTAGCCAAAGCAGGCGTGAGGACGGGCCGCACTCATCTGGCAGCATATTGTTACACTAAAAGCACAGGAATAAGGGATTTGGTTTTCGATAACCATACATGCAGAAATATATTAGAATGTAGTAAAAGTGGATGGATAGACAAAGTCTTATATGGGATAACAACAAAAACAAGTTAAAAAAGTTTTATTGCAAAGAAAAAGTATCTCACTTAGGCCTGATTTTCCAGTTAATGTATTTTATATTTTACCTTCTGAGTCATAAGACTTTTGGTTGATCACTGGCATTATAAGCACTATTAAGTAGTGTAATACCATATCCTTGAGTCTTCTTACAACTAAATAATGATCATGTGACAGACCCCGTCACGTCCTTCAGCACTCGCTTATCTCTCTGATGGCTCCTTCATGTAGTGGCAGAGGTGAAAGTGGGTCACCTCTGTAACCCTGTCAGCTCTGCTACACTTCGCTGCAGGCCTGGCCCATCACCTCCAGCTGCTAGCTATTGTGTCTTGTTCCCAGGGGTGGTCACCCAGGGGAGTTATGATGTTCTACTGTCCCAAAACAGAGAGTGAAGCACAGTCCAGTTGCAAGCACGCACCATGAGCTTTCATTCATTAAGACAAACATGCACACACGAAGAGGCTATACTGACGATACATGCGAGTAATGCGTTCATGAGTGAATAAATGCATTCTCAAACACATGTCCAAGCACAGTATATGCATATAAGAAACCAGACATGAAAAATCCCAACACAAACAGGTAACAGATTTCAAAGACAATAACTAATGTGCTACATGGCAGGTCATGTATTTAAGTGTTAGTGGCAGTATTCATGAAAGCCTTTCTCTGAGGGTCATCCAGTTTTTGCTCCCAAACCCCGCCACCACACCAAATGCCAAAGGTCTCCAAGGTCACAAAGCCACAAACTGCATTGATTCGGCACGGGACGCCCAGCATAACACACATATGTAAAGATGCGCACTTGCACACACAAAGACAGACGGCACAGATCACTCAGTTTAAAGGGGATGGAAATCACCTAACAAGAAGAGACAAAGCCCAGCTTGGGAAAAGCTTCCACCCCATGTGTCGTGACTCTCTGGCACCGTAACATAAAATACAGCGTGTAATTAATTCCCACAAACAGTTCAGGTGACTTAAGTTCACTTTGAAGGAGAAGCCGGTTTCCCAGCCAAGACAAATACCACTATCATTACTGTAGCAAAACAGCAATGTGGTCATGTTAAGTCTGCATACTCTTACTAAGAGGCTCACAGAGACTGCTACCTGGGTAGTCCAGCTATTATCACACTGTCTTTAAGATCAAATGAAAGAGGGCAGAGCTATAGCCAATCAGGACAATAGTCTGCAGTATATATCGAAAGAATGAAGCTCTAAGATTAAATGACACTTAAAATCAATTAAAATTTTAGCAAACTAAAAGTTAGTTTTTTCCAACTTCACAACATCAAGCTAACAAACTCCATAAGAATATGTTCTGCTCTCTAGTCTGTACCTTTTCCATCCTGGAAGGTTAGTGTTTTCCCTGGTGAGCTTTTGGCGACTGGTCCAAGCAGCGGTTTGGGTGTCCAGAGAGAGTCCGGCCTCTGATGGACCTTTGACACCGAAAGCAGACGTTTGCGCAAGCAGCCCTCTGGCCTAGCGGGCCTGGGGCTGGGGAAGGCCTCGGGCTGGAGGCTGTTCCCCATCTTGTTGGTGAGCTGGAAGGAGCACAGAGTTCGCTTCTCGCCAGGGGGGTCCTCATAGCAGGCCCTGTGCCAGCAGCTGACCACTGGCTCCGAGGAGAGGCAATGCACGTATGTGATCATCCCTGGCTAAAGACCTAACCCCCTAACCCACCCTCCCCTGCTCTATCCAGGACCAAAGCCCCCAACTCCTCCTCCTTCTTCTTGAACAACCCTCTTTCTCTGGACAAGCACTTGAGGTGGTGGGATGGAGGGGTGACTGTGAAGGGTGTGTGTGGCAGACCTCCCCCCTTGCTCCCAAACCCTCAATAGGCCTCCCCCTCTCTTTCTGGGAAGATGGAGGTTTTTGCAACCCACAGGGGACCCAATCCCCCCTCTGTCTCCTCCTCTCTCTCCTCCTGCTGTTTTTGTCCTTCCTCTCCCTCTCTCAGGGGGTTCTATTGACTTGCATTGATTTGCCTGACAAAGGAAGGCTGTGCACAGTGTTAGATTACAAGATTTAACTCCAGAACAAATAATACACAGAAATATTGCAGCATGAGGCTATTAAAAATCCTGCATGAGTTTCAGTCAGATGTCTGGCAGACACCCCGGTAGCTTGCAAAAACAGGAATTCTGACCCCCCCAAAAAAAAAATTACCACAAGAACTTTCAAAAACACTCCATAGAAGCAAAAATAAGGTTTGCAAAACAAAGGGTATTGCCTTCTTGGAAATACCTGTGGTTAAATTTCTTCTAAATGCTGTGCTATCTTTTGCTATGACCCAGGAGCATCACCACAAATTGTGCGAAAGAAGATCCACAAAAGTCAAGAAACCAGTTCATGGCCAAGGATCATGAACGCCTAATTTGGTAAATTAGAGATGAGGTTAGAGAAAAAACGGTGCTTCCAAGAGAGTGTTCAGACAAGTTTGCAGTGTCTGACAGCATCCTCTTTCTCCACCTATCTGAGAGAGCACCAGCATTGTTCAGTGGCATCCACACAGCCTCTCCTCTCAGCTCCTCCTCCTCCTTCTTTCCTTTGCTCCTCAACGCTGCTGTTCTAATCTGTAAACCCAGATTATCCAGCCTCCAGCCCTAGCCTCCAATTGTGACACACACACACACACACACACACCACAGATGGACACCAGGCTGTACTTAATTAACTACATCACCTCCAGTGTTCAAATGTGTGGAAGTTCAAGAAGACGTGGCGTGTTGCGTGTCAGCTGGTTAACTTCAATGACGCAAACTAAATGGGAAGAAAGCTGCCTGTGGGGGTAAATATCAACCTACTTACGCAGGTTTCCTCTCATCTGACTGGTGTTGCGAAGTACACAGATCCAGTTGAAAATATACACAACCTATTCTTTGAAGCAGACAACACACACACAAGGAAGACAAGTTTCAAAGCTCTGATGAATTTCGTTGGAGTTGAGCTAACAGAGTGAGGCACAGATTGGCCAAGAGGTATTACCTGATACCAGATGAAAGGATAAGCAGCAAACAAAGACACACACAGATTAAAAAACAGGGTGAGTGAAGTCACGAGTGGTAAAAACGTCAGACTAACCTGCTAGGTGAGGGTTGGAGGTGGCTGTGAGGCAGGATATGCCCTGATTAATAGGATGAAGACCTGTAGAGCATTGGACTGCTCAAAACTGAAGACTGGATACTACGGTGATGGCCCACTAACCAATGAAGGGTCAACCAGCAGACACATATGCAGGCATAAAAATGAATTCAAAAAACAAGGTCAAAAAGAAAAATTAAAAGGGGGGCAAAAACTACTTGAGAATACTAAAGCAAATGTCTCCCTCTGCTGGTGGCTAACACCTGTGCCAGAAAACAGACACATACCAATGTGAGTACTCTATAACGTACTTATAAATACTTTAAAAAGTACACTCTAAGCGCTAAAGCAATTAGTTGATTGATTGAAGAGTTGATCAACATAAATATAATCTGCTATTCTAACTATTACTACTCTAACTATTTTGATAATCGAATAATCATTCTAGTCATCTTCCAAGTAAAAATTGTGAAAAGATGCCATACATTCTCTGATACCAGCTTCTCCACTGTGAAGATTTGCTGCTGTTCCCTGTTTTATGTCATTGTAAACGGAATATATTTGGATTTTGGGCTGTTAGTCGACAAAGCAAGACATCTGAAGCAAGACATCACCTTAACTCTAGGAAACTAGGTTGTATGTTTTCTCACAATTTAATATTTCGTAGACCAAATGATTCATCGAAAAAATTATCTACAGATTAATCCATAATGAAAATCGCTAGCTGCAGCCTCGGTACACTCATAGACTATTGCAACTTTGGGGGAATAAGGAGAGACTGTGTGTGCGTGTGTGTACGTGTCTGTTTGCGGTTGTTATCCTGCAAAAGCCTCAGCAGAGAGCCAGAGGCTAAAACAGCCATTACCGATGGTTATCATTTCCACAGCATGGTGAGGCAGCCAACACACAAGCTGATTACAAAACCAAAACCACTGCACACCCACACAGAACATTATGGACAAACCACTGTATACACGCACACATTAACACACACACACACACACACACACACACACACATTACAGTGTGTGGACACACGTAGCCCACTAGGCAAGCCAAAAGATTCTGACTGTGGCCTAAATTGCACTTAACACTGTTGTTGCCCTAAATCCACAAACACAGACCCAGAGGGTCATACAGGTCACACAGAGAACAACATCAGGGGGTCTATAGTCATGCAGACCTGCATGCATAATACCATCATAACATCACAACAGGGGGTGTTTTTACAGCAACACACAGACAAACATACATTACTGGCATTTTATATGCAGGTACATGTATGTGATAGTGACAGTCATGTGTCAATACAAACACACACAAAACCAATGTCATTTGTGCCTTAGTCGGCTGTGAATGTTCAAGTCTTGCCCAGACCCAGCATGCATGGCGGTCAGACTCTTACAGCCCACTGCCCATGAATGGGGATTATTACCAGTAAGGAGATACAGTACGTGCGTGCGTGTGTGTGCACCAAAATTCTTGAACAATGCCACGTCCATGTTGCAGTTAAAGTTGGGACAGTCCATATTGTGTATGTACCGATGCATGTGTGTTTACACGCTTGTGTGCATATAAACTCTCCTATGTGCCTATGATACTCACATGTGCACATTGACTGTGTTTGTGTTTGTGAGGGGGGAAGCCAAAGCGGAAGGCTTTAGGGAAGGGACAATAGTAACCATGGTTACGCATAGGTCTGAATGGAGCAAGAAGAACACCTGCATGCTGAGTTAGTCCTCTGTCTGGGGAAGTCATTCACTCATCCACAGGGAGTCGGCCATTGTCTTTTCAAACTTCACCCACAACATTGTCCAGCATTGTCCCTGGAAACATCACAGCTTTACACTCGCCTCCTAAGAAACTTTGTCTGATACTGAAAAAATACAGTAAGTCCCTGTTAGTGACTCCAACATCATTCTAAACTTCTAAACTTTACAAAAAGCCATTGTTTAGTAAACTCTTTTCAGGAGACAAAAGAATCACTGGTGTCCTGACATAGTCCATTCACAGGCGATTGGAACTTCACCATCTCTTTCTAACCTACAAGACCAGAAATCTCCTCCTCTTTTGAGTCAAGAGTTTGACTTGTTTACGGCGGTCAACACCTCGTTCTGAGTTTCCTCTTAAAGTCCCATGCTAAGTTACAAGTTTGCATAATTTACTAATGCAAAACTGCACAATACATGGATAAAGTGACTTCATTTCCATGGAGGCTATTTTAAACGTTAAAGTTTAGTTAAAAATAATGTTATTTACAATAGCATTACTTCAACACATGAGGATTAAGCACTTCAGATAGACCTTAAAGTTAAATTAGCTAACCAACCCAGGAACAACTGCTTAAACCTAGCAGGGAAGTTGGCGAATGATATGAAGCTCATTGGCTACTAATAAGCTACTGCTGATTACTTAAAAATCCACTAATTGGTTAGATTCCAGCAGCAAGCATAAGTGGTTTAAATGCATTTCCTTAAACCGAGGACCTATCTCAGTCCAGGTCCATGAAATCCCAGTTTTATTTTTAGTAGTAAATATGAATTATGAATTGAAAAGCTAACAATTGGTTAGCAGTTCAGATCAGAATGGCCATGTCTGACACTAAACACATAGGACTTGTCTACTTAAATCAAGATGTAGAAAGGAACATGCACAAACATGCTAATATCTCAATATAAGTATTAAAGTAAGTTCAAATGACCTACTATGCAAAGCTACAGGTCCAATATGTAGCCATGTTGCAGTATTTCACAGTGGTTTAAGTCTGATATTGGCGAACTAGTTTACAAACAAGCAGGTGAGTTCATTTTCAGGGGCTTTAGAAGCCAGCTACCCCACACTGAAAACACTTTTTGCTGTCTACATTTCAATGCCTCTCTTCTGTCCTCCTCGCTCCTCTCTTCCCCTCCACTGGAGATAAGCAGCCTGCCACATCGAGTGTGAGAACATCCATCAACACCACTACCCACAAGGCCAGAGGGAAGGTAGTGGGTCAGCCTCGGGTCAAGGGGTCACAGTGTCTCCAGACACACAGCACAGGTGCATTTGTTATTGCAGGACTGTCCTGGTTATCAAGGGAGGAAGTTTAATGGGGTTGCTAAATAAATGGTTGTCAGAAAACTTTGTCAGTTACGCATGATTCCTAAAAATCAAAAGTATCTCTGATTTTGATTTGTGCTACTTCGTCCAACATAATGAAATGTTGTATCGAGTTGCATTGGATCAGTTATTCACTACCAGTAATGCAAACACATGCAAATGTTCCTGAAACCGTAAATGTCGGCTGCAGGCCTGCACATGAATGAAAAATGCCAACACTGATGTGGAAGTATACTACATATGCCAATATGGAAACACTGAAACTAAGTAGAATTAGCTGAAAATTGCCAAGATGTTGAAATGAAGCAAAACAGGGCAATAATCAAATACTTCTGCCTTAATGATCACAGATAAATGTTTCAGATTATAACCACTAATCCATTTTTGTCCATAACTGTGCTTTTACTATCCAAAGTCCTGTCTGATCTGATGTGTAGGTACCATACATGTGGTGAGAATCCAAAGTGGAATGCCATGAAGGAGTTGAGGTTAAATATAGGTTTAGACATATAGCTATGTGGGTCACTGGCCTGTAGGCCGAATCTAACATGGCTGCCCTGGAGAAAAACCACACCGAGCTCCTGCTGTCTTCCCAAGAGTGTGTGGAACTCACACACACACACATTCCGGGAAATCAATTCACACACACATGCAGGTCACATACACGAGTGTAAGCATACACGGATGCTCGCAAACATCTCTATATGAGCAGTATCAATCAAAGTTCAACTATAGATCCTGTAAAATAGACCCATTTTCAAAACATGATCCAGCACGAGCCAAAACGTCAGGCTGGAAAAAGAGTTACTGTGTTCTGGACATTCAGGTAACAGCTTCTCCTTTTTAGCTGGAGTTGAACGTAGAATGACAAACATCTCCAGCAGCAGATTATATCAATCGTCACTAGATAACGTTAGTTCTGTAACAACTATACGAAAACTGTTGGCCGTTGTCTGGTTATCGCGCTCTCTGCAAGCCAGAGATTGTAGCAAAGATCCACATTTAATATCTTACGCTGCTCATCTATTTTCAGGTTATAGCTACAGGCTGTGAATATTAGTTGCCACTATAAACTGCAGTGTTTCAGCTTTCTCAGCCAACAAAAGCAGACTGAAATTGAATCTTTTAGTTATAGTTGTTTATAACTTCAGTTACTCACAAATGTTGAAAGCTAGATTCAGATTTGATAAACTGATTTGACACTGGATTTGGATTTGATAAAATGCTGGCTTACTGTGTTCTACGGTGGCAACAGACCAATATTTTTCATTATCAATTAATCTGCTGATTATTTCCTCGATTAAGCAACTGCAACGTCTTCAAATGTTTTTTCTGACTATACCTCCAAAACCAAAGATAGGTCCATAGGTCCAGACCCACAAATATTCATTTTATAAAGAACTAACAGGAAACAGAAAGAAAAATAAATAATCAGCCAATCCTCACATTTGAAGAACTGGAATCTGTGAATGTTTTGCACTTTTGCTTAAAAAAATGAATCCCGTATCAAAATAGTTTCAGATGAAATTTCCGACGATCAACTAATCAATTAATCATTTCAACTCTACTGCTTTCAAAATTTCAGAAGGATTATCCTATTCCTAATTTATTTATTTTTCCAGTCTTTACAGAAAATGTTCCACAATAAATTAAACAAAAAACTAAAAATATTTAAATAAAATAACCAAAGAAATATATAAAAAAATATACATACCCGAAAAAGGTATAAGCAGAAGCCACTGCTTATTTATAATATTTCTCTAATGAGCGTCATTCTTTTTTCTTCTTTTTTCTTTCCTTCCTTTTTTTCTCCAATGGATTAGATTGGTACAAGATACACAGTATTACTACAAACATTTCCCAGAATGTACAGTGATAATTACAAAGATCATACAAACATGATCCTAATCCTATTCAACAAAAGGTATTAAAACTGACTTGAATATCTACTGTACATTATGGACTAAATGACAGAATATAAATAGTTAATCTATTAATTAAAGAGTGAAGAATATTCAGTCATTAAATAAGCCTTAGAATACTTCACATGATGACTTAATTAAACTAAACCTATTCAAACTGGATGATGGTTCAAGCTACTCCATACAGTCTAAGTGCACACTTCATTAATGAAGTTGTGTGTACGGCTAGATCAGCACCTCTGCACTTCCCCCTCAACTGAAACATCTGAAGCCACTAAAATGCTCACACATCCGAGTGGGTGAAAACAAACCAGGGAACACTGGAACCAAGTTCCACTCAGCCAAAGACATGTTCTTCCAGATTGGACATGGCCCGAGATGCCCTTAACTGACCTCACAACAAGGAGGTCGGATGAATTTTCTGCAATATGTTTGCTTAACAGGGCTTACATTCACTAACATGTACAGAAAGGCTGCACTTCTATACTCCTCACACTGCAGGAAACCTCCAATTTGAGTGAGGATGAGGTTCCCAAAATCACTCCAACTAATCCCTACTCAGCCCCATCTAATGTCTCCTTTCGGGGCTAACATATTTCACTAGAGTGGAGCTCAAGTGCAGAAATAACTTATGTAACATACCAAAAGCCACACCAAGTGGTCTGGCCGGCTAGCAAAGGGCTTACACTAAAATGCAAGGCTTTTCTGCGGGAGAGGGGGGAGAGTGAGTGTGTAGTCAAAACAGATGAGAATCCACTCTAGCCACAGCTGGATGTGGGGGAACGTGGGCTGAATATGTGTCACATCTGCCCCAGAGTTGGCAACCGAGTGGGCTTGTTTAAATCATAACATAAGCAGACATTCTGTAACTGGCAACCAGTGTAGAGTAATCTACTGGATCACAGTGTTTAATGTAATGCAGAGTATTTGGGTCAGTTTTTCATGTCTTTTGAAGCTGGAAACCCAAACTGGTAGCTTTTGTCTTTAACTGCAGCTGATAGAGGGATATGGGTCTAAATGTCTATAACTTGATCCAAGTATGACAACTTTTAAACAACATACAACATAAAGTATTAATTCTTCAGGGCGAAAGACCATCCTGCTACCAAACATACAAAGTTAAACCAGGCTATCTTGTTTAAAAACGGTAAATTACTTCGTCTAACAAAACTTAATTTTTTCTCCAACACAACTCCCACATCTGTTTCTCTCTACATTCCAAACCTGACCAGAGTCACATAGTGTGGAAACTGTGTAACTGACAATGTAAATTACTGCATACAGCTGACAAACTGGGATATTGCCACAGATGGTTGTAGTCTTCAGTTTATATTAATTCATTTCTGGAAGCCGTATATCTACAGGCTACAGAAAGAGAAGATTCTGTGGGTTCACAAGAGGGATGATTTCCTCATTTCTAAAATAAGAGAAGTTTTAGTAAAACGCAGCTGAGGACCATTTAGTTCCTTATTTTATTGCATCTGTAGGCCTGGAGTTCCCACATATTTTTCAACTTAGATATTCACATTTTCTAAATCTTATGCTATTTCCTGAATTGGAAGAGTTTATTTTGTAAAATACAATTTAGGCTGACTATAACTGGGTAATACAAGTTGAAACTAGACCAAATTGAAGGTTATTCTTCACAATAACTACCACCTGAACATGTAGAACGAGAGCTGGTCATCAACTTTAATAGGTGTATACGTACAGGAATGATCAACAATGCTTTTTCCATGTATTTTCCAACACCTTTGTGGAATTTACAAGCTTTTGGAGCATTATCATATCATTTTTCAGAAGCCTATGACAGGGTCCATGATAGTTAAAGATGGCAGCATGATGTTCTTACATCTGTGCATCAACATGCATTTCTTAACAAAGAAGACCAAAAGCAATATAGGCAAAACTTCTAATGCCAACACTAGTGCTGCAGTTGTCCTTTGTGTCATCAGCATCATATCAAATACTGGACTACTTCATGCCGTCATCATTAACACATGGCTGATGGTGAAGTCAGTGTTTGTGTGCGTGCGTAAAACAATGAAGGAAGAGCATGAGTAACACAGTCACAATCATACACTGAGCATTAAATATATTGTAATATAGCCAAGCAATGAAACAGAGTGTGTGAGACTAGACAAAAATGCAAAGTGAGGCTGCCATTTTACCCTCATTTACCCCTCATCTCACTTTTAAACTGATCAGTCAAGTAATAGCCAACACATGATCCAACTCTGCAGGACAGCAGCCCGGCAACTGCTGCTTTGCCAGCTGTAACTGTGGACAACACACACTCAGACACACACACACACACAACTCGCCTCCGCTAAAATACACTCCCAAGTTTGATATAGCCAATTCAATTAGCGAGGTTTTAATATTGCTACCTCTTTATGTTTCCCCAAAGTCAAGAATGAATCAGAGAGCAACTGGAAGAAGAGCAATCAAAAAGCAAATATAGCAGGGAAAAAAAGGAGAGGTAGGATTAAAGTCAGTGAACCTGAACGAGTCAGAGACTGAAAAAAAGAACAAAGGACGAAATGATTAAAGAGAGAAAGAAGGAGGGTTTCCTTCACTAAAGAAAAACCAGAGGAAGGATATTGTGTGGAGGAAGCCGCTGTGACAGAGATTACTTTCCACACAGAGGAGAGAGATGGAGTTCAACTTTTCTTTGTCTCAGAAAGTCTGGGGAAAAGTCCCACACTCACACTGGAGTGATGCAAACACAGTCATGTAATGTACACACACACACACACACACACACACACACACACAGACTTACCTTTCAGACAGAACATGGCTCTTTCCTTATTTTCCCATTTATCCACAAGAAACAAATACCCGTTTCTTCCTCTGTTCTTCCTCTTCACTCTTTCCGGATTTTCCCCTCTCACTTTCCCTACACCGCTCGGTCAAAGCGTTCACACACACAGATCCTGACACATACACTCCTCTCTCCCGTTGCCTCCTCTCGCCATCTCCCTCCCTCTCTTTCTCCCCTCACACATGCACACGCTCTGAGTGGCAGCTAGCCAACTTCTACACCGCAGGAAACTGCTTTGCGACCCCCCCCCCACTCTGCTTCCCCCCTCTCTCTCTCTCTCTCTCTCTCCCCCTGCATCTCTGAATATCCCTCCACCACGCTGAGAACCCCCCCATCTCTCCGCCCCCAAGAGGTAAAGAGAGACAGCCTCGATCTGAAGCTCCTGTCACCCCATTTGTCCTTAATGCAGATACAAACGTTTACACACAGGCATATTAAATGTGTGTGTGTGTATATATATATATATATATATATACACACACACACACACACAAACAAATAACACATATAAACACACTCAGAGTGTGAGCTTTGTTGAGGATTGTAATTGTAGGGAATCTGGGCAGTCAGCAGTTCAGAGGGAGGCAGGGGGCCCCGGCTTGAGGCCGATCCATTGTGCGCTGATCAAATATAATCGCTTTAATCCCCACAGTTCAACTGTTTATCAGAAGCAGCTACAAGCTTGGCGCATCCCAAACCCTCCATGCTGGCCGTACTGAATTACCAGCAACATCACATGGATGGGAGACAGAAATTCTGACTCACTCACACTGTGAAAGACACTATCAAGTCAAAATACCCATATGCCATTTGAGTGTTAAGTTGCTGCTTCTACCTTGTTGAACCTCAAGGGATAAACAGTAGCAGTTCTCCCTGTAGATCTCCTAAACTGAGAAAAGAGTGCATCCGTCTGAGCTTTAGTGCCCTTACAATATTACTGATGATAAAAAATGTTACTTTATAAACGAAGAAGAGAACAAAAATCTCACAGAAGCTAAGAAGAGATTTGTAGAAGGTAACTGAGTAAGTAGAAAAGCAAGTTGTTGTACTTTTCTTTAAAAAGTAGCAATCCAGGAGTTTGTGATAGAAAGCTTGCAAAGCCTTCTTTTTCTAAACTTGAAAGGACAGGAAATAAGTACCCTCATCAAAAAATATCCACGGACAAATCAATACACAATTAGCACTGTAGCATAGGTGTCCTTTAATGGGGGTTGTGTTGTGCCAAAATCTGAACACAGTGACAACATAGAGTAAATGTGTCAGCTCAAAGTTTGGCTTACTTCACACTAGACAGCTAAATCCAAAATGGTATTGATTTCCAATGAGGCTCTGTAATGGCTTTCTCTTACACTGCAAAAACACAGTGGGTTTCTGCTTAAAGGGTTAGTGAAGCTTAAAGGTAAAAACCACTCAAGCCTCATTAAGCAAGCTATAACGCAGGACCAACAAACTGAGCTGGGTAACAGTTTGACTTACTATGAGTATGCAGGTTTCATTCATTAATCAAAGACAACATCCACTGTTTATGTGGATTAGCACGTCTTTTAAACACTCACAAACTCGGCCTCTCAGGGCACCCCAATCACTTCTAATTTATGGTAAGTGATCCGTGAAAGCTCAACAAATATAATTTGTATTCACTTCTATTGTGAAGCAAATATTTATCATGTATTATATGTAGGAAAATCTACTGTTTTCTGTTTCCAATGTTCTTATTGTTGTCAATCCCCCTTTACAATTGTGATTTTTTTCTGAGTTTAGTCCTAGTGCCCTTGCCTTAGTTGATGCCTTAGTCATACCACCTTAAGGCAAGATCCTTTGTCCGCGCATTTTCTGTGGGTGAGCAGTAGTGGATGCCCGCTGTGCACGTTCATGCACAAACGTGAGCCAAAAGCCCTCTATTATTAGACGGATGTTATTAGCATGAAAACTACCTGATTTATTATTGGTGACAACATTGTACCTTTGGGTGTTTCTTGCTTGTAATGCCTGTTAGACTACAGTCATTTTCCTGGCACATGGTTCAGAATATGTGGACATAGTGTGATATTTCTTGCTTTTATAGCATTATTACATTATAGATTCCCACATAACAAAGGCAAGAGGCAGAACATCTTGTGTGCATTACTTAACTTGAAGCAGACAATGAGCAGTCTTCTACGGTGGGTGTTATGGCTCCATCCATTATGGTTTAGCACCAACTCTATAACCTTTCATGCTAAATC
>CM022481.1:14636849-14801745 GCA_011952105.1 Coreoperca whiteheadi | reverse complement strand
AAAAAAAAAAAAAAAAAAAAAAAACGCAGTGACATACTGTAGATACATAAAAGCACATCACATACAAAATTCTACTAAATACTAAATCTCTCAATCTCCCTACTTGCTTGTTAACACGGTGCATTCCTACTTGCCAAAAACGGAAATCTCAATAAATTAGAAACAGAGTCATGAAGTTCATTTCATGTGGTGACTTGCTGTACACAACAAATGGACAGCACATACTGTAAGAAGCAGTAAAGTAATCATGTAAAGCCCAGATCTCCAGCTGCCACGCAGGCCAGACGGGGATTCAGCCTCAGAAAGGCTGAGGGGCCTCAGCAGCCTGCACGGGGCCTGACTGTCCGATTGGTTTCTTTTGACTTTGAGCCATCATGCCTGCCCATTGATACAGCCACGTAGAAGAGATCCAATAGGTTTGACTGAGGAGATTGATCACGTTAATTTGTGTCTGTGTATATGTGTGACAGAGCAAGACAGAGAGCCAGGAAAGGAGACAGTGATGGAAGAGGCTGAGAGAAGACATCCGTGACAATACAATCACTTCTTTTTCACCATTACTTAAGTGTTGCCACCTGCAGGCGTCGGGCCTTATTTTTCTCTGCTGGGCATCAAAAGAGAAATGTGTGCCTCAATTCTACAATACATATTAAATCTCAGCAGGTTTTGAGTATGTGAGACGTCAAAAAGCATATTAAATCCACTTGATTTTTGTGTGCGCTGTTGTCCCACAACACAATGCACAAAGAAAACTGAGGAGCTGAACACAGCAGGAAAAAGTAAAACTGCATTTTTGATGGTAGTTGGATAGGTTCAAAAAGGTCTAATAAAACAAAAACAGTATTAAATCTTTGCAGCATCCTGATGATCTGGTGGTTAAGATGCATAGACCATACAACTGTAACAATTTCAGAGGAAGGACCTTTGTTGAATGTCAAACTGTACATGATACATTTACAGTGTGGAATTGTCCTTCTTGATTCTTCTAAGGCTAAATGAGAATTTTCTCACTCCAGGAATCTGCCTTAATGAAGCACAGTAATGCACCAGATATTTGTTTCTATGAAATTGGACAAAACAATCAACAAGACAAAGTATATTCAATTAGTTTTGTGTTCTGTTCATAATTTCTGATTCCAGTCACAACTCCGTAGTGTTGATTTACCTCAAGTCAATTAAAGTTCACCAGGAGAGCCAATAGCAGCCTGCGTAACAGACGGCTCTCTTACACATGATTGGTTCAGAGTTGTCCCAATAGGAAGGTCAAACTAAACCACACCAGGAAATCCTCACTCTGCACACCCGTTTCCTTAGCAACCGAGGCAAACACCCAACCAGTCAAGCTGCAGTCTGCGTCAAAATTGCAGGTTTTGGAGCCACAGGCACTCATTTTAGGGCTATATTTGAACACAGACACGTTGCGCGGCTGCCCCTCTGTCTTGTAATGGGTCCTGGCAGGCGTGTGGAAGCAAGATCCAGATGTTATAAATACTTCAGGTTCAAACTAGAGAGGTATTCTTATGAGATGTTTCCTCTGTGTGGTGTGCAGTGTGCATATGTACAGTATGAGAGTATGCTTGTATGTGTGCTATGGATGGAATAGTTTTATATTGACCCGTCTCTGACACTGTCTCTGGCCTAGAATTAGCTATAAAAAGATGTAGACTGTGTATATGACAGAGAGCGGGAGAGAGAAAAAGAAAAAAGAGGGTGTGTGAGGTAGAAAAAAAAAGCACAGTAGTTTCTGAAAAACAAAACTCTAGTAGTCAAATAACACAATGTTTAAACGGATTGACTTATCACAGACATCGGCCTTGCTGCGGTTTAAGCTAATTTCTTCATCCTCGAGTGTATTCTCTCCATCTCCAAACCGTGCTGTTAGCAAATATAACAAAATCAATAAACACTCCACCTTCCTTCCTTTAAACAAGTAAATGCTCAATTATCATAGATGAGAACGGACCAATTTGGATCTGCTTCCTGACTCTACCTAACAATTAATCAATAGGGAAACTCAAACCCAAGAGACTTTAACAGTGAAGTGAAACTAACAGTGAAGGACTTAAAATGAAATGTGAAAAAAATTCTTGTTAGATAGATAAGCGCTGCTGAGAACTACATGAGGGAGAAAACATGGACAAGATAAACGGATTCAAAATAAGGTAAACTGTTAGATCAAAGAGAGGAATAACAGTACAGTACATTCAGATAAAGACTTTTTCTGGACATGAACAAACACTTGACAAAACCAGGAACATGCAGATAAATTGAATGATGGTAAATGGACTGTACTTGTATAGTGCCTTTCTAGTCTTCCACCCACTCAATGCGCTTCACACTGATGGCAGGTGCCAACTGCTCATCAGTCCAAAGAAACTAACTCCTTCACACACCAAAGGTACAGCCCTTGGGAGCAATGAGTTGGGGGAAGCCGGGATCGAACCGCCGATAAGTGGACGACCTGCATTAATAAACATTAATGTTTAGGTTTACACCTTAACAAAATGTATGACACATACTTTCCCTGTAATGTCGATGGACTTAATTCATCAATTCGGATTCATCTAACAAAGCAAATGTTCAAACTAATGTAAACAAAAGTATACAATATGTATTCAACCTTTTATTTTTGTGTTGTGGCCTGAGCCATCTGAGGCTTGTATTTTTTTGAATTTTCTTGATATTTTTAATATTTCATGAGCACGTTCGAAAATATCTAAACCCATCAGTAGGTTTGAGATAAAAAGATCGAAAGACTTGGTTTTAATGAGGACATTCCAAAATGATGACTGCAGCTTCTACCCTTTGACTTTGAGAAAAATGTGAGGACCTCAAACCATGCCAGCCATGTGCAATCCTGAGCTGTTTTAGAAAGGGGCAGGTTCAGAGGTGATAGCGTGACTAGGAAGGATTGAGACATGCAATAAACGACAACAACAAGCTCCACATTCTTGTGAGGCAACAAAATGGCAACTTATGATTAGGTAGCTCCACGTGTCTTTTAGAAACATTTCAGTTTGGCCAAAAGCAACAATAGATGGATTAAAAAAATATCTATTTATTAAATGTTTTAAAATATAAAAACTCACAAAACAATCCGAATGAGTCTGATTCAACCAGATTACACAACGCAGGTTTGAAAACGCCCTGATATACCTGAACTGGTTTTCCATCTGAGACGTAAACTAACGGGAACAATCATGGCGTTGACAGGTGTCAAGTGTCATTACAGTCCCACAGTAGTGTCATATTTAGATAGTCACTTGCAGACTATATTGCCACAGAACTGTGCATATGACACATGGACACATGTAGGTAAGAAAGTTTTTACCATGAGCAAAAGCAAATAGCTAATGTACGTTGTGCTGTTTTGCCACACTGTGTCCAATCTTCAATATCAGATTTGTTTGCATTCAAAAATATCTGAATATTGAAAGTTATTTTTGTATTATTATAGTGAGTGATTATTACGGATGTCAAACTAGCACTCGCTGATAGCAGTATGGGCCAGAGTTAATGAAGAAATTTGTGAGACTATAGTGCAGCACCGCTGTCTTTTTCCATTTGCAGGTTAAGGTCGGGCTTCAGTTACAACCATTGTCCCCAAGTCTTATTGACACCACTGACCAAATACACACACACACATGCATGTACACGCACAACTAATGAACTGATCAATAAATAATGAGCCCAATCAGGAAACACAATACCCTGAGGTAGTGAGAGAGGTATAAATGGCGTTCTTACCTCAGTCAAGATGATGTCCAAATATAAACTAGAAATGTCATTAAAGAAAACAGATTATTCTACAGCATTATGACTTGGTCTGAGTGAAGGGAAATGCAAGCCTCCACACACACACACACACACACACACACAATTCCTCTCCCTGGCACCAAACCCTGCGCTCACATCGCCACCAGCCTGTGACATCACTGTGGCCGTGACATCATCTGCTTCCGGCCTGACGCATCATTGTTTTATCATCATTACACACAAAAAGTTCCCTTTGACCCCCAAACTGCCCCACTGATCGCCGACACCTCCCACTCGTTCCCTATAGCGACGAGGATGTGCCAGGGACATGGAGACGGAGAACAAGGGGCCATAAAAAGACAGTGACCCACTTCTTGCTTCGCTTGTGCATGTAAACAAGTCATTCACTGGCTTCCTGGTTGAGCGCGAGAACAAAAATCCATTCAAATGAGCTCAGAGCTTTGTGACAAGCGGTGATGCAGCCAAGACAAACGTACCATGTGGTTTGGTGGCTGTGCATCTACTGTAAGATACACAGTAAACATAATCAATAAGCAGTGACATAGATGGTCTTTTCATTGCTTTCTTTCCTTCCCTCTCACCTATTTTGTGTTGAGGCTGGTAAACCCAGTTGTCATCATCATCCTGCTCGTCTCGGTCTGCGGCATGAAGGTGAGTGTGCGAGTGAGAGTATGTTTTACGGTTGTGGACGGCGTGGAGTTCATTCTGGCTGTGGAAGATGCGTCTGCTCTGGTGGGAGAGGGTGGACACGCTGAGCCAGCTGAGAGCCCGGGACAGGCCTGCGGGTTTCTCCTTACGAAAGGAAGCGGACCTCCTGTCCCCTCTCATCCTCATACAGGGAAAGCAAGTCCAAGACAGGAGAATGTCGGATCAAAATGTCTTTAAAAGCAAGTTTTTATCTGGAAAGATAATCTTCAGGTTAGTTGGTAGATATTCACTCCAGATCATGAGATTCCAAACATTTCTGAATATAGCATCCAGGTCTGCACAGATGCTAAAATGCTTCAGACTATTCAGATTCTATGTAAAGAATTAAATTAGTTCCAGGTGGAAGTTCAGCCATAGCCCTGTTTTCCTTCATTTTGGTTGCAAAGTTCCACATCATGACTTTGACCTGGACAGACCTCTTTCTCCTTCAATTACTCTCTGTGTCACAAGCCAAAAGTCAGACTTAAATCACCTCTTTTCCTTTCTTCTCTTCCTTTGTGCTTAAAGACTCCGGGCGTGATTCCCAAACCCAAAGGGATAATTAAGCAATCCAGCAATCTGGAAAATCACCACCATACACTCACTTGCATGCGCACACTCATTGTTGGCTGTAATATTCCTTGGTGGTGCATGACAGGGTGGAGAGACGTTTCCAAATTACATTAAGATACTTTTCAAACACGGCGAGTCAGCGGTTGTTGTTTACAACCATGTGTGCCCTTGAGTGCTGTTATCTCCAGTTGTTAGCACACACACCAGCTGACACGCACCGTCTCAGCGTCAGGCTAAACCAGGAGGTTAAGAGGTTTCATCGTCCCCGGGTCTATTCCCAGCCTGATGAAGTTACATGCATACTCACACACTGGCACAAACAAACTCACAAATGAAATTCTCCCGCCACAAATTCCAAATAGGGATCCTATATTATGTGTGTGGATGCCAAGATGACGCCGCCTCTCAGGGTTTCCAGAGAATTTCATCCAACTTCTTGCATACACCTTCTTCTTTTTCCTCTCCCTTCTGTTTGCATGACCGCATTCCCTGGTGTATCGTCGTTACTGGTGAATGAGGAAGAAGCATGCCAAGTACGTTGATGTTGTGAAAACAGTCCCAGTGTTGCCAGCTGTCTGGAACTCTATCTCCAATCAGCTGATCAGCACAAGTAATAAAAGCAATGATCGGGAAGGGAAACCCACACCTGCTGAACACACACGCAGCGTAGCAGACAGTCTGGCTGATAAGAAGTATGTGCTGGTGAGGATTCCCTTAACTCCGGTCTTGGTCCTCAAACGTGTAAGTGTGAGACTATGTGTGTTGTGAGTATAGGGTTAGGATTACACCCAACGTAGTGCTGAAATACGAGTCAGCCCGTCCCTTCTTCCTTCCTTCCCTCCCTCTTTCTTTCTCTCTGTTTTCTGGGATCCCTGATCTCTGCCCCTCCCCTCCATCCATTTGCCGGCATGGCAACAACTCCTGCCTGAGGTGCTGGAAGCAACTGGTTAAACCACTAATATAAAGTACCTGAAAATGACAACAAACATGGCTTAAAAACAGGGTGATGAACACACCCACCCAACACAGATGTATCAGTCAGACATTAAAGAGAAGGCATTGAAGTGGTTCTTATTTTCAAAAAAGTTGATGAGAAATATGCAATTGGTGTATATTCTTCTGTAAAAATATAATAGCCAACACATATTTAGCTTTCCAACATATAGCTGAGGTAGGTTAAAAAAAAGAAAAAAGAAAAAAAAGAGTCTTTATGGGCCACTACAAGTCATGTTTGGGAGATTGTGTTTTCCCATTCAAGTGTAACCACAGAGGGAGTGTGTGACCACCAAGGTGTGACAATAAACCAGTGCTGTGTGTGTGTGTGCGTGTGTGTGTGCGTGTGTATTTTTGTGCATGAAGCACACGTGTCACAGTAACTCAATAACCCTAATCAGTCCCTTTCACTACCTTGATTAGACCTAAAGATACAAGTTAGAGGAAGTAGCTTCTGTCTAGATGCTGATTTGAGGCTATAACTTCTTATTGTGGACCTCCTTCTGTGGATCCATTACCCTGCTGAAAGCTGATCCCAGAATTGTGGATTGGACGTGGCGTAAAC
Source organism: Coreoperca whiteheadi (assembly GCA_011952105.1). Taxonomy (NCBI): domain Eukaryota; kingdom Metazoa; phylum Chordata; class Actinopteri; order Centrarchiformes; family Sinipercidae; genus Coreoperca; species Coreoperca whiteheadi. Next base: position 14,795,150 of record CM022481.1, on the reverse strand, counting down.
CTAGACTTAAACCACCATCGCTCTGACAGGTCCCCGACCTTATTTTCTTTTTCCCTTTAGAGAGGAAATCTACTGTCTCAGCACTTGCTGTTTACACAAGTGGGACAACTGCCTGCTCCTGATGTCCCAGCTTAACTTACAAACATGAGTACATTTGGAACACCCCCTCACTACACACATATATATATATTTTAAGACCTTTGTCCGCATTGATGACACATAAGGCCACAGTCCTTTAATAATTAACAAGCATTAGTCTCTACTGCGCAGCGTAAAGGATCAGTTAGACATAAAAGGGACCACATAAAGTAGGAAATGAAAATAAGCAATTAAAACAGCACTTAATGCAAGATGTTAACTAGCTTTGATGAGGAAAATGATTACCTTAGTTCAAATTCACACAACAAACCAACATGGAAGACAATCTACAATAAATACAGGACAAAAAATAGACACAGAGTCAGGACCAGTTCAGTCTATTGATTTTCTCTTTTCCGGAAGAAAAGCTGTTTTAGCACCATGACTCCCGGAGGGAACTGAAAAGTCAAAGGTCATCATAAGAGTTCAGCATCCTGGCTCAACCCCCACTCTCACTTCCATTTCATGCATCTCCTTGTTTTTAAGCTGCACAGAGAAGCAACAGCAGTGACAATAATCGATATGTTGATCCGGATATCTGCAGTGCTTTAGTGGACATTTAACAGCTTCTGTTTAGAAGAGAATATCAAGATCAGTCTTTGACAGCTTAGTTTTCATCTGTTGCCTAATTATATACCTACAAAGACCCAGATCAAGTATTTGGTCTATAAAAGGCAAGTTATTTTTTATCTTATAAATTAGAGATGTATAATTATGTTATAAATTAAGAGTTTGAGCTATAGATGGAAAATCTGCATTTTGTGTGTTTCTCAAATGATAATGAGTCCAATTATGGGCCTGTATTACTCCAATGTTTACCATCACTACTGATCTAAATACACAAGTCACAGCATCGGAATACCTAGGAAAATATGTTTTTGTGCAGTGTTGTACTAAAAACCTGCCAGTGGATTTGAGAGGATTCCAAATTGTTGGTGCACTTCAGTTTAAATTTGTGCCACAAATTTGACCTTTAAGCATATTTATCAACATCAGCTTTACTCCAGTAGTAAAGAAATTATGCAGTGATCAAAGATAGACAATAATACAATTAAGAATTTATGAGATAACATTAAATACAAAATCCCTATACTGGTAGAGACAACTTGAGCTTACAGTCATGCAAGAACTTAATCTGCAACAGCATCATCAGCACAAGGCACTGCAAGTTCATGGCAACTCTATCATCATGCATCAAGGAAGTGAGTATGTGACAGCAAAACATCAACATGCAATTATATCATTAAAGGCATGTGGCAGTAATTAGCACTGAAATTATACAGACCCTAAAGCTGCTGTTTAAATGGGCTGTACAAGTGGCCACAAAGTCAGTTTGGGACATTCTTTCGACACGATACGAAAGGAGACAGGGGGCAGAGTAAACATAAGACCAGACAGCGACATACTACAGTTCAGTTACTGGTGTGATTAAAGCTATAATACACGAAATCATAAGTGTTTTTCGAAGATAAACTGGATTCACACACCCCTGCATTAAAAAGACACACAAGTTAAATAGCAGATACTTATGACAGTGTGACACTTATCAGAAAGCGAGTAAAACAGAAACTAAAACTACAAATGACCACGTGGAAACAGCGAATGAGACAGTCCTTTGAAACCACTGATTATGAAGATAAAACACCTGACTCTGATAAAACTAAATCCTGTAATTTTACTGAAAATGAAGGGGAACTTGCTAAGCCAACCAAATGATACATCCTGCTAAATAAACATCACAAAAGGGGAAAAGTATACATTTTACCTTGGTACATACACCATCACATACACACACTCGACATGCTGTCGTCGGTTTGCGTGACACAGACCAGAGATGGTGACGTGAGAGCGACCTGGTTGCCAAGTAACCAAATCAGACATCAGAGGCTGGCAATGCCCGACATCGATACGCGAGGACCGGACACTGTCACACAGAGGGTAAATATAGCAGATAAAAGTCTACCTGGATGCAACACATGGGAGCACACACAGCCAACACACACGCACGCACAAAAGTAGCTTTTACTGCATCCACAAGCCTACAATTGTCTTTTTCCCCCCCCTAAAAAAAGACAAAAGCCTTGGATGAGTGTGTCTGCCAAATTCCAAATTCCAGTAAGTACAGTTTCACAGTGTGTGTCTCTCAGCGGTAACACATTCACAGAGCCAGTTAAACACAGGGGTTCAGCTACACCACAGTGGAAGGCTTTTATTAGCAGACGGCACCCCACATTTACTGTGACAGTTATATTGGAGTTGGGGTTTGTGTGTAAATGTGTGTGTTTTTGTCAAAAGGCCACATTTGAGTTTCCCTGCAATCACATTCAGATCAATGTCAAATTCATTCTGTTTAAAATTAGGTTACGGTATGGTTTAGGGGTCAGAGTTAGGCATGTATCAGTTATGGTTAAATTAGGGAAGTAATATAAGTCAAGGAAAGTATGCTCAATCTGTACGTTCTATATTAGGTGCCTACAGGAGGTGCTGGATTCTTCACCAAAGGGTAAGGAGAAAGGAGGGCCACTTCTATGGGACACAGACCTATGCAAATGCATATGTATAGAATTGTGCTTTCATGGTATTCAGAGCGTTTGTCAGTTGTGTTTTGTTCATGGTTTAGGTGGGTCAGATTCAACTTGAGAATTTCATCTTTGTATTTAACTGATGGCTTATCTATTAATACATTAAAATAAGGCAATACAGGGCATTTTCATCAGTACGATAACTTTGACTATGACCGCTCACAGTAATGAGCAGGTCTGCAAACAGCAGTTGTCAACGACACTTGCTGCGAGGTTGGGCTACATACTAGTGCTATTTCACCAAGCTTATCAATAGATAATTAAAAGCTGTATTTTCTTGGGAAGATTTAAAGTTTTTTATAGTAGTGTGGAATGTGTTAACAGAGAGTTTAACTTATTGTCAACAAGACCCCATAATGTGTGTACTTAGGACTGAAACTAAATAAATAACATTTGTTTTCTACACAGATGTCTCAGATGTGACTGGAAACCCTGAAAGCCTGGTACAACTTTATCATACAATATGTAAATAAAGAGTAGTGGTGTATACTTTAATAGGATTAATAAAGTGTGGCAAAATAATGTATGCAACCTCTTCAGACTCCCATGAGGCTTTGCAAAGAAGTGATGTTTCATTCAGACTGACAGTAATACACAAGAGACTCTGCTTTCTGATTTCAATGTGTGTTTATGTGGTATGCCAGAAACCGCATTTTATGTGTGTGTGGGATAACATTAATGTATACCTAGTGCTTGCATATGTTGTGTGGTGTGTGGCCGGATGTCCCAAAGGGGGAAATTTACCACAAGTATTCATGTGCATATACTGTGCTGTGAATATGTGTATGTGTGTGTGGTGTGTATAGGACAACTCACTCAGTTAGCCATCAGAGCCCCAATAGGGTCACTAGAGTCCATTGACTAACCTCGTATAGTGACATGATGCACTTAACCTGCCACTATGAATGACGGGAGGTTGGAAGGGTGGGGTGAGGTTAACCTTAAATCATGATTGTTGAGTGTCTCAGTACAATGACTGAACAAGCAGAGGCACACTCACCAGCAAGATATACCCGTCTACACACACAGGCCATCAGTACAAATGAAGAAAGCACATTCTTACGCAACTCAACCTTGATCAAAGCAGTCCAGGGAGGGAGGAGAAGACCGTGAATACAAGTGACTAATGCACATGATAATGAAAAAGGAGGATAAGGAAAAAGTGAGCCACACAGTATAAAATGTCCCTCTATCAGATTAGCTGCCTACCAACTTCAGACCTCCAGGGGGCGGGGCAGGACGGAACAGGGCAGGGCCAGCAGCGCAGCAGCAGCCCTCTGGTGGCGTTGGACAGTACTACTGAGGGCCCTTGATTCCCTCTGGAGCTTTGTAGACTGTTGAATCTGAGTTAGTGTGGATATTCTTAAATATGAAAACCGTTTTGCCACAAGAAATTATCTGGCATTGATTTTATTTATTATTTAAAATAACTTACATCTGAATATTTATCTGTTCTTATATAATGTGTTATGCTCAAAAGCTTATGTGATTATTCGAATAATCAAGTGACAATAAAAAATTATTTAGGAATTATTTTTATAATCAAATAATTGTTTCAGTCAAACATTGCCTGATTCCAGATTTCTTCATTATGTATAATAATTAATTGAATATTTTGGGGCTTTTATCTGATGGATGGATTAAAAAAGAAAAAGGGACTGGGAGATGCCACCTTGGACCTTGGACATTTTTCAATATTTTTTTTAACTTAATGGCGAAAACAATCAATAGCTGAATCCCTAATGAAAACCATCGTTTCACAGTTTTAGCAAGTTATGTTCAATACTATTAATAACTATTAATTTGCCATGCGCTTGTTAAACCATGCATTGTTGAAGTGTCATTACTATTTCCAACCACATGGGGACACCATCAGACTGAAATTCATCTGAGGAGTAAAGTCTCCTCTGCTGGTCAGTGCAGCCTTCAGTCTTCAGTGAAAGGTTAAATGGGCCGTAAAATTGAGCGTCCCTGTGTTTGTATGTACATGCCTATCAATTAACTATCAGACTACAGTCAACAAACAACAAGATCTCATGGCCTCTAGGGAATAAAGTATATTTGAGTGTTTATGGGTGTGTGTGTGTGTGTGCTCAAAAGATAGAAATCTTTAGTTAGGGATAACACTGGTATTTCAAAAATTCAAGGCCTATATTTGGCCTCTGTAACAGCCCCTTCAAGGACACACACACACACACACACACACACACACACACACACACACACACACACACACACACACACACACACAGACAGACAGACACACAGACAGACAGACAGAGGGTCCTGTGTGGAGTTGTTAGACAGCGACTAAGCTGGTCCAAACCCCTGGAGTCAACTCTTGTCAATTCACTGTGGTTTGAAGCCAAATCCCCTCATTCCTCTGCCCACGTGCTCCATTATTCCAACATTTATTATTCCAACAAAGAGCACTGTGTGTGTGTGTGTATGTTACTTAATTCTATTATTCTCTGATAAAAGCTGCTGGCTTAGCTGGGAGCACCATTCTCAGACACCCCTCCTGTGGGTATGAAATTAAGAATGTGTGTGTTCAGTTATGTTGATAGGTTTTTGAGTGGGTCCCCAATAAAATGTGTTTTTTGACAAATTGTAGTGTAACAGTAACTTGTGTTACATGTTATATGGTTATAATTATGGTTCTTAATGTATATTGAAAATGTATCTGAAAATTAAACAAATAAAACTCAAAATCTGTAAATACACTGCAGACACATAGCAGCTGACAGAAAGCGGAGGCCATATTATACAGAGAAATATTAGGTATTAGCTTTTTCTGGGTGAATAAATGTTAAAAAGGGAAGCTAAAGTTTTCAAGTTTCATCAAGAGTCATAACACCACCAAGCACATTGTTTCATTACTAAAGTAGTTTAAAAACACACACACAATGGGCCACCATTTGCCGTTAGAGTACAATTAGCTGATAATTAGCCTGATCAGCCACCGTCAGTAATCAATACAAAACACACATTATTAGACTGTAAACCATAAATCAAACCCATAATTAACCACAGTCAACGTCAGGCAACTTTATCATACTTTAGCAGTTACCTAGTGTTTCTGTAGTGACAAAACATTAAAAATATAGGCTACATACAGTATTATAGCTCCCTGCACGCGTCGGGGAAAATATTACGCCAAACTCCCTTTAAGAAAATATGATATATTAACAATACCTTGCATGTCGTCAAAAATACAACTCTAGAAACACAAGATTAAAGGGGTCATATGTCGACGGTCTTCTGGTCAATTTGGCATCACACTGTATTTCCGTACTTACATACTTTCTGTGTTTCACATTTTGGATTGTGTCGCCTCAACTTGCTACCAACCTATTTTAGTGGGAGACCGCGGGAATGAGAGGTGAACATTTCAAAAATAAAGATTTCTCACTAAAGTATGTGCTGGTTGGTGGTTTGATCGTTACCAAAGTAACTACCGGTTTGCTGCTTCCCATGTGGTGCTGGAGAGATACAGTATATGCGCGGACGGTAAGAAAGAGGTTTTCTGACAGCGAGGTTTCTTTTGTTTATTGCTATGATTTCAACACGAATGTTGTTGTTCACAATGTACTTTATTATTATCAGGAAAAAATATGGTGTGTCCCCTGGACGCATCAACAGTGAGTTAACTGTGTCCTTTCAGGTTTTAACGTGTCCGGGACACAGGAAACATATCTAGCAACATCACTGTGTGTGTATATGTGTGCATGCTTGTATAAGAGTCATGAATGATTGCCGAGACCAATAGAAAGGTGAAGCAGGTAATTGACCTTTGACCTCTCATCCCTGATCCAAAAGCAGCAGCTGACTCCAAGCTTAAGTATGGCTATGAGTCAGTCACATTTGTTTGGTGCACAAATGTGTACTTTTGAATGCACCATCGTCAAGACAAAGGACAAAGAAGAACAGACAGGGTGTGCCTTTGAGCCACATCTGTTAAAACAGCCAAGCGCAGCATGAGGGCTGGAGAATGCACTTCTTCCAGTATGTGTATGATCATATGTGTAACGTTCATGAGACTCCCTGTCTTCATGCTGTAGATTTACGAGGTGAGAGGCCTCGCCTCTGTTAGTCTGCGTGACCGAGAAAGAAAGACACAGAAGGAAAAGGGGAAGGGAGCAAGGAAGTGACCCCATAGCATTAAAAGAATAAAGGTTTGAGAAAGGAGTGGCACAATAGCTTACGAGACAAATGAACTCCGGTAATCTGAGCAGGGCATTCACACACTCAGCACACACACACACACACACACACACACGCCCAACAGGCCTGCGTCCAGTAGTTGAAGGGGGGAAAGGGTGCGGTCGACTCTGTGCATTCCTGATCAGTCATGCCTGAGTGGAGGAGCTTTTCCAGCAGACCTGAGACCAGATGTCGTTTGCATATGCATTGAAGTTTTCATGCAGACTCTGGTATTTATAAAATCATACGCAGATGGTGAATTTCAACGTATAGGAAAACTGTGGGTGGTGGGTGAAAATTTGCAAGTGAGAAGACTTAAATGTAGTGTTAAATATCCACAACATTTACTTTCTTCTATTCATCTTCTATACAGCTTTATACAGAACAGATATGACCTGTAGAAAATGATTTTCTCAAGCACATTATGAAATCTGAAACCTGGGTAAACCAACAAACTTGCATATCACCATGGAAATAATGCAGAAACAGAAAAATAGCATCCACTCAGCAACACAAAATCTAAAATTTAGTCAGGGTGGGTAATCTACATTTTAAGTATTCAATGTCTTGATGAGCTTGAGAACCTAGTTTGACTGTCCAAAAGGTGTTCCCTACTGAGTGTATTTATGATATTCACGAACTGCCAGGCAGCAAGTTTGTCATTGCAACAGTGTTTAAACTGGGCTTGTGTAATTCTGACATGTGGCTGAACTGGTTTTTAAATCTCACACGTAGGACTGTGCTCGGTCGAGAAAGTGTGTGTGTGCACGTGAGAGATTGTTTTATCTACAAACCCCGAGTGGTGACAGCAGTTTGACAAGCAGCTGTTTGAGGGGAAGCACCGGTCAGGACAGAAAAATGCTCAGTTTTCCCACACACGCTCATACATGAATACAAACTCAAATACTGTAAACATGTCAATGTGGACACACATTTACACAGTCACTAATACATACACCATAAACTCTTTGAACTTCACTTGCGCTTCCAGATGAGTCTGCTGTGATACTGAACACAAGAGTTCACTTCCTGCAGATACTTTATGTAGTATATACTGTATCTTCCCTGAACATATGACTGCAAGTGTGCTTGCGTGTGATAAAGTGCATGTCTGTAAACTGGATGCTGTCGTACTTCCATGTGCAGCATTGTGGAAACAGCGAGCTCCATGCTGACAAAACACACGTGTGTCTATTCAACTGCGCCCTCCCACAGTGATAGTTCAGCAGAGTCAGGGCTGTCAGCAGCCGTCACAGTCATTTATGAGACCTGTTGCCTTACCATTCAGTGTTTAGTGTTCCAACTATGAAGGTTACTACTAGTCTCTCAACGGAGTGAGAGTACATATGGTGTGTCCATGCATGCATGCATAAGAACTGCTTATATTCCAGATTGGGTATGTATTTTACCATATAATTCATACATTTCACATGTATGTAATTGTTCCATCACTACCAGAGCGGATGTTTTAGAAAAAGGACAGTCCCATTCCTCTGTGGTTATTAGCTAGACCATAAATTAAGAGGATACTGACCATATGTCATTAATTAAAAAAAAAAAGAAGAGGCCCCAGTGAAAAAAGGACACTCCTATCACTGCTTACACTAGTTTGGACTTTGCAGTCACTGTGTTGTGGTACTGTTAAAGAAATACAAACATTATAAAATTATAGGATTACTTTTGTTGATCAGCCCAGAGGGTTTTCCTTCCTTAGGCCTAATGTCATGATAGGCTCCAGTGTCTCTGAACAATATAACGCTGAATAGTACATTTTAGGTCTGGACAATGAAAGAACATACAAATGTTTTTAACATCTGCATTGTTTTTGTTTCACTATAATGATGTGCAACCACCATTTAAAAAACAAAAAAACTAATCAACCACTATAGGCCATGGTTTTCCGTGGTTTCAGATTAATTTCTTTAAAAAAAATTAAGCTGGATTCCCAGTGGGAGAAACCTGTGGAATCTGAAGGGGGAGGGGGTTGGACAGTGAGACAGAAGCGAAGACAAAGTTCAGCTCATGTGCTGACAGCCAATCTGGCAGCCTACCAGGAGTCCAATCTGGCAACACGCCCACCAAACCCCACTGGGGCCTGCATACTACAGGTGCCACAGTCTACTGCTGAAGCCTCTTTCTTTGTGGTAGAGAGTGTGTACCTGACAGGGAGTGTGAGGCAGAAACAAAGTGAGGAAAAAAAGACACGCAAACAAATAAAATATCTGAGAAAAGAATGCATAGACTGGGATATAAAAACGAATGATGAAAGCAAAGGTGTTTTTTAAATCAGCATGTGCATGTTTACAGCCTGCTAAGCAGTGTGAGAATTATATGCCATGTGTTTGCATATATAAAGCCTTTTAACAAGCACACAAGTGGAACACAGTGAGAGGAAAACTCTAATAAAAACCAGGATGTGTGAAATAACAGTAGCAGCAGCCTTATAGTACAGCTATTGGAGTGTGCGTGCGTGCGTGCGTGCGTGCGTGCGTGCGTGCGTGCGTGCGTGCGTGCGTGCGTGCGTGGCCCTCACCCATTATGACTGCATGTGTGTAGGTTTGTATTCCAGCACAAACACACTTTGTATCTGCTGCTCTTCCAGAAACCCTCTGTCTTAAAGAGGAGGAGGGCAATGTGGAGGGATAAAAGAAGACATAAAAAGTAGAAAGTGATTAATTGTAAACAGGAGGTGGGAGTTAGAAAAGAAAAGGGAAAGGCAAATTGACAAACAGAGAGAGAGAGAGAGAGAAAGTGATTGAGACACAAAATAAAACACAAAAAGACAGTGACACAGAGGCCGAGTAAATTATGCTGACTGAGCAGACGGCAGGCCGACCGTTACCGTGACAATAGGGGCCGACTTTGGGTCTGGCGTTTTGCCCTCTACAGCTGTGAGCTGTCTGACACACACACACACACACACACACACACCATGCAAAAGCGTTCGTTACTCTGAGCTCATCCCTCTTATCCTGCTTCATAGCACTACATCAACCCAGCACAAGCCTCCTTTAAATGCTGGACTGAGCCAGCTTTAATTTACCAACACACACACACACGCAGAGTCTTGTCTACAATCTCTTTCTGCCCCGCTGGCTTACTTTCCTTACTCCTGATCCAAGAACAGCTACCAAAGCAAGTCATCCCGTTAGTGAGGGATTTAAGAGCAGAATCCAGATCAGCAGTTGCTGGCCAGACCAGCTGGCAGCACTGACTTCCAGCCGTTACACACTGGGGTTTCAAGGCACATTACAGACAAACCATGGGTGTAATGGGGAGCACGAACACACACACACAATAGATCAACTCAAAATAGAGCGTCTGAGTGGAACACACCCACACTGAGTAATGTAAAAAAAGAGGGAGTTCATATTTGCTATGCTATGATTAACCACATAACACAAAAAGACTGTCAAAACACGCAAGTATCCAAGCACACACACACCAATCAGAAATGGAGTTCCCCAAAGATAATCCTACCACGAGCTGTCAAAAGTTTTAAAAGTGGAGTTCCATCTGGCCACCCTCCATTTCTCTCCCTCTTTCGTTCTCCCCATCTGTCTTTCTCCATGTCTCCACATCCCTTTGTCTCATCTCTCTTAGGCTCATCTTCCCTCCCCAATGTGCTTTTCTTTGTTTGTTGAACTCAAATCTCACTGGCGCATCCCAGCATTTACTGTTTCAACATTTCTCTGTCTTTCTCAGGACCTCTCTCCTCCTCGTCTTATCATGCCGTCTCTCTTTTCTCAAACACAGCCAGTCTTTGTGTCTCTGCATTGAGGGGGAAGAACACAAACTCTCAGCCCACCTCGGACTCAAAGCCAAAGGCCACTGGTCATGGCCAGCCACCCACGGTGCACCAACACAGTAGGCACTTTCCCGCTGTGTGTGTGTGTGTGTGTGTGTGTGTCTGCGTATAGTCAGTCTTCATGCCTGTCTGTCTGCATGTGTCTGTGAGGCTGCTCACAGGTGTGTGTCTACGTCGGTGTTCAGGCGTCCATGTGTCTGGGTGTGCATTTCACACTGTGATTTCTGGATGTGTTTGCAAATACTTGTCTTTGCATGTACTAGCACGTGTGTCCATCTGTGCACACTTTAAATCCAGTCAAGTGACCACCTCCTGTAGCAGGCAGACTACAAAGGACTACAGGACAAATCTATGCTGCTCTGTGAACTCACCCTCTGGTGCTCAAACTGCACACCTTAAACCCATCATAGCAGCACACATGTATTCAGTTACTAGCCAAAGAAGAATATTGTTTTTCCAACAACAAAAAAATTAAAATATTAAATTCAGCTCCATCCAAGACAGGTATTGTGTATTTTTCATTGTATCTCAAGTTCCAGTCATACCGCCTTCTCCTCCAGGGCCTCCAACTGTGTTCAAATCGGTTTAGGTGTCTTAGGTACTTCGGAAAGAAAACCTCCATTATAGCACTGCGGTGTTTTACTCTATTCTTCCTGAGGCTGTTGTCTGCAGCACATTAACATTTCAGGAAGCATTTTAACAACTAGAGGTTATACTGATGTTCATCCAGCAAATGCCTGTTTGACAAAGGCTGATGTAAATACTTGTAAATAAATACCGTTCATTCTTCATGCATTTAATGACTCTTTCGAGATGAACAGACTATAATTTTACCCCTATAATAAAAGAAATATGGGTACTTTAAAGATTTTGTGTTTTTAAATGGTCCAAATCAAAGAAGAAGAGGCAGAGAAATCATGACTAATATAGATCAAGCTCTAAAAACACTGAATGATACACTTGCTGTCATGCCTAGTAAATGACACACCTTTCAAACCTCACCAGGGCCACAGAAGACATTATACACATTTTTTCACCAGTTAAGTTGTACTCGTCATGACAAGTAAACTGATCCTCAGTTTTAAAATAGGTGGACTGGTGCTTTAAGGATGTAGGAGTGGGCGTTATGAATATAATCCATTATCAAGGTTCATGACATTTTATACTGTGATATAATAAAGAAAATCGAGAAAGAAACATTGTTAAAATATTTGGCTTAGCAAATTAAAACCTGACAAATGAGGATACTTTGATGTAAAAAAATAAATAAATAAAAAAGTAATTTAAGTGATACCATGGTTTAAACGGCAAAGAAAAATCTCTGACAGTCTACAAGAATATATCATCTGACAGTATATATCATGAAATTGCCCAACACTATGTGAAGTTGCAAGGTCTTTATGGCAGAAATGAATGTAGGCCTGTCACAATAATTACATTATCGACTTAACTAAATATGATATGTAATTATCACCTGTCATGATATCGACGTATCGATATTATGGACATGATCTTGATCATTTTTGCTGACCACTGTATGCCCATTGTGTTTTCAAACATGTCTTTTACACAAGAAGGTCGCCAACATGATGCCACAATAAACAGCAGGGTTTTCCCTGCCGTTAACATATTGCCTGTTAAGGAATGAATGACACTATAGCCTACCCCTGTGCAAAATGTTTAATATGTATTTCTTCAAGTGCAAGTTTTGTTAACAGAGTTCGAGAGTCCATTTTATTTATTGTTTTGTTTGTTTGATTTTATTTATGTTTTTATTTAGGGCGTTTCAATATTTTTTTCACATTAAAATTCCAACATCTGAATATTCTTAAGGATTTTAAGTTCATTAAAAAGGGTGTGCTTGCATTCTTATGGTTATCGTGATATCAACAGCATGAAATGGTCTTAAAATGGCAAGAATATAATTTCTCACAATTATGTCTGGGACAATATATCGTCCAACAAAAGTAGTTATTGTGACAGGCCTAAATGTATGTATAATACTGTAATTAGTTACTGGTAAGAGCAGTTCTTGTGCCAAAACAACAGAAGATATGTAACCGTCAAAACAGCTATGAATTGAACTGTAAATGCTTTACCGTTTAAGCGTGATGGCGGTATTGAGACTTCACTAGTCTAATCTCATGAAAAATCCACCACCCTAAGGTTACAGTTCAGGCTCTCTGAAAGCCAGGGGAAACCTTTCAGTATTAAGTCCTGGCTGCATGTGACACACTGGTGACTGCCAAAAATAATATGGAGAGGAGAATATGAACCACGGGTCCAACGTAGGAAGCACAGAGAATGTGTCTACTGCCAACACGTGAAAATAACCAACCTAATTCCCTCAAAGCTGCTGATAAAAAGGTTGAGACAAGAAATAGTCAAGAGGAAGGTAGCATTGTCTGTATTCTTTGTCAAATTGTGGGGATAATCTAAGAGGGGTTTTTTTCAAGCAAGACTGCTGCATCAGTGGAGTGAGACATCAGATGTTTTAACATCTCCCGTATAATACAGCACCAAGTAGCCTCCACAGTCTCCAGACCCTTAATAAAAGTCATAAAGTCAGCAGACCATACTCTAACACTGACTCACATAGCCAAGTGAAGGGTACAGCCTTGGCTCAGTCAAAAGTGTAAATATAGTTATTTGTGGGTGACTTTGTCTAGACAACAGTCACTCCATCATTACAGTACCGGGCCATAGCTGCAGATTTCCTCAAATGAAAGACCGTTTCCTCATAAACTGGCTTTGCTTCAGTGTCAAATAATTACATGGATTCATTACTTTTTCAGTGCCATACTTTGTCATTGTTCTTTTGATAAAACTGTATCTGAGTCAGTCTTGAGACATAACAGGTTTAGAGGCTAACGAAAGAGTGTTACAGCTATGAAAGCACTAAACACTGCTTGAAAATGCAATATTAAGGAAGTGAATTGAGCAGTGAATGTTGTGTATGTGTGGTATGATGATGTTTCTATTTTCTTCTTTCTCTTTTATATATTTAGCTACTTTTTAGAGGTTTGGCTTGTATTTATAGTTATATTTATATACCTGTTCTGCACTTTTCAGATTTCTGCACTGATCAGATTGCATCCAATTTCCATGTTCATGTACAATGGCCATAAAAAAAATTTATTTAATTTTTTTAAGTGTTCAAGGCCCTGAAAACCTTTTTGCTCAAGTATCTACTTATCATGAGTGATGGGGTCCTAAGTTAGAACAACATTGGTTATTTCACTTGAGAGATTTGTGTATTTATGTTTTCCGTCTACGCTCTCCTCACTGGTTTGAAGTGGGCAGGGCTCAGTTTGAAATACGTGATGTCGCATACTTCCATGAACCAATCAGGATGAAGCAATATTTGAAATAAAAAACTAATGACAGTTGTGTGGATGTTTGCTATTGTTACCAGGGAACTGTCAATCAAAATCTGATCCAACCAAACTAACACAGTCCTAATGGCGCAGATTAGATGGATTTTCAACTCTTGATAAATAAATAAGGATGTTTGCTCCAAATGTTAACTTGCTTAATCAATCATAAATATTTTTTTGTATGGATAAATACTTAGGGGCTGCTAGATGTTTCTTTTTTGTGGTGTGATCATTACTAAAGCTGAAAAAAGACAAGCACTTTAGACCAAGAAAGGAGAGAAAGTGGGAGAGAGAAGAGCGAGCTCATCTCATTTTTGCTCAAAGGCTCATATAATGAGTTGAGAATTGGAGAGTTAATAACCTGTAGAGACACAGATGAGTCTGAATGTAGCCTACAGCACTACAGTACAAACACACGAACACACACACACACACACACACTTAACCTCATTCTAGAAGCCCAAGAGAGCCTGTACAGTCCTTAACATAAGCCAATGGTTGAATACACACATCCACATCTGCACACACAGATATACAACAGATGTAAATCTATGATAGAACATCGGGAAAAAAAGGAGAAATATTTGTCAACCAGGTGACTTATTGACAGATGAAATGAATACAGTCAACCCAGTTTTACTGCTATTTAACAGGTTTTTTAATTAGTCATTCAAAATTATTGCTTGTTGATCAACTTTATAGGCATCTTCCAAATGCTCAGTCGAGCCAAACCGAACTGAAATAGAGTGAAAGATTTTAAGTTGAGCTGAACTGAAGACTTCAAAAGCTGGAAACAGTACGCAATTCATCTTCAGTCGATTGAAAACTAGAAAGTCTTAAACCTTTGCCAACACAGATGTTTGAACAGAAACCACATGCTAGTATATACAATTCCTACTTTTCATTTCTAAGCGACATACTTTGTCCAGAATTAAAATAAAAATATTTTAAAGACCGTGTCCAATGTTTAATGTGATACAGTACATGATGGTAAATTCTGGGTAACCCCATCCATATTATTATGTGGCTAAAGATGTTGATTAAATGGGGACAACACTTGAAAACAATTGCACATTTACAGTGATGATGATCAATAATGTATTGTCCCTGTAAAATATAAAATAAAATAGACTGCCTAAAAAGACTGCCTTTTCACAACAACAAAATCTTTCTGATCTTTTGTGCACTTCCCAAACCCTTGAAAGACCCAGAGGTGGTCTTTACAAAAAATAATGAAAATGGCTTGTAAATCTTGGGATCTAAGTGGCCAGTTGGACTGGTTGGACAAGTTAGCTGTAGCCTCAGGCTGTTGGAAAGAAAGAAAGAGGACCAGTGTGAAGGGAAGTGATATGGGTCATAGGGGTGTAAGAGCAGGTCGGCGCACTACAGTGAGAAAACACTTTGTGGCTGAACTGAAGGAACTGGAGTCTCTGTGGGTGGTTACCAAAGGCGATCCGAGTGTGTATGACTCTGGGTTCATGTGTGTGTGTGAGATATGCAAAGACAGAGAGAAGAAAACAGAACAGTGCCTGCCGGCTCTGCATGGTATAGCATTGAAAAAACACTGAGGGTAATGATCTCACACATACACTATTCCACTTTCTGTTCCCACGTCAGGAGCACAACCCTTGGGCCAAATTCAGTACCTGAGAAACACACTTTTTCACACACACAGCATTAACCTACTCCAAACACACAACACAGTTGTCCTCATGTAACGACATTCCTAGAGGTACAGCTCCCAGCTCCCTGAGTAGCACCGTAAAACAAATCTATAAATCATGAGTGTTTGGCATCTTCCTGAAATGTTCAGGAAATTAGCTTCCTGTTCCAACAGCCACCATGACAGTCTATGGGGAGTTAAAATTGTAAATTGCAGTATGTAGTGGGGAGACAAAGATAGAGGTGGTGATGATAAAAAGAAGAGAGCAGTGTGTTGTGTTGTAAATCTGTGAAAATATTGTTTGTCAAATGTCAGTGTTTCAAATACAAGCACTTACCTGTTGAGTTGTGAAGGCAGGGTCATAGAGGGGTCGGATAGAAGTCAGGTAAAGGTCAGGTGCCCGAACAAAGCCATGTGGAGAGAAGAGGAGTGCAACATTACAGTACTATAGTTTCATTTAGCAGACGCTTTTTTCCAAACAGACGTAACGTGCATTAAAACTTGATAGAAACAAGATGTCATAAACAATTTGAAGACCATCCCTCTCAAACAAACGGATCATCTGAAGACAACATCAGGCTCTAAATATTTTGTCGCCTCATTTACAGGAAAATTTGGTGCACACGTCTCTGTTAAAGTGCCTCAAAGCTATTTTAAATAATTAGTTTTCAGAATGGAAATTGTGAATCAAATACATCCAAGTGTTGCCATCACTTCATTATTAGTTACAGAACCAGTTTGTACTCTAAATTGTTTTATAAACTCAGGAATGTATTGACCACAGTGACATGACAGAAATAGTTCTCTGCTCTGTACAGGAGCCAAGCAGCTATGGTGTTTGCATAACAAGAAAATCATCTGAGAGAACATCAAGATCATAATAATAATAAGCAAAAATACACCCAGGAGAGTTCTGTCCAATGCTTATGAGGGCCATGTTACGACATGTCTGCTTATCCTACAGTTTGAAAATAAGTTCGAGTAGAAGGAAGCTTATCAAAAGCTGTCAAGGCATTGTGAAATAGAGAAGTGACACAGCTGACGAGCACTGAAATATTCTGAGTAATGTCTCTGGAGAAAGAGGAAAAGCTCGTTTACTGGCAGTGAGGGCCAAGATGTTTCTGGCCCTGTCACAGTAGATGCTCTGCGTGTGCTTGTGTCAGTGCGTTTATGCTCATGTATACACAATGTGGTCTTTTCAAGAAGCAACATCCAAAAAGTGCTGAAGCTTTGCGAAAGACTGCAGTATATGAGTCAGTACTCAGCAAGGCCATTAAGACCAATGTGAGGAGGAGGACCAGAGAGGAGGTAAAAGAGCTTCAGACAGGAGATGACTGATACAGAGATGCCTAAGACTCTATGTGACTAATATGCATTTTCTTTTCGCAGTTCAGAACGAAGTAAGAGATCCAACCAATCCAGTAACACTGGAGAGTGAAACAGAAGTAATCTTTACTAGTTTTCACAAGAATCCTGCACACTGTCGATAACTTGCAGTTCCCTCAGTACACAGAAACCACCATGATTTAGGTCAATCAATCACACTTCCAACTCCAGACAGAATCTTTGACATGGTCTCAGGTTTTTAGGTGTATATATTTTTCAACAGGCTAATAAGTAAACACTTTCTTGAAAAAGCAAAGCGAAGAAGGAAATCTAGTACAAGTGGTAACAACACATTTTCTTGGTTTGTTGGAATCTTTGCAGATCTGCATCTGAGGGAGCTCAATTTGATTTGAGAAAACAGAATCGAAATGCAAGCTTACAGTTAAACTTACTATCACATATTAGATTTCAAGCCATTGCAGTTCATTTTAAACGGTGCCTTACAAATTCCATTTTCCATTTACATTCATAAAAGGTTTTGAATGTGGTTGTTCAATATGAGCTTGGCAAACAAATGTTGCATCAAGAGTGATAAAATACAATCACACTGGGAGAAAGGGAGACGGTAATAAATGATCATGTGGGTTAAAATAGGAAAAGTGGGGAGAGTGTGATGTGTGTGAGAGAGTGAGAGATAAATGTGTTGATGAATACTACTGCAGCACTGCTAATAAGCAAAGTCACACCGTGGATATGTGGTTAGAGGAGTGGTGGAGGGTGGTGTGGCATTAGTGTTTCGTGTGTGTGTGAAACGAGAAAGGGAGAGAGAAGCTGCTGCATGATACAGATCAGGTAAACCACCGCTAAATCACTATGGCTCAGTCCTCACACCTTACTGCTACGACTAGGGCTGTGCATTGGCAAGACTCTGCCGATAAAATATGGACCACGATGCAGGGGTTACGATTCAATATATTGTGATATATAGCGATACATTGTGATTTTTTTATATCTAAATTTAGGAAAACCGTCATTGTATAAAGAAAACACCACCATATCCATATTTTTGTATGCAGTCAGAACAGTGGCATCTGCATTTATATTTATCACAGTCCCTGTAACATCCAACTCATAGCACTACTTTTTGGTGCAATCTGAGCAAAGGAAAGAAGAGTCAAATGGCTGAAGACAGACTACAACACTGCAACAAATTGTTGCATGTAAACTATTAATTAACAATAGTAGATAGTGTTTTTGAGAATCGATACAGTACCACAAAACATAATATTGCGATGCTCAAGTGTATCGATATTTTCTTACACCCCTTGTTACGACCCCTATAACGCAAGAGCTTAAACATTTAAAAAAAATCTTTTCCACCATGTCAAGTATGCTTTTAATATTACTATAGGAAAGTTTTTAGGCTTTTAAGTTTGTTAGGTAGTGTATTTCTATATTCTACACATTTAAAGCAGAATTTCAACCCACATAATACACAGAGTAGTCAGTTTATTAGGTACACCTTTTAATAAATCTGACTTTTTTAGGCTTATCATGTCATTTTTGTTGTAGGTAGAAAAAGTATTAGAAACCTTTTAATTATAAAGCAATATATTTCAACAGCTTCCAAAATTACAGCCTCCAGAATAACAAGAATTAACATTTCCCTGACAGTGTGCACACAAAAACTTATGATAAGCTATATGTTGAAATGAATTGCTGTACTGTTGTCTTGAATTGCATTAGCTTTAGCTAAATGTACTTAATTAATAAACAGGTAATTCAGACTATAACAGAAAATACTGCATGTTCTCAATGTATGCATGTAGTTAAGGAAAAAATGAATGCATAAATATAAAATCCTTTAATCCTTTGAATTCTTGTTTAGACTCACAAAACACATCAAGCTCAACATTAAGTTGAGTGCTTCCACTTTTTTCTGTTGGAGTAAGGTGTAGTGTGCCACGTGTTTCCAAATATGAAACCTCTAATTAATAATACAGGTTACATTATTTAAATGGTGGATGGTTAATAGTCACTGTAATAATATCATCCTGTGGTACTACTCCTGTCCAGACTGGACTAAAGGCTTCACCTTCTGACCTGCTAAAGACTGTGAAACTGGAAAAAGCAACAACATAACCATGTTGTGTGTCCCTCAATAGTCACTAGAGTCTATCTGAACATCAAAGCTTTACTAAACAATGCATACTCATCTTACAATGCACAAACTTACAAATAGCCAGCTAGACCAGCTTTTCATACCTCAGTTGTCAGCAATAAATCAACTGTTTAGATTAAAGGAGAGAAGCCATTGCACCTGTTACCACACACTAGCAACACAAAATAACATAAATCAGCGAGCTAAAAAAAAGCATCACCTGCAGTGACAAGTCCGTCTATCTCTCCATCAATTTCCATTTACTCTTCTGCCCACAATTCAACCGTGTCCCAGGTCCCGGGTCCTGCTGCTCTTTACCATGTCATTTCTTCAACAGCCTGAACAAAGCACGCTCACAGCCTACACACTGCACTATTTGCTGATTAACACAAGCTTTGTATCCCTATCTCTCCCTCCACTCCTTTTCCAATTCACACTGTTCACACATTTCTTTCTATTTTAGCTCCACGTCACACCCTCAGCTGTTTCACTCTTCCAGTGAGTTAGTTGTGAACACGTGCAAGTGTGTACAAATAATTTGCCTAGACACACGTTCGCACAAAAAACACACTCACACAAACATGCCTACCTGCGTAGGGGTTCCTCCTTTGCTTCCGGCTCCAAATCCTTATCCCTTTAACAGGCATGATGCTGTCTGATCACTACACTGCTGCAAACATAGTGCAAAGTTTGGCCCTTACACAACAACAAAAACTACCATGGCACTGCTAACATCAGTATTAAGACTATACACACTGACTGACACACACAATCACACTCTGCAACCTCTGTACTGCACGCGTGCAGAGCCCACACACATGTTGGCCAATCAAAAACCTGTCACAAAGAAAGAGGGGTGTGTGTGAAGAGGGAGTGGCGCATTCAAGGGGGCCCACTAACCAGTAACCTCACAACCCCAAGGTTGCTACGGTGATGCGGATGCTATCTGCCAGTGGCTGTTGTTGCCAGGGCGATGCAGCATGGCCGTGCTCACTTCTAACGGTTCATCAGCCCCCTTCAGTTATCAAGTTGGGGGTCATCAGCACATACACAGGCAAGCACACGCACACACACACACTTCTCAAATAGGTTCTTTGTAGGGCTAAGCTGCTGAGCAATCAAGCCTAACGAATGGTCAGGTTTAATTTGATGTGAGCCAGTTTGATGGGAGACCTGCATAGCGCTCATATACAAAACACAGGATCTGAAAAAGTTGCATGCACACAAATTACATTTTGTGTAAAACTTAAATGCCCACGCAACTTTGATCCCTGAGTTTCATGTGCACGTTTTCATGTCTTTAGGTATGTTTAGGAGCATACAGCTCTGATAGTCTTTGTGCTGGGAGTCTCTTTCACTCTTCAACTCTTCGCCCTGAAACTCCACTTCAACAATGAAATCCTAATTCCTTCACCTTCTACATGTTGTCCCTATCATGTTTTCCTTACAGTTACCCATGTGTCTCTGCTTCATGTCCCCCCTCATCCATCTTCATTCTGTGCGTCTTGGCCCGTTTCAGCCCTCTCTAGCGTTCTTCCCCTCTCAACAGTTTTCTCTCGTCTCCATCCACTCCTCTCCAGTCCTCAGACAAAGAGCTTTCTCCGGCCGATGTGATTATGGAGGGCTTTCACAAAGATCACTAACACTCATAAAGCAACAATGTACAACTGAACCAAACAAGAGAGGGGAAACCGGCTTGATCAGTGAGACAGAACTAAAATTGTGATGTCTGCAACCACATGTCTTCTCATTTGAAGTTAGTCTGTATAAAATCAACTCTGACCTACAGTATGTTTAAAGCCAGTGAAAAAGGTAATTATGTGCATGAACAACTCTCTGCACTGGTGCTCACATTGTTTGCCTTAATCATAACTTGCAAAGCATCCGGAAACCCTTTGACTATCCCTTTCCGCAGGCCAATTCATCACTGCTGCTCTACTTTTCCAATTCAGCAGGAAACAGCGGTGAGAGACGTGTCACATCCTGTGGCTGGTGACGCTACACTGGACAAGGAAACAATCAGAGGGAACAATCTGACGGAGGTGATTGAATGGGACAGCTGTCCTATCCCATCCAAGAGCATTTTTCCTCTGAGGTCTAATTGTATGGTCAATGGTCTGGGGTGGAGGGAGGATGGCGACAGGGACAGGAAATGGAACAGGATTTAGTTGACAGCGCCATCTCCCACAGGATGCTGCGAAATGCATCTCTGACAGAGGGTGAAGTGTGGACAGCGAAATAAGTTAACTTAAATACCAAGACAGAGTGCCAGTACGAGAATAAGAGATTTAAAACATAAAAACAGAAGTACAGTGTACAGTGGCCGACAAAAATACTTTAAACTTTCCCTGCAAATTTACATCAACATACTGCCTTTCTTTCATATTTTCTCACTATCCAAACAAACCTTCACAATAGTAACCTGTTGGAAGTGGTTTTATTTAGCACAAACATTTTTCCCCTTTTCTGCAAAGCTCTGCTTTACAAAGGTTGTGCACGTTCACACCTGGCAAAATCCCAGTACGCCTGCAGTCTTTTAAGTGGCTTGGAGTCTTGATTTTTCTTGTTCTCTATCTTCCCCCCAGTTAATACATCCATGGTGGACTGAATATTGGTTAATCTCACTATCCCTCATTTCCTTCACAAAACCATTTTCTAGTTCGTTCATCTTTGAATGCCTCATATTTCCCCTTTTTTCACATGTCGTTGCCACTTTTTAGAGTTTACATGTCAACAATTTGGTACGTGTGAAAAATCAGAGTGATTCAGCATTCAGCATTGTCACAAACAAACAAACACCAGGATTTCCTCCTTTTCATTCTTTATGCATTTCCTCTCCTCCTTCCTCTCTTCATTTCACATGTCTCTTCACTTATCCCCACCTAAAAAAATCCCTGGTGACTTGCAATGAGACACAAACCTATCAAAAGAGAAACATGACAATTTGCACAGAGGAGAAAAACAGCCAACAGCTTAATGAAAAAGAATAGAATCAAAGAGTAAACAACACAAAAACCTCAAATATGCTGAATAGGACATTAAGGATGTTTTGAATATGAACAAGTGCACACTAACATGCATGCACACACACAAACACAGAGTGAAGCTGTGCTGCTGTGGTTGAATGGGTTTGGTCTGAACTGACACGTGGGAGTGAAAACACTGCCACATGGGCTGCCTTGCATTTTAACTCTGCCTTCAACTGAGGGTGTGTTTGTGTGGAGGGAGGGGGGAGGTGCATGAGTGTGAGACCAGACCTTTTCTCACACTCCTCAGCATTTGATGCCAAATTCACGCTCATTAGCAGCATGAGAAAAGTCGACAAGGCCTTGAATCAGACACACGTAAACACAATTAGGGATATAGAGGAGCACACATAGCTCTGCATGGAGAGAAACACACACATATAAATACAGGACAAGCTTCGCTGTCTGGCACCAGTGGGATCACAGAATGAAGCAATCAAGACTTTTGATTGAGCTTATTAACATTTGATCATGCGAGTATCCCACGATTTATGAGTCATAGTCAGGCAAAGGGATAGACGAAGGAATGAACAAAGACATACAATGAAAACAAGTACCGATTGGTCTAATATCTGACACTATGAGGCAGCTGTATGTGCATGTGAGTTTGTGCACGTGTGTCTGGACAGTAACAGCAGAGGGCTACAGCAGAGAAAAGACAGCGAGAGAGTGCTATCAGGAAATGTCACCACCACACAGTAGCAGGGCACACCGACCACACAAGGCAGCAGCAACAGCGTCTGTGTCGTCTCTCACGGGAACAGATCTTGCAAAATGGTACATGTCAGTCTTGAAAACACAACAGTGACGGTGTGTGTGTGAGTGTGTCCATGAATGAATTCAACATTTTACTGCATTTCATGTAGAATGCTGCCTGATGATAATAGGGATGTCCCGAGCCGAACCGAAGGTCTTTACACATTATACACACTATAGCCCGACCGATACTGGACTTTTGAGGCTGTCGCTGTTGTTGATATTTGTGAATTTAAAAAAATCTAATATATATATACACACACACACTTTTTTTTTTTAAACATGAACACCTAATGATCTTGATACGGATCCCTGAGTTTATTTTTTTCCAACCAACATATACACTGATACAGTATATCTGTAACAAGCTTATATCGGCTGATATAACAGCCTGGTCTAGCTTTAATTCACACAACGCATTTTGGCAAGTAACACTTGTGTAGTATACTTGAGTGACATGCAAACAGCCAATCATTTAACAGGTTTTGCTTGGTTGCACCATCGACACGTGGCAACAACAACAGAAACAGTGTGAAGGAAATTAGCGCAGTTAGCTGTGCAGCTAAATTAGCGGTTCTAGCACAAGAGCTTTGGACGGCTGAGAGGAGGAGGTTTTCAGGAGCGGGGCGTGGGGGACACAGAGGGGAATGCTGACAGGGACCCAAACAGGAGCCAAGCAAGCAGGCAGCCTCCCAGTGAACACAGTTGGACTGACAGACAGAGGCCAGTTTGACGACAGAGAATTAAAATGATCAATAATTATCGATATCGACTGAAATGAAACATTTTTGCAATAGATTTTTCAGCTATATCGCCTGGCCCTTAGAGGTTATTGTCAAAGCAAAAGTGAAAACGAGGACCACGTCTCTTTTCATCTGCATTGGTTCCTGTTGGTCAAGATTAGTTCCTAGTTTTGCCTTTCATTTTGTTCAAGATGTCAGACAATTTTCTACATCAGTCATTATTACATCAGGTTTTAATATATTTTCTCTGCCATCTGCATTTTTAGAGAAACTCAGCTTTACCTAAGCTGTGCTTCCTGTTTGGTGCCATGAGCAAACAATCACACAAAATGCACCATGGCCGTAAGTC
The DNA here is from genome assembly GCA_011952105.1 of Coreoperca whiteheadi. NCBI lineage: Eukaryota > Metazoa > Chordata > Actinopteri > Centrarchiformes > Sinipercidae > Coreoperca > Coreoperca whiteheadi. The sequence goes on along the minus strand of CM022481.1, from coordinate 14,771,018 downwards.
TGCCAGTCTCCTCAGTGATTTATTGTTACTCATCAGCTCCATTAGTGCCTTTACAATGTTGACATAATATGCAAATAGAAAAAGAAGCTCATCACTGTGCTTCTTAATGTTCAACACAATATCAAGCTCTTCTCTATCATTATCTTTATCATTATCATCTCAGCTATAACTATCAACAGGAAAACAAACAAATTACAAAAGAGGGAGTGAAGCAAGGGAACAAACTCTGAAATGAAGAGAGCAGCCAGATTTGCTGGAGGGTGACATAAGATACAGAGAGAAAATGGTTAAACACACTACACTATTACACAATACTAAAGTCTACTTTCATCTTTCTACATGGGTATATGGAAATGTGACCTGATTCCATTTACAATGTCCCAGTGACCCACAAGTACAAACCAGCTACAGAGAGCTAACTGGTGGGTGTGTGTTTGTTTTTTTGTGTGTGTGTGTGTGTGTGTGTGTGTGTGCGTGTGTACAAGTGTACGTGTGACTTAAGGTGTTACTACATTTCAAGCTGTCTGGGCAAACTACGAGTGGCTGGTAGACGTGAGCTCATACAATGGGCTTCTGTGTGAGACCGGGTGATGGGGAGATTAAACAAGAAGAGAGAGGCTGAAATGGGAAGGACGGCAACACATATCAATGTAAAATTGGACTTTGTAGTAGTTTTCTTGGGCTATGTTCACTTTATTTATAACATATTTAGAAGTTACATGATTAATCCCAGTACTTGCCAATGCCTATCCAATTGAATTACATCAGGGTTTTGAATGAGTGGGCAAAAATAGTCCTTAACAAAGTATTGGGGTGCGACCTTTAATTGTATAAGCGCACATGTGGCAAAACTTAGTCAACTACACCCAGCGCACTACGCCCAAACTTTGGCTGAGAATGGGAAACTATTAGGGTTGAACCCAAACCACAAACCACTCTGTTGCTTCAAAATCCATGAAAATAATATGTACCCCAACTTGTGCAAGTCTTGAGCAGAAACAAAAGGATGAGGCAAACTGCTTAGACTTCGTGTGTCACCTCCCTGCTCCTGAAATTGCCGGCCTTCACATCCCTTCCCCAGCCCACAACCACATGAAAGGCCTACTGGGCTGGGTTCCCATATGGTGAGGAGACAAGAGGGTGTGTGAGTCTGTGTGTGTGTGTTTAAACGGCTTAGCTGGTTAAGGGGGCTCCCTTCGACCTAGTGCCCCCAGCCTTATGAAGCCATGCAGACAGCTGTTTTCCTGGAGAGCCTCTCACTCTCTCGCACACTCCTTCCTGTCCAATTAGGACACTCAGTTATGTTGTTAGTGGCTGTTTACCATAAACTCCCCTCTCCTTTCTTCCTGCCCCTTCCCCTCCTGACCTCCTTCTTCTGACTCTTCTCTGAAGTTCCTCTCTCCCCCTTCTTCATGCGCAACTCATTTGCAGTGTCACATCCCTGAATTGAAAATTATTACTTTATGCCACAAATAGCATAATGTGCACTAAGGGGCTGATGAAAATGTAGTACTGGGACACATTTATTGTTTTTACAAAAACTGTGGATCACAAACTTGACTTACAAATTACAGTATTTCAGATACAGTACCAGGCTACTCAGAATTGTGTAGGAACCCTGATAGATTCATCTTATTTATATTCACTGTTTACATGCACAGTTGAGAAGTAGCATTGGCTATTTTTCAACTCTCACAGTCTGACATGCGCGTTCATCCTTATACAGTGCATTAAAATATAAGATAAACAAATTGGGACACACACCTAATGACAAACAATGGCAATACTCTGTTGCTGAAATACTGATGAAGGTCCATCAGAAAAAGTCTATAGATGGTTTGTTTCAATTCAGCTTTACTTTAGTCATAAATGCACTAAAAGGTGTGGTTACCCATCTATGTAAGGCATCAAATTCCTCACTCACTCATTGATACTTTCTTCCCTTCACTTCCTATTCTTTATTCTATACTTCTATTCGTACTTTCTAACCTCTCTCTCTCTCTCTCTCTCTCACACCTTCTCAGCTCCTCCATCATATCCTCTCATTTCCGCTCCCTCCCTTTCTCAGCTACCTCTCTTTCTATTGAGCCACTGAGTTGTGACGGTTGCAGAACGGTCAGCTTGCTGGGAGGGCTCAAGACTGGCCAAGAACCCGTTTGTGTGTGTATGTGATTTTAAGTGTGTAACTATGCTGGTCTGCCAAAGGGAATTAGCCTCTATTTTCTATGTTGTGTATAGCCCTGTCTGACTTGCCTGTCAGCCTCAACGGCACACAGATCGGTCCAAATAACACTTTCACAACGGATACATAAAAAGAGAGAGAAAGGGAGAGGAGAACAGAGTAACAAATGGGAGGTTGAAGAGAGGAGAGGGAGGAAAAGCAATGAGCTAAATAGCACAGTAAGACGGAGTGAGGTTTGGATGTTAAGTCAAATTAAAGTGAACAAAAGACAGAGAAGAGAATATTTCAATTAACTGTGCCTCTGTGTATTCTGTGTGAAAACCATAAAGAAGGCCAGAAATTTGTTTCACCTTTAAAATGGCTGACACCTTATTTTTTACAAGCTATAAAGTTGCTCCAAATAGAGGAGGTCCTGATTTTAACTTGGACATTATCCTGAAATTGGCATGACACGATCAGCCACATTTCTCTGCTACTAGTCCCCACTCCGATGGTCGTGTTGAATAGAGTACAAAACAAACATAGTTACAGTGATGTTTCTGTTTTCTCTCACAAATAATCTTTGTCCAGTACAGACACCCGCTTACAGAGAGTACATCAAGCCGGCAACAGGGAAGTTTAATTAAAGCCATTGCAGAATTAAAGTTAATTAACTTTAAATCTGTAATTAGTTCATTACAGCTGTTATAATATAGGTTTGTCATTTTAATCAGTAAAAGCGACGGTCGGTGCCTAAAAATGAGAAACCCGCTACCTGAATCTTTTGTTGCTCTTTGCTAATAAAAATTGTGGCTTTAAAAGTTTTGATAAGAAATTAATTAGCATTAGAAATTAATGAATCTGGCTATTTTGCCAACTGGGAACAGGATCCAAGGTAGAGCCAGTTGTTTGTACACAACCCTAGATGAAGATTTCCACCCTACGGTGATTTTCTTTGTCATATTTATGAAACTAACTGAATTGTTTGCAGGAGCACATGTGGTTTAAAGATTTCTCTGACAAGACTGTTAACTCAAACTGCAACAGCAAAATATCCATTTTCTGCATTGGGGAAGGTTTGCATTTATCAAGTGCCCTTGAGTTTCCATATAATTATTTTTGTCAAATTGAAAAACTTACAATAGAGTAACGACTTCATTATTCATACATTTTGTTGCACAGCTGTGTGTAGGAGTTTAAATGGCCTATGGATGTCAGACAGCTTTGTTCTGTTACATTACTGTACTCTGTGCTGTGTTTCCAGGTTTTTAAATATATATATATGAGCAGCAGTTGAAGAGAAAGGGAGAAAAATAAAGACAGAAAGAGTGAGAGATGAGATAACATAAAGGGCAAAATGGCAAAACTGGTGAGACGATAGCAGGACACAGCACAAAGACCAGACTTATTCATAAATAATTGATAAAAGAGAAAGATTGATGGATTTCTCTTTTCCTCCAAGCCCTAGGGGATCTGACATTTCCACTCATCATTGCCTCAGTCTGCCCACAACAAAGACCCTCAGTCTCATCTCCAGACCTCCAGGGTATCAGGGGCCCGGAGGACCTCTGCTCCCCCCCAAGGCCAAGAGCCCTTACTGGGCTTATTAACCTGCTTTCCTACCCCATCTTCTTCCAGGACCTTTGGGCCTTTAGAACAAGTTTTTCCAACAGTCCCAGGAGTTGGGGGGTGGAGTGGAGGTGAGGTCCTGACAGTAGGAGACGCAGCTGATGGGGTTGAGGCTGCTTGGGGGAGTTCTTTTATGTGGCGCCGCCTTGTTAGCTGCTGTGGGCCTCATTGAGGTTAACAGATCAAACGAAGGAGTTAGGTTTGAGTGTGTCTGTGTCTGTGTGTGCGTGAGTGAAAGAGAGAGAGACAGTTATGGATGGTTTGGTGCATTGAGTAGAGGGAGACAGAGGTGAGAGAAGATAACTGATGTTTTTTTATGTTTAGATCATCGGACATGTCTGATATTCAGGAATACACACAATATACACCCAAATAAATCCAAGTTTACCGTCACAACTTTCCGCACTCATCTGATGTAAAAGAAGCACCACAACTTGCGCTGGAACCTAAACTTAGATCAAGTGAAGCAAAACAATTGAGGAGTTGGACTACAACCCAAGCACCACGACTCCATACAACTACAGTGGAAACTTTGTAACATGAAACACACAAACCCTGAATACAGAAAAAAATGCCTATCGCTCCGGGGTAGGAACCTGACCCTTCACAAACAGCAGTGGATCCAACAGGAGTGAAACTGCCCTACAACTACTTCAGCCAGATGACACCACTGACAGGTGCACAATAAGTTACCTGATACATTAGCATCACTGCACAAGACTGTTCAACGATAGTCAGAGTGCAAGTTTATCTGCAACTGACGGATAATTACATTTAGCAAAGGGTTTAACTCATTTTCTGGCAAGAAAATAAGCCTCAAAGCCTAAACATCAGGCATACAACATCCCACGTTTACGAGTCGGTTAATTCAATTATATTTTCTTACATTGTAAGTGTAAGGGTGTTGGACTCTTAATCGGAAAAATACTTCTTGAAGACATCGGTTTTAGAAAATTGTAACGGGCAATTTTCACTATTTTCTGACATTTTATAGACCAAATAATGAATCGATTAATAAAGAAAATAATAATAATAATAACCAATAATATAATTAATCATTAGTTGTAGCCTAGTTACAATGTGTTAGATTTAGTTCTTGATTTTACAGCTGAGTTTGACCACATTTACATTTAGTCATTTAGCAGACGCTTTTATCCAAAGCGACTTACATATGAGGAAGACAATAACAACAACACAAGGTAACAAAATGCACAAGTGCATCAAAAAAAACTAGCCTGTTAAAGCCCAGCACAGTAAACAAAACGAAGGATAGGAAGAGATAGAAAGGAAGAAGAAGTTAGTGATTGTCAGTTAGGTGTTGGTGGTAGAGATGCGTTTTCAAGTGCTTTTTAAAGGTGGCTACAGAATCTGCTGATCTTGTAGGAGCAGGCAGATCATTCCACCAATGTGGAACAGATCCAAGGAAGGTGCGCAAGGGTGATTTTCTTTCCTTTTTGGCATGGTACCACCAGATGTTGTTCGTTTGCAGAGCGCAGGGATCTGGCAGGAACATAGGTCTGTATTGGCGAGCGACGATATGATGGTGCAGAACCAGTGGTGGTCTTGTAGGCCAAGAGCATCGCTTTGAACTTGATGCGGGCGACAACAGGGAGCCAGTGTAACCTAATGAAGAGAGGGGTTACGTGCGCTCTCTTCGGTTGGCTCTCTATCAGCAGACAAGAAAGCTGATGGGATGGCGTACCAGGCCCCACAGATGGTGCGTCCTATCTATCTATTATAAAATGGTAACAGGAATTAAACTTCCCGCTCTTATTAAAAAAAATAATACATGGGGGAGTACAGCCCACACATTGAAAGCTGTGGTAAACCAACATCACTGGGCATCTGAAACCTTTTGTGAAAAAACACCTGGGGCAAGGGAACACACCTAATCAAACAGCTATAATGGTCATAGCTTGCTTGACTCACTCAAGCACACACACACACACACACACACACACACACACACACTCTCAGTCTCTGTCTACACACAGAGAGAAAGAGAAGGTCAAAAACACAGCTGAGTCAACAAACCCGGACACAAACCTGGCAGTAGCCTCAGGAGTAGACATGCAGGTGTGTGACCAAAATGTTTGACCATTCATATCCATACATAACACTTTCATTCCCTAAACAATTGAGCAAGACACTTTTGGAGCAGGAGAGTCACATTTGTCTAGAGAAGGTTTTTGGGCAGGAAAACGGCAGGTTTGTATAATCTGAAAATCTGCAGACCAGCACAAACCTTGACGTCTGGGACAGAAGAAAACTCGGGCCAACAACAGCAGCAGCTAAATAGCAATGTGGCCATAGTACGTGAGCAGCACTCACTCACAGCACAGCACTCTAACTTGGATTAAAATGACTTGTTTTGATATTATAAAACAGGCAAAAACATCAAACTTCACCTAACAAGCAAGTAACAAGCAATTACTGATATCCATAATTACATGTCTCCACACCCATCTTACATATAAACCAGCAGGTAAGACACACGGACACAAACACGCAGGTTGTTTCCCATCGTATCATTGTCCTGTTGCCTCCATTACTGGCCAGTAACAGGAATGGACATGCAGACTCCAGCAGGGCTTAAGGAGATTAACCATTCTGTAGCCGTATGAAATCATATCCCTCATAATCCCCATCAGACTCTGAAAATCCCCTCTTACTGTGTGGTATGGGAGGGCCTCTCTAAATGTGCTCTCTTGTTCTTTTGAACACACACACACAAACACACATGCACATACACGCATTTCCACAAAACAGCTGGATGTTTAGAAGAACACTCAGATGTGTAGGATTACACGAGTGTGTAGGTGTGTGTAAACTTTTAGGCGAGCATTTACTGAACACTATTCAATAGTTGATCCGCACAAATAAGAGTGAAAGAAAGAAATATATCAGTAAACCGTGACACACCCTCTTGCAATTATGTTATTAATACACCAATGTTGCAACATATTTGTTTGCAGTGCTGAGGCAGTGTCTCTTTGTCTTCAGTCATTTTTACTTAACAGCTGTTTTGAACTGTGGAAGTTGAGATTAGAGCTGTTGCATTTGGATGACAACACATCTGTACATGCTGCTGTGTGTGTTGTCTAGCTTGTAGACAGCATGGCATAAATATACCTACGATATAAACACATTGTGACAGTATTGTATAGTGGGTTGATATCCCCCCCTAAGCAAAAATAGCTGACATGATTTTCCACATATTGTGATCACAATTTTAGTTAAATGGCTTGTCTTATTTTATTTAGCTGTCCTACCATGACTATAATTTGTGTTGTTAACAAATGTATCGTACTGCACTTTGTTTTTTGTTGCTGTCTTATAAATTACTTCTTTTTTTTTATAATTTAATATCTTAAATGATGACGGCACTTGCAAATGACAAGGTGATATAAAATGTAAACCATACTTTGGTGTTTCATTTTTACCTCTTTACTTTATATTTTACTTTAAAGAAGTTTGTCTCGCTCTCAGCTCCGGCCTCGGACCCCCAGCCCCCCCACCAGCGCCGGCTTGGTCAGCTGAGTGCGAGACAAACTTCTTTCTTTCTGTTAACACTACATGTCCTTTGATTTTTCTATCTATTTTCAAGTGGCCCTTAATTTGAAATTAAGCTAATTGTTAGCTTGACCTGTGTTTAAACCAAATTCCTTTGGTTTGCAGGCAGGTTGGAGTTGTTTCATAAGACAAAAAGCTATTATTGGTTATGCAGAAGTTAAAATTTGAATTTAGTTAAATAGCTCCGGTGAAAAATGCCTAACAGGACAGTCATCATTTTCACTGTAAGAGCCTATTTAGATGTCTGTGAAACTGTCCAGTAACCCCAAGTTTTGATGCATAAACATGTATTATACTCATGACATGTATTGAAAAGCATTATTATGATCCCACACTTCAAGCCTACTGACTTTTGTTTGTGTGTGTGTTTATCCAAGGTATCGTTCTCTTTTAGTGTGGATGTGTGTACACATGCTGCAACCAGGCCATGACCCTCTTTTTTTTCCCCTCGAGGCAACTTTCATGTTTAATAAACTGCATCTCAACCATAAAAGCACTCCCATTACCTCTGCAGCACTCTGTCTGTTTGTGTCACTATATATATATATATATATATATATGTGTGTTGAGCATGGTGCCGAGGACATATAGATTACACAACAGGTGATTTGGGTTTTTCTAAGCCACTTTCTGTACTCATCCACACAGAGGAGAGGAGAAGAGAGAAGAAAGGAAAGTATTTTAACTCGTCAGTGATTCATAGGGTTGGAGAAGGAAAATGACAATGGGTAGCATAGGCGGACGGAGAAACATATGACAGAGTGAAAAAGAAAACATAAAATTAGATGGAAGACAACGGAGGAAAAAGAAGAAATAAATGAGAGAAATAAGACATGGGAAAAAGGTCAATAAAAGACAAGGAAATGGAGGCGGACAAATAAACATCTTCTTGTTGTTTCAAGAGGACACACACACCTGCTTTTCTCATACACAACTCCTAAAGGTTAATGTGGACTGACCAACGTGCCAGCAAATCTTGGGCCAAACATATGCAGATATCACACAACACTAGAGCTCACACAGACATGAAGAGGTCATATATATATATATATATTCACACACACACACACACACACACACACACAAACACACACACACACACACTACTTGAGTGGTAGTAGTTTGTGTATCACAGGAATACTGACGGATGGAAGCTTTAAACGGGGACAAGTAAGCGTAAGTGCACACATGTATGCGCACATACACACAAAGACACGCACAATGAGGTCTCTGTGGGTGAAGCAGACAGATAGAGCTGCTACAGAGGAAGATTCAGTAGTCAGTGGGGATTCCCGGGCAGAGGATGTCATACTTCACAGTGACAGACGCTTTCTCAGGCCCTCAGATACACACGCCTTGCAGTGTTCTGGGGAGACAGAGTCAGATGGGTGATGAGCCAAGGATCTGCTTCAGGCAAGGAGGGAGAGACAAAAGCATCACATTATGGCCTATTTGTTTTGGGAAATTAATAGACAAATTAGCACACAAAATAAATCGGCTCTAACTCTCGGTATTGGTGTGTCTGATACACTCAAGTTGTACTGAACTAAATGGAATCAAGAGTAACACAGCAAGAGAGAGAGAGAAAGAGACAGAGAAGTAGAAGAGTAAAACAACACAGCTGTCAAATCAAGACAGTCTTAGCGAGTGAAGAAGTGAAGAATTTTAGGATAGTTCTATAGGACCTGCTTTAACAGCACAAAGATTTTAAATATGTAACTGCCTTCCACCAGCAAATGGGAGCAGATACATGAAGTATCCATCTGGAAACGCTGCACATGTGCATTTCACTATTTAATTAATTTACTCCAAATTCTCTTCAGTTTAGAGGCCAAAGGCACAATCGGGGGTGGGGTATGTATACACAGTATATATAATAACCTAGGTCAACGTTTTGACAATGGACCCTTTGACCGTTGGCAGGAATTGAGGACAACAGATTTCGTCGCCATTCTCTGACACAAACACACAGAGAGCAGGGCGGCGACCAAGACAGGAAATAAACAGTTTTGAAACAGAAACAAGATTGATTTATTCAAAATTGGCCCAAACTTTACATTTTATAATTCTAGTTCATTTTTGATGTCCCACAATACTATCACACCAATTATTGGATTGACTGCCAAAGTAAAGAATCTGTCAAGCCACATTGGAATGTAAAGAGCATTTGCATGGTGCTGGTGGTAATCTCTAACCCCCACAGGGACCACTCTGACTTTAAAGCCTCTCTGGGGCAATAACAGGGCTACCAGACTAACTTTTTCACCACGTCCCAAAAAACAATTTTAACTGTCCCGAAGTGAATGTAAACTGTCCCAAAATCAACTTTGTTAGTATCATCTACAGGTGATAGTTGCTAGTGGCATAATAAAAACACCATTAAAATGATGAGGAAATAAATAATTATATTGCTCTATTCAAAGAAATAGGTTTAAAACAAAACCTGTAAACTGTCAAGCAGAATTTAAAACATTAAATAGGACACAATTTAGTAACACAGCAGCTGCTTGTGCACAGACACAAGCAAGTCAAAGAATATTGATAACACTGATGAAAGTCATTCTATTGTAACGTTACTTAAATTGATACATTTTTTATCTTGCTCTCTGCCTGGGTATATGCATGATCTTTGTCATGATCAGATGTTTTTTAAAAGCATATTTATTGTAAAGCACTGACAGATTGCACTCGATTTAAACAGTTTCCCTGGCCCTCGCCGTTAAGCTGAAATGGAGCTGGCCTGGTGTTTAGCTCCGTTAGCTGCAACAGCTAATGTTAACTAGTTCTCTTCCTGCTGATTTCAACATGGATGTGTTGTTCACAATGTAGCGTTATCATGGAAAAATAATATACGTACACACAGCCAGGGTAGCGCCTGGCTAAAATGCTGTGCTCGATCTGAAACCAGCGCGACGTATTTGCAATTTTGAGACTCAGGGGATTGATGGACCGGTACCGCGGGAACAATAACAGCACGTTTGCTAGGTGATTGCTACACATACATACACACATACAAAAATGACATAATACCGTGCCTCACACCATCACCATCTACACTAACATTGCTAATAGTTCAACACGTCCAGCTAACTCAAATCTAAGACTCTTCCATCACAGAACGGGGAAACCAAGGAATCTCTTACCAGACTGCTAATATTACAAGCAGCCAGAGAGGAAATCAATTGGCAGTCATAGGTTACACAATGCACTTGATAGGATAAACAAATTCTATGATGTCCCTCAAATATTAAACACTGTGTTTGCTTGCCTAAGACAAAAACTTGGCCACACACACTTGTCACTCAGCTTATTTAATTCAGCTGACAAAATTCAAGTTATCACCAATTATTTCCACTCTAAAACTATGCCTGAAAAGAGCCAACGAACAGCGGTTTCTAAGGAATTGTCGGCCAATACAAATACAGCCACAGCTCCATCCCATCTTCCCATGACTAGTTTTCAAGTGCAAATATTCAGTTTGATCCCAAATTCAACTGTTGCTTGTTTAATTTAGCCTTCACAACAGATTCACCCTGGGTCTTTTTTTTCTGCAGGTCTGTTATTGATATTTCCAGTATGATTTGCTGCATGCTGGGATGAAAACCCACTACATGCGTACAGCTTCTAACGTCAATCGCGAGGATGGCTACAGCACGTACGACTCACTGCATTTGTGTCCGTGGGGGTTTTCATGTGTGCATTGGTTAAGTGGCACAAGTGACAGATGTGGCAGAAAATCCCTGTTTATTTTTCCTGAGGTGGTCATAGAGCGGAAGTGTGTGTGTGTGTGTGTGTGTGTGTGTGTGTAAATGAGTGTGTACGGTGTGTTTCCAGGCCTTGAGTGCAGTCAAGTGCAGATGCGGGATAACAATAGCCTTTATGTTCATGTAAGATGAGCTCCCACCTGCTGCAGTACGTCATTATGTACTGTATGGATGTGTGTTTGCCTGTCTGTCTGTGCGCCTGCCAGACATCACTGCTAAACCGTAATATCAGACAGGATGTATTAGATCCTATATTTCGCTGCCATCAAAAGTGGTTGTTGTATAGCTTTTTGTTTATTCTGTCACCTTATGAAAAGTTATAAAATGCTCCAACAGGTTTACTATAGTAGAGTCATGCTGTTATTCCTATAACCTCCTATGTTGCACCCCTGTGACACCCTGTGCTGAATCCACTTATACCAACTGCAAACATGGGTTTTTTCAAATTATTTTGCTTTGTGTGGAAAGGGTATAACTGTCACGAAAAGCCTGAACATACAATAACCAGGCTAGAGGAATAAGGCTACATCTGAAAATGCAGGTTTATAACTTTATAAAAATAAGTTTTAAGTAGGAGGTAAGTTTAGTGCATCAGATGCTGGCTAGGCTGACAAAAAATGAAAAACAAGGCACAAGGCTGTGTGACAATGATGCATCAAATCCATACAAATGCAAACCACCTTTATTTTAGAGACCACTTAACAAAGCTGCTTGAAATGAACAGTTGTCTCTCAATCATGGTATGAACTTAATCACACAGACAATTTCAAACTGGCTCTACATATGCTGCTGTGTGAACATCAGTCAGTGATTTTAACCAGATCATTTGTTAGCTGACAATCATTATCTAAAAACAAGATAATGGCATAGTGCTGATCTGATCAATCTGTGCCTTGATATAAATTATGGCAGCGCCATATTGTCACAAGTGTATTCGAAGTAAATGCAAAAAACTGCTACAATCAATGTTTAGCACCTTGCTGTAGAAACATAATGAGACTGCCATAGTGTGTCACACTTGAAAGCTGTTTTTGCAGGTATCTACACAGCAATTAATTTAGCAAGCTCCATACCAAGAGTAAAGACCTGAAATCTGAGTGACAGACAAAGGTACATATTAGAATTTTAAATGGTAACCTAGGCCTTCATATATACAAACAAAATAAAACTTGGCACTGCATGTGTAGATTTCTATGGATTGAAAGTGACATACAGACAGGTGATAAATTAAAGGAAAAACCAACCTTAAGTGTCATAGTAAGGTGTTGGGCCACCACGTGCCGCCAGAACAGCTTCAATGCGACATGGCAATGATTCTACAAGTCTCTGTATCTCCACTGGAGGGATGAACACCTTCTGCCAAAATATATTCCCTCATTTGGGGTTTTGTTGATGGTGGCTGAGAGAGATGTCTAACACGTCAGTTCAATCTCCCATAGATGTTGAGTATGAGATCTGGTGACTGCGAAGGCCATAGCATATGATGAATATAATTTTTCTACTTATCAAACCATTCAGTGACCCCTCGTGCCCAATGGATGAGAGCATTGTCATCCTGGAAGAGACCACTCCCATCAGGATAGAAATCTTATCATAGAAAGGTGATTACTCAACACAACGCTTTTATTGATTTGCAGTAACTCTCCCTCTGATGGGACAGGTGGACCCAAACCATGTCAGCAACATGCACCCCACAGCTTAGCAGCCACCGGATCCCCTCACTGTTGGGCTCGAGCATTCAGGCCTGTACTGTTCTCTTTGGGTACGCCACACATCAGGTATGCAAACTGGTTAGGGGTGAAAAAGGTGAGAAGAATTACAATTATTTCCTAAATTATTACTCTCCATATCCACTCTCTGCTAGAAGCCATGTTTAAGTGTAAAAAGCGTTCATCTTACCCTGTTCTCCCCTGCAGTATAATAATAATACTTTAGAATAAACTCGAGGCAAAAGTTGGATTTAGTTGCTAAACCAGGGTCAGTGTCATTACCCCAAATGTAATTTTGACCAATTTAAGAGAACGCTCGCTTAATATCTTATACCATACAGTGCACCCGAGTGGAAGCATCTGCATTTGTTGTTTCTCCACTCATTTAGTCAGGTTTTTCTTGTAATTTGTCACCCGTCTGTACAGTATATCACTCATACTGTATAATGTTTTGTCTGTTTCTTACACTACAACGCTTTATCTACATGCAGTTGTAGACTACAGCTGCCCTACTCAACCCATCTTGGCTTCCCTGTAATTCAGACAACTGTGTGGCTTTGACCAGATATCTGTAGGTTAGCACAAATTCTTCCAGACATTAACCAAATTTTAATTTGGAAATTGGGCCACTGTGAACTATGATAATATTTTCATTGCCTTATTAAAACAGTCTGGTTATCACACTCATCAGGTTGTGATGGGTTTGTAATTACAGTATATTGATGGAGTACACATTCAAGGAGAAGAATGAACAATCCTCAGAGCACCTTAACACATAACTAGAACTGTAACAAAACGTCTATAGGTAAAAGTCCTACCTGACAATCATGAATATCAAACACATTTAAAAAGAGAGACCATGATAAAAAAAATGAATAGATGGAAGAAGAGTAAAAGGTAGAAAGAAAGAAACAGAAAAGAGAAATGTATAGAGCGAGACAAAAACAGATTACAAGAGAGACAAAGAGCGAGAGACAGACGAAGGGCAAGCAGGGGCCTCGTCTTTGTTGTGGTCAGTGTGGCAGTACGTTGGCTGACATCAAAGTGCAGAGGATGGACAGAGATGAGAGAGGAAAAGTCTGGAAGCCATTTGAAACAACAGGAAGAGCGAGAAAGGGAGAGAAATATAGGACAGGGAGTAAGAGAGGGGAGAGAGGAAGAGACTAAAACAGAGGGAGGAAAAGCGGAGGCAAAAAGGGAGAGTGACTGACAATGGAATATGCTGAAACATCATGTCACATCTGTGCACAGACGCAAACAGTCACACATTCAACACAAGCTGTGAAAATGTTTTTTCAGATGTTGTATAAGAATATACAATCTCTCTAAAAGGCAGTCGGTTATTTTTAACTTGTCTAGTCAAAAGTCGGGTAACAGAGCAGTGCACAGGCTCATCAGTTCTCAACAGATTTCCCCTACAGCAAACTCTGCTGTCAGTTTAGCTCTTGTTAGGCTCTCCAGAGGAAAAACAATCGGACCTGAACATCTGGCTATTGGTGATACGTCTTCTCCAAAAACAATAGTTGTGTAAAATCTGGACCATGACCTCAAGTTGAACCCTTCGCTTGCACCATCCAACTACAACAGCACCAAGCAAATACAAACAAATGTCGATATTCTGGACATTATAACATATATTCAAGAGTCCTACAGTTCTACCATAGTAAAATGTAGATGATGCAAGGTTACTTTAGCGCTGTGATCTTAAATTTAACAGTTAAAAAGGGGTTTTGCTGGTGGTTAATCCAGAGAGAGAGAAGAAAGAAGGGCACACTGAAAGCTGCTCTACCAACTGTGTCTTGAAGAAGTATAATAAGTAATAAGGAAAGTGTGTAATCAATAGTAAAGGAGTTAAAAAATGTGTGTTTACCTACAAAAGTATAAGCATCCAGGAGATGGAGGGGTGTCCCGCTCCATCTCTGGATCGACCTCCAACCAGAGATCACCACAGTGGGAGTTAAATCTTCTTCAGCTCTCCGCTGGCTGGTTAATCCCTGGATTACCCCGCAGCACCCACAAATGCCAACCTGCAAGTCCTACATCTGGCTCCTCTTGAGTGTGTGAACATGTGGCACGTGTGTGTGTTTGTGGACAGCCATTATTTAATTTTGCCAGAGACTTTATACTGTGTGTGGCAAGCTGTGTCTAAGCCTGCACCACCGATTCAAGGATCTTCTTAGTGGACAAGAAGTTTAGGATGTGGAGGTACAGATCAAACAAGGGCATCTGTGCTTTCATTGGTTGCAACACTTCTATAAGTAAATGAGAGGCCTCCCATGACTTGTCTTTTGCTCAGAAATTTTTTAGACCTGAACACTCTGACTACAGTTCAGTCATACTATCATGTGCAAAATTAGCCGTGAAATAGAGCCACAAGCTAACAATGAAATGTTAGATGACAGACGGATGAGCACCATCATCTAATGCTTGCATGAAATAATTGATAAAATACACCAGTATATACCATAGAATAATCGAGTATTCACTGACTTCGTAGCAGTCTGCACAGGCTTAACACCACTGCTCAAACCAGGCCTTACACACACACACACAAATCTAAACTTAGCTATTTTCTTATTAACTTTACTGTCTCATGCTATCAAGAGCAAATCGGTCTCTGACAGATCTAGTTTTATTAAGCGGAGAAACTCTCAGCATTGAGTAGAGCCAGCTGGAGTCGTGTTATTACATGTGAGGATCAACAAGTATCTTATTCTAAAACTGAAATGTATGCAAAGACAAATGCGCAAGAGAGGTTTAAGAACTGCGCTTCCTTTAATCAGTCATCTCTCCCTTTTCCTCCCTTGCATTTTCACTCCCTAACACTGTGCCATAGCCAGGGCTGCATTTCCATCCTGGGCAGTCTGCACAGAGGCGTGAGAGAGGGCGGCTGCATGTATACACACACACATTCACAGTCCAAATCAGATGCAGTTCAATGGCAATATCCCTCCACGTCTTGGAGTGCTAAAGCCCTTTCCCACTCTTTCTCCCTATTTTTCCTCTCACTTTTCCCCCCTCTTTCTCTGTCCCTCCCGACCCGTCTCTTTTCTTCCTCATGGGACCAGGTCGACCTCTAGAACCAGGCCAGGCCTCTTTCGCAGGAACGAGCCCTGTGGGAACTGACTTGTGGATTCTGGCTGCGTAATGACTGCTCTCCATCAATGAATGGAGGGGACCATGGCAGGACTGAGTGAATAGTGACTAGGGGGAATTGAGGTGGAATAAACAGGAATTAACTTATCTAGGCACACTGAGCTTTGTTATTCTTTGTCATGTGATAAGGGACACAACTTGGATCTCATTCAAGCAGTTTAGTTTCACTGTTTTATCGTCATTACTGAGTAGCACTGTTTATGCACAAACACTCATAACCAGTGTGGTGCCAGCCTGAGCCAAAAACTGTCCATCAACAGACAAGCCAAGTGTGTATGTGCCCATGCACACACACAGGTCCTTGAGAAGCACTTGAGCATAGTAACACTCACTCAACATGATAGCTTGCTACAGATGAAAGATCACTGGGCAAAGACATACATCTATAAATAACTTGACAGATGTGGGGAGGAATGCAGAGGGAGTTTGCATTTGTGTGTATGAGAGGAAGATTGACTGTGGACGTTAGCAGGTCAGCTGCAAACGTGTAGAATCCAGATTGTCTTTTTAGCTCAGTGTGTGTGCATGTCTCTATTTCAGAGCCCCACAGCAGCAGGTCGCTAGTGGGCATCAAGATATCTGACAGGGAGGCCCCAAGTCTCTTCTAACTCCAATTAACCTTCACTAGTTTGACCTACATTCAACATTAAAGTAGCGTACTCCCTATTCAACCCAATGCTATACTTGGCAGAGGAGGCACACTTCACGTAAAAGTCCAAGTTTGACAGTGTCAGAAATAGGACTATGCCTACAGCCCATGTGTAAAGGAGAATATACAATAACCAATCAGAATGTGACATGAAATCATGCATAATACACTGGCAAACTAGTGTAATGCTACAATGCTAAAAAATATTTCCTTCAAACTCTGAATATCATGTTGCCCTCTTTTTACCTGGCTGCGACCAGGTCCATACGCTCCAGCTCCTCTTTTAAGATTTATCAATGTATAGAAGAGTCAAAACTATGGCCAAAGCTTGTTTAGTGTTTTGCTATTTCCCAAACATAAGAGCACCGCCAATGGATGACGCAAATTTTCTATTTACATTGTAGCTCACCGATTCAACAGGCATTCACTGCACAATCTGACATGTCTCAAAATTATTATCATATAGTCTGGCTTAGATTGGGGCCAAGACTAAATTATTCAGGATCCTAAATCCTAGAGATTACTGTAAATGCTGCTCCTTTTCACTACTATGGACACAATACCTGGGTCATCCAGAGTTTACCTGAAAGCTTTAACTTTAGCATGAGTTACAGCTCAGCATTTTCTAGAAGCGCTGCCTGTTAAGCAGACAAAGTTGTTTTATTTGGACATTAACTGTAACACTTCTCCTCTTAGCTGCATATGGTCATCAACTCCTACAATCCTCTGCTCATATTCACAGACAGCAAGATGTTGTTGCCATGGATGCATTTTGGGACTGTAGTGTACATGGTCTACTCTTGTTTCTACTTCCAGTGTCTGTCTGAATAAACAGCCTTCTTAATGTCATTAATACATCAGGGTGCCGCAGTAGCACTCTACTAGCTAGCTGTAGCTGGGCTGACCCTTGTTGGCCTGCAGCAGAAACCCAAGCCAGCAAAACTAGACTTTGTTTAAACTCTTGACTCTGTAGTGTCCGGTGTTCCCCTCTGAACCTGGAGAGAATGACCTCCAGCCTGGTGACCGGTGTCAAAGCACAAATGTATTAACAGTGGCATGAGAGTCAAAATATACATATAGAGGAAGATCACATTCATGTCCCTGTTCAAACCGCCCCTGATGATTATTTTGACTTCATATGTACACAGGGAGACAAACAGCAACAATACACACACACACTCAGTCACTAAGCTCTTCACTCAGCATATAGGGGCCCCTATTTTTGCCCCTCAACAGTAATATGATCCATCTCTGAACGGAGGTTAGAGTAGGAATCCTGACCCACAGTAGTTGAAGACAACAGAGTGAGCAGTCATGGTTAAATGTTCACACGCAAACTATGAGATGATATAATTATGTAATCCATTCCTTTGGGCCTGGTCAAACACTGCAAAGGCAATAGGTCATGAGATTTCATCAAATTTGAGGTTAAAGCCAAATATTAGACATACAACAAGAAACAGTGGGGTGTGTTGATTACTACTTTGTAAACCTGTGAGTAAAAGGAGGCCGCAAAATACTATTACATGTCTGTGGATGATTTTTTTCTGTATTACACATTAATTTTCATGCAAATACCCATTCAAAACAACTCCACCAGCTGTTCCGTATTATGACATATTCAAATCCATTACTCTCTTCCTGGAGAGGCGCTTCAAGGAGCATTTTTTAAAAGACAGGTGTTTGTTTGGAAAGAGTTAGAGTGACAGATCTGAAGTCAGTGCTTCTATAAACCCAGTGCTGGCCTTGGGACTATGTGGGAGCTTGCAACTACAGTTGACTAAGTAACAACGCATTCCAGCCTACTCTCTCACACCTCCACTGAATGACTGAGTGAATGGCTTAAATGGGTCTAACCTTTAAAAAGGAACTCCCAGCCCCACCTAGGACTGCATCAAAACTTCAACAGGCACAGATAATAGGAGCAGTCGAGGCATGACACGTGATAACACAGGGAATTAGTTAAATGTCTGCTTGCTGTCATGTGCAGGTACCCCCTCAACACAGCTCATTATCAGTCTGTGTGTTTGCGTGTTCAATCCATTACTCATCATACATCACATTCACTTGTGTCTGGGAACTGTCTGCTTGGCTTATCATTTCCCTGCAACCAGTTTTTTGAATCTGTGTGCGGGTGTGTTCCTGTACAGCCACCTTTGCGAGGACCAATTTGCGTTTTAGACCTTGGGAGTGAGGACATTTTTGGAAAGTGAGGACATTTTGGCCGGTCCTCACTTTTCAAGACACCTTCAAGGGGCTGTTTGAAGGTTAAGACTTGGTTTTAGGGTAAATGTTGCAATTAGATTATGGTTAGGCAAATAGTTGTGATGGTTAAGGTTACCGTAAGGGGCTGCATTATGTCAATGAGAGTCCTCTCAAGTATAGATGTACCAGGTTATGTGTGTGTGGGTATGTGAGAGAGAGCAAGAGTGAGTCACAGTGAATAGATAGGAAGCAGGACATTAAAAAGGAAACAAAAGCTAATGACTCAAAACTTAAATCCTCCTCCTTTACCAATGTTCAGAGGAATTTGGGCTCGTCTTCTGAATCCTACTTTGGAACATATTTCAAGATGCAAATTCTATAGATAAAGATGCCATGCAGGGAGTCAATGGAAAACATGACCCCTTATAACTTATAAAGATTAAACCCTAAATGGACTGCATTTATATAGCGTTTTTCTACCCCCCCGCCACAGCCAACATTAGTACCACATATACAACCTATTAAATAGCAAGCAGTGATATATCGTAGCAGATATGCACTCACTCAAAGGCTCGACTACAGGTCTGTATCTGAGCAAACAAAATGACAGGCCTCTCTCATTCTTTACGTAGCTGGTACAGTCACGATAGTATGTGCCAAAGTCTGAGTTAATATATAACCGCTGTGTGTGAGACTACAGGAAGTAGCTTTACAAGGGCAGCAAAACAAATCACAAAACAACTAAAGTCAGCGCTGGCTCCAGCAAAGGAAATTGATTTTCCATTTATCTTTGAGTTGACCGGCTTTGTTTACATGCATGGAAACCGCAAGAAGAAATGGGGGGATGGCTTGTAAGGCCTCCTGTGATCTCGGTGTACTTTGAAGACCTAAACACAGATGGTGAGTGCACTGATTGGAAATTAGTTTTTTCTGATAGGACTCCTATTATCATAAGTCCGAATCAAGACAAACACAGCCACGCGTCAGGAGACAACCGTCACTCCTCCCTGGTTATTTTAATGGACAAAATGCGACCGTCACCTTGGACCTGACCAGCATCGCTACACACCAATGACTATATCATTATGACAGAGCAGCACAAGTCCAAAATAAAGAGACATCTCCCGATACAGAATAAATAAAAGTCTGACTTCTCACATGAAAACTTTATATATTTTACCACATTTCTGTCTGAAATTAATTCATATCTGTCTGTGGTGAGAAATCATGGTACACCAGTGGCAGAGGTGCCATGTATGTGCATGCATAATATACAGTATATTACATGTCTCTGGCTCTCAATTAGAAGTTTATAGTGACTCCTCTGGTTTTACTGCAATATTACTACAGTATTGCCATGGGGTAGAAGTGCAGAGCTAGACCCTAGCTCTGACACTACAAACAAAGTCACCAGCGCTGCAAACTTACGGATTTTGATTTTCTTGGGATCAAACTTGTGGACTTCACCCTGCAGACTTTGCAGCCGCCCCTGAATCCTGCAGGATCTCCTGAAAACCATCCCTGCCTCCACCTCGATGCCGAGGAAGATGTCGCTGGCATGTCGAGAAAGGTCGGAAAGTTGGTGAATTATGTTGGTCAGTGTGTGGCAGCCGACCTCATCCAGTGACGAGAACAAAACGGGTCTTCGCAGTTTGCGGCTCCCGGTTTCTTCCCCCGGCATCCAGCCATCCCTCGCCGATAACCTACTAACCCGCCGCGGCTCAATGCTCCTCTGATGAAAGGGCATATTTATTTCATACCAATAACTCCAGCGGGACCGGGAACTGTTCACGCAAAAACCTTACAGCTTCAAAACAAATCCAAGACGCGCTGCCTTCCCGTGGCTGCTATTATTTGCGAGGCAGCATAATCCTTCAATCCCGCCATATTTTTGTTTTTCAAAGCAGGGGACTTTGTGCTGCCGTACACTGGAGACGTTGCCTCCCAAAGCCTATTCAAATTCAACCAGACACGGTGCAGGCTGGAGGGAGAAAAGGAAAAGTAGGAAAAAGTACAAATAAAAACCCGGAAAATACTACAACAACCTGTAGCCACTGGAACCGGAGCCACACACACACACGCACGCAGAGGAGAGTTTACCTGCCTCCCTTCGAAGTCAGGGGAGCGGTCTGACGGAACACCCGGACCGGGTTTCTTCCAAACGGAACCGGAGAGGCTCAGGCTGCCAACAACAAACTGAGAAGTTAGAAGAAAATACAGTGTCAGCTGAGCTCGAGACACTATTTTATCATGCTCTATGAACAACTATGTCTTAAGAGTAACGAGTTAACATTAACATTTACTCCTTATGGTATGATGCTAGGCCAATACCCGACCTTTAACTTCCAATTTGGCAAGGTAACGTACTCCAATGTTATATCTTTTAAACTGAATTGAGTAATAGCCCTTTCCACATTAAATAGCCTAATAACTTAAGGCATTAAAACTGTTCCGTTCTATCAACCCCTTACTGCATCCCTAAAACCCATGATACTAGCACTTACTTATTTTAAGATAGCCAGAGAAATACGGACGTTAAAGTTAAATGTTCGTGTAATTATAACCTTAAAGAAATAAATTAGCTACCCTAGCGTTAGCCTAGCTGGTTGGGTTGTTTAGCTATAACGGTAGCTAGGTAACGTTAGCTTAAGAGTTAATAGTTAAGTTAACGTTACAACAAACGTTAAAAGCAAACAATAAAAAAAAAATCCTCAGGGTGTGGGCATTAATGTTACCTGGTGACTCTTGAACTGCTTAGGAAAGTTGTTTTCAGATATTTTAGTAAGGACCCAAACGGCTATTAACAAGTTAAGTTAACGTTAAAGGTAACTTTCACATAAATGCGTAACGTTATGTCAGTTGGCGTTGGCCTACAATTTTTCGTTAGCGCATTAATTTAAAAACAAATGCTATTTTAGTTGTTAGCTCGTACTTTTTAATAATCCCTGGACAACACATTTTCTGAACACTTGCCTCTGATTTATCTCCTCTCTGTGTGTACAAGCCAACTGTGTTCAGTCCACCGCCGTTGCTCTTTAAATTCCACAGAGCAAACTCTCATCATTGATGGCATACCTTTTGCCCAGTTCAGGTTTAGCTCGGTGGGTGCTTTTGAAAGTCTGGCTAACTCTATCCAGTTGACAAAACGTGTCTCTAGTATGTAATGTGCCCCCTGGTGTCTTCAAGTGAATACAGCAACTTCAAGGGTGCCTCTATGTGCCATTAAATCCAGGCAAGCATTGCCACTGACAAAGTTCTCTCATTACTCAACTAATTGGAGATCTTCAAATTCCTGTCGGTATCTACTCTGTGGCAACAGTTGAACAAGTTACTCAATATTAGTTTAAAAAGGCTGACACAGCCGTCCTCTGGAGTGCTGGCTGCTGCGTGCACCATGGAAAACATAGATTGTCCTGTAACACATGAGTAACATCCGCGTTTGTCCTTCCCTCAGCACAAAATGTGTTTGACAGGAAAGGAGCGTGAGGATGACACGTCGCTGGAGAGGGGAACAAGCTAATGCTGTTGTTGTTCCAAGGCCAGCTTTGGTGTCCTCACATTCCCAACATCGCCTCCGCCTTCTGTTTAAGTTTAATCTTCTGAAAATAAAAAAAGGTTAGCAGGTTTAAGACCTTCTGACTTGTCACAGCACAGGTGGAGCTAATGAAACTAATGTTGGCTCACTACCCTTTAAATGCCCCAGGAAGCGGCCAGGAAGCCAGGAATGCATTCTTATTTAATGTTATTGATTACACCTGTGGTTTTTGTCAAAATGTCTCCTGAGAAAAATGTTGCTCTACTGGGAGCAACATTAGTAATTCTTTTTTTCCCCTATCTCTTTTGAGGCAGTGAATGAATGAGAGGGACTGGAGCTTAAGGACACAAAGCATTAAAGCTTGATCATATACAGTTAAAATGATGAAAATACAAAAGCAGACATATTATGCAAATCTAGAGATGAACATAAGTTTAATTAAGATTAAATATATGCCCAAAAAAAGATCTTGCAACTCATAAGAGATTCAAACAAGTCAAAACAATACGAAAAGATGAGCTTTTCTGTCTGTCATGTCAATAGAGTCATACAATTGTATACTTCATACGAAGTTTAGACTTTCATTCGGGGTAAAACGTATACATGTATCTCTTTCACCATATTTTACAGTGCATTGATTCTCAAAACCCATAGCCTTCTTCCACATCTAAAAACCCATACATAAACTCATTTCTAGAATTATTTACATACAAGGCTTGAACAAGTCCGCTCAAACCATTTGGTGAGCAATAAGAAACTTAAGAAAAACAAGCATCACACATCAGAACATATGGGAACTTTCTTAAACTTTAGGGCTCAGTTGAGCCATAAGTGGTGACATTTTGATACACAAATCACTGAATGGACATGAGGCAGGAGGGGCCTCTAATTAAATAATATGATGAATCAACACCCAGCAAGGACATTGGAGGATTATTCAACTTGAAAGTTATTCCGCCTCTGTCTTTAAAGTTTGGATGCATACACACATAAAAACGTACAAATTCAGCTCAGTAAGTGATCAAGTGAAACCAAACGTCTCTACTGCTGAACACATTGCTCATAATGCACCTAGGTGGTTGGTACACAAAGCAAGCATATGCAATGTGAAACTGAACAACACTTAATCTAAATCATAGCAACATGATTAACTTAATAAAGAAAGCTGAATACACTTAGATGTCACAACTGTGTTAGTCAGCAACCACGTCAACTAGGACACAAATATAAGTCTACGTCATCTCAGTATATTCACAAAACCTTATTTGAGAGATGCCAATTTGAGTTAATTCATACCAGGATGAAAAGAAAACAACAACTGCAACACTGTATTTTGTGTAATGGATTTTTGATTTCTGAGAGCTGCAGAGATGTAACAGTGCGTCATGACCTCCAAAACATTTTTATTGTAAGGTGTACTTATGTGTCAGAACTGAGTACAGCATCTCCAAACACAGAAAGATAAACACAAAAACCTCCCAGGCAATATTATTATAACATCTATCTTAATACTAACTCCTTTTTCTTAATTCTTTCATAAAAAAACAAACAACTGATGAGCAAAAGACACGTGGAATAATATTAGACACAGGGACACTGCTGTAAAGAAGCAGAGGCAACTGCTTGAAGGTGGAAACAGCATCACAGAGATAAAAACAAAAAAAAATCTCTGTAGGAGAAAGGGAGGACAAATATTTATGTAATTTAAACTTCTTATTCTGTATCACACACTGAGATGCTTGAGTTTATAAAGCCAGAAGGCTCGCAAACCACGTTTTTCCGCTCACTCGTGACTTCATTAGAGTTCACCCTAAACCAAGTAATCACTTCTTGCCCGTCCTTCATAAACCTTGCCAGTAGACTCCATTTTTAAAATACCTACTCCTGGTGCGTTCTATCAATCAGACTGTATCAAGAAATAAAGCAAAAAGGACAGACCTTTTGTGGGGGAGTATGGCAAAAAGAGCACTGATTCCACTACACATCCTGTCAGATCTTCATATATGCATGTAGCTAGGAAAGAGATTAACGGACTACTGTTTAACAACAAAAAAAAGATGATTACATTGGTGTACACTGGTGTTTTTAATGTGTGTGTCAGACTTGGCAAAGACCAGAAGCTCTCAGTGGAACAGAGGCATAGTGTTAAGTACATTTGCAATATAAATTTGATTTTCAACATTGTGTTCTTGTCGGATAAACAACCACTATTACCACCAAACAGGAAACGTTGGCTCGCAGAGTGCTGGACTCGCCGGGTTTCTGTTCATGGTTATGAAAGCGTCACTCAGGGCAGAAGCAGCCACAAGGCCACGTTGGACAGTGTTGGGCTTGGGTGGTGACAGAAGAGGAGCCCAGGGTGAAAAGTGGTGAAGTACAATATGAGAGCAAAGTCCTACAGCTTGGTCTATGTGAGCGCAGCAAGGACAGGTGGTGAAAATACAACAGGAATACACACTCCTAATCCAAGGGCTTGATGACAGGCTCTAGCATGGGACACGCATACACATTAGTCCAATCTCCAAACTTGGGCTCCAGATGTGTCTCTTTGTCACCCTCTGGTGGTGTTGTCCAGAATAGATCTGGTATCACTTTCTCCCTCACACTCGCACATACACATACAGGCTGCCATCGCACAAATCTCCACCTACGTATACACACACAAACACACACACACACACACTCCTTGGCTCCCCCTGTGTCTGTATTCAGGCTTATCTGGTGTAGTAGACTCTGTAGTAAACACTTTTGGAGCGCCAGAGCGAATAGGAGTTGTCAAACTTGAGCAGGTAGACTCCGCGGCCGGGGTACTGGTGGCTGCCGGCGTACACCTCCTCATGACAGTCCCGTCGGTACACCGGCACAATCTCATCCACCTGGGGCTTCCCTGCCTCCTTCTTCGCCTTCTCCTCCTCATTGGGAGGATCACCTGTGGACACAAGAACAATGTAACAATTTGCGGAGAGAATCACCGCAGAGTCTCATCATTTTGAATGCAACACACACAGGCTTCTTTTAAACAGCTTCACGATAATTATGCAATGCTATCGTTAACCTTAATATTATGGAGTTGTAATTGTGCCTCAATCCTGAGCACACACGGACATTTTGAGCACTAAAAGATTGTTTTTACAAGCACATAAATTATATTTTGTAGAAAAATGATAAATCACAAATAATTGAATTGAGCAAATCTATTCTAAGCTTAATATTGTTTTTTCTTTGCTCAAAATTTCCCATTGTGCACCCAGGACTAAGGTACAAATATAACGCCATATAATCTGGCCTAACATTACACTATCGTAAACCCCTTTAGGTATCAGAGTCTCTTACTTACAGGGTCAAATTTGGAACAAAACCTGAAGACTACCAAATAAATACATTTTATGACAAAGTGTGACCCAATTTCCTGTGCAAAGCACACAGTGTTGTTACACTAAATATAAATACACAACTAGTTATTCATCTCTGCATAGGCCGAAGAGTGAAGCAACAGAAATAAAATCAAGAAAACAGACATTCCTATTCGAAGCAACTGCTTCTTTGGCAGGGACGGAAGATTAAATAGCCTTAACAAGACTTAACGTCATTAAATAACAATAGTATGTAACATATAGTATCCATAGCAAATGGCTGTGAACCTCTGATCAAATCATGAC
The DNA here is from genome assembly GCA_011952105.1 of Coreoperca whiteheadi. NCBI lineage: Eukaryota > Metazoa > Chordata > Actinopteri > Centrarchiformes > Sinipercidae > Coreoperca > Coreoperca whiteheadi. Next base: position 14,744,978 of record CM022481.1, on the reverse strand, counting down.
ACATCTATACCATTTTTTATGTAATTGTAAAATCAGAAACACTGCAGGTTTATTCACAAAGACTTCCCGCCCACACCTCACCTTCATCATCCTCGTCCTCATCGCTGGACTCCGACACGTGCACGCTGACCGAAGCAGAGGCAGCATCCGTCCACTCGAAGAAGACCCCGAAGCCGATGTCATAATAGTCCGTGGCAAACTCCCAAAACAGGTAAGCGCCCTCCTCGTGGGTGGGCACACGCACTGTCACCACCTCGCCACGCCCCACTGTGATCACGCTGTCTGCGTCCTGCCTGATTTTCTCCTTGAAGTCCTTGATCTGTGGCCGTGTCCACATGGAGGGAGCAGCAATGACCGGTGGGGAGTCTGCTGTGATCAAAGGACAAGAGACTTTTCACAATATGATAGGTTGTAAAAACCTGCCAAAACAATCTGCTAATGCAGGTTTCCTATTAGGAAAGACATTTTTATTTCCTAATCGGTGATTTTCTACCAGCCTCCACAGACTGAATGTGCCACCTATGTCGTCGCTTTATGCATGCATGTGACCAATGGCAAAAAGTTGTTTGCTGCACAACCAGCTATCCATCTATCTTTCCTCAAAACATGATTTTGAGAGTGAGCAGCCAGCCACAGTGGATTATTTTGGTCCAGGATGTGTGTTTTGGAATCAGACCACGGCCTTGTTCACTTCTGGTGTGAGTGCTGACTCTTCTGTAAGCAGACTGTGTGGTTGGATGATAGCTAAAGCAGCAGACTAACATGTATCACTTGTTCCAGCTCTTCCCCTCCCTGCCCTCCAGGTAACATCAACACAGACACAGCAAGTAAGAATCAGTTTCAATATAAATTTTTGTTAGACAGAGAGCTTCACTCCTCTGCCCCGTAGCCATTTAAGCCGCAATAAGGAAACTCCAGTGCGTCATGTTTTTTTCGTTAAATGAGTCAAACACTTTGAAGGCCCACCAACCTAATAAAGGCCCGTTCTCTGAGACCTCCTCTGCCGGCTCAGGCTCCGGCTCCCGGTCCATGATCTCTGAGTACGAGTCTGACTGGCCTCCATTGACTGTGGGGGCTTCCTCCCCAGCAGGTGGTGAAGCTGCACACAATGGTCCCGCTGCTGAGGCGGGGATGGGTTCGCCACTGTTGAAGCTGCTAGATTCCAGGGTGCCCTGCACCATCAAATCAGCCTGCTGCTGCTGCTTCTGTAAGGCCGCCTGGGACGAAAGGAAGACCACACTGAGTCAAGGCATTGAAAAACAAACTAGGGACATAAACCAATGTTAGGTTTCTACAACGCTGTTGGAAGAAGCACAGACTCCTGCTGTCATATGAATTACATGTATATGCATGTAAGGTGCTCCACCATGATGGTTAAAATCGACTGGATCAGAAGATTTTGACCATGACAACGGCTGCGCTTGCAGATGCTGCGGCCAGTAGCTCCTTCAAACGCCGCAAGCAACATTCTTGTTTTTCATCTGTAATTTATTTTTTTCCATTTTCTGGCTTCATTGCTGAAACTTTCTTGTCATTGGAAAAAGAAGCCGCTGTTTGGATTAAAGAGCAGCAGACCATGAACCAGATCAACCGGATCAGGCAGGCACGACGGTGGCTGCTGTGATCGCCCCGGAGGAGAGGAAACACAGCCGGGATAGGAGCCATGCCGGCCCAGCTTAGACTTAAGGCTGCTCCTTGCAAACCTCCGGTCCGGACGAAATGGGACTCAGGCTGGCCAGGAAACAGGAATCAGAGACTGCTGTGCCCACATCTTTACAGAGACCTGCTCCATCAACATCCCGGATCAAGCCCCCGACGGGCGGACCGTGTTCCGAGCTGACGGAGCCCAAGACTCCGGCAAGATGAAAGGAGGAGGACTCTGTGTTTACATCGACGACGCTGGGTGCTCAAATACAAGCACTCACAAATGTCGAACTTTTTATGTCAAGCTGGAAACCAGGTTGTCCTCACCATCTCTATCTGCTGTTTACATTCCACCAGACGCATATTCAAAATGCGCTGCAGAATTATTTCCTGGGTGTAGGCTATGTATAACTATATAAATAATTATTTTATATGTTACCCTATTTAAATATGAATTTCATTATCTGTTATGTTCTATATGTGTAGCATGAAGGGACTACTAACCTTCGTTTCATTTACAACTTTGTGTTGTAAAATTATAAATAATATCTTATACAATTGTTATCCTTGCACAATACTGCACTCATCACAATGCACCTGTTGTACTTGTTGACTGTTTATATTGTGAACAGTCTCTGATGGCCCTTTTCTGCATACCAAATGCTTTACGGTGTACCTCATCATGAAGTGTGTAAATAGATATAGGTCTGGATGTTTGACTATTTGTGTCATGGATGTTTTTGGTCTAAATCTACATTATTTTCATTGCAAAGTGTCATCACATCAGAGTAATATTAATACCTGCACAAAGGTAAGCCTTTTACATGTAAACCTAAATAGTTTTTATTGAAAAAGTCTGAATGGGTTATTCAGGCCCCAGTCAGACTTATTTTTCAATAAAAATCTTTGCAAGAATTTGGGCTTGGCCAATGACTATTTTCAATATATTGTGGGTCTTTGAAAGAAAATGTTTCCAATACCTAAGTTTAATACCTTCCTTTTAACTGCAAAATCTAAAAATAAAGATCACTCAATGAAAGTCTATCCCTCCCTGTTAGTGTTACACATTACCTGTTGCTGGGCCAGCTGGACCTGGTAGAGCTGCTGCATGTACTGCTGGTAGTGCTGCTCCTGGAGCTGACGGATGAGGCCCAGCTGTTGCTCTGGGCTGTTGGGGTATTGCTGAGCAGCATACTGTTGGAACTGCACTGCTGTCTGCGCATTCAATGCCGCCATTATCTGTTGTCTGGAAAATAGAACACAGGGGCAGAGTTGGTGAGGAAGGAAAATCAGGAAACGGAGAGAGGAAATGGTGGACAGTGGAAAGTTATAGGGTTTTAACTGAGAGAAGAGTGGAAGTGAGTAAGGAGATTGTCCTTTTCTGAACCAGGATTCAGTCAAGGATTGACCCCACTAAAGTGCCCTGCTTGACAATGACTCTGTCACAGCTGCAGAGATGAAAAGACAATACCCCTGTAAATGTCAACGTCAGGGGAGGGTGATGATCAACGTAGAAGTCGCGCTGAAGTCAAATCGACATATTGCAAGTCCGAGCACACCACGCAAACACACAGTGATACAGACACACATACTTCTGCTGCTCAACCCGTAGCCTCTCCTCCTCCGCCTGCCTCCTTTCCTCTTCCTCTCTCCTCAGCCTTTCCTCCTCCTCAAGCCTCCGTCTCTCCTCCTCCTGTCTTTGTCGCTCCCTCTCCTCGTCCTCCTGCCGCTGACGCTCCTCTTCTTCTTTCCTGGGGAGGAGAAACGTAATGAAGGATATTATAAATTATACAAATGGTAAAAATCATTCAAAAAAATAATAATAAAAAAGGTGCTGCTTCACAGTTCTGCTGGCTGCATATTGGACAAACTGAAACAGGGTCTGTATTTAGAAACTGTGGCGGAGGGATCTCCCTCAGGAGAATTCAAGTCAAGCACTTTACCTTTTCCTCTCCTGCTCCTCCCTTTCGATCTTGTGTGAGGTGATGTAGGGAGCAAAGAGGTTACAGCACTTGTTCAGCAGCTTGACAAACTCCACCATGGCATCCTCCCGCTCCATGTTGCCCAGGGAGGCCCACTCTTTTCTGCACACACAGACAGAATGGAGGTGAAGATAGAAATAATATAGGCAGCTGGACAAATTGTGCTCAGCCATCGAGTTTTTTTTTTTTTACTTCTTTTTAGGTGACATGTCATTGTTTTACAAAAGCATTTTAATAAACAACCGTTGTTTCTTTCGAACATCATAAAAAGAAAAACAACGAAAGTGACATTTTTACAATCATAACCAGTTTTATCATTAAATTGTGCACTTTGTGAAATTTGTGCAATTAGTGCACCTTTAATACATTTGAAATACTAAGTGTGTGTGGCAGTGAAACAGGCTTATATCTTGTGTCAAAGGTTTTCACACATTTCTAATGCGTAAAGGAGTGACAAGCACACCACAAGTGTTGAATGGACTAAATTAACACTTCAGTGAATGGAGAGGCGTGAGTGCGCATTTCCTGAAAAACAGCGAAAAGGCTGGAACAAGAGCTCAAAGGTCACACGCACGGGCACACACAGACGTCCGCTGGGGTTACCTGCGGTCGTTGCCCAGGACATCAAAGAAGCCGACCTCCGGTGAAGCATCGGGATTATAAGGGCCCAGTAACACCTGTTTGTGCAGAGCCACCAGTCGAAGCTTCTCCTCATAGGTCGGGTGAAAGGCCTTGCCATCTTTATCTGTGAGCAGCAATCGGGAAGCTTTGAGTTTGCATTCATTTGTCTTTTATGTCCAACAGTAAAAAAAAAGGGCTTGAGCGCATTACAATACACCTTTGTGTCTTAGTACAACATGGTAGTAGAAACAGTAGTAGCATAGAGGGTATCATATTCTTGTTCCAAGATTTATAGAGTGTATAACAATTACCCTGTTGATAGTAGCTGCTCTCCTTTTCAAAAATCATCAACACTCCATAACTGAATAACTTTCTTCCAAATGAAACATATTTGAACCAGGGTGAGGCAAGAATCAGATTTATATATATACAAGTTACACAATTAGACCTAACCCTAGATCACTAGAAATACAAAGCACAGATTGCTATCGCACAGAGTGGCAACCAGGCCCAAACCTGTTTGCACAGTCATCATAAGTGCTTTGTTCTAATAAAACCAGCACGAATTTCCTTAACCTTGCGTTAAAGGCAAGGTGAGCTGCAGAGGGCAGCAGGACATACACATGTACATTTATTGGATTCATTTCTTCAAAGGCTGACAAGTTGATCTGACAACACTTTGCTATTTTGACTTGCTACTTCTTTACAAGTATTACTTAATGAGAGTGACAGAACTCAAATGAGGCGTTAAAGGCTTTGCTATTTGAATAGATGTTGTCTTGTGAGCGCAAAGTATGCAATGTTTAGGTGATGGCACCGGTGTCACTGGTGTCTTACAAAGGTGATGCTATGAATTCAGACTTGCCAGGCAAAATAGCCTTCCAGCTTTTATGCATAGAAAACACAAGTAATGCACTTGACTGTTTTTTTTATTGGACTTCCTGTTGGGGTTGCGGCAGCAAGGGAGTGGTATTGATATGAGGAGGCAGTCGGGCTGTACATGCAGGCTAGTGGTCACACAACCCTGTAAGCGCCGAAAACGTGGCATTAGGCAGCACTGTGAACTCGTTTCAAAGACATCGAGCTGTGACTATGGGACAGTTTTATCCTGAGAACTAACTTACTAATTCCTCCAGCCCAGCAGGATCCGGCCAGTGTGTCATTCATCAGAGAAAGACCTGTGTAAGGAGCTGACATGCAGGCTTCTTCAGCCGCAGCTGTGGCAGGGCAGGGCGCGCTTGAAGCCCCCAAACAAATCAATATGAGCCACCATTCGGTTACGATGGATCGCTTCTTACATTAGCTGATGGAGCTGTCGCATGACTTACAGGCTCATGACAAGCCAGGTTATTCTGGCCAAAGCCCAAGACAGGCACAGAGAAGGTCGACAGCCGGATGAGAATGTTCTCAGGCCGCACACAGAAACAGACGGACCACTCGGAAGTCCCGTGCTGGTTGTACCCTTTAACAGCCAGCTAAGAGCTAGCTGGCGCTGTTGGCTACTCGTTAGCCATGTAGCTACTGTAATGTTGCGGCTGACAGCAGCAGCCCCGGCGGTGACAGCTAACAGCTAACAGCTACCAGCTAACGTTAGCGAGCTGCTAACCTCAGCCAGCCAGCGAGCGAATGAATCGGCTCCTACTTTAACGCTAGCTGCTTCTGTGCGTTGAAGCCGTGTGCTTCTAACAGACGTGAAGTACCTTTGAAAAATTTAAGGCCCATTCCGTACAGCTCTTGCAAAGGAAAGCCCCATTTCCTCTCTATCGCAGATTTGCCAGTCTCTTCATCTTCGCCTCCGTCGGCACACGGCGTCTCCGTCCCGGGCTCCGCGGGTTTGGGCTCCGGCTCTTCGACCTGGCCCTGCTCGCCCTCCGGGTCGGGACTGAGGGTGAGGCCATCGATGGAAACTTCGAGCCGGCTGGAAGTAGCACTGTCGAGGTCGCCGCTCTGAACCTCTGTCGCCATCATGCAGACTGTCAGCTGAAGCGGCCACGTACCTATTTCCGTTTAGACTTGGCGGAAGTTCCGGGAGATGCCCCCCCGATGTAAATAATGACGACGCTTTAACCGATAAGAGAAACATTTACAGAAATGACGGTTTTGTATTAAACTGAATATTTTCCAAAGTTCGTTATTTTGAGAACAACGTGATAAATACAAGCTTTTTATTTGTAATTATTTTTCCCTCTTCGTATTTATAATTCTCATTCTTTTCAGTTTTATTATAACTTTTAACGATACACCCCTATTATATGGAAACGTAATAGTAAACAAGCAAAAGGAACCAGCAATCATTTTAGTATGGTTGTGATGGAAGACGCCTCGAGACACACGCACGTCACGTCTTCAAACGTGACGTCCTATGTTCTTTTTACGGCATTTATATCATTAAAAAGATATTTAGAAAAATGACAGATGTTGAAGAAGCCAATAATTATTTCAATGTTTAATATGACGACCAAAAATAAGCAAAACGAAAACACAGGAGCCTGTCAATTTTGTTACAGGCCAAAGGTGGCAACACTGATTTAAAACTAAAACTCACTGTCATTTAAATCAGCTTTTGCTTTATATTTATTTTGGGGATATTTGTCTTGGAGCCAGATGAAACACAGAACACATGCAGAATTAAAAAATACACTACATAAAACAAATAAAATACATACAAAGTACAATAAAAGCAATTCAAAAGTTCAATCTCTTCTTAAGACGGTGACTTGTCTTAATTCGCTTTTTATTTTTCTGATTTTTATTTCACACAAATGATTGTAGGGGCTCCAATTCACTGGAAAATATATTTTTGTTTTAAAAGTTATGTTGGCTACAATTTATCCTTTTAGTGGGATGGATGGAGCTCTGTTCATTTATTTTAGTAAGTATGAATTAGAGCGTGAACTATACAGAGGTTTTTAGGCTGATACAAATACCAATATTTAAACGTTTAAATATGATAGCAATACATTGGCTGGCTGAGTTTTTTTATGAACACAAAAAATAAGGATTCATTAAATTTTGTTTTCAGAGAATGTGACACAGCTGTGTAAGGAATGGAGACACTGTTCCTAAATGACCTCAAACACATCTTTGGCATTTCTCTATTGTTACACTGGTGGCAATTTATCTCCGATAAGCGAATATCCATTGTCAATGTATCGGCCCAGTTTACACTGAACTACTGCTTGTGATACTAATAATGCACCTTTACATTGAGCACACATTTCTATTAGGAAACTATGAATCTATGGCTCCTTAAAAGATCCATCAAATACACAAAGACTGAACTCATTACAAAGGCCCATAAGACAGCTGACATTTTAACATATACCTGCAAACTTGTGAGGATAATTTACCTGTCTGTCTGCACTTAAATGTATAGTGGTCAGGTCAAACAGTGGGTTAAACTGTGGTCAGACTTTAGAGGTGTGAATATGCTTTTGTTTGTGTCTACAGAGTCAGCTGCCAACTGGAAATGGCCAGGAGAAAACTCAGCGTGTTTTTACTGTTTGATGTTTCAATGTGCAGCCTGTTAGCTACAATATATCAGCATTAATACACTTAGAAATGCATTATTTTATCTAATCAAAATGTCAGATTTATATCATGGACTGCCAAGCTGAAAATTCGGACAAAATACAAACACTAACACTAAAAGTGCATTACAATTTTCCTGCACTTGCTGAATTAATATTTTTTATTGGCCACGACTGGAGAACTTTGTGGCCACAGATGAATGTATGAGGTGTTTACTGTTCATTTCTTGATCCAGCGCTCAGGAAACCTGTCATTGTCCATTACAAAAGATCAGGAACTTCAACAGCCTGATATTAGCATAGCAATCTGGTCTGTGCACACAGGCAATAGCCAATTAGGGCCCTCAGACAAAGCAACCTGTGAACTGTGAATGTCTTTACCAACAAGCACATCCTATCTGAACAATGCTGTATGTGTCAAAGTACAGAGCTCAATAAGTGCTGTTGTGGCTGTGAAATGACACATTGGCTGTCATGTAATTTTCCCACAGAGATCGACAAGGAAATAACCACAGAAAACCTTTGGTGTTTTTTTTAGGTATGCACTAAACGTCTCTTTCAGGAGCGTGATAGTTTAACACTAACTTAGACTCATTTAGCCAAAAATGCAATCGACTCCAGGATGACTTAAACCCGCTTGCAGCTGTGACCCATAAATCATGTGAATGAGGACGCAGTAAAATGTCTGGCACTTTATCACTGTATATTGCAATAATCCTGTCACCCCACACCCAAAGTAATCAAATATGATGCATAAAATTTAACCTATAATTGCCCAAGTATGGACAAAAATTCACTCTCACATAAAAAAAAATCAGCTGTTATTAAAAGTACCTGTAACCCTAAAAGCTCACTCATGGAAATCTCGTCCAAATATGTGTGAACAAATTAGTCTGTCTACCCGAGCTCTTGATTTGCTCCCCCTCTGAATCAAATGAAGGCGACCCCCCTCAATAACAAGTGCCAAATCTTAAGTACTTGAGTACTTTTGAACTGAGGTTTGTGTATTGAGATTAACTTTGATGCCACTGAAAGGGGGCAGGTAGCATACTTCCCTACATACATCAGCATCGAGGAGCACGCCTCTAAAGACCTGCATCTTAATAAAACGTGACTTGTATTATTTGAAATTTAAGATACCATCACTAAAGAAAATAAATTACAACCCTGTAAGAAAATGCTCTATGTCTAGTTGCAGAATCACAGCCAGGATACAGATCCTATAAGAGAGAATAGATATCCCTTAAGTTATTTGAAAACATGTATTTATTTGTTGAGTGTCTTCCTGCTATATTCATTATGTATATCTGCATCATTTAATTATGTACACAAATACCTAATGTATAGCCTAGAGCACAGGCCACTGGCCACATAGTGTAGAGCCTTGACCAATTGCTAAAGTCAGTTGTTGAAATATATGGAAATATGTTTAGGCCTATATATATTTTTAAATCATGCAAAAGACTGTGACATTTAACTGGAGATGATCAGATACAGCAGAAAAAAAGTGTATTCCTTTGTTGTCGAGCAACGCGCGGCCGCTGAGGAAAGGGTAGTTTCCGGCTGCCCCTCTCTCTCTCTGAAGACCACAGGTCCATTATTGCTCCATCCATTCCAAAGCGGATAAATGTTTTCACTGCCGATGTGTATTGAGCATGCAGATTCCATTAAAAACCCTTTAAAGAGACATGCGGCCGCTCCACCGACCCAGGTGTGACGCCTTCACACCTTCACCGGCCTGCAGACGTCTGAAGTTGCCGCGCGGCCGCGGCAGTGCCAGCCGACCCTGATGGTTGCCCCATTCACACATACAGGCAGCATCACCTTTGATCACGGGGGGATTTAACCCCAGAAGGCGCCCAGGTCTGAAACTCAGTCAGTCGCTGGAAATAAGACGTCGAGGAACATGTCTTCAGTTCATGGGAATAATCGCGTCGGGGAACTGAATAATTTCCAGATGTATCAAGAAGGACCTCTGCAGATGAACAGCATGGGGAACGCAGGTTGGTGGCTGGCAGCGTTACGGCTTTACCTGGACAGCTGCTTCTGTGCGCACAGAAGCAGCTGTCCAGTCCAGGTCCAAGTCCAGGGTCCCGCTTCCATGACTCATCTAACGTTATTAACTAAACAGTCGGTGCGTGTTTTTCAGATTATGGAGCTTCAGATGTAACTAACTACTTCAGCTCCGCAAACTCTGCACCGAGGGCGGATAAGTGCGTGGCAATATTGACCCACAGGAGGAAGAGGACCAACTTCACCCAGCAGCAGATTGAGGTTCTGGAGAAAGTCTACTCAGACACTAAATATCCTGACATCTACCTACGGGAGAGACTGGAGGCTCTGACCGGGCTACCGGAGTCCAGAATTCAGGTAATGCCTAGTTTAAATGCCCCCTCAGATGTTCAATGTCAAACGGTCCATCGTTAAATTGTGGTATGATTTTTCAATATGGGTTCACCGGTCCTCACGTGGGTTTGTTCCCCCCTACAAATTCCAGGTGTGGTTTCAGAACAGAAGGGCCAAGTCTCGTCGCCAAGTTGGCTCATCGGTGTCCCTGAAGGTCGCCAACCCCCCTGCAGCTGGCCCCTTCAGCCAGCTCCAGAGCACGATGGACCCAGAGCAAGGTAATGGTTACAGTCCGATTTTTTCACTCAAGCATCAAGTGGGCCTGCAAGATGTCTTTTTTTTTTTTTTTTACACAATTAAAAAACAAAAAAACAAATCAACCAACCATTCAATTGGTTCACATATCCAATTAGTTATTGACTATGCTGCAGAAATAGCTCCCTTAATGTATTTCTACACTTGATTTAAAGTCATCTAAGTTTATATAAGTAGCTTGAAAACTACTACTCTCTCATAGGGAATGAGTGAAAGAGTAATGTTTTAGATTTCAAAAATAATCACTTCATTCTTTTTTTGTTTTCTCTTTCAGTTTATGACAACAATCATGCAGCTGAGGCACACAGGATAGGAGGGTTTGGACTGGAAGACAGTTTTAGACCTACAATGCACCAAAACACAGAGGACACTCACAGAACCAGTATACCCCCCAAACCCAGCAGCTATGAACACATGTCCCTCTCCTGCATCTTTGACAAGGAGGGAACCAGAGGGAAGCCCGAGCAGATGCCACAACACAAGCTGAGTGTTAACGTCCCGTGCTGTAACATCCATCTGTACCCCAAGGAGAACGAGCATCTTCCCAAGATCGAAGCCAACGTGAGTGGCAACCAGGGTCAAAAGGTTCTGGTGGAATATGACAACTTCCCACCTAACAAGACCATTGGGCCAGAGATGAAAGTTGTGATTCCTCCCATCCTGAACCACAATAACATCAGCAAGTCATCAGCAAAGGACAACGGATGCCAAATGCAGTATCCACACGTGAGGCCCACGGGCGACAGGTTCAGTCACTTCTCCCCGATTCATGCCACTGAGGCACTGGACCTCACTGACTCCGACTCGGACTGGGAAAACAAGGCCATGGCGGGCTTTAGTGGCTTCATGTGATGTCTTATAGGATATGATATAAAGAAAGCTACATGTATCATAAGAGGCAGTATACAATTGTTTGTTTGCGTAAAAGTAACATTTGTATTTATTGTAAAAAAGTAATAAAACTGGTGATTGTAAAAATAAATAAAAAAGGAAACTGATTAGTTTAATCTGTTAATAAAGACTAAAAAGACCAAATGCTGCTTTCAATATTATGTTTAATATAAAAAGACAGAAACATTTATATACAATTGCCCTGAGGCACTCTCATATACAACTTTACAAAACTGAAAAAGGAGATTCTCTAGGAAAAAACTGCTGACTTGAATTTTTAGAGGTTACATCTGTGATGCAGGCTTAGTGTGGGGTTGCAGCAACAGCCATGCCAATTATGGAAATGCTAAGATCATCGTAGGGAGTAAAAGACATCAAAACCCCAGAGGTCTCCTTTATAAAAATACCAAAATCTCTTTTCAGTGCACACAAAATTACAAAAGCCATTTCTGAATACACAGCAGAAATGCTGACAATAGTCCTAATAATCAGAGATATTGTACAATTATCTACAATAAACAATTTTATAAAACATTCTTTAGCCTCCCCGTGCTTACCATCAGTGGAGCAACAGAACACAACAATTACAGGGGGAAACTTTAGAAATAGCAAAATATTGTTTCATTACCATACACGCCTACTCAAAAATAAATAAATATTGACTATAAAAACTGTAAGAATCAATGTTTGGCACATGAAACCAATAAATAACCATTGAGTTTGGATTGTGTGGATTGGTGGCAAAGGTTTAAGAATCTTTCAGATTTGTGTTCAATTGGGTGCACCAACATTTTCATACAATAAAATGGGTGGGTAAAATACTTATGACGTCCTCCCTCCGGTCAGCACAAAGCTCCAGGAGTCGGCTCACCAAATTCAGATTGTTTGGTGGTGGTCCACAACATCCACATGGGCTTTTGTTTGCAGTCTTTTAACAGTTCAGGTGAAAGCACCATCTCAAAAGACCATATTAATGAGCCACACGTCTGTGGGTGCATGCACCGGTGTGTGTGGTGTAGAGGGTGCAGGTACTCAGACTGCATTGGTGTTGTTGGCAGCAAATGCATGCAGGTTGCCCAGCTGACTAAGGCCGCTCTGGATGTGTGCCACGTGGATCTCGACATTATTCTGGAAGCAACTAGAAATACAGAAAAGACAAGAGTGTCAGTGAAAAGTTCAGTACTTTGAGGCTGACTGAATGGTGATTAGTAGTGACACTGACTTGGATAATAACAAAAAAGAACATGTTTCATTACCCGTGAATGCCACTCACACAGATAGGAAACTATGAACCATCCCATCCGTAATTAGAAACACTGCAGGGTCTTCTTACCTGAGGTTGGAGGGATCAATAGATGCCTTGATGTCATTAAGGGAGTCCGTTAAAGATTTAAACTCAAATGAATTCAGGTCTCCTCCATCTGCCAGACACTGAAACAAATCAGGCAAAATGTTAACATGCTCAATACTGAAATGTATTAGTCTATTATTTAAATATTGTTGAGTATACATACAAAACGTGTTTAAGAAAGTTCACAACAGGCTTATTAAGGCATTGATGTTGCTGCCAAATGTGTTGCAAAATTAACTCACTGACACAACCAGAGAGAAACAAACGGAGTACATCCATTGTCCTCCTGACATGTGTTAGAAAATCTATGAGCAGGAACGAAAGCAGACAGCAGCTGAGCGTTTATATATCCTCTACCTTGATCTGTAGCAGCAGGGCCGTGAGGCGGGAGATGAGCTGTGTGAGGCCGGGGTTTGTCACACTCTGCTGTCCGTCCTTCAGTGAGTTGCTCAGCTGCACCATCTGCTGGGCCTCATCTTCACAACGCCTCCGCAGCTCTGTGGGATGGTCAGCTGGAACCATGCCCTGATCTGGAGCAAGCTGGACGGACACATTGGTGATTCACATCTTAAACAAGGCTCTGTTAGCTCATTTTTCCCGATTGACTGGGAAGTGAGAGGCTAGAAATATCGGACCAGGGCATGACATATCACAGGTAGGCATGCTTACCTGTACTTAGCTTCAGGGGCAATAGTTAGTGATGGGATTGAAGTGTGTCCATTGACTTACCTCACAGCAGAACTGTTGAACTTCATGAAGCACCTTGTTGAGATCTTTATTGAGCTGTTCAAGCTCAAGCACTGTGGTAGCGTATCGCTTCTGGAAGTCTAGGTCAATAGGCATTGAGTACGACTTCTGAACACAAAAAAACAATCACAGTCTTAGTTAGGCTTGATGCATGCATCTGAGAAACATTAAATAAGTTTTGAAGCAAAAAAAATTAAATAATTGAATTATGATTGTACCAGTTTCTCTGCCTCTGTGTTCATTTCTTTCAAGTGCTTGATGTGCTCTTTCTTGATCATGAGGATCTTGGACAGCCGTGTCTATTCACAACAAAATAAGACAAAGGATTTGTTAGAACAAAGTGTTACAAAGTTGTCAGCTTGTAGTAATTAACAGGAAGTATTTACCACTTGGACAAGGAATTTGACAGGAAATCCTCCCAGAGTATCCCCCTCAGCACCGGACAGTTTGGTCCTCCATGGTGACTGGTCCATAAGAGGGTCATTGTCCTGTTATATTAAAAAAAAAGTGGAAGTCATTTATCTTCATAAGCAATCTAGAGGAAGAGATTTGCAATTTTTCTAAAGACTTGTGCTGTTGCAATATGATGCAACCACGGTTTAAACACTGATGTGCCGTCAACTGGTCAATTTCCTTTTATTTATTGTCTTAATTAAAGCTCAAACTGAATCATTATAAAGTGAATCGCAGACAAGAATTAGATTGACGTTTTTTTAAGATCTGTACAGTAGAAAACTCAAGTCTTTTTCTCAATGATGACTTGATTCGATGCAACACTGCCTCAACTGTCCTTATACAGTAAATCCACTGACACCACTTCTAAATATACTTTTTCATGCATACATTTACAGCCTGTGTGTAGTAAATACGCTGAACAAAAGCATCTCAGAATTATTGGCTTCCTGGCCAAGTAGCTGTTGCAATAGATAAACCTTCTCACAGCCAAAGCACATTTAAATCAGTACCAAATATCATTAACAACTGTGAGACACGTGCGATGACGCAGCACATGTACATCTGTCATTACATGTAGGTTTACAGTACCATGAGCACAGGAGTGGTAGCGGATGGGTAAGGGCCTCTAGGCGGAGTCATGAGGTTCTGCATGTAGCGTGATGTCCGATGCTTCTGGGCAAAGGCTGAAATGGGCATGGTCTCGTTGGGCTCATTGCTCTGGAAAAAACAGCAGATGTTTAAGAGCATATTATCAAATTACAACAGCTGTTGCGCATCTTTGAATTTGGACCATTTCTTTTTTACTCAGTTTTCAATGACATTAAATTACAATTTTTATATCAAAGTACAAGATAGAAAAATAAAGACTGACAAACTAAAGTTATGTGTCTAACCTCAAACACACGGACAGTGGAGCTGTTACCTTTACAGGCAAATCTTACCAGGACTTCGTAGTCAGGCACTGTGTGTGTTCCCAGGCCGCTGCGGTCGAAGGTGACACGATAGGTTGCAGCACTGGTGTCCACTGCATCGATCTGCCCTGTGAACAACCCATCATGGACGCCTCGGAGTCGAGCTATGGAAACAAAAAGGAAACAAAGAAACAAAATCAGAATTGGTGCAGGTAATATTGTACAGATCCGCGTGGGACATCCTTACCTGCCCTGTTGGGTTCGAATTTCCTTATCAGCCAATCTACACATAACGATGCAGTCACTATAATTAGCGTTTAGGTTTTTCAGTTCCCTTACTAGATCATTAAATAGTCATAATATTTGTTTCTGACTCCTGCACTTTTAAAAGGACATCACACAAATACTGAAAATGTAACCTGGGTTTCTTTGCAGGTCATTTGACTGCAATGATAATAACAACCTAACATTTAACCAGGACTGTTGCACGGTTGTAACGGCTCACAGTGTTCATTTCAGTCCTCTTACCAGTGACTTTTGTTCCTATGATGAGTGGCAGGGGGATTTCATCTGGAAGGTCTTTGCAGTTTGATACATCAGACAGTTTTCTTTGCTGTAGCAGGCGCATCTTCTGCCTCTTCTGCCTCAGCGCTGTCCGCTCCTCAGCAAAGAATGCTGACGAACACCTGGATGGGCCAACAAAGCATAGTGCTTCTGGTAAGTCTTTGTTTGAGAAAGCGGCATTGTAAAAATACAGAACGAAAACATTTCACACTCTGACAAAAACGTCTGACAAACACGATGAATGAAAATGGTGTGCGGAGAAACAAAGCATACCGTCGAGGTTTCCCCATCAGTCTCCTGATGGTTCCCCACTCAACCCGTGTCAGCTTTCTTGTTTTCAGATTGGGGAAAGACTCCTTCAGACACAGGCAGAATTCATTGTCACCCTCAAAGAGAGGTCTGGAAAAGAAAATAAGGCAAAAAAAATATTTTTTGGGAGAGAAATACACAACATAACCCAACATTGTCCTACAAACATGTCTGATTCTTGTTTGAGAAAATCCAAATTGCCATTGAGTTGCCGCTAACCTTCCAAACCATGTTCAATGTAATTACAGAAGATCAAAGAGCGTAAACATTGTTAAAGCATCTCGGAATTGACTGATTGTCTTCTGAAGGTGAAAGTGAGACTTTACCTGTCTATATTGGAATAGAACCATTCATAGATGCACCATTTGTGAGCTTTGGGTAGCTTAAGGAGGTTTCTTAATCTCAGCCCTATTTTCTGGGATGCCTTCTTATCTGGTGTCACCACATTACAAAATTTCTGTGAAGAAAAACATTAAAATAGTCACTCCACATACAGGTACATAAGTATTCTGAAAAAATAAAAAATAAAATAAACTGAACAAACATGGTTGTATGTATGTATGGTTATCCTAAACAAATGTTCATGTATTCTTACGCTTTGCAAGAAAACGGTTAAGACTTCCCAAAAAGGATTCACTCTTGGCTCAACATGTGGTCAAGCAACTAGTGAGAAAGCACCATTTTTGAAAGGCTTGTTATGTTTACCTCACTGGCTTTGTAGCTCCTTTTTAACAAAGGAGAGGCAGCAGCATGGAGTCAAACTTTACGTCATACCAGTCTGTAACTTTCATCTAACAACCTCATTGTTTTCTAGTACACTCTGTTTTGATGCATTTTGAAGCCATTATTGCTCTTCAAAACACTTGGTTCCATTGCTTCACATTAAAAGCTTACTAAAAGCAAACCACAGGAAGACTAAGTGGAAAAACATAGAACACAGAAAGCTAGGGGCTGCTGTTGCCTCCAATTCATTTTCTTGCAGGGCCTGACAGCTTCACCGCGTTCAGTGTGTTTTTCACCCTTCCTGTAAAGCAGCTACTAGAAATGGTGACATAGATATTGACGCTAGCCATTAACTGTTCACTCCTAGTCAATAAAAAAAACAACAATAACAACTTGTCAACATCATGAAGTGGACTTCTCCAGAGCTTCTTTTCAAATTTTCCAAGGAACGGTAAAACGGTAAAAGCCAAAACTAGTTGGATAGACAAAGAGGATTTACCTCTGTAGGCGATATACAGTACGCCAGATGTTACAACTCTGTGCTACACCTTTGAAAACAGAATTCAGCGTTGAGAAAACAGTGGTGACATTGGCTTTAATGTGATGTATGACTGGATCACTGGCTGCGGCAAGTTCACTTCTGTGGAACACGTCCGGTAGAGCACCCACACCCTCGTACAGCTCAGGTGCAATCACAAGGCGACTTCTGGAACCAAAACAAGCTCCATGAAGTAATGTTCTCTCCACACCCTCTTTAATATCCTCAAAGGCAATGGGAGAGCAGGAAGGGCCAAATGATTCCCTCTTTTCACTATGATCACTGACTCATGATGTGATGTCTTTAACCTGTGGTGTGGTGGAGACCCTTTGGCTCCTCCGAGGGGATCTGGAGGGGAGACGCTGCTGGGGCTGCTCGTCCTCCTCCCGAAACAAACGGCTTCTTTTTGAGCTCCGTGTGGGCTGGAAGGACAAATGTGGACAGCAGTTTAAGAATGGTGCCAATAATGTTTACTTTAAACAAATCGATTTAATGTGCAAAATCAAAACCAAGATAGTTTCCTTCTATATGCAGAAAATATCCTCAGTATGTATTCAGGCTAACGTGCAAACAATGGGGTTTTTGGTTTTTATGAGGGAGATGTCGGATTCTGACCCAGGAAATTTTCAGGTGAGATGAAAACATCCACCTCGACAACACGGCCACATGTTTCTCTAGGTTGCAGTATTTTCTACAATCCCTCTTTTAAGTGTGGGACAAGTGTTTCCAGAAGGGTCCCAAACTGCGCCACTGACAGTCTGAATTACTGCCTACTACTTTATTTCAGTGCAAAATGGAATACAAAACAAAACCATAAATTTGCACTAGACCACGTACAGACCAGTTGCATGTGGAATGCATTCCTTCAAAATCTGCCATTTCACATCAAACTGATGTGGAATGACTATTCAGCTGGAGACAATTGCAAAGAAAACAATTAAGTGTGGCTGATAAGATCATCAATGGACAGTGACCATATAATCAAGAACAACACCTCCATATCAAAAAGAACCCCTTAATTACTAAGTAACAGATGTCATTCACTTAATCACATCTATGAAGAATGTACCCATTTATATCACACTCACCTTTATGTGCTATATGTGAATGAGGTACATTTTTATTTAAACTACACTGCGCTGCGCTGCCATTTTGGCCGGATCTCTCTTGATAGCCTAATGAATCTCAAGGGACTTCCTTGTCAAATATAGGTTAAATAAATAACATTAGACTTGAAAGAGCCTACTATGTCTCCACTGGAATTTGCAGATTAAATATGGGAAATATAGACTGTTTATCCTATACTAGAAAACCAGTGAATGTTTCTGGGATTTGTTTCGTCCTCAAACCAAAGCGAGTCGAAACATGTTTAGGTTAGGTTAGTGGCTCAAAAATATCTTGCACATGTTTTTAAAATGTTTGCATGCCGTGATCAGACATGACGATGGATAGAATTTCAAACAGCTGCATAATAAATGTAATTCGATACATTAACCCTGCAAATACTACTTTGTGAAGTTATTAATGTTCTCCTGCAATTTTAATTCAGGCAATGTCTGAGTCGTGTTGATTCCACAGTAAGGAACATTGTGAAGCTGGGGTTTGTGTAGTACTTTATGGCATCATATTAACTAGCTTTTTATTTAATGGTTTAAAGATTAGCAATGATAATATTGGGTATGACAGAAGCTCCTCTCTTGCTTCCTTTTTAAAAGTTGTTTTATTAAAATGGACAAACTAACACCATGTCTCTTACCGTGTCCATTGTGAGGGAGGAATGTCGGCCCCTGGTGTTGTGAGCTCTTGGGAAGCTGTTCTTTTCATTCAGAGTGTTGGACAGACTCCCTTCTGTTGAAAAAACAGATGCATTTACTCAAAATAGTGCAAGGACACCAGATAGAGGACCCCAGTGAGAACTACTCATTATCAAATGTCAGACTCAAAACTGCACTCAAAGCAGAGATGTAGTAAATTCATTTTTCAATTATAAGTGAGACTGGAATAGATACTTTTCTTAAAAGTCTTAAAACAAAACTTGTATCTTTACTAATATGGATACAAAATTGCAGTGGAAGCAATTATAGGTCAACTGGTTTCACTGTATCCAAGTCTGCATCGGCCACATATGTGAGGTAATGTGGGTTGTCACTGTAAACTTGTTGTTATTGTAGGTCATACAAAAGTCTAATCCAATGACTGACTTAAAAGATTCCTGACCTCTTTTGATCAGGAAAGCTATGGCATATTTTATTTAACCTTTATTTATCCAGGTAAACTGTTTGAGAACCACTTCTCATTTACAAACATGACCTGGCCAAGAGGCTACAGAAATAAGTTAGAAACATAATTTGCAACTGTACATCGTCATACACATAGAACAAGCAATTAGATCAAAAGAAGTAGACAGCAAAGAAGAAGACGAGAGAAAAAGAAAAAAGAAAAAAGGTGCTTAAGTAAGTGTGTATTAATATGGTTCAGGATTATCAGCAGGAACAAGAGTCAACTATGGTGTTTTGGAGGTTCTGCTTAAAGGTGGAGGTCGGATACAGAGATGTAAGTTTCACAGTATTTTGTAGTATGTTCCAGTCATGTACTGCTGCAAAGCGGAAGGCATTACGTCCAAAGGTGGTAGAAGCAGGGGGGGGTACTAAACTTAATGAAATGACTTGATCTTGTGTGATAGGTGCATGAAGGCGAGATGACAGATAATACGGTGTCTTGCCCAAGATTGTCCTGTATATAAAGAGAAACCAATGAGGGAGACGCCAGTATATGTCAGCTAACACACACGCAGAAAAGATCGAATCAGAATCAGAATAATCTTCATTGGCCAAATATGTTTAGGCATACAAGGACTCCAGTTTCCAGTAGTTCCCAATGTAATTATGCGCAGTGCCAAGAACAAATGTACAGAAAGCTTGACAGCTAAAAATACTGCCCACATACCTTTTAGACTGACAAGTGCCTCTGCTGAAGAGCCTGAGGAAGAGGACAAATTGGGCTACATGAATCTTCAGTAACACACTAATGACATTAGAAAACACATAGTTGACAAATTCTGTAAATATTTACCTAAACATGTCACTGTGATAAAGGGTAACGTAATGAGGCCATGCGCTTTAGTTTTAAGTTAATATGACGTTTAATTTTGCTATCAAAGAAAATGTCTAAAAATTACTGACGTCTATGAGCCTGTCCTTTAAACAGGTGACAGCAGGCAGGAAGGTTAACTGAAGTTAGATATAGTTAGCTAGCGCCGTCAGTTAGGCCTTAACCCCCAGTTTGAGCTGTCAGGCGCGGGCGTAACATCAGCTGGACAGTCCATATCAACGACATGAGCTAAACAAGCTAACGTTATACTATGTTACAACCCGGAGAGAATATCTAGTTACATTGACTACGTTCACATCGACTGAAAGGACTATTTCAGCTGTTAATAGCCAAATAAGTTGGCTAGTTTCCCCTAACCAGCTTGTCAAAATGATACACAACGCGTTACTATGTAACGTTAACGAGCGCTAACGAACATTTAAGGAATGTATCACGGAAGACTAAACAACTATGGCCAGCCAAACAGATAGCTAGGAGCTAGCATGGTACTTTGGAAACAGAGGCGCTGTGGCAGTCCTTTTGTTATTGCTGCTTACGATGTAAAGCTAGCAGACGCTAGCTCATAGCTAAGCTAACGTTATTTGTTTACCCAGTTGGGCTAAAGTAACTTGCTCAACTCCAACATTAGCTATGGTTAGCCTCTCGTGCTAACAAGCGTTAGCCGACTTGGACTGACCGGTATTTCTTTGCGTCTAAAATTGACTTTATGAACTTTGCCCAAAACTTGCGATATTGATTGCGTGGACAACGATAGCGGTTTATTATCAAATATTTATTTTACCACTACGGGACCGCTGCGTGTTTGCAGTGCAAAACTCCTTGAATTTGTGTTGTTACTCACTCTCGTCTAACAGCTGGTCCATCTCCGCCATCTTGAATTAGCCGCGCCGCTTTTTCAAAGACCTTGTCAAAATGCATTCTGGGTCGGGACGCTGTCTGGAGGGCGATTTGAGAAATAAAAACCCTATAATTTACAAATTATCACTTTGAATTATATATGCATACACAGTTATATTCACTTGATATAAATCCAACTTGTCCCGGGAAATGCTTGGAAGACCGTTTTATATGCAAAGTTGGAAGTGAGAATCGGCACTCAGCATCGCTCCATTGTTTCATACCGCACTTCAGTTACGGTCACAGATTTTATTTCTCTTAATTGGGAAGGAGGTGTCAAGGATTTATTAGACTTAAATATTGTCCTCCAGGTGCAAGTTGTTTTTACCTGGAGTTATACACAGCACCAGAAAACCATGTCCAAAATTAAAATGGCTTTAATAAAAACAAAAGCCTATTTTAAATGGGGAATTATGTTAGTAAAAACTACTACTATGTCCTACAAGATCCAACTTCAAGCCCAAGCTACCTTCCTGCTGAAGAAGTCCTTCAAGCTCCAGGAGTACTTATCAGTAGCTGACCCTGACCTGTGACCTGCCCCAGTACCTCATTACTTTGAAAAGACTTAACATGCAATTTACATTTATTTCCAAATCCAAAACTGAAAATGGATCTAACGTGTACGTACAAGAAAATAAAAACAATTCAAAATCGCAGGCATGACATTTTGAGAACTCAATGTTTAATTTTGTTTGAGGTAAGCGAGAAAAACACTAAGAAAAAGTGTACCACATACCATGGCAGTTGTTTCTTTTACAGAATACTTTGCGGAAGCATGAACCACATTGTTTATTTTGTCATTTTCAGCAACGAAGACAGCTTGAGAGACAAACAAAACAAATATATACATGGCAAACCTTGTACAGTATCTTTGAAGCCAACAGTCTACAAAATGTTCATTTTAGTGGCTATTTTACTGGGGAATCCTAGCAAAATATAAACATTGGTTTGTGTGTATGTACGCAGACTGGTTGTTCATAACTCTAAACCCCTACATTTTGCAGTACTATGCCTTATTAACTACAGGTTTATTAAACAATGAAGAAATAAGATCCTTGTGAAATTCAAGATTTCCACATGAGACAGAAAACTAACATTTTCTGATGTTCATTTCTAAACCAAAACCTTTCCGTGTAGTATGCACCGTGCTTCAACCACTATTCAACGGTGTCTGTCTCGTGAGCAACTCTGAAGTAGGTATTCAAGTACCTAATGCATTACAAAGGAACGCTGCCAGCTAGTAAACCTGATGAAAAAGCAATAAAGTGACTAGAGATTTCCAATAACCATTGTAAAGTGTGGAATAGCATCGCCCCTTTGCCAAACATCTTCTGTTGCAGGAAATGAAGCCCAGGCGTTTGGAGGCAACAGTGGTCTTTGCTGTCACAGAAGAGGGTTCGGAAACAGCCCGGCTCACCACAGGGATGTCTGGTAGTTAAACTTGATCTTCAGGAGATACTTCATGTTTATCTGCGCTACATCATACACAATGTACCTGGAGGAGCAGCGGTTAAGGAAAACAGAGACTATACAGATAACATAACCACCACAGCGAAAGAAGAGGACATTTCACACAAATTGGAGACATTAAAAGTGAACAAAAACAGATTATCCAAAGTAAGAGTTTATGAATTGGTGGCCCTGTGGTGTAAATCTTACACTTTGTGAAGGAGTTTGGTTTGGACAAATAGAACACCAAACACAGAGGTTTCAAATCCTGTTTTTATTTTTGTCCTGTCTTAAACTCAACCACCAGTCTAAGTCAGTGATTTATATGTCTGTTTATGTCAGAACATCATTGGTGCCTCAGAGTCATCTACCTCATGATCAGGCGGTTAGAATAGCACCCTTCTCACATTAAAAGATAAACTATGCTGAGTATTACCACATACCCATATGTAAAAAGCCATCCAAGAACCAACTAATTTTGAAATTAGTGGCAACGTTGGTCTAAATTCAAGATAAATGTCATGTTGTGAGAACTTGGCAATAGAGAAAAAAATCAAAGTCACTTTATGCAATGTCCAGAACAATATGCACTTACTAAGTCTTTGACTGTGCACTCTACAAGACAAACTATTAAATAATAAATGATACGGGAAAGCAGGAAAAATGTGGGGTCATTTGGAAAAATGATCATCAAATTCTTAAACCAGGTGGTCTGGCTTAAAGGATACTCGTTGTACAGTAGACTTGTGTCATCAATGTTAGTGTGGACTCCTTTTCCCAGAGGCACTTGCACCCCGTCTAAAGTGGTAGCAGCACTTGGATCAGGAGCAGTTCTACCCAAACCTGCAAGGAAAAAAAAATGTAAATGAATGAAACTCTAAACTAAACTTCTATATTAACAAGAGGCACTTGGGTTGCAACAAAACTTGTAGTCAGCAAAACAAGTTATGCAAATAAGCTAAATAACACATTATTAAGCAAATATTTCTATGCCAAAGCATTCTTCCAACAGCACATGGGTGGTATGTTATGAATTCTGTACTTTATTATATTTTATTATACACTTTCTACCATTTATATGTAATTCGGCAGTAACAGTGGTTTCAAGATAATAACATTTACTCATTACAAGTCACATTCATGCAGCATAGCTCGCTAATGACGATGATCTGCTGTTCTGAAATAGGGGAACCTGTTTTGTAGGGATACATGTTTTATCACTGAGATTGAATTTCTGTTTTCTTTTACTCAATATAGGAACAAAATACGATCAGTTGTCCCTAATGGACAAATTCTAATTCAATTAAAATTTTCATAAAACAATCAAAATAAAATAAGTTAAGTTTTCTCACCCTTAACACTGTGCTTGCCCTTGGGTAATTTTGTAATGTGGGAAGCCTTCTTCAATTCATGCCTGCATTAAAAAAGCACAGACACGTTAATTTACATTTTCACTACATATTTTTGACGCACGAGAAAAGGTTGATGTTTAAACTTTTTTTTTTTTTTTTTTTTTTAATGACACTTACATGTTGCCGAGGGCAACCTCGGCCAGCAGGAGGAGACCTACAGGGTCTGACTGAGAGGTGTGACAGTAGTTCGCACTCTTGGACACCATGTCGGCAAAGTACACACCCTTGCCGAACATGTAACCAGTCTAGAGAAAATGAAGCAAGACGGCAATGTAATACTGGACTGAACAGGAGAGAAATCA
This sequence comes from Coreoperca whiteheadi, assembly GCA_011952105.1. NCBI lineage: Eukaryota > Metazoa > Chordata > Actinopteri > Centrarchiformes > Sinipercidae > Coreoperca > Coreoperca whiteheadi. The sequence goes on along the minus strand of CM022481.1, from coordinate 14,720,879 downwards.
ACTAAAACTATGACAGAATATGGGTATTTATGAAAGCGAAGGTATTATTGCTGTTGCTTAAGAACTAATGGCAGTGCAGCTTTTAGTTCCCCACAAACATGGACTCAACCTAACCACAAACAAAAACTCACCACTGGGGCCTCTGGAGGGGCAATGCGAAGACCCTGAGACAAGATACCAGCGTAGTTGGTGGTGCGAGAACCGTGCCACAGTAGCTGGCGATTGTGTAGCTCCTCAAAGGGACGGTACCGTTGGCGCTCACCCTCTCGAACAATTTTGAATATCTAAAAGATGAGAAACAGTCGGGAAACAGAGTGAGATGGAAATTCATGCTGGACAACAAATGTAAGCATAGAATCAGTAATTACAAACAAGTATTTATACAAACTAAGTATTTGCAACGTAATATTTAAATAGAGCGGTTGTCATGTTAAAACCATTTCCCCCAGTTAAGACTTACTTCTTGCACTTCCAGTGTGTAAGTGTTGTGTGTAGCAGCGTGGGTGTTCTTAACATATTGTATAATGATCTCAGCCTCATCTGTAGTCTTGTCAACAACCTGTGAAATAACAAATACATAGCACACTGTAAAATTTCCATGCATACTCTCCTCATACAATGGCCATGGTGAACATTCTACATAATCTTGCACACCGTGCAGGGGTTACACTCCTCACCTCAATCTTGGTTTTGAGTTTCTCATAGTTGATGTCGATGGGATCCCTCTCATTGTCCTGGGCCCCTCCTCTCAGCAGGCTGTATGCCACTTCAATATCCAACAGGTTGTCCAGCATCTGAACTTTAGTCTGAGCAGTAATGTACAGTATGTGGATGTTATGAGATCCATGTATACTCCATGCATATATAAAAACAAGAGGAAATTCCACAGTAGGATACAGTATTTGTGTTCTTACTTGAATGTAGTCCAGGTTGTTGAGCAGTGGAGGTTTCTTCATACCAAAGTCGTGAGGTATCAGGGTGTAGAAGCGATTGGAGAGATCCAGTACCTGGGCCTCAGGCAGACAATCTGACACAGCCTATGAAAAAATGAACAAAAAGACCAATGTAGTCAACCGTTTGCTACTGGTATCTGGTCCACCCACTGGCACAGAAGCAGGACTTACTACATGCAATGTCACAAAATTCATCAAGAGTCTAGTCTGTCGGTTACTGACCTGCTGGACTTCAGTGAGGAGAGCGTAGGCACTCTGGATCTGCCTCTTACTCAGCTTTCCGAGGGGCATCTTCTGTAGGTCAATCTGATGACAGGAAAGGAGAAATAAGCTATACGTATGTGGGACCCAGAAAATAATAATGCACACACTTGGGTTGCTGAACACTATCATGCTAAAAAGTTGAATGCAAATGCCCAAACATATGGTATTCTTTTACACTACTGCTAGCTTTAATTTAAGCGTAGACAAAACTGGCTTTGGTAACAGAAACAGAGTGCAAAGTCATATATGTCATCATATTTTAGTCCATGGTATAGAATTATAAAAATAACTTCTTGAAAAAAGCTCCCCACATTGCCAGAAGATGTAATTTGATGCAGGCTGTAACAAACTAGATCTGTCTAATGTGGTTTCGGTGTTGGCCAAACAAATGGAAAGAAGTCTTACCTCAAACTCCACCATGGCCTTCTTCATGCTCTCTACATCAAAGATCGCCTTGATCAGCTCCTGCACGGGTTTGGCCAGCTTAGACTTGGTGCCGGCGGTGGCCGTCAGTCTCTTCACTGCCTCCTCATCCTGTCAAGAAACATAAAGACCACAGGGAAAAACTAAATCCAGTCCGATACAGAAAACATACTGTAGGCTACTCTTTTCTAGTTTTGTGTGTGTGTGTGTGTGCACACCTGTCCATAGTCAATCTCCAGGGGGTAGAACTTATTGGGATATTTGGTGAAGTTGGAGGAGCCCCAGTCGTTGCCCGTCTTCTCTTTGTAGACACCCAGGAAGTTGTCCAGGGCAGAGTTCTTGTCATGAAACTTGTCCAGCTTGTTGCCTCCGATGGTGGTACCCACTCTGCCCCATGACCTGAACACCCAGTACCTGCAGATACATGCAAGAGGGGCAGTGTAAGAGATAGTTAGAACCATTCCATTATTTATCACTTGTTATTATTATTCTAAAAGGAAACAAACAGTACCACTGTCCTGCAGCTAGCTACTGCCTCTTTAACGGACCTGACGGTACCTTTCAATAACCTCTGTGCTACAAAAAAAAAAAAAAAAGACACGTGAAATGATTTTCTGCCACAACACTGACCGCTTCTGTACATCATCCTCCAGTAGCTGCAGTTTATAGTAGGAATTAGTTCCTCTGACAATGTCCACAAGACCCAGCGTAGCACTGTACATCTTCCCATTCTGCTCCAGGACATGAGCGCTGTTCTCCAGACCTAAGAAATCAAAATCATCAGTCAAGGTCAGAAGACCAAAAGAAAAAAAGAGACAGATAAGTTATGTTTTCAATGCAGGGTACTCATGACTACCTGAATCTGGATCCACAGCAGCTCCTCCTTTGACTGTGAGTTTCATCTTCTTGGTTTTGCTTCCACCTGTAATATACACCAAAGAGCATGACAGTCCAATGCTACAACACAAGATGAACCACCCCTCTACAACATGACCTAACATTAAGATAAACATCTACAAGCACGTGCATTTATAACAGCAACAATTATCTTTTACCTTCCTCCTGCTTCACCCTGCCGGAGCTCTTGGCAGCCAGCGCTCCAGACTTGGAGGCCACAGATGGAGCTTGAGCCTCGACTTTGACCTCTGCACCCCAGGGCGAGATTGCGTGCAGGGAGACCAGTTCCTGGAGGGCTTTACCCGACGACTTGATGTCTGTGAGGAAACCCTCGGAGACCACACGCACGCCAGCGTCCCTCACTTCCTCCATTTTCTTACTCATCTTCTCCACCTCCTCTGTGAAAACAGGAGGAAGCAGGTATGGTAAAAACAGCAAGTTATAATGTTGGGAATGTTATGAAGAAGACATTATATTTGCTAAATTTGATTTAATAAGATTTTATAAAGGAACTGAAGAAACTGACTGGCGCACATATTTTGATTGGCTACTTACTCTTGGTGCTGAGGCAGACCGAGGCCTTATTGGCTGTGCTGGTAATCTTTCCGCCCAGCTCCTCTACAGCAGCCTTTAGATCATCCTTGTTCTTGGTCAGCTTGCCCACAGCCAGCAGTTTCATACCAGTAAGAGGTTTGTCTATGGGATATTACAAAATGACAACATTAAAACAATACCACTGTATGGAAGTATTTTTTAATTATTTAGTGTCCAAATACCACCGGCCACGGCTCTTTGTTTTCTGTTTTTTTAAGCTGTAATTATTTATTAAAACATTATTTTGGCATATTACACATACATAAAGTATTTTTTTAATCCAATAATCATGATTAAAATATGTTTTAATAAGTAAATAAGATAAGATTTAAGTGCATGTTAAATGCATTAAGTGAATCAAAAAACAAGCTCAGCATACAGAAAGGGTTCTTCGCCAACCTGCAGGTGCTCCCTCTGGCAGTAGCTTAGTCGAGGTACTGGATGCACTTGCCAAGGGTTCTGCTTTGGCTGCTGTAAGGGTTTGGTTGGGAGCCCCTTTCGGGAAAACCCTGTCCTGTCGCTTGAACTTGAATTTTTTCAGGAAGGGAACTTCATGGAATTCCTAAAATGATAAAACCAGAATAATCCAAGTAGTAAAATATAGCAAGAATATGTGGCATTTTCCTGGCACATTAGCAGCCACTGATTGAATACCCACATCAGACCCTCCATATGGTTAACTGCAAAGAATCAACTATGCCGGTAGCGCGGTTAGCTCAGTTGGTAGAGCCCCATGTATGAGGCCACAGTCCTCACCACAACGGACCCGGGTTAGATTCCGGCCTGTAGGTCCTTTGCTGCATGTCATCCCCCTCTCTTTCGCTGTCTCCCGTTTCCACTCTCTACAACTGTCTCTATCCATTAAAGGCATAGAAAGCCCATAAAAATAAACTAAAAAATAAATAAATCAACAATGCCAATAAATAACTATGTTTTCAACTTTAACTCACCTGCTATATGAAACCATTGTAACTCAACACACTGACATTAATTCTGCTCACAGGTTATAGGTGGTGATTCAGCATGGAAATTGCTACTCTATAAAGAACCAAAAGGAGCTCTGAAATGAGGTGACCTACCTTGGGGATGACCCAGTCTTTGCGTATGGGTGTTGCAGTTTTGAACACACACTTTGTCCAGGCTGAGATGTCCCCTGTACAGTAATAAGCATCACCCTTGAACAGCAGCTGGCCCTTGCACTCTTTACAGGCCTCAAGAGCACCAAAAGCCATGCCGTCGGCCAGGGAGTCCACCACCTACCGCAGTCAGTACAGACAGTTGTCATTTTAATACGTCTGCCATTTTAATGACATTTTGAATCCAGTGGGAGTGAAATAAGACAAGGCTCTCTTACATTTGATTCTCCAGAGGGAACCTCTTGGCCATTTGCAATCAGCAGCTCCTTCATATCATTGGTTGAGCAAAACTTCTTCAGCTTGTCCTTGATGCCCCAAATCAGCTGGCTCTGGTTCTGCAGATGCATGAAAAAACAAAAACCACAAACAGAGCAACAGATGAAAAAAATGTCCACCAAACATAATGTGATATTTACGCCAGAATAGGAAATAAAATGAAAAAAACAAACAACCTTCAACTGCTCCTCCAGATTCTTCTTCTCATCCTCTTCCTCCTTCTTCTGTTTCTTTGATACCCCATCCACCTCATCAGCTTTTCGCTTTCTGTAAGATCACACAGAAGTTCAAAATAACTTTTGTTGTTTAATAATTCAGCATGAACAAAAAACTAAGAGGAAGAAAAAACAGATTTACTTCCTAAATGAGGCCAAAAGGGACAGTGGAAAATAGCCCAGATTTGGAACAAACAAGCCTGAGTCTGACACCTTTATTCATTAGGCAAATTCATTAGGGCCCCATCAGTTAATGGACACACACACACGCACAAGCAGGTACATGTCTCCACAATCCCAGGAGTCAGTGGTGATATCACCCACCCTGCCCTGACAAGAAACATTTATTAGACTCCCCAGACTCACACCAGCACACACATTAGTTAATGACCATCCAGTAGCAGTCACTCTCCTGTCTGATCCATTGGAGCGCAAAAAGCAAGACAAACATCCCTTATCAGACAACAACTGACATCAAGAGGGAAGAAGGGAATTCTATAAAACAGCGTCCTGCAGACTTGTTCAAACAGAAGTGTGTTTGTGCTCTTTAATGTGAGGACAGGCGAACAGTATCATGATGGCTGCGGTCAGTATAACGACGCTGGGGTCCTTAGTTTCTTGAGTAAAAAACACACTTGTTTTCGAAAGAACCATACTGATGTGGACGGGTGAGTAGTTTTACTGCTTCTTGCCTTCCATCGCCCTACTGAGCAGTTAAGCTTGACTTCTAACTTGAATCTTATTTCTCTCTTTAGGACAACCATGGAGAACACCACTGAATTGTTGAACTTCTACACTTTCATCACACACTCATCCCATCAGTCGCCCCCTTTCCTGCAGCCTTTCCACAACTCCTCAACTCCTTCCTCCTCCAATGCCACTTCCTCCCTACCTTCCTCTTCACCTCCGCCTGCTGACCTGCTGACTTCCCCTAATGTGGCGTACATGGCGGCTGAGCTTATGATCGCCTTTCTCTCTGCAATCGGCAATCTACTGGTCTGTGCTGCTGTGGGCCTCAACCGCAAGTTACGCACCGTCACCAACTATTTCCTGGTCTCACTTGCAGTCGCTGACATCTGTGTGGGCGCGATTGCCATTCCCTGTGCCATCCTGACTGATATTGGTTTGCCACGTCACAATCTCTACCTGTGTCTGCTCATGCTGAGTGTTTTAATAATGTTAACCCAGAGCTCCATCTTCAGCCTGCTGGCAGTGGCTGTGGAGCGCTACGTGGCCATTTTTATGCCCTTCCGCTACCAGGTCCTGATGACGTCTCGCAACGCAGTTTTAGTGATCCTGACAACGTGGCTGCTGGCCTTTCTCATTGGGCTTGTGCCTCTGATGGGGTGGCACAAGACACCACCTGATTCAGGCTACTGTTTCTTTGTCTTGGTGGTGGACATGACTTACATGGTCTATTTCAACTTCTTTGCATGTGTGCTGACCCCCTTGGTGATCATGTTTCTCATCTATGCCCAGATTTTTGTCACGGTCAAGCGGCAGGTGAGGCACATTGCATCTGAGCAAAGTGGGGATGGACAAATGAGGGCTGCGGCCAGCATGCGCCGAGAGACCAAGACTGCAGCTTCGCTTTTTCTGGTTCTTTTCCTCTTCACAATCTGCTGGATCCCACTCCACATAATCAACTGCTTCCTGCTGCTCTGTCCACGCTGCCCCGTGCCGCTCGAGCTGCTGCTCACTGCCATCATCCTGTCACATGCCAACTCTGCGGTCAACCCATTCCTGTATGCATACACAATGACTGCTTTCAGGGACACCTTCAAGGCAATTTTCTTGTGCTGCAGGACGGTGGAAGACAGAGAGGCTTCAAATGTAGCCAGTGGTGACGATAGAGAGGGTGCAGCTGTCCGAATCGCACGCCGGACCTGACCAGGCTTGCGATCCCAAACACTGAACACTGTCAAATACGAAATCAAAATGCTAACATTCTTCTCACTCTCAAAAATACCCAACCTGCTCGAAAGAATGATATCCCTCCTTCTGCTTTGTCTCACCCTTCAGTTTTGACAGCAGGGAGCCTCTTCTTAAGTTCATCCTTGTCTTCTGCCCGTAGTGCATTGAAACCCTTCAACTGGGCGGCGCTGTATTCAGACTTGAAGGCCAGTTCCTCCCTGCGGCTCACGAAACACGCTGTGTGGTACCAGCGGTCGATCAGACCCAGCTGGGGCTTCTCTGGGTCCACGGTTTTCTTGGATACACGGATCTGATCCTGAAGGAGAAGCCAGAGGATCACAGACTCAAGCAACAATCCCATTTGATCAAACGTACAGGATGTCGAATATATATACATATCATATTGAATAAATTGATAGTAATTATACTGCACACAGTGGTATTGTGTGGCTGCTAACCTTTTCTATTTTCTGCTCACAGCCTTTGCATGTGCTGCGGTTTGACTTGGCATATTCAACTGCAAAGTCATTCAGCGTCTTCTCTCCTTTAGCTCCACTCTTCTGCTCCCCTTTTCCTACCAGAAGGAAGTCATCGTATTTTTATTTGCAAGTCATCCAAGAGAAATAAAAAAAACTATATATATATATATATATGCAAGATTTCTGAGGATAAATACTATTTAGCAGAACATATACTACAACAGTGTTCATTTGAACACTTCACAGGTATTTTATATAAACACCAAGTGTGGTCACCAGGAAGCAAATATATGTCAAACCTGTGTGCGATACTACTACAGCATACAGAGATGTTTAATTTATTTATTTTTCAATGAACCTGTGTTTGCTTTTTCACTGATAAACTTAAAAAAATAACTGCAGTAAATTTTCCAACCTGAGCTGACAACAATCTTTTTCTCATATCTTAATGATTATTACAGTATAGAAGAATGTATGCACAGCTCGCTGTGAGTTTTTGCTGCACTGTAATAATGTATTTTGACCTGTACACCTGTTTGACAGAACTATGTCTTCTAAGCCATTGGATAAAAGCACATAGTCCCTTTATGTACAGATTTAAAATGTTACTAGTTATGTTTGCCAATGGCCTTGCATATAAAAGTCAGCTGCTCAACTGAGGAGGCAGAGGCCTGAGATACCACTCATTTGCTTTATCACCTCCATGAAGGCACCCTGGGACAGTACAGTCTCTTAAAGTGGCTGGCAATATGATATTTGTACAATCCATTAAGATGCAAGCCAAATGCTAAAAGCCGAGTACTGACCTCCTGCTGCTCCACCGCTTTCAATGGCCTTTTTGATCTTCTCCTGATCCTCCCACCGGAGGTCAGAATAACCAGCGATATCGGCAGTGGACTGAGCTGCTGCGCGCTGCCAAAAGCAAGAGAAGTGGTGCCAGTGGGGGACCTTCCCATCAAACATGGGTGACTGTCAAGAACAAAGAACACACAGGGAAGATTCAATGTATGCAGTATGTTTACAGTGAACCAGTGGTGATATGGGGTGACACAAATGTGAGATGATCCTGCGGAGTAACAGACCTGTGACCGGGTCCTCACAGCGGCTCACAAGAAAGATATTTAATCGGGACATTTGTCAAGGACATTCCTGGACTTGTGAGGTAAAATCGTTATTTTGTATTTTATAAAACACATTACAGTCTAATATTTGTATTGCTCAGAGCAAATTATTCCTTATGTAAAAGGAATGATGGTCCTAAATTATCAATGTATTGTCTCGTGAAAAATAACTATAGTGCAGAACCCTATGTGAGGAAGAACTTACCAAAAGTCAGAGATCTTTGTGTGCAGTTTTGTTCAGGTTCATATGTAAGTCGCTTTGGATAAAAGCGTCTGCTAAATGACTAAATGTAAATGTATGTAAATGTAGGTACAGTAAGATTTGAAATAGAAATGTTAAAAAAAAAACAACCTATTATTTGTTTGAAATGTTATCTTATATGTAAGAAGATATTACATGTCTGACAAGCCTATTTTTGCCGTCTTATAAGTCCATGTGGGCTGGGCACTTGTAACAGCATGACACAATAAACAACTACTACTACTATTATTATAAAGAAGAACGGAAATACTCTCAAACCAAACAGATACTGTATGAGAACAATGTAACCTGTTTTACCTACCCTATAAATATAGATTCTCTATAAAAATACACAAAAATGTCCTATTGAAATATGGCAATTATTTAAAATGTCACAATGTTTCCCTCCTGACTTTATCTTTCTACTACGTTTACTGTATTTTGCACCAAAATAGCAAGGCAAATTCCCTGTTATGTATAAACCTACTTGGCAATAAAACTGATTCTGACTTATGTTAAACAGATTGATCCAGTTTGATTGGGCCTTTAGAGAGAAAAGTCAAGTGACTGAAAATCTGGAGCTGCTCCACAGGCCATGAATAAGGAGGCTGCTTAGCCTCTTAGTTGATTAATTCTCGGACAGGGCAGCGGACACACCTCACGGTTGTGGTGATGGTGCTGTTGGTGATTTTTGGCTTCTGAGTTGTATGTGCTCACTCAGACGTGCGGGTGTAATCTTGAAGCACAACCTCGAGCTGCATTGAAATCAGTCAGTGAACGTTACTTTCATGAACAGCAGGAAGCATAACTGCAAGACTGGGAGAATCCGACAGGCTCAGCGGCTCTTTGTGAACAAGACTCAATAGTCAATGTCAGCCATTTAAATTCTAACGAGGGCCTAACCTAACAACTGAAACCACACTATGAACTACACACCTTCTATCTGTAATGATTTGATGAATAGCCACTATATTCGCAGAACAAACAGCCTTATTTACAAAAGATAGCACTCTGGTAGTAAGCCAGCTAACAGAGCAGCTTTCTTCAAATGGACTGGCTCCACACGTCGCTACGTTACCTGCACCATGATGGCCATCCTCAGCGAGTCTTTAGCTATGTTTTCCTTGCATTTCTTGCACGACGCACGGCCGCTTTTGGCATATTCCGCCTTATAAAGCTTGTCCTCTTGAGAGGCTGCCATACTTCTTCAATATTACCGCAAAATAACACGAATTGACTGTGAGGCGAACTTTCTGCGGATAACGGGGAGCCACAACAATCAACGCACGGCCAGAGAAGCGAAGCCCGCGTGCCTGCACGGAAGCACAGAGCGCCGACACAAGCGAGGAGCTCTCACTCTGCCACTGTTTCCTGACACCTGAACGTCCCCGCGAAGCACCAGCGGCTCCCTAACTTAGCGCTTACCGCTAAACATTTACAATCGGTAATGGCTTTAATGAGTTTTCTGAAAGTATCAAGCCTCAAGAAATTATGGAAAGGATTCCAGGAGGATGGAGCAGCACATCTACACGGTGAAGGTGTAGGCCTTCCTTTGGGCAGCAGTTATTCATGCAGGGTCCCAGGACTGGGCCGGTATCCTGCGCACTTTATCCTCACGCAATAACTACTCAAGCTGTAGAGATGAAACTGGGACTTGTGTCACAAAAATGTGGGCTCGCTGTAATTAAGACTTGAGACTCCAGTAGAGAACGCCATAGAGATGTCGGCATTTTTTTAATATAACGGTACTATGTGGCACCACGCTGGTGGTGCCAATAGCACCAAATAGGCCTAAATACATTTGACATTTTACAAAAACTCGACAACAATGTCCCTTTCCACAAATTATGACCCGGTTACTCACGATAATTCACAGATTTGTTGTGAGCAGTTTCATGTAGGAATTATTTTCTTTTTTACCGATAGTTACTGCATGAAACTGATACTTCTAAAACTAAAAATCTTTAATTAGATTTTTTAAGATAACAAATCGACTTCAATCAAAATATAATAAATGGATTTTGTATTTCTCACCTTGTATGCTAGTAGTGTGACACTGAATCAGCAATGTTGAGTGAAAACATGAACAGAAACTGAACAGTTAACTAAAAAATCTAATTTGTTTTTCTGACTAGGTGAATATTTCTTAAGGGAGTGGGGGGGCGTTGGTGGTTTTTGGATTTATGACTTCACTATTTCAAAAATCCTGGCTACTGTCCAGGTGGCAGCTCAAACCTTGCTTCAAATAAATATATCGAAAGTTAATAATAATAACAGTTGATTTGTGCAGTAGTTCAGTTTATTCTTCTGTATATGTCTCAGAAAAATTAAGTAACTACAAAAAGTAAGTAAATAGATGTTAGTGGCCAAGACGAACCCATTTCTCCAACTACCGGGTGATCCATCTTTCTCAATAGACGATCAAGGAGGCGGCCGTAGAATACCCGCGCGAGTCGCAGCCACAACTAATCGAGTACAGAGAAATCGACCAGCCTCTGAAAGGAAGGAAAGTCAGAAGAAGTGTGAATACTGGGGCCACACTGGAAATAATTTGTGTTTTGAAAGAACGACCTAGTTTCTATTTTTATGCTAAAAGTCTAAATTTAACAAAACCCAACACAAAATAATATTTAATAGTCCATGCTGCTAAAGCCTGTGCCTCCTTACTTTTTTTTTATCATGTGTCTCCTTTAAATAACACACTTTGCCTTATTTAATTTCTGTATGTAGTCTATATTTCCTGTGCTAGTGGCTGGACCGCTCAAATACTCAAGCTTGGGTTGTGCCTTTGTTGTTACATTCAGCTGTAATGAGAAGAGGGCCATGCAGGCTTCAGCTGATGTAGCCAATTTGCTTGGCTGGAGTAGAAAGGATCCTCTTTCCAGTTCTTGAAAAGCCTGTACAGGAGCTACACACCTATACAGCTTCTACTGGAGGACAGGTTTTTACTCCGATATCTAGAGACACTGACAGCAACTTAAGTCCTTACTTTACAAAACACCAACATCTGACCGACCCTCTAAAATACAGACTCTTCCATCAGGAGGAAAAGATAAATTATGTGTAAATAATGTACATAGGGGACAAATGTTTCTTGTTGGAAACGCAGTTACTTGAATGTATCAGAATTAATCGTATGCACATTTAAAATGAAATAACACCACTCAGATTTGTTGTAAATATTGGTTTTATTAGCAGAAAATGTAGAGTAGTTTTAGTAAAAATTGTGAAAAAAACAAACATACTTAAAAAAATGAATAACACAATTTTACCATTTTGCTGTTACACGTTACATTTCCAGATTATGCCAAACTTTTCCAAAACACAGCCTTCTTTTAAAGGCTCAGCCAGGAAATAACTGAAAACATATAAATCTGAGGTATACAACATACTGTACATGGATGAAGACTTTCACTTCTTTGTTTTACACTTTGGATTAACATTTATACATTTGTTTTAGTTTATCGGTTTTTGAAAAGGTTTTATATGAACAATAACTGTATAAAGTCCTCAGAAAGGCTCATAGTGGAGTTTGTCATCCTTCAGTTGAAAATAAAAACACATGATCATTTGCAGTGACAATTCTTTTTTTAATAGGACATTGCCAATATGCATCAGGCCTACAATATAACGTGTTATTACATCATTATTACACACGAATACATTCTTCTGTGCTCTTTGGTTTTAGTTTACAAGAAGAGGAGTGGCATGGGAGGTGGTTTTGGCATTGGAGTTGGTTCAACAGATAAACACTAACCTCTTTGTTGAGCTTCATTGCCACGTCGAAAATATGACTGCAGTTCAGTAATGGAAGTGAGAGTAAGAGTGTACTGAGGCACAACTGAATTGGCTACAGTGTGATTTGTCACCTTCAGATGTTTGACAAAAAAAAATCTCAGAAATCCAGAGCAACAGTGACATGAAAACTGACTGAAGAAATGCCACTTCAGTGGGAGCTGTACACATTCATAAATAATGAAATTGAAAAGCTGGGATAACAGTAGTTTTGTAGAAATTATGCGTCAACTCAGAAATACAAAAAGTACTGAAACATTGTATAGGCCATTGGTAGTCTATGAGAGGTTGAGCTGGTTGTTTTGAGGTATTTTGTGTTTTGGCTTAGAGGTCTGAGGACTTGCTGGAGTGTTATCCCAGCCCCCCCCCAAAAAAAAGACATGTTAGTTTTGTACAAAATGAACTGAAAACAGTGTTTACAATGTTTAGCTATGGCTATAAAAACACTGAAAGCAGTGACAGAGGCCAGTAGGTCTGTTATGTCCTTTCTAACACACCGCTCTATGTGTCGATTAAGCACAAAACCTAACATTTCTATTTTAAATGACAGGGAGGCCGAGGAGGACGCAGTCATGGATGAAACAGGAACAAAGGCTCCTATGGCTGAAACCTACACCCCTCTTCTCTGTTTGTACAGCTAATAAACTTATGGCAAAGTATGAAAACACAAACAACAAAACTGTAAACCAGGAGAAACAATATGGCTGGACTGTGTCCTCAGCACTGCAGGGGGCAGGGAGTCCGACCGAACTCCATGTTTGTCTCTCTCATCTTTTCCTTGTGTCTGGCTTGGACGAGACCGAACACCACTCCTGCTAGCGTCATGCGTCCTCCTGTCTGCCCCCCCAAGCAGCCATCTCTTCCAACATTGACCCTCTTACTGCGCATGGTGCTGATGAAATAGGTGCGGACTTTCCCCTGACGCTCGCTCACCTACAATGACAGCAGAGGTCACAAAGTGTGGTAATCCATTCTCAACAACCCTCAAGATTTCTATTATCAAGACCTCTTCACAAATATGGTTTAGGATGCATTAATATCTACACATTTCATGCACTAATGTCCTGAACAGTAATGCAACTCTGTCGTTTCTTTTCACCAGTAGATGTCCCTCTTGTTTTAGTTGTCCTCTTCTGCTAAATAGGGTTTTTTTTCTACACACCTTCTGCTTAGTAATTGCTTCCACCTGTGTCTAGGCCTGTTCAAAGCTATACTCCCAAACCCGGGCACAGGACTTTCCAGCTATTCTGACTGATTAGACCTTTTCTCAAGTTGAACTGAGGCGCAGCTATACTGTTATTTTGTTGAGGTTATAGTCTTTTTTCATGGCATGTATTTTGACATGTCACAGCAGAAAAATCAGAGGCGTAACTAACAACATTAATAACAAAGGATTTCGATTCAGGGCTTGGCATTGTGCATGATGGCTCACTAGGATGGCTTACTGGGACATTTAACACGGAACAGAGGCATCATTAATGTTATTAGTTACACCTGCTATGGCATGTGAAAATGTCAACTGGCCTACCAAACTTTATATATATTTATATATCTATAGGGAAATTCTGTGTATTAGAATAGACAGGGGCCATTTTGACTTGTTATAGTAGAAGCACAGGTGTTTCTAATAACATTAACAATGGCTCTGTTGTATTCAAGTGTCCCAGTAAGCCAAGACAGTGTGACAATGAGCCAGCATGCAGAGTACCAGGTATCTAAAACAGAAGCAGCTGAATGGAATTGAGATATTATTGTTTGTGCTTTTCCAACTGTAACATGTCAAAATGTCTTATAGGGAAAAAAACGACAAAAAAAACCAAAACTGTTCTACAGTTCTACAAATGGACAAAAAAAAAGTAACTTCTCACACCTCTACAGATGCAACATAGCATTGTCCAGAATTATGTCAATCAAGAACAGTCTGTACATGCTCAGGCAGTTTTTAAAAGAGGACTAATTATTCAAAATAATAGGAGACACCTGTGTGATTGTAAACAGCCTACTTAATAATGCATTTAAACAGAACATGTAAGTAAATTTAACACATCTGTCAATAACACAACAAAAGGGATGCAGTAGAACTCTCGTGTTTTCAAAAAGAGGGACTGATGTTATGTTTAGTGCATTTTGAAGCAATGTTAAAAACAAAACATGGAAAAGGTAACATTTTCTCCACCCTTTTTAACGTATGTCAACATGTGAACTCTGAGCAATCTCCCATGAGCACTCTTCTTGTAAACATGAGCGTATATGAAGACATCATGGGTTCTCCTGTTTGTTCAGATCTTCAGTATTTGTCTCTCTCTCGCTTATGTGTTGCCATTTTTCAGTTTTCTGAACCTCTGCCCGAGAGCCTGACCATTAGCTGTACTCTAATTGATTCACTAAAGCTTTATTCATCTTTTGTCATCTCTGCACATCACTTACATATAAGAACTTCCCTGAACCTGTCTGAACTATGTGGCTTTTCAGTAACATCAGTTCCACAGTATTTTGGAAGGTGATGTGGACACCCAGATGGTTCTCCATTTCAATATACTTATGTTTAAGGGTGAATGACAGTAAATGAAACACAGTGAATAAACCACGACTGGCAACAGGACAAAAAAAAATAAATAAATCAGTCTTCATCCTTCAGCCACTCACCCCCTTGACAAAGATTTCTCCACGTAGCTCCAAGACAAAACCCCATTCTGCCAAGATCCTGTGCGTGGCCTCGGGTACCTGGATGCGTCCGCTCACACCTGTGCTGTCCATGCGGCTGGCCAGGTTCACCGTTGACCCCCAGATGTCATACTGCGGTTTGGTGGCACTGATCACCCCTGACACCACCGGCCCATGGGCGATACCTGTTCCAGTGCAACACAGACAAGTAATTCACTTAAGACACATAATTAATTAGCATTAAGTCTATGACACCAGAATTTCTTGCAGAGAGCGGTTTATATCAACCATCCAATCATTATGTGAGTGAGTGTGTGTGTGTGTGTGTGTGTGTGTAGGAGATTAGCCACTTACCCACACGCAGCTGAAAGTTTTTAGCAGAGAGCCTGTTAATCTCTTTCAAGGTCTCTTGCATTCCCAACGCAAACAGAACCAGCTCGCTCAGGTGATTCCAACCATCCACAGATGCCTGAGTGCGACAGAGATAGATTGATAGTTAGATACAGTGAGAGAGAGAGAGAGAGGGTGGGGTGGGGGGGGGGCGGTGGAGAATGAATGATGGAAGGGCAAACTAAAAAATAGCAGAATGTGTACAAGAGGATCTCCCACCTGTCTGACTGGAGCTAAGCCAGAGGCTGCCATGTAACAGCTCCCAATGGTCTTTATCTTCTCCACATAGTGGAAGTACGACTCCTCCAACAGCTTGTTAGGAGAAACATTTACAGATAAAGAGGTAAAGTTACACATCGATCTCATATATAGTAGCAGAGTTATGCAATGGTTACTAATCCCAGTTGTCAACAGCATGTCCTGGATTAAACCCGACTATCTCTGCCTTATTTAATTCATATGAACTAAAAGGGTGAAAAGAGAATTCTCCTAATAGGAAGAATACCACTTAAATATGCCACAGACAAATGTATACATATATTTGGAAGATACATTATAATGAATGTTTTTACTGTACTTGTTTGCAGTACACAGAAATACACTGTATATCTATACTACTTTGCACAAATGACCTATTCCCATACTCACTTCATCAAAGCCAGCAATGATCTCATTCAGAAGTCGGAGGCAGTCCACTCCCTCATGTTTGATCTCTTTCTGTTCAAAGTACTCATTGAAGCCAGCGATGGAGGCAAACATAACACCGACTTCATCATAAGACTGGGAGTAAAGCTCCTGGAAAGAAAATGGTGTCATACACTTTCATCTTGATGGGGTAGTAAGTCAATCAGTTCAATAAATTACATTAAACTGTACAAGTGTATGAAGGCATTCAGTAACTAGCCCTTAAAAAGTCCCCAAAACAAATGAGGTTGCTCAACTGCCCTTCTATATATGTTTATTCCCAAACATTTTCACCTACTTTGTGTATCATGATGTTGGTTCTGGTTTCTTAAATTATTATTTTGCTATGTGCTATTACATTTATTTCAATATTCAAAGATATGAAGATCATAAACAATGTTAAAACCATAGCAACAGCACCTATATTCATCTATTTCTAATAGTCCACTCAAAAATATCATTTTGAAATACACTTAGATTATTCTCCCTATATTTTTGTGTTACCCTGGTAAAAGCAATGAAGGCCAAATCATTTGAGAAAAAAAAAAAAACATAGTGCAGGAAGAGGCTGACACAGTTAGAGGTGGGGTCATGTTTTCCACACCTCATCGTTCTTGCTCCGGTCTAGAAAATGTTGCGCCACATGCAAAGGCAGGATGTTGTGTAACAGACACTCGTTGTGTTCCCGCAATTCCCTCATGTCCTCCACTTCCTGCTGGGCCTGCAGACGCCACAGGAAGTCCAGTCTGGCAGTGGCCTCCCACTGGATAGTAAAGGATAGATTAAACTATCAGAGGTCAGCTCCCTGTATTCGACACACTCCTTTACCCATCAACAGAATTGGCCTCAATGATTCAAGTTTAGAGTAAAATGAGAAAACGAATGTCCAAACTGCAATTAAAAATACTATGAGCAAATTAAACTAAACAGCAGCATGCTTAAAACACTGAAAACTTCCGTGAGCTTAACAGTACCTGCCGTCCATTGTAGAAGATAGCAACAATAAACATGGCCATGAGAAGGATGGAAACTCCTTTTCTCCTGACATAGTGAGACCTGTGTAGAAGTTAATGAAGAGAGGTGGAATATAGAGATGTAAATTATGTTAGAAAAGATGTTCAGCACAACAGTAGTAGTAAACACAGTAAAAAAAAAAAAAAAAAAAAGTAATTGTAAGTTCCCACAGCCTGAGCTGGCACTGACCTGTGCAGAACATCGTGACGTGTCATTGTGAGGAAGGCCTGGTGGATGAGGCAGGAGTAGACAGCCACCGCCAGCAGCAACACCGCCAGCTTCAGCAGAGAGTTTAGACGCAGGAACACGGCACACGTCACCATGGCAATCACACCACTCAACACAAAGACCTGAGGAGGCAGAGGGAGTGAAGAAGAGGTTCGAGACACTGAAGAGGAATGTATTTTGATCACTTTCTTGGAGTAAAAATATGGAAATTGGGTGAAATAACTTTTAGGCAAGAAAATGTGATTTGTATTTCGTACCCGACCAAATTTTTGTGATGACAGATATTGTTTGCATGTTTGTTTAAACTGCTGTTGTCCTTACCTCGGGGGAAGTGCAGACGGTGAGTGGACGTGAGGCTGTGTTTGTTGTGTCCGTTACATCAGTCTCGGCTGTGTCTGTGAGAATGCACCATACCTGGACACAAAATATACAAATCACACACAAACTTTGACAACCAACAAAAGACTGAAAGAAGGGGATCACACTGACACAGATACACATTTCCTATTTACACGTATTAGAGATTTGAGCTGGTTTTTGTATATTTTGGTTATATTTGGATTCAAGTGCCAAGGCACACTTTATATGTTAGTAGGGCGGTCTCTCTCCTTTATGCATATACATGTATACATTTATCATGCAAATAACCAGAGGAGATATGATAACAGTGACTGACAGATTTAATAATGTCCATGTCATTTGCAAGGTATAGTTTTATGTGGCAAATTCTCCACCTATAAAGTCTAAAAGGAAATTTTTGGCAGGGAAAATAAACTTTATTCAACATTTCCATGTACATAAAGGTAGCCTTGTGTATTTTAGTCTCTCACCATGTCAGTAGAGACCAAGCCAAAGTTGATAACGATGGCGGTGACGGTGAGGAGGTTGCGGGCACTGTTGTTTTCGTGGATCCAGCAGCAGAAGAGCTGCAGTGCTGCAGGAGTCCACTTGAACTCTTCAGCCAGGGCTAACAGCAGCAGCAGCATGTAGGCGAGCAGAAAGACTGAAAAATGGAGGACGACTGGGAACAGCCTGCAGAGGAAGAACAAGGGAGGAGGATAAGAGGAAGGGAGTGAGTAAAGTAGTGAAAATGTTAATACATGGTGAAATGAAGAAACAAGAGGAAGTGTGCGACATATGCTGTGTGAATTTAAGGGGTTAGGGATGAACTTCAAATAACATTTGATTCTTCAGATGACACCAAAGTAAAAATATTTAAATCCTACACATAGTGGCTTTAAGATCAGACAAGCAGTGCAGTACATTTTTAGTAGGGTTAAACCAACATGTGCTTGACAATATTTTCAGTCAGAAAAAGCAAAATTTGATATTGTTCAATAGCTTTCAATGCAGATTCTTTGGGACTTTTAATGAAGAACTTATTATATCTTAATTCTGTAATCCTTACTTTATCTGCTATTAAACTAGGGAGAACATGACAGATCATATAGTGTCATGTTGTCTAAGTTAATTTTACCTTGCTGTTGCTGGTATATACAGGGAAAATGTCAATGACAGACCCAGTAATATTAACAAGAAAATATCATTGACATTGGACATATCAATTAAAAAACCTTACAGAATTTAGCTAAAAGAGCATAAATGAACTATTCAAATCTGATAAATCCATGAAGATTAAAATAACTAGTGCTAACAATGTGAGTCGACTAGGACAATGCTGGTGTCTTCCTACCTGGGCGCAGGAATGAGGGCCTGGGCAGCCATGAGAAAGAGGAGCATGATGAAGGAGCAGACCAGGTTGGAGTTGAACATTTCATCTCTCATCTGGGAGAACTGAGCCGACCAAAAGAGATCAGAGGAAGATCACAGTCATCATGAGCATTTACTCTGTGGCACTACCTTATGTCCTCCGCCCAAACACCGTCTGAACCAGCGCCTAAACCCGCTTACCTTGTCCTCGATGTGTGTGTCTTTGAACACCAGGGTCAGTGGAGTGATGTGCTCCCTGTGCATACGCTCACTGCTTTGGACATCAATGGCATGTTTGATGCGTTTGTTGATCTCCTTGGAGGTGGACTGCCATATGTTTGGCAGCGAGCCGTTCGTAAAAGAGGCCAGGATCTGCAAGAAAAGATTATGAAGGTGTGAGATGAATCAGGTCGGTGCTGGTCCACTTTGTCTTTTATGGTTAAAGAACCTCAGGTATGCCTTGTGCCATAGGTATTAGGACTGAAACATTTTACCACTTGGTGCCAACCACAGAAAGCTTTTAAAGATAACGCCTTCCCTCCATTTTGGATCCCTGGACCTACACTGTTCGTGTCAATGGCGTTCCCAAATGGCATCTCTGGGTTCCAGGTTCGGTTAGTTTTCTGCACTTTGGTAGGCTCAGTATGGTCAACTTTGTTCCTTTCCTCCTGAGGACAGATGAGGAAAGTGTCGATGTTGTGTTTGAGCAGAAACTCGTTCCTGTCACGGCCATGACCATCTTCTGTCTTGTAGGTGCCTTCTAGACTGTCCAGAGTCGCCCTTGAGATGTGGATGCGTCTGAATGAGAGAAAATAGTAGCAGAGAAAATGATCAGTAATGGACTAGGAAATGCTCTCCAATCATGATAAGAGGAAATTAATAATTTGCTTAGCTTTTCTATATACTAGGAATCCCAAGACTTGACAAGCCTGCAGTCTGCCAATATTCAATTTTATTAAATGAAATACAAGGGCTTTTTTCTTAGTACAAATATTTTACTTATGGAGGGTCTGTAACTTTGTGAGGCACTTTAATGTCATTTTAGGCCATGTTTGTAAAGTTACAGATTTTTTTCAAGTCGCACCTCTACATTGACATGGCCAAAAACCCCAGAACAATCTGAGCTAGATGAATAACATTGAAATCTAGGTGGCTTAACATAAGGTGCATAACGTCAACATGAAAGGTGGTTTTAATGAAGGGGCACTTGAGCTCACCGGATAGATCTGTGGGGACATGTCAGACAAAAAAGGTTGGCAACCACTGTCTTAGAGGAAAAAAAAGCTTAATGTTTAAGGATTTCATGCACTACCCAGTCAGGTTACAGATTACATGTTTTTCAAATCACATACACCTGCACTCGTACAGTACAAGAAATGTCTCTTGGTGCGGAGGTGAGGGCAAGCTCACATCTCTTAAAAGTACTTGACAGCACAAATAACGTATTGCTGGCATTTCTATATTCAATCTGTAAAATACAAAAATTGACTGTGAACACAGGAAGTCGGCATCTGACTCTGAATGGAAAGACGTCATATCAACTGAGAGAAAAACAGAGCAAGAATAACCTTTGGTGTGTTGAGACAATATGTCAGCGCCACAGTCGTTCCAGCCCTTTGCCTGTAGACAAAGTGTCCCTAACTTTTTCTTGATTTTTAATCATATGGAACCACGCTATTTCACTGACAGTCAGGAATAAAGAAACTATCTGTTTCAATATTCCAATTCAATTCAATTCAAAACCTACATTTTGTCATTATAATTGTAAATACTATGATCTTCTGTTGTGAATCTATTCTGTACACACGACATCTATTGCATGTCTGTCTCTCCTGGGAGAGGAATCCCTCCTCTGTTGCTCTTCCTGAGGTTTCTATCATTGTTTTCACCTGTTAAAAGGGTTTTTTTGGGTAGTTTTTCCTTATTCGAATCGAGAATAAAGACAGAGGGCGTCGTATGTTGTACAGATTTTAAAGACCTTTGAGGCGAATTGTGATTTGTGATATCGGCTATATAAATAAAGTGTAATTGAATTAATATATAAATACGTGGTAACTCAGGAAGAGATCAAGTGTGTTACATCAAAGGGCTACTCTTTAACGCATTAGCTGGTGCCAGTTTCTGCTGGCTGGCACTAGCAGAGACCACTTACCCTGGTATGCCGCCGGCCTCCAGCATGTTGGCAATGCCCACGTCCCAGGACCAGACGTCAAACTGCCATTTCTGCAGGCCCAGCACCCCACACAGGACAGAGCCTGAGTGGATCCCGATCCTCATGTCCATGTCGAAGTTCAGCTGCTTACACACGTACCTGGCGTTGGTGGGTAGTAAAGTGACCATGTTAGACTAACTGTTGACGGCTATTATTATCCATCATATTTTACAGTGAACTTTGACATTTCTAGTCAGAATTCAGGAGCATCCAACAGCATCTGTCATGTGTACTTCTTTCGGCACATAAATATAAATAGGGAAAAAAACATTTCTACTTGTTTTTTCTTACAGCTAAGTAGATTTTTATTGGCTGCAGACCTTTTATGAATACGATTTGGTCCAGACACAGTGTTATATAGGTTACATTTTTTACACCATTCTCTTGCTGCCCTCTCTTGAAATGCAAAAGTAGTGAAATTAAATTGTTTTGCAGGGGATGGCACAATAATCCCTCAAGAACTCCACCGAGCTAAGACTGACCGGATGGTGTTGATCATAGCCAGGCCCATCTCAACACACTGACGGGCATGGGCACGCTGTGGCTCAGGGACCCCTGACACACAGTAGTAACAGTCTCCCAGTATCTTTATTCGCAGGCAGTGGTGCTCCTGTGATGAGGAAGAGACAAGACACCAGAGAAAAGAGAAAATAAATTGATAGAACAGAAGTTGTGTCAAATATATATTATCTCAAAGAAAACAGGTCCAATTCTCACCTCTGCCAGTCTGTCAAAGCGTCCAAAGAGCTCGTTGAGGATTCGGACCAGATCCTGGGCCGACAGGTTCATGGACAACAGAGTGAAGCCCTTGATGTCTGCAAAAAGGATGCTGGAAAGCAAAGAAGAGAGAGAGAAAATTGAAAAAGACGGGTATGTTAACAACATGCACATTTAGATTGTAATAGAGTTTAACTGTTTGGTTCCAGTGACATGGAAGACATGAATGTAAAGAGTTTGCAATTCGAAAAGGACGACTCCAAGTAATTCCTCGTAAGGACTAACATACCAACATTATGTGTGTACGTGTGTACCTGACATCTTTGTACTGGTGGATATAGATCTTGTGAAACTCCTGGGGATTAAGTTCATCTTCCAAAGAGCTCATGTCAGCGATCATCTCCAAGGCAACAAAGCGAGGCAGGATCGACAGCACCAGACGCTCCTGTGCGGCAAAATAATAAGCTCTATTTGACAATGTGTGGCATAAACAGCATAATGCTTGTTTACACACAATTCAGGGGTGAATTCACAAGGTTTCTTTTTTTTTTTAACCAAGGTTTGGAGAAAAGGGATAACAATCAACAGTGGTCGTAATACAGCGTGTCCCTGTTTTCATATTCCTCCAAGTCTAACCTATGACACTGTCACGGTACCTGTCTCTGGTTCTCTTGCTCTAGTTTGAGGCGACCCTCAATGCAGCGCCGTGTCTCCAGGAAAACCTGTCTCTGGGCGTGGTCTGTCAGGTAGTGGATGAACAAGCCAGCTGTGTTCATACCCATGTACAGAAGGCCTTTGGCAAACACCTGCATCAAAGAGAGATTTTGCATTCATACAATTCATTTTAACCAGGAAAACCCAATGCATGTGGGCTAAGAGGAGGATCAGAAATAGGAAATGGGCTCTTCATCTTTTAATGAACTTGAGGGATGTCAGAAGGACATTTTTTATGTTTATTAGGCTTTTAGACAATATCTGGGACTGTAGAATAGAGTCATAATTGCAAAAAAAGAAAGCTGTTGCCATTAATGCTTATGAAATATAAGCTTTGAGTGCCTTCATCATCAGTAGAATAAGTATCCAATACATGGATAACACATGGCTTGTTCTGCATAAAATGCTGGTGCACTCAAGAGAGATTTTTACACTTTGAAAAATGAAAAGGCTCAGGGATTTGGGAAACTTATAGACATATATTACTTTGTTAGTCGCTGTTTTATAAAGCTCTAAACAGTGCAGGTATCTCTAGTTTATTTGGATCTGGAACATAATACTGTGCAAGATAAAATATCTAAAATATGTATGAGACAACCCGAATCTGTATCTGTAATGAATTGGACTAAAATGTTGTGGTATAGTATACTTTGACAGTAAATTAAGCAATAAAGGAATGTTATCTAACTCACGAACATTTTTGGTTTGATAATGATAAATGAATACAAATGTCAGACATGACACTTTGTAGTATTTTTCTGGGGACGTTGTTTTTAAAAACAGTTGGCAGTCAGTTGGCTTTCTCACCGTTCGCAAAAGCACGGCGTCATTGTAGTAGCGCACCATCTCCACCAGAAGGTGCAGGGCTGAGGTGAGGGAGCCGGCGCACATGGCCCACAGCAGGGGCAAGGGCAGCAGCGTGTACGTGGCGAACAGCGTGAACAAAACGTACCACGACGGGTCCTTTTCCAGTCCGTACGCCAGACCTCCCAGCACCTGCGTGGTCTGCGACAGCCAGCTAGCTAGGCCAGCGTAGTGGAGCCACCGCGGGGACATGGAGTCTTTGCAGGTGAACACCGTGATGCACAGTGCTATGGCCAACACCAGAAAAATGCCCGTCAGGCAGCCACGCAGAGTGTCTGTGGCCGCCTCTGGGGCCAGTGCCAGGTACAGAACCAACGCGTGGAGCTTGGCCACCGCGTCAATTATATTGGCGATGGCGAGAGAGCTGCGTCTTTGGTGGGAGTAGTGGCGCTGGTAGAGTTTCTCCAGATCGCGAGACTTGAAGGTGTGCCTCAGGCCAGGTATGTAGACCCCACGAACCGTGTGGTCCCAGTGCACAAAGAAGTCGGCGTCGCTGGCGTATTCGTTAAAAGAGCCCCTGACACCGTTGTGTGTGCCGGCGGAACCAGGGGCCTGGGACGGGTGCACTTTGAATGTGGAGGAGCGGCGCTTTGTGACCCCGCGCGAGGCCTTGTCGCGGATTTGTTTGTTGATCGCGTCGATGTAGGCATCCGTCACAAAGATTTTTCGTGCTGGCTCCACACCCACCTGTCAAACATAGACATAAAATCAGGTGTGTTTACTCTATACATCGGGCACTTTTCTTTTAGGTGAACTTAATACCATAATAAGTGACCAGTAGGTTTTAAATGGCTAGGTCTAGATAGGGCTTTATGGTGGAAAGCAAATTAATTATGGCCACTAAGACAGTATCTTTTTATCTATGTGGTATACAGTTCCTAATAGTATCACTAAACTGTGTTTGGACACAGATCTATGAGCAGTGCATGCTAAGACCCTATTAAAGGGTTGGTTCACCAGAATTACAAAAACATACATTCTTTTCTCACTAACCCTAGTGGTAGGCCTACCCATGTAGATAGTTCTATTTTTATTAGCTCAAATTCTGTGAGGTTTAAATATTTCTGGCCACCACAGCAATAAAACTGAAGCAAATAGAATTTTATTTGTAGTTATCATTAACATTTTACTTGTTTAATTGTGTCAAAAGTCAATTCCATCCACCTCCATTGTATTGGTAACCTGACGGGCCAGATTGCTTTGTAACATGGAACCATCTGAGAAGTTGCCCTTGGAAACTGTTTGGAAAAGGGCAGGCGCTTTAAAAAAAAATGCTTGGGAGGTGATTGGATGAACCATTGGTTTATCAAGGGCTAACTTCAACCAATCACACCAAAAAAAACATATTACGTAGCAGGAGAGCAAAGCCTTCTTTGCTGTTCTTTCAGTGAAGAAATACTCTAAAATTCTGATATAATTGGTGCTATAGCATCATCTACGTTAACATTTTTAGG
Source organism: Coreoperca whiteheadi (assembly GCA_011952105.1). NCBI lineage: Eukaryota > Metazoa > Chordata > Actinopteri > Centrarchiformes > Sinipercidae > Coreoperca > Coreoperca whiteheadi. Next base: position 14,695,920 of record CM022481.1, on the reverse strand, counting down.
AGCCGCCATTGTTTTCGATGGAACATTAGCTTCGCTTCTCGCTTTCATCACACCTAAACCACGCCTCGTTGATGCAAGTAGTTCTTCAAAGGACGCTGGTCCAAACCACTGTGGTTCAGACACAAGTGCATAACTTGAAGCCTGGCAAGATGGATTCTTGAGTGATCTCGTGAATCCTGCTTCCACCGCAAGGTAATTGTATTGGAGTGACCGCAGAAATCTCAGAGACAGACATTTCAAAACACTGGGTAAATAAAACCAAAACTATCTCCATGGCTAGACACCACAAGTGAGAAAGACTTTTTTTTTTTGGGTGAACTGGCCCTTTTAAATTTATTGTTCAGTTAAATCAATTGAACGACAACATTTATGTGATTCAGAGGATACAAAATATGTTCCAGCACACAGTCCTCATAATCTTGTAGGAGATTATGTAATAAAAACCCCCCCCGTACAGACCGCAGTTCCATCTGCATGCAACACATCTACTGATGACAGTGGGATAATCAATCACCTGGGTGTTGAGCTCCTGCTGGATAATGATGTGTTTTACAGCATTCTGCCACAGCATCTTCTTCCGCCGCAGCCCGGGCGACAGGGTCGCCATCAGGCAGGTCGTCTCACGCAGCTCCATAGGGGAGACCTGTGTTGTCTCAGCGAAGGTCACCATGGCGATGACCTTAGCTGACCTCATCTGTTGGTCTCAGATCAGGAGAAGGCAGCGGCCTGGAGTGGGAAGGGGAAATTGTTGGGGGTGGGGGAAAAAAAAAAAGGAAAACATGGTGGTTAGTGAGTCAGACTTGCTTCAGGCCACAGTGTGCTTTTCTCACACTATCAACATAATGAACATTCATTCTTAAAGGGGCACTCCACCAATTTAATACATAAAGTTCAGTAAACTAGTTGGTACTACTACTCAGCCTGTGAAAACAGCTGTTTGACGTCCTCTGTGGCTCTGGTGGAGCTTTGTCAAGAAAATAACCCTGATGATGTCACCATGATGTCATCAGGGTAATCTCAGTTTGGAGACTACAAATTTATAATAGAAAGCCATACAAACTGGAGGTGTGGGGTTTGAAGGGTGGGTGTTTACCAGCGAAAGGGGAGTTGTGGGTGTCTAATGAGTCACGCTTTCCAGTTGCATTATGGGAAATACAGGATCAAGCATTTCTGGAGCTAAGAGCTAGGGGCTAAAAGTCAGGATATTCTGACCTCTGCTGCCTCGATTTTGTTCATTCTTGTTTTTAACGCTGTCTCCTGTGAGTCCCCCAACTTTATGGAAGTGAAATATTAAATTGCTGGAGTGTTCCTTTTAAGTGTGTTTGTCAAATTCTGGATTTTTGAAAATTTTGTAACATCACCTTCATTTCTAAAAACAAAGAAAAAAAGAGCAAAGCCACATGAACAAGCGTTAAATATAATTTCTGGTTTTATCTAAACATAGATCATCCTCAGTATATAAAGTCGGCCTTTATTATATACATTTAAGATTTATAATTTTATTGGGCACACTATGAAAGGTTTTGTTTCATATTGCTGTTTCAGTTTTGTAACTGAATATATGGTATTGTACAGATTTTGAATGCTAAATCAGGAGAATCTTTGCTATTTTGGGAGTGTGAATATACAGATATTTTACAGCCATTGTGGCTGCTGATATGATCTACCACTTGGGCCGCACAGGAGATATTTCCAAATAAATACAATAATAATAAATGTATCTTTAATGTTCAAACCTGTTATTAAAATGATGACTTATGTGGACAGAACTGGTTACGCTGCACACATTCTGCATGTTAGAAAGAGCCACCTGGTAGGCTCCATGTGTTGCTACAGTGTGTGCCAGAAGAAAGGCAGCTTTCCTTCAAATTATCTGGTGGCCAGATTTAGACCTGAGCTGGTTAATGCCCAGAGTTAAACTCCTCCAGATCCTCTGGCTCTAGATGCTGCTGTCCCACCCACTCACAGTCCACTGCCACTAGTCTGATTCTCACCGTGAATCCACACTGCACACACTGGATATGATAAAACACTTCATATTAGAAGAGCTGCAATTTTAACATTATGGCAGCTATTCACCCTGTGATTGAATGCTCTAATATCGGAGCATTTTATTTGAATGACTTGTTGATCACACAGCAAGCATTACAGTTTCTCTGCTGTGGAAGGATCACTTGTTATCCTGCTGTGCCAGGCCCACTGAAAATTACAACAGTCAGGAGTAAACTGTATGAAAATAAAACAGACTTATGACATTTTAATACATGCACAATTTGAATTTAGACTCCCTGTATGATATAGTCTACACCTAAAACTGAGAAAACGAGTTATTTAGAAGCAGAGTAAGGATTTCTGGCACAACTTCACCTGCTTCCAGGGTGCATTGAGGAGGAAAATAAGTCTGAAGAGTTCAGAACTCCAGCAACACCTGTAGTATAAAGAACAACTGTATTGTTAGAGCAACGTGTTTCAACCTGTGGCCTTCATCAGGGTCATCCTGAAAAACATTCGCCTGCAAATACAAGAGTTGTTTACAGTTCCAAAACTGACCTGTATTGTTTTGCGTATTGTGTATCCACTCCTCATATCCAGCATTTGCCATAGGATGTATTCGACCAGCCCGTCATAATCAACATTTTCCAGCGCGCAGGAATTGTATGCGAATCTGAAATTAGAGGCATAATCCATGAAAGGAAAAAATGAATCTTGAAGTAGTCCCCACTATGATGACGTTTCAAAAACCGATGAGGGGGATAAAGGTCCAGCCAAGATGTATGTAGTCGTTCTGGCAGGGTTGCAGGTCACCACCTGGACTGTTTTGCAATGAAGTCAACAACTGCCATGAAGCAGAGCTGCAGGAGTGAGGAGTGCAAAGAGAATTAATTAGTCAGCAGCCACTCTCACTGGCCTGCAAAGCTGAGAGCACTGGCTCCAAGACAACGCCAAGATAAAGGCAGTGCTCTTTACCTTTGGCCAAGTCTTCCAAATCTTTTAAGAGCAGGGTTTGCACTTAAATTAAATAGCATTAGAATCAGTGCTTTTCATATGCCCTCTTTAATACACTCTCTTTTTCATTGACTCAACTCTCATTCTGTTGCCATCATAGAATTTCAAAGCAGAGTTGCTGTCTCTATATTGCCTTTGTGCTCTTGGTTATGTAGGTGTGCGTATGTGCAATTAGGGACATAACGGTAAACAATTTAAAAGCATTAACTAAAAGCCTACAAAACCAGGCAGACTGTGAGAGCAAAGGACGCTGAATCATCTCCCACCTGGTAACAGCACCCTGAGGTGATTCAACAACAAACGGACCCCATTGAAACTGCCTTTACTAAGTATTTTAATTCAGGTGTTTCTAAGAAGGTGTAGCAGGCCATTATGCATCTATCTGACCAACATTTTGAAGAAGAAAATATTTGATTCCGTGCTTAAAAATGCATTTTTGAATGGTTTATTGTGTTTCGTAAAGCACACACAACAGCTCTAGGATATTATTAAAAACATACTCTGTGGCTGCTTCCCAGCGGGTATCAAAACAGTCCGATGGGGGTACTATTTAAACTAAGTGTTATACCTGCTTTTTGAAAACAGAAAGCTATGTCAAGATTTTCAGACATTCCTCTATGTTCCAGCGATACAAAGAGGCTCACAAACTACAGGCGGTCTGTCTTTTATTTCTCTGTAATACATACACATACATTTAACTTATCAAAACTTTTATCTTCTTCCCTGTAAAACAATATTTGTCGAGGCTGGACACTGTAGATAATCGATTGATTTAATTATTTTCTCCATAGTGTCTCATTCAAGATTTTGAAAACAGTGATATTCTCTGCTGCTCAGTGTCTTTTCTTTTATGGTTGTTCTTGCTTTATCAGGCTGGTTAATGTTATACAAGGCAAGGACTCATCTGTAACCAATGCACAAATGTTCTAATAAATTAGTGGCATTTTCGGATTTACTACGTGGTATTTTAGCATTATGTGTCATACATTGAGTTATTCGTGCATCCTAATGATGTTTTCAGAAGTTCTCCTTAACCAAACGAGTTCCAATGATTCACCTGTTACAGTTAAAATGTACCTGTTAATAGTATACTTTTGTTTGCTGTTTTAAACATAATCATCAAGATACACTGTACTGTATATTAACAAAGTAAAGAAACAAGAGAATGATTGAATTGTCAGGGATAATCAGACACAGACCAGCAAAAGAAAATATCAGCATGAACAACCGGTGTGTTAAAACAGACAAACAGACCTCTGTATTGATGCAGAAGAGCAGTTACTGGGCTGATTGCATCAGCAGGCCTGTGGTTGTAAGCTGGTTAAGGTTTTTGAGACCTGCTTTGCTAATTGTGGCCAGGCAACTTACAAAACCCTTAAGGCTGATCTAATGAGTTCCCATCTGTCCCACTGTGACTGTAGCTCAGACCTTTCTTGCTGATTACCGTACATCTAAAAATAGCCGCCATGTCTAAGGTAATTAGTTCTACTATAAGTGCTATACATATCAGCATAGTTCTGACACCTGGCAAGCATGCAATAAAGCACCTTTTGAATTCAGTGTTACTAGAAACAATGAGAGTGAATGAGTAAATCATTCTGATACAACATAGCCTTTGTGTTCATAATGGGCAATTGAAGTTAATGCCTGTGAATGTCTGTCTAGTGTTCAGACTCAATCTGTAGTTTTACTTAGTGACTATTTGGAGTGCCTGTGAACTTGTGTCCACCTGTGGGAGGAGTTAGGATGAGTCTGCTAAGGGCAAAACCCCAGAAGCTAATTAGTATAAAGGCTAACCGCTTTGGCTGTCCACTAATCAGCTGATTCTCATACGCACTCAATCCAAACCACCAACAGAACTGACCTTCTGGCCTACGTACTAGCCAAACATTTCACTTATACCGGACACAGATCTATTTGTGTCTGTTGGTGTGTATCACAAACCTGCTATGTAATCGTGTGTGTGTGTGTGTGGCGCAAGACTAAAGTTGGACGGTGAATGCATGCTAGCTCTTGTTAGCAGTTTCAAAAGCTCTTGACAGTGACGATGTGTACAGGTCAGTTAGGGTCAAAGTAAAACCGAAGCAAATTCATATTGACAATTTGGCATTTCCCACCATACAAAATCTTCAATATGTTGCATCGAAAAAGATTTACAAATCAACAAAAAAAACAAACATGAATGGATTATGAGACCTGGCGACTAAAAGGCCACTACTCCTACCAAGCATTTCCCATTCCCAAGGAGGGGCCCATTTGGCATTGTGATCGTAAGGATCACTAGGCAAAATGTCCTCTATTTTGAAGGTGTAAAGCTTGCTTCAATGTTATGACATCTTCAAAGTGGATGTAAAGACTATTCCTTTAGGGTTTCAATGGGATTTGGACTGAACCCTTTGCCTGTCTGACAAGAAATGTTAACAATCATATCACACAGAGGCAATGGCTTGGGTGCACCCAGACCGTTGGGCCCCTAGGCATCAATGCAACCACCCTGAAATACTTGTCAGCTTTTAGTTTTTACCTTGCACTAAAGTACAATAACAACTACCAGTTAAACGTACACCTTGAAATGATTACCTCCCAAACCCCTTTGTTTTGAGCTTTAGCATCATCAGCTCAACATAACTAAGGTGGCACTATTTCAGTAAAAAAAATATCACACACCAACAGCCATGTAATGGGGCTGAACCAATGGAGAGATGCCATTATAATGAGAAACTAAGTAATGACTTAGTATCTCAAAATAATGAGAAACCTTCTCAAAATAATGACTTCTCTTGATATAATGAGTTAGTATCTCAAAATAATGATATAGGGGCGTGGTTAGCTTACTTAGTGTGGTGTGTGCGCCCCATATATGAGCCTGTAGTCTTCATCGCAGTGACCTGGGTTCAACTTCAGCTGCATGTCATCTCCCCCTCTCTCTCTTGCATTTCCTGTCTGTCTTCAGCTGTCACTATCAAATAAAGGCAGAAATGCCCCCAAAACATACTTAATAATAATAATAATAATAACAATAATGAGTTAGTTTCTCAAAATAATGACACAGTGACTTAATATCTCAAAAAAAATGAGAAACTCATTAATCTAATTATTTTGAGATACTAAGTCACTTTTGTCTAATTATATTGAATTACAGGATCTTTTTTTCATCACATTGGCGGAATTGGGTTTCCACAGATACAGGACACAGAAAACCTATTTTAAAATATTTTGTTGAGTTCTATCATAGCCTGATAGTAAGGCAATGTTTTTTTTTATTTCACTTCATGCATTTTCATTCATTCTTGCATAGCTGAACAAATCAGAGATGTGGATAAATAGAAATTCATCGGTCTGGATGGCCAACTCTGTTACTGTTCTGCATAAAATAGGGTATATGATCAGGGATAATATGAATGAAAAAGGACTCTAAATAGGATACAATCAGCATGTACTGATTAATGAGAAAGCATGTTGTCCTTGACCCAAAAGGGAAGTGGAGCTACATAGTGAAACGAAAATATCCTTGCACACAGTGTAACCATGTAGTGATTTTGATTCCTCTGAAAGCAATGTAGGACAACAATCGGATCTATAGAACTTGAATGTATATGATATAAGTTTACAAATTACTATCAATGTTTTGTTGACTTATTTGACACATCAATAATATTCATTGTAATTCAGCTCAGCTATAATGAGGTGAGTAACAGTAACACTACCCAATGGTATTATACATTTTTTTTTTTAAAAACACATTACCACAATACACACAATGCTGTAATTTAATTGCTCAATTATCTGACTATCAAGTATTTGTATGGTATGCTGTTTATACTTCCAATATTTATCCAGTAAAGAAAACGCAGGGACAGATCCGGCACTTGACTGCATGTGTATGTGGTCAAACATCAAAAAAATGTCCAGTGGTGGTGGATTGTCACATATTCCAGCTAGCCAGTAACAGCTGGTAGCTAGAGGAACAGTGACGCTGGATTAACAAAATGTATGGTGTCCTGGCATAGCTGAACTTTAGTCAAGGTGGCTGGCGTTAACTGTCCGTGTGCCATACAGTTTAAGGATTTTAATTGTGTTCACTTCATGGTAAGTAATGAGTGTGACGATAATTAACGTTGTTCAGCTAAGCGCAGCCAGGGGCTTCTCGTGAGGCAAGCCGTTAGCTAGCCTTAGCATACTTAGCTATTAGCATAGACGAAAGCTACCTTTGGAGTAATATGAGTTAGCCTTGTTAGATTTGATAACCGTAAATTTATGTCTAAACCTAATCGAAAGCAATGGAAAGCATCGAAACAGTTAAGCTTTAACGAGGAGACAAAGTTAGATGAAAACCTGTGACTGCTAGCGTTGCTAACATTAGCGTTAAATTAATTTACTGTCAACTGTAATGACTTGTAACTTATCTCCGGATGTAATAAGATGTTGCATTACACAATTTGCTTGTTCATGGTCAGCTAAAGGTTAACACATGGTTTTCCCCGTGTTTTGATAGTTTCAAACATGTTCAAATATCAACAATATGTATTAGCACATCGGCTAATTTGGGCATACTGACTTCCACAGGCCAAAGACAATCCAGCGGTTTTCCTAATTTTCGAAGCGCCGGTGGACACTCATTTTGGGGCTCAAGTGCCACCCATCTCCCTGTCACTGTGAACCTGGAGGAGCAACGCCGCCTTGTGACTAGCATCCAACATGACAGGTGGGTAACACCGAACTATTGTGCACCTGTGTTCTGCTTGAAGACATACTTCGGGCCCTCCAAACGTTGAATGTAGGGTAATGCGAAAGAAGTTGACTGCTGATGAAATTAAAACTAGTTATATGAGCTGCCTAACCCAAATCCACAACAACTCATTGCTGATTGTGAAAATGTTTTGTGAGAGAAACTTTGCATCGCTGTGGTTGTGTGTTATGTGTGAATTTGCACAGAAATCACTCACCAGACATTTTGCCTGTGTTGGCATCCACAGATGGCCACATTCCTTGAACCTAAAGCCCCAATGGCTGTCCCACAGTGCTCCTCTCTCCCTGCCTCTCTCCACCCTCCTCTCTCTGTGGTGGATAGTGAGGTCCATTGTGTCAGTGAGATGTTTATTAATGAGAAAGGCGCACACAGAGAGCAGAGCTGCTGTTGGAGGACTAATCGCTAATCTCTTTGTTAATGCTGTCAATCTGCCTATGTACTAACATTAATTACTCAGAAGCCTCAAGACAGGGACATACGAGTTGGTGTTCAGCAGGGACTCTGAGTGAATTTGTGAGTTTGTTCGAGTGTGAATCTTTACACAGAAGTTGGAGTTGCTTTTCTGTTCAGGCTTGAATGTATATGTATGTTTGCATGTGCGTGCGCCTAGTGTTGATTGCAGCCAAACTGCGCAGTTGTGGATGCATATGTGTGAGTAGATTTTTGCATTTAGCTTATCTGCCAAGGAATTGTGAAATTGAAGGCAGTCAAATGTTTTTGTGAGTATTTGTAGGCTTACTTTTCAAAAGTAAAAAAAATTAAATAAATTATTTTATACCAAAGAATTAGAGAATTTTTAGTCTGCTGCTTGTAGTTTTACATGCATGTTTTGGCTTTGGTTAGGAGGTTTACTGTGTCTATGAAAGGAGTAGTGTGTGTTTGAGTGTGTGTTTGTGGGCTGTTGTGTGTTTGTTTGCCTGCCATGCCCTTGCCTGCGCCTGATGTCCCGTCCTCTCAGAGGCTGGCACTGGACTGTCGTACCCTTCTGGACCATCGCATTGGCAAGGGTAAGCGACAACACCGTCTCCTCTGTTCTCTCTCTGGCTCCTTCTCTTGTTTCTAAGTCGTATGTGCAGAGAATTATTTAACTGGAAAGTTGCTTTCATCCATATGGTTCCACCATGCCCGACAAAAATATGGCATGTCGTAAATGGAAATTACTGTTTGGGATTTGTCTTGCTCTGAGCTGTAAAATTGATTCAGCTTATTTCACAGTTTGTAGAGGGTACTTGAGCACTTGAGTAGGCCAACATCAAAAGGAACATTGGCTGTGATTGGTACTTGGCACAGGTAGCTGTAGAACAGTGTCGATTGATTAAAGGGAAATTTGATTCATGTTCAGTCTGTGCCTTATTTTAATACTTTATACCTTTTTAATGCTGACTGATTCATAAAATGTTACATTAGTAAATGCTCTCCGTTGGATAAGAGGATGGTTTGTTCTTCCATCAGAAAGAGATGCATATAGCCCCAGAGGGAATACTTCGGATCATGCCAGCAATCAGAATTTCTAGCATGTGAGGACAAGGAAAACAAAGCTTGATTGTAAATGAATATGATGATTATTCACCTCTGTTATTCACCCCAAGTAAAAATGAAAAAGAAAAAGGAAAGTCACAGTAGGTGTAGCAATTTATTCTTTACCTGCTCTAAGCTGCAGTGAAATGCAGCGGATGATAGTATCATGCAGTATAAGGATGCAGCCTAAAGATGAACAGCTATGTATTATTTTTATTAGCTTCCCAACTGAGAACAATTCACATAAATCTTTTAATTTGTTGAACCAGTCCTAGTGTGAACCAGTCCTAGTGTAACCCACTCTCGTCGCCTTGTTCATTCAAAGCGGAGCACTTTTGGAAGCTGCAAAACCAAGCTTTATAATGGGTCTTAGCTTTCTCACACCGTATATGCTGCCTTGTTTCCAATGATTCCAAAACCGCTTTTTAAATGCTGATAGTCTAAAATCCATGCAATGTTATCTATAAACTGATGTTTGGAATAATGAAATAATTTTAACCTAAAAGGTTGAGTAGGCATACATTTTTATTTCAAGCACTCATTCATGCATTCATGACACTGCAGCATCATCAAGTTTATGGTTCCAGCACAAACTTGTACATTAGAGGCAATTGTGTGAACATAATATCTGGTTTTATGTTTGTCACAGTTATGGCTGTGAGGTAATGTAGATAAAAGTATGAATTGATTTGAAGGTTTTGCAGTCATGTGCAGTTTTGAAGCTGTGCCATCTGAGAGGGGTGAGCCAGCTGCTGAACAGTAATGTATTTATGCACTACGGTTTTGGAAAAATAAACCTGGAAGAGAATGAGTAAACACTGACAGCTTGAAAAGGAAAATATTTCACAGTTTTGCATTTCTACAGCTTTTTAATAATGCAAATGCCAGTAAACATGGTTGTGTAATCTCACATCTGCAATTTTATTTGCGTTAAAGATGTGACTGGTTGAAAAAGGACTGGCTGGTATATTTGAGGTATCCACCAGGCAGCCATTGTGGATGTTAGAGCAAAAAAGTTTATTTCAAACCCTGACAAAATGAAGAAAGGGGGGGAAAAAAAGACAGTTTAGTATTAGGCTCGGAAGGATGGAACGAAATGTGGCAGAAAGCTGCATCAGCATAGAAGTAAAGACTGAAAGTAAGTAAAGCAGGAGGCATGGCAAGATTAATGATGGAGAGGAGGGGAAGAGTGATGCTGGCAGGGGGTGGAGAGAGGGAGAAAAGGCGATTGCGTGAGTTGGATGTCTTCTCCCATTTTATCCCTGTACCCATCTCTGTTTCTTTCTCTGCAACTGAGAGAAATGATAAGTGAGGTGGGTGTGTTTGTATGTGCGCCTGCATGTGAAATCTGCACTACCCCCTTGAGAAGGAGCGCTGTTGCAGAAGACCAAACTGGAAAATCCAAGGTCATCACTGCTCGCTTCCCTCTGACGTTGCCTCTCAGCCCCCTTTTTGTGCGCGCGTGTGTGTGTGTGTCTGCACGGCAGGGAGAGTGTGTGTAATTCATTGCATCGAGCCAGGCTCTGCACCAATCACGGTGCGCATTTTAGCTCCAAGCACACGTGCAGGCATTTATCCCAGAGGGTGTGTGCGTTTGCGTGCGTTTTCAGTGCCTGTTGGCACAGCAGTGTGTCCGTATGAGCGACTGACGCTGCATTAAGGATACATAAGCGTCTGTAGTGAGAGACTCCAACATCACGATCGATGTACGGTAAGAATAACAATCACTCTTGCATTGTGTATTTGTGTGTGTGCTCTAGCCTGTGTAAGCATGTGAATTATGGGAAGCATCCAGCATTCAGCCAGTTTTCCTACATTCTACAAACACATTTTTTTCTTAGCTTTCTTGTGATGGACTGCAGCTTTCACTAAGGTGTAATGTCCCCTAACAGCATATTATGGGAACTTGGATGATACTGCTTTATTAAATGACAGTATTAGCTTACAAGGAGACACGGCTTTGAAGATGTTTTTTTTTACTCACATTGTTTCCTTCTGTTATATTTGACGTGGTAACACAGGGTACTCTGCACTTCTCTGTGACATATTCAGCTAACTGTTGTTATGTGTGTGCTAGACTCGAGATGTTGTGAAGCTTACTGTATAGATGTTTTCTTGTCCTGGTTTTCATGATTCTTCAATTTCTTTTTTTAGCACATGATAAATTCATGCTTCCCTGGTAACAGGAAAAGTAGTATATGTGCTGTAAAAGTTAAAAATCAGAATACATTTCTCTGAAATGTTCATATCATGAGAAAAAACCCTAGTGTAATAATTTACTGTAGCTCTGGGGTTACTAGGGACATGTTGATATATGGTTTATTGATTAGCACTAATTAAAAATGTCAGCTTTGCTTTGAGTTTGCAGACTGTTAATGGAAAAAAGATTTAGTTTGTAGGCTAATGAATTACCAACACAGGCACTGCTAGGGCTGTACATAATGCCACTTGTTTTAGTTTAGAAGCTTCTTTTGAGGTTTTCGAATTTTTCATTCGAAAACCTCAAAAGGAGCTTGTTGTCATATTTTATGATGTCATCACTAAAAGGAATTTAAATGAGTTAGTCTTTTTATTTAATTAAATCAATCAACTTTCTTTAATGAATATAACTCGTCAGTTTCGTCAACATAAATACATAAAGGGAGCAGGCAAATTAATGATAAAATAATAAATTGCATCCTTAGGCTTAAATGTTGTTTTTGAAAGGCTAAATGCCAACAAATATGGACAGAAGCAGAATATTTCATTAAATAAAATGTTGTGAGTTTTGGAAATTGGAAATCTTTTTTTCAATACATATTTACTTTTGGACTTTACATCGCACTGGAGTTATTGGAAATGTTTGGATCACACAAGTTGAAAATAACATTCCTGCGCAGCCAACACTGGCATATAATTATACAAATAGGAACTAGAAGGGCACTCAGAGAGCTCAGACCTCCGCCAAGGCCAATTGTCCAGTTTTAGCTCGTTCGTAATGATTCGCTAAATAAACAAGCGCGCTGTGGTATAACAATAACTGCGGACAAAGCAAGTGGAAATATTGCTTTTCTACTTTATACTTGAGTTGTCGTCAGCAAGGTAAAACTTTACCTTCACTTCACCTGGTTCACGGTCTCCACCGTGATCTCTCTGCTGTGTGTGTGTGTGGGGAAGCTGAGCCCCACGCTCGGTCAAATACGCAGAGGAGAGGACAGAGAAGCTAGTGCTACAATCAAATATTATTTCAGTACATTTTGCCGTGGATCAGCTCCAAAATGTAATGAGTTCTTCCTACACCCTTCTACCAAGTTTCATGAAAACCGGGCCAGTAGATTTTCTGACTGACAGACAAACAAACAAATAGCACTGAAAACATAACCTCGTTGGCGGCAGTAATATTATTAGTGTAGCCTAATCTTTATCTGCAATTGTGCAGAAATACTGGGTTTAAACAACATCAATAGGCATGCAAATAAAAGAAGCTGTGCAGCATTCAAATGTTGATTTAGAATTCAAATGTCAACATTATATGTGAAGCTTCGAACTGTTCGGTACAGCCCTAGACACTGCACACTGGAAGTTCCAGCTCAGTTAGGTGTCCCTGTGCAGAGCACTGGTATGCCATGTTATGGAAATAGTATTGTAGGCTTGAGTCCCTCCTAGCCCAGTTTCAGTGCCTGTTTGACTGTGATTCATAGTGTGTCGGATTGGCCTTGTGTCACGAGGATTTGTTGGCAGCTGGGTCTGTACATCAGTATGTTGGTCGCATTATACCAGCCGCGTCCGCTGCCACCCACACTGGATCGAATGTGTTCTTGGTATTTGAGTTACATGGATTGATGGCTTAAAAAAAATGTATATACTGTACATATGCCTCTGCAAAGTGTGTGCGCAGTATGTATGCGTGTCAATAGCCTCAAGATACGTTCTCAATTGGTAGGGCTCGTCGTGACTGAGAGGGGGCGGGGATAGATTTAATGTTGTGGTTATATATGCAATAAATTTAAATAACTGTCATTCCCTGCGGTGAGAAAATTTCCCATATCTTACTCTTTGTTACGCTTTCCTTAATGCTATCAGCCTTTTTTCCACGATCCTCACCTCCTCTCCTCAGCTCATTGAGCGCAAGCTTATGTGCATATTGGTTGGCTGTTGAATCAGCCTTGCTCATTATTCATTATTTGCTTAAATTCTCCTCGTTTGTAGATTCTGTTGTGTGCTTGCATTTCACTGTGTGAATCCACTGTTTTTAAATATATTTGTCCCTCTTTGTTTGCTGATGTAAAAATAGCAGGACTCGGTCTGTCTCTTCCCCCCTCCCTCTTATGTAATAAAACCACTAAAGGGCAACATGCCTTGTAACCATCATGAGAAGTGTCGTGTATTTTGCACAGGTATATGTATATAAATGGCTACAGAGTGTAGACCGTTTACTTCTGTGAGTTCATATGTGTGCTTGTGAGTGTGGCCTGTAAAACCAGTGCTTTGCATGACCCCAGGTGAAGGTGAGGTCTAAATGTGTACTGACTCACTCTTGGAGACACAACCACAAAAATATACACAAATGAAACACAAAGTGTGTTTAATATTCTCCTTGCAGGGCGCCAGGACTATATTTACTCTCTCTTGTCAGCCACGTGACTTTGGGTGCAACAGAGCAGCTTTTGGACAGCAGGTGCAGATATGATACTGCAAGATGCACTGGGCTACTTGTTACACACTACCTTGTGTGTATGCGTGTGTGTTTTTTCTAGTTCGTTTGACTATTATGTTCCTTTAGATAAATTCCTTTTTTCTCAGATGTTATGCAGAACTTTTTGGTTTGTGGTGTGCTATTGTCCAGTGCTGATGTGTGCGGCCCACAGAGCAGTACTCTTATTAACACTTGACCGTGTTTGTGTAAGCGTGTGGAGGATTTTTTTGTAAATTATTAGATCATGCACAAACATGTCTTTCAGAGCTATGTACTTTTAGTTTGCCTCTTCAGCATGCAGTTTTTTCCTCCCCTCTCTCGATCTCTCTCTCTCTCACCCTAAAGTGGAAACGTTAAGCTGATATCCTGGGGGAAATGGAGAGTGTAATCTGTTAATGTACCAGCACATTGTTTCGGGGACAAAAATAGCATTGTGATTGGCTGTCTCCTTGCTCTGGTGATTTGAGGGGTGAACACCCCTCCCATGTGTGCACATATGCACACATCAGTTACTCATTCTGCATGGGTGAGTAACTCCGTGAAACAAGTAAGCGACATCACTCAGGTCAGAGTTCCCCAACTCTGGTGCACCAGGCTGCAGAGGTATCCGCCTGCTGCTTACTGGCGTCTTCTGTCCACCAACAACCAGTAATTAATTGTTCCCGAGTTTCATGCTCCTCAGTGTGTGTGCCATTATGTTTGTGTGAGTGAGTATGGAGCCGCGGAGGAGCTTTGTGTCCAGCCCCTAAATGTGTTGTCAGCTTGCCAGGCAGAGTGGGTGGATGTCGTGAGACCCCCTATGTGTGCTTTTCACCGCTGTCATCCAAATTCTTGCCCACCCACCTTGTTGCTCTAGCATAGCTTTTTCCACACCAACCCACCATTATCAATACCAGAAACACAAAACAACTCTATTTATTTTTTTAAACGACTCAACACAACTCTGATATTATGCCGTATTCTGTTGGAGTGGCAGTGAGGCTTTCCTTCTTTTCATATAATATAAACTGAATATCTCTATAAATATATCTGAATACGTCCTCTTGATGATTAAAGTAATCATTGGTTGCGGTCCCACAGTATAGCATTTATTGTTATATTGACCAGTATGTGTTACGTGCTACCTTAATGCATAAACTGCTTTTCATCAAGCTTCAGAAAACTACTTTTCTGCTTTAAGATGAATTGACTTTTGTCTCAAAAAACTGCTCAGATTTTAGTCAAAAATTATATTTACACTGAAAGCTGGCCTAAGAAAACAATGGCAGCAAGGTCACACATCAATATGGAGCAATACCTATGAGGAGAACTTGCTTATAACCAATTGTAATGGAAAATGCAGATGCTTGCAGTGCACCACAGGAGTGTGGGATAACATGAAAATTGTTGCACCTGCTGAGCTGTTAAAATGATTGTGGATTTTTGGCATAATAGCACTACTGAACAAAACAAAAACATTTCCTGTTTCCCTTTACTCCTCACAAAAATCTCTTCCCTCTAATGCCGACAGAGAGGACAGGACAGATTTGTACTGGACAGAGAAGATGCAATAAGTAGCACTAATCTGTGACTCATTCAGTGCATCACAGTCCACCTCCCCCATCACACTTCCATCCCTGTCTCTTTTTTCTCTTTCGCTGCCTGTGTCTCTGTCACTCTTTGTCCTCCACCCTTTCCTCTCTACACTTGGGACCTGCTGCATTTTCATTAATTCATCGGTGACTCCTACACTCAGGCCCCGGGCCAAGACAGCACTGATGAGAGAAGGTGGTAGAGGGAGGTTGGGTGGGTGCAGCAGGAAGGGACAGAGGACAGGAGAAACGGAGGGAGGGGTGCAGAGGCCTCATTAGTGTTTGAAGTGATGGAGGAGAGAGGAGCAGCACTATGAATAGACACACAGCTCCCAGAGATAAGCCTGAGCTCCAGCAAACCTCCTGCTGCGGAGTTCAGCACAACTTTTAGAGAGAAGACAGAGGCCCTGAAGCAGAGGGGCCTTTAAGTGTTGAGGACACTAAAGATGCCTTTTACTCTAATAAAAGGCTTTTCAAGGACATCCTGTCTGTGCGGACTGCCCTCTTCCCAGATGTAGGTCACTGATAATATACCAGAACGCTAGTGGATGTTGAAACGTAGCCAAGAAGAGGGAGCATTATTGGGGCAGCTGTGGCTCAGGAGGGAGAGCCGGTCGTCCACTAATCACAGGGTTGGTGGTTCGATCCTCAGCTCCTTCTGTCCACATGTCGAAGTTTCCTTGGGCAAAAAACTGAACCCGAAATAGCTAGCAGCAAGCTACCTAGCATGGTAGCTTGCTGCTATTGCTGTGTGACCGGGTGAATGAGAGAGAAATTGTAAAGCGCTTTGGATAAAGACTTTGTACTGCAAGGTGCTGGAAATATTGCATGTGTTTTTGTAGTTTTTCCTCATCCTTTCTCTATTTCAAGTGGCCTGTTTGTTTCATTTTCTGTCTATTTATTATGGCTGTACGTCACTGGGGAGTTCAACTGTATTGCACAGGAAACCTGGTTTTTTTGTGCCTTGCGAAGTGGTGTTTTAGCTGGGCTCGGCTCGTCCATTTGCATTGTTGAGTCAGGCACATGGTGGCTGATTGCCTCCATCATCTGTGTGAAATATGCCCAGTTGGTCCATTTTATAATGAGAAAATACATTTTGTGATTTTTTTTATTTTTATTTTATTTTTTAATTATTATTTTTTAGGACGTGTAGCACCTGTTGACAGCTGGTTTGGGCTATCTAGTCCATGTAGGAGGCTGGGTGTCTCATAGTGTAAACAGTGTTGATCACACGGCACCAGGATTGTCGTTGGTTTGTTAAAGAGTTATTCATTTCTGGTGGTGCATTAAAAAAGATTAAATGTATCATGAGTCAAGGGACAATCAACTGTATGTAAATAGAAGGAAGGAAAATGACATTAGGAGGAAGGAAACCTGTTTCTTTGCAGATTGCTTTTGTCTAATGTGTGTTGAAGTGTCAGGCTATGAAATTCTTTATCAAACTGGACTGCTTTGCTGACAGCATAATGACCTACTTTTCATTAGCATTTGTGACTCCTACACTCATATATCCTTGTTCGATTAGAGGCCGGAAGATAACCATTGTTATGCAGAGCTATATGAAGGGTTAAATGTTTTTTGGAGGTTATCCTTTTCTTCGTTTCTTCGTTCTCCCAGGGTCTCCTTATGACTCACCACTGCTGAATTCCCTCAACCAATGAGAATCCATCTCTCTCTGCTGCCTCACTTGCTTTCTCCTCAATGCAAAGTCAGAAAAATCACTGTTCAGTGTGTTGCAGCCTTCTCTTCAAGGCTGTCCTGATTGCATTGAGAGACCGTGTGTGTGTGTGTGGGGGGGGGGGGCTTGTTTTACTATATTTGTGGGGTCCAAAAACTTGGAGCCCACTATACCTGTGGGCTTCCAACAGCTTTGTAGAGCCGAAATGCTGGACCCTACAAGTTTGAAGGTCTGTTTGAGGGTTAAGACTTGGTTTTAGGTTTAGAATTAGTTTAAGGTAAGGGTAGGGGTTAAGCACTTAGGTGTGATGGTTAGGGTAAGGGGCTAGGGAATGCATTATGTCAATGACGGGTCCCCACAAGGATAGTGCCACAAACATATGTGTGTGATCATCTGAGCAGCATTGTTGTAATTGTCTTGTGACCACATTCTTTCCATATCTGGCGTTCCTCAAATGTCTTTGCACAGAATTACCTTCACTCAGCCAAGCGTCTGTTTACCAGAAGCTCCATAAAGATGAACACATCTTCATGTTTTTAATCTTGGACTCAGTACATTGGTGATTTTAATTCAACATTTGGCAATTTTGGTATTTTTGCAGGGTATTTAACTATGCAGTTTTGTGGATGGTTTTTTTTGCCCTGATACAATGAAAGCTATTGATGGAGCTCTGCCAGTCTGTCTTTTGCTTTCATATTCAGTGTTGCAGTTAACCAGATACTATTGTATGTACAGAATGTTGTTTAGGCAGACCCGACATTCAGCATCTCCCTAGGAAAGTCCCTGCTTCTCTGAACTTCAGCCGATCATTGAAACCTGTCACAGCAGACTAGACAACTGCTCCTACAGTCAAAATTAACGATGTGTGCATTTACGTTAAGTGTGCT
Organism: Coreoperca whiteheadi; assembly: GCA_011952105.1. NCBI lineage: Eukaryota > Metazoa > Chordata > Actinopteri > Centrarchiformes > Sinipercidae > Coreoperca > Coreoperca whiteheadi. The sequence continues at coordinate 14,677,835 of CM022481.1, read as the reverse complement.
ACTTAAATAAGACCCTAACAATAATACTGACCAGCCTATTGTCAATACTTGACTTAACCATTATTATTTTACCAGCTGGTGCTGTTTGTCTCTCCTTGTAAGTCAATTTGACACTTGTTAAAGCTACACATGTTAAATGATTTTTGTTTGATCTTTTTTTTCCTATGACTTACTTTTCATCACTTCATTTTCCGCCACTACCTCTGTGGTGACACAGTATGTCGTTAATATAAAGTCATTATTAGTTGCTGCCTTAGAACTACTGTATATCACAAGCTATTGACTGATTAATGTCCCAATGTTCATTGAAGGAGGAACCTCTGTTCACTATAGAGCGAACCTTACCTACAGCATGGAGTGTCTCTAACCTTACCTTGGGAACAAGTGGCTGATTTAAGACATACCTTATTACTGAAGCACTGTGTTCTTTCATTTACACAGAACAGACAAAGAGTGCTACCACAGAGAAGGGACTAGAAAAGAAGACATATTTTTCTTTCTCTTTGTTTTTATTGCATTTCTGTCAGTCATACTGCACGAGTCTAATTGACCATCTCTCTCTCTCCCTCTCTTTCTTGTTTTCTCCTTCCTCCCTCACCATCTCTTGTCTTCCTCAGGGGTTTGTGGTTGTTGTGGGGCACTCAGGCCTCGGTACAAGAGACTGGTAGACAACATCTTCCCAGAAGACCCAGAGGTGAGAAGCTCAAATGACACTTTCTGTTTCTTTAGTAATGCCTTTCCTAAGCCAAACAGCTATGTTTCTTGTCTTCTGTATGATTTGTATATACAAATTAAGTAGGATCTTTCAAATGCATTTGTTCAATTATTGGTAAGGCAATTGTTAACTAACCAAGGCACGCTATTTTTATAAAGATTAGTTCAGCTTTCTATGTTGTGGTTAATTTAGACAAGAAGAGCACAAAAGAACAATGGGACACATATTTCAAAAATGTGAAAAGAAACTGTGATAAATAATGCTCTGTACCAGATTTAGCTGGAAGCTTTCCATCTTTAGTTCCTTGGCAGGTAAATATAAACACAGTGTCATGATAATGTCTTAGATTCAGGAAGAGTGAGGTAGATGATAAGAAAACCTTGCACCACTTCCATACCTAACTATCTTCTTCAAAGCTGTTGGTGTCAAACCACAGACCTCAACTTTGCTACCGTTTTCTCTGATTAACTGAGATCTGATACAGATGACTCATAAAGAGAATATATTTGGGTGGAGAAGTAGGAGCTGAAACTTTTTATAAGTGCCTCTGTGCTATTGCAGTAACCCACTTTATCTGTCAGATCTGTGGCCAAATCTGTAATACACGGGTCATACTAGTACACCCAGACCTTATTTCCCTGTTTTGTGTGTGCATGCACACCTGCTCATTGTGCTCCCAAAAATGGCTTCTAAGCTTGTCTCTAAGCTGCTGTGGCTGAGACTGTAACTACCGGTATCCCAGCAACTTGGGAAAAATGAAGCAGTCTGATAACATTTACTCACAATTGTGTCACTGTGTGTGTGTGTGTGTGTACACATTTACTGTATTTCAGTGTTTCTCCCAGATAATTGGTGTTAAGGTGGTGCTTAAATATCAGTTATATTCTCTGCATGTCTCCTGTACACACTAGTTTAAATCGGACCGGATATGATTCGCGTTTCAGTGGGCAAGAGACGACAATGAGTCTCTCAGACTTTCCTTGATTAACTCTGTTAACACTCCTGCACCGTGACTCTACACAACTACAGAATGATTGACTGTAATGGAAAAAAATCAACCATTGAACTAGAGGGTGTTGTTTTTTTAGCCATTCTGTCTGTGTGATCGTTAATGGATTCCAGTCACAGGGTGTTTCAGAGAAGAAGACAGAAGCAGAGCTTTCCCCCGGAACTGACCGCTAAAGTAACCCTCTGCTGACAGCAATAGACTCATTTTCACTGCAGAGATTTTGACTTGTCCTTTCAGGAAAAGCACAGGTGCAACTAATAACATTAATGAGGCCCCCATTTCATTTAGGTGCGCTGGGAAGCCATACTAATGAGAGGGATGAAAATCTTAAATGTAATAAGGCAGCCATCGTTAATGTTGTTAATTACACCTGTGTGTCTCCTGCTATAAAATGTCAAAATATCTGTTGTGAAAACGGGTAATTGACGCTATGGACACGGAGCTACAGACTCCAGCGAGGGGCATGGCCAGAAGTGCTGCTGGCAGTCTCCTGCATGTATGCTAGAAGGCCTTTTTCACGGAAGACGTAAGGCTCATTTGAGATGAACTGGGCCTCTCCTAGAAAGTGGACAGAGCAGGAGGCGGCAGCGGGAGGCAGTGACAAAAAGCTGCAGTCAAGGCGGACAGTTTCCAACAGCCTTCAGTCAAAATACACCGGAGAGGAAAGCAGAACAACAGGACAATATTTTCATTATAGATCTGTCAGGCCTTATTTTACCTAAAGTGTTGTGTCGCTTCATGTTACTTAAAGAATGAAATAAGTAATATTCATATTGTAGACTAGAACTATCATAGATTATACACATTCTATGAGAACTATCTGTAATATAAGCTGAGTTTATTCAGCCTCTGATAAGTCTGCAAAACATCTCTTCTGTTAACTGAATTAAACTTCATAGAGCAATATCCGATTTATAAAATCATAATCTCTCCAATTAAACAAAAAATGACAAGTTTCTTTAAAGCGTCATGTTGATGATCCAACATCTAAACCAAGCAGCTCTTAGATCAGGGAAGGGCCAGTTATCGTTGCGTCCGTTTGCATGAAGTTGGTCTGCTTGAGCTGTTTGTCTCCAACATTTCACAAATGGAAAAAACTTAGTGGGATTTTCTTCCAGGGTTTCTTTGTAAATGATGAATGATATTCTGCCCATGTATCACAGTTAGTATTTTTAGAGTCACTTTGCCTTGCGTAACTATGTACAGGGAACTTGGAGTGTATAACTCCAACAAATTCTGCCACTCATCATGTCTCTTTCACATTACAGTCTTATCTTATCAAACCATAACATTTTACAGAAAGAAAAGGGTGTTTACCCAACTTTCTGTTCTGTGCTACTTAATTTTACTGCATGTTTGGACTCTTTTCTGAATGTAAACAGGATCTCAAGGGACTATACACGTTTTTAGCTCTCGCCTCCCCCTGACCAGACTGAAGAGCAGTGAAGTAGGTCAAGGGGGAAAATAGGAGGTGAAACTTAGTGATCTAGTTATACTCTGACAATTTGGGTTTTGAGGAGAAGTACACACACTATTCCATCAGCTCAGGAATGTTTATGGCATAGTGGTGAAATAGTAATTAATTAGTCATTACCTATTCACACTGATGTCAAAATGCCACTGAAGTCTTTCACTGGAAGCAAACACAGCGTTTTTGTCTTATTCAGCTGCCTCTTAGTTTAGTGAACACACCAGCCACATGTACATCCCCTCTGACCTGAGAGTAAAATATTGGGTGAACTACTCCCTTAGTGTTATAATCCAAATGAATGAGACCCTAAAACGTTCTTATTTTCTCTGTCTTGTCGCCCACCCCTTTCTGTCTCCCTCTGTCACCCTCCTAGGATGGGCTGGTGAAGGCCAACATGGAGAAGCTGACTTTCTACGCCCTGTCAGCTCCAGAGAAGCTCGACCGTATCGGAGCCTACCTGTCTGAGAGATTGTCAAGGGATGTGGCCCGGCACAGATACGGGTGAGCATCACCAGTTGGATCGCCATTGAAAATAGTCTCAAGAAAAACATTTCAGCTTTCTCTGCCATCACAAATACGGTTTGTGTGGCAGAGAATAAATAGTACACAAAATGTACACAAAGTGATTCAATTTCAGCACAATGAGAGCTAATGGGTCCTGCAAAGAATTTGAGGTCGCTATGAAGTAATAGGAAAAGTGGTGCATTCACTAGCCTTTCATGATAGAGACAGTCCATCAGAGAGCTTAAGATTGTTCTTACAGATCCCCTTTATAGGGTTGTCTATGTATGTCAAGTCAGTTTTATTTATATAGCCCAATATCACCTTTTTACTGGGGAAAATGTATGATGATTTATGCTGTGCTCCGTGCAAAGTAGCCAAGTAGACTGGGAGGAAGGTTGGTATGTGTTTTGACAAAAACAGCATAGTGTAGGGTCATCGACGGTCACGTACACTCTGTACTTACTTTATATGCCACAGAAGTTATTGTCTTCTGTGACTCATGACTACGACGCACTGCGATGATTCTCACCAACGCAAACAGCCTGTACAGATTACATTTACACTTGGCAAAGTCTGGCTGAAATCTGTTCAGTCTCCAGAGTTTGTCTGGCAGAGCTGATCACATTTTGACTTCTGCTGCTGTGTGCAGTTAGACGTGTGGAATATATGCATTTGTTTTATTATTATTATCCATATGTGATATGCAGACAGATTATATTTTCCTACAGGGTCATCCAGGTGTTTCCGTGTCTCTTTCCTCTCCTCTTCAGGTATGTGTGCATAGCAATGGAAGCCCTGGACCAGCTGCTGATGGCCTGCCACTGTCAGAGCATCAACCTGTTTGTGGAGAGTTTCCTCAAGATGGTGCGCAAGCTGCTAGAGTCCGACAAACCCAACCTGCAGATCCTAGGAACCAACTCTGTGAGTTTCCAAGATTCTATTGCTTGTATAAAGAGTCCGTAAGATGTTTTATAGTTTTTCAGCTATAATAACAGTTAAACAAAGAAAACCCTGTACATTATAAAAATGGTGGCTTCGTTTCTCCTTTTTAGGATAATTGTTTAGCATTTTGTTTAGCGAGGACTAGATTGCTTTGCGGAAGAAATACAGTCTGAAAGGTATCTATAACAAAATTACATCACTGTGATAATTTGTGATAAACGTTAAAATAACAAATCAAGTGATTGTATTTAACTTTAAAGTCTTGAAATGTAGCCGTTGCATTTAGGGGGAGAGTAAAAGCACTATCCAACTTTGATTTCTGTTAAAGTAGCTTTTGCAGGATGTGCAGTTTAAATTAACTGCAGAAGCCAAATACAGATTTTGTGCTGTAAATAGAATTTAATAAACAAAAAATACTTTGCCTAGCCATGAATTTAGCCTCACGAGAAACATAAAAAAAGCTATAACAGCTTGTTTTACTGATATAAATTCAGAGAAATACCCACATCCTCAAACTCTTAGTCACTAATGTGTGTCTAATGTGCTTTAGTTTCTAAGCTTTTCTGTCGCATCAATTTCTGCCCATTTCAGTGGATTTAGGGGTGTTATCTAATCAAAAGTTGACAGGGCGCGTTTACTTTCCTGAAGTGATGGCACAAAGTAAGAGACGTTAACCTTGAGAGGAATACTGTGTTAGTATTTGAGGAAGATCAGAGCTCAGCAAGAGAGTGATGGGCAGAGGGAGTGGGAGTGATGAGTATCCTCTGATGTGGGAAGCAGCTATCAGCGCTGTCGGCCAGGTCAACAGAGGACACGAAGGAAATCAGATCAGCTGCAGACCACACTGGCAAAGCTCTGCAGTCGTCTACACAGATTGACGAGAAACGCCAGCCTCTCGCTCGTAATCTTAATACTATCAATCTCCCTTTCACACACTCATAAGTGTGTATTTAGGCCAAATGCAAGGCCATGCGTTTATCTACTCATATACATGGACACACGCATCAGTGCTGCGTAATTAATTGTGCATCACAGTGCTATTTACCACAATCAAGAGACATTTTGAGTAGCTGAATTTTGCCGTGTGTGCTAATTTAAAGCTTTGCATTCAGAGTGCCTGTTGAACATGAAGATATTGATTGGGGATAGTTTTGCTGTAATAGGTCAGCCCAAAAATACACTCAGCGTTGACAAAACCCTGAGCTTCCTCACACATAGAACTACTCTCATACTGTATTTTTCAGTGCAAACAGCTACCACATAGCCTCTTTCCTTCTTAGTGTGCACTGTATGTACTCATCTTAAGCAGAACAGTGTCAGGGAGAGGTGAAAGGACAAGACAGCTCTTCCACACATCAGTACCTGAGTTAGTGTTTCTGTCAACTTGCCGTTACTTTTATGGGTGGCTCTGTGACAGAAAAGTTTCTCCTGGTGTAGCCTTTGATTGCAACAAAAACCTTTATAATCTCTGCTCTCTGTCGCCTTTGGTTTTCGACCCTATTCTTAAAGCTCTCAATCAGATAGAGTTCGTTTCGCTTGACGTAGAGTTGATACATTGATACCTTGAAGCTGGCAGTAATACTGCAGCAGCTGAGCAGCTTCACAAGAGCAGTTATGGGTTCACTTCATTTAATTTGCTCAAGGGTACTTCATTTAATTTCAAAACCACTCCAAACACTCATTTTGTACACAGGAAATAGATTCACAAGGGGCGTCTTTAGATTTTTGTACATAAACTCTCCTTGTTTTATCCTTGAGTTTTGGGCTACTGCATTAATCCTTCCTGTATTTTTGAAGGGGGGAATTTCTGTACTTTAATTACCAGTCATAATTTATTAACTAGAGACTGTTGTGAAGCTAAATGTCAGTGTGTTTAAATGGTGACATTTTCTGGCCCAGTGGGAGAGCCCCCCTCTGCCCTGTGCTTTTCAATCCTAATGAGATGTTATGGCGCTGTGGTTTGACTTTAATTTAGGAGATATTCACCATGGGGATTTAGGGTTATTTCATTAAAGAATGTTTAATCAAATTGAAATAAACTCTTAATAAACTTGGGCTTTTGAGGATCAGACTTATTACTGTAAATCTCTTGAGTTGTATACTTCCCGTTTGACATGAAAATGTATTTCATCTTATTTGTCCCCCTGCCTCTTCTTCCCCTTCTCAGTTTGTGAAGTTTGCCAACATAGAAGAGGATACACCATCGTACCACCGCAGTTATGACTTTTTTGTGTCGCGCTTCAGTGAGATGTGCCACTCGAGCTACGAGGACCCTGACATCCGCACCAAGTGAGTGGACAGATGCTTGATTGCGCTAGAGGCAGAATTATTCAGTAACTGCTGTTTTTAGACTACTTCAGGAAATCTTTTTTTAGACTACCGCTTCCCCTGAACATTTTTTTCATATCTCCTTAAACAAAGTGAAGTCCTTTTGAAAGTGATCTTGTTGTCATCATCTTTGTCATCTGCAGAAAATAGACGGTGACATTTCTGAACATTTAAATATAGCTTTGCTGAATTCAAGGATAACAGCCAAACACTGAGGGATTCAGGCTGAAAACTGGACAAAAATATGATTTCCTAAATATAGTCATCGATTTAGAGATCCAGTTACCAATCAAATGATTTCTGATGTTTGTGACTGTTACCTCCAGGATCCGCATGGCAGGTATCAAGGGCCTGCAGGGTGTGGTGAGGAAGACTGTGAATGATGAGCTGCAGGCCAACATCTGGGACCCTCAGCACATGGACAAGATTGTCCCCTCTCTGCTTTTCAACCTGCAGAGTGGAGCGCGTACAGAGAGGTTAGTGTTCAAGGAAATGTCAGCCGAAGGGGTTTTGTATGTTGCTGTTCATCGGACCTGTCGCAAATATTTAATGGAAATAAATCCTAGTGTTCTTTTTTTGATCTACTTTAGCATATCCAGATAATTTAGGCATACTGCCACTTGCCATATCTGAGAGGTTTTTGAGATCACTTCATCATTTGTCTGCATTGTTCTTTCCTCCCTCACGATTTCTTTCATACGGCTTATATGATCATATATAATGTCATAATGGGGATTATGTAGAAAACGGATTGAAGATTTTACCTACTAATAGACTGTGGAATTGTTTTCAGTAAAACTCAGGGCTCAGACACATTTCAGGTCCTTCCATTAAGCTTAACAGCCTGTTATAATTATTAGGTACTGTATTATATTGGCATTTTATTTTTAATTTTTGCACTTTTTTTGAAGAGCACTTACAAAATTACAAAAAATTCTGGATGCAGTTCAAGGCAGGTAACAGTGTTACTGTGTCATCCTCACACAACAGGCCAGGGCTGTTCCCACGTTTGGTGAGAAAGTTGATGACCCGAAATGGGGCAGTGTTGACCCGCCATGCCTCGGTCACACAGTCCAGAGCCATTTTGTTGTAGCCAACTGGTGCCGTTTGTTTTACGTTAGGCCATGTTTGTCCTGGCAGTCTAGTCAGCCATCACCCACGTCATTCATCATCATTGTCATCACTGAGTGAACCCACTGACAGCTCTGCTCCCCACCTGCAGCATCCAAGGACAAAGACACCAGGAGATGGGGTGGGGGGATCGATGGGAAAAGGGGGAGAGCATCAACAGAAATAGTGCAATGGGTGGAGAATAAAAGCATCACAAGCAGAGTGCTAGAGTTTGCCAGTGAGAGAGAGCGAGAGATGCAAAGTCTGGAGCCTCCTTCGCTTGGCAGCATTACACATACTGAAATTCACTTTGACATCAATGCCGAGACTCGAAGGTTAGGGGAGCAAAGGGGGAGGGCAGCAAGAAGAACACTGGACGATTGGGTGTATGGTAGATAATAGAAGGTAGAGGGATAGAAATGGGGAGGTTATTGAAAGAGCGAGAGACAGATTGACACACTCCAACCGAGAGACACATTTCCCTCTCAGCTTCCCTTCGCTCTGTGTGTGTTATGAGGACTGCCCCTGCTGTGCGTCCTCCATTCCTCCCCACATTGAATCTAGCCACAGCAGTCAGTACAGAGTCTAATTAAACTCACAGATGGTGCGTGTTTCTCTACATTAATCCTCACGCACATGTACAAGTTCATTTAAAGATCAGCTTCAGGCACAGCAAAGCCTTCTGACAGTTGAGACTCATTTCGGTAGAAAGTTTATTTCTGGTGATGCTAAAATCTTTCGCTGGGCCCTGTTTTTGTGTTCTACAACAAGAACAACTACCAGTATGACTGATTTGGTGCCTGCAAAGTCTTTATGTTCCCCAAACAATTGTCCTCCAGGCTTTGCCTCAGCAGAAAATAGTCCTCGCCTTAAGCATGCCTTGTAAACACTCCGGACTCATAAACAGCCTCTGTGAATTGTTTGACAAAAGCAGATATGAGGTCAGATTGCAGTCGCCAAGTAGGCTCTGAGATGATGGAGATGCTGATTTCTCACAAGGAAAGATTTCGCCAAATATTTCCTTGAGAGTTTCATCAGACAAAAGTGTGCGGTGAGAGGCTATTAGGGTCACCTCACAATGCAGCTTCCTGTGGATTTTTTTGAGATGCACTTTACAATTGGACAGGGGTCAATGAGAGTGACTGAACTCACCTGAGTGGTCCACATTTACAGCACTGAAAGAAAATGGCTTCAAGTTAAACCTGTGTATTAATCCTGTATTTTTTTTTGGTTTTGCTGTTTTCCATTTCCCCTCCAATTTCACCAGTTCAATCTTATTTGGATTTGAGTGAAGTTTGAGGAGCCATTGAGAGGCAGGAAGCCACATGTCCGCCACAGCAGCAGCAGGCAAGATGAAAGAGTTAGGCTGTTAATAAATAATGTCATCATTGCTGGACCACCCGAGGCTAGTCATGACCAAGATGGAGTTATTATGGTGGAGGTTTTAACTATGCATGAGGATAAAGAAAAGCTGGATCCGGTGTGAGTGCACACGCACACTTATACAAACTTAGACACGGACATGTCCCCATGGTGATCGCAGATGTGCAATACACAAATGTGTACACATGTGACGGCCAACACAGTCCCTTAATTTTCACTGCAGACAAACTGCAGGGGGAAAATGCGGGAGTGAAGGCTGCAGAGACACAGCAGTCTAGAGAGCCTTTGTGGAACTGTTAATGTTACTGAATCAAATTGATTTCAAACTCTTGCTTCTTTTCTTTCCCTTCTCTCTCTCTCTCTTTCTCTCGCTGTCTGTACCTCTCTTCCCCCTCCCGACTCGCCTTCCCCTCCCTCCCTCCCTCTCCTCGCCTCCTCCCTGCTCTTTCCTCTCTTTTTCTGCTTTCTCACCTGCATCGCTACCGACCAGCCGCTCCCCCTCTCCGCTGCAGGCGTCGGAGAAGGAGAAGGAAAGCCCGGTGGAGCTGACGGAGCGCTGCTTCAGGGAGCTCCTGGGACGAGCCGCCTATGGCAACATCAAGAATGCAGTCACACCCGTGCTGATGTGAGACAGCCCAAAAACTCTTCTATGCACGAGATCGATGCTCTTTTTGCGATTTGTTCTTGACGTATTGACTAAACCTGAAGGAAGGATGCATCTCAGTGCTATGTTGCAGCATTTTTATCTGTGCGCTGATTGGCTTGAGGGGGCGCGACAAGGTCAATGCAAGGTTACATAGTTGTTTTTGACTAGATGTGAGTGCACAGTTTGCAGATGGGCCATTTAAATGGTATATTACTGCATTTGTGGTGAGGTCTGTCTTACAAGGTTGTAATTTTATTACAGTTATACTTTTCTAACAAGACCTTACAGGTTCGTTGGTTTTTCGCGTCTTTATTTTGCTTCAAAGTTCATTTTTTATGATGTTGTGATTTAACTGTGGATGCCTCTGAGCCTGGTCCTCTGTGGTTTCTTTTCAATTGTCATTCTCGCCATCCATTTTACGCTTCCTCGGTCTGTCTCTTATTTGAATCTATTCAGCTCTCTTTTTATCGGTCTCAGCCGTTCCCTTTCACTGCAGGTGCTCATGTGCCTGTATCTCACCGAGTTCAAGACATTGAACGCCTATTCCTTTTTGTGTTGAGCTGCCTTAAAATGTTTGTCTGTTGCTCCTCTTGGCTTCATTCCCTGCATCTCAGCTAGTGTTTGTAATCCTTCCTGCTTTATATTTCACTGAAGTTGTTGGTATGGTGAGAGTAGCAGGCTGACCATTAGGTACATTTCTCATTAAAGCTAAAAGAGTTCAGAGATCTGCTGAGGAATACTGTAGATAAAATATGTCAACCATTGTGAGCTTGCAGGAATACATTTTTATAATTATACAGTTTTTCTGACTAAAAAATGTAAAAAAAAAAAAAATACATATGGAGTCTTGATGTTGGGTTTTTTAGGGGAAGTATAAATGTGGTGTCTATCCCTTGCTGCTCTCCATCACTATTGGCACTGTATAATTACATCTTCTGTATCCTCCCCATCCCTCTGCTCCTGTTTCTCTTCCCCCAGGCACTTAGATAATCACTCTCTATGGGAGGGGAAGACCTTTGCAGTCCGTTGTTTCAAAATTATCATGTACTCAATCCAGGTGAGTGATCCGGTGCCTACATATCCAGAAAAGAGCTCTTCCTCACCCCTTTTGTTTCTCTTTCACTCTGTTGAGCTAATACGCAGGCCCAAATGGAACCATTTTGTGTGATTAGCACAGTACCATGTTTTTATCTTTATTTTCTCTTTTATCGCTGTAGGGGCGCAAAGTAGAAACATGCTCCAGTATTCATGGAGTTGTGACTGATTTACAACCAGAAGTAACTTAGAAAACTAGAGATGTTTGAAGATTCCTTTGGGCATCAACCCTTTTCCTCATAGCTGTGATTCAAGTCAATGACGTGTTTTATCTCCAAAGCTGAATGACTCCCTTTAATTTATGAGTTTCCTACCACTTCTATTTCTCTCTCTTTCTTCCTGCGTGTTCCTGCGTCTGGTTTCATTCATTCATTCATTCTCTCCTTCTTTCTTAGTCGCAGCACTCTCACTTGGTAATCCAGCAGCTTCTCGGTCACCTGGATGCGAACAGCAAGAATTCAGCCACAGTGCGAGCTGGGATAGTGGAAGTGTTGCTGGAGGCAGCTGCCATCGCGGCCAGCGGCTCTGTAGGTGAGAAGACTGACACGCACACACACAGACGCTAAGGTACCGGCTGGCACTTTGTAAGTGTGATCGAATACATGAGATGAGGAAAAGTTTTTGATTATTCGCGGTTTGTCTATGCAGGTCCCACAGTGTTGGAGGTGTTTAACACCCTACTGCGGCAGCTCCGTCTGAGTGTGGACTACGAGTTGACCGGCTCCTATGACGGCAGCACCAACATCGGCACCAAGATCATCAAAGCTCATGAGGAGAGGCAGCTGCAGGAGGCTGTCATCAAGACCATCGGTGAGTCTGTATGTTTGTGTCTGAGAGAGAGAGCGAGAGTGTGTGGGAGGCTTTGCAGGGCAGGCTCCTAGACGCCCAGACTGGAACTGTTTGTCTGTGGTGCTTATGTTTATCATCCTTGTGTCTGTTTTTATGCCTGTATGTGTACATGTGTGAGTTTTCTCCACACTAGTATTAATTGCTTTTTTCTCTCCTTCGTCTGTTCTTTTTTTTTTTTTTTTTTTTTTTCTTTGCTCGAAATCCTCATATTATCCATCTCTCTGTTCTTTCTATTTCGGTCTGTGTCTCTTCCAGGTTCATTTGCCAATACTCTACCAACATACCAGAGGTCAGAGGTCATGCTCTTCATCATGGGCAAGATCCCTGTTCCCGGGGTCCATCCAGCTCTGCCCTCCACAGGCTCTGGGTAAGATGCTCCCAAATCCCACAAACCCATGCCCAGGACACACATACATGCACACAAAACTCAATGCCGTATGTGTTTCTGTAACTCAGTGTCTTTCTTATTCCATCCTTCAATCAACAAACAAATCTGTGTAGACCCGAATGTTGGTGAATTTAAAGGTTTTAATGTGTATCTTAATTTGCTTTCATCTCCAGGCCTGAGGGTACCAGGATGATTCAGGTCATGTTACTTAAGTCCTTAGTCCAGGTGAGTTTTCAACCTAGCATTATTGCGCACACATTCTATTAGAATGTTTCAAAAATGTGTTTCGTTATATAGTTTTGAAGCAGGAGATGCAAACACAGATGGTGATGATCACCAGTTTTATTTTTTAACAAATGTGAAATAGGGAGAATATGTGTGTGTGTCAGAACCTGTCCTTTTGAACCAGTGTATTTTATCATTTTAAGAAAGGCGTTAATAGAATAGTACTACTAGCTGTGTGTATCCCGGTGCTATAACTGTAGACAAGGACTAAATTAATTCTAGTCAGTCAGCGTGAAACTTCACTTCTCAATAGCTGTAGTCTATCAAACTTTAAATCAGCATACAGCTCTTGAGAAAATCTCTTTATGAACCGTGTGTGTTTTGGTAATACTCCTTATGGTCTAAGAATTCTTCCATCCTCTTGATATTCTTTTTTTGTCTTTCCATGATCTAAGGAAATTTAGCGCAAGCAAGAGCTACTTTACTGGTGGTGTAATTTTTACCCAAAATATGTGCTTGTGAAAGCATCCATCCATCCATCCAGGTTGCCAGTGTAGGACTAAAGTGAGGTAGACCCAGTGCTCGCTTCAATCTAACATGTAATGTACATTTATATATGTCTTAATTCATGTAAACAAAATCAAACATCAGAATCTGCTGCAGATTCTGATGCTCAGTCAGTGGCCTCATTAGACTTTATCCGCAAACTCCAGAAATGGTGTGTTGCTCAGATATTAAAATGACCAGCTTGAGGTGAGTAGACTGTTAGATGTATGTACCTGGTGAGCCCTGTGATTATGTGCTTAGGGATTATTTGTAGCTTGCATGCTGTAAAGGCCAAAAGCGCAACTCCACTGCGGTCGACGTGAACTTTCTTCATGTTTTGGAACATTGTAAACCATAAATGGCTTGTGATCATCAATCTCTCAGGTGACGGCAGGTTTCCAGACCACCAACATGCTGACAGCACTGCCCAGCTCTTTCCTGGAGCCGCTACTGTCCTTCTCTCTAACAGAGGATCCAGAGGTTCGGCTGCTGGTGCTCCAAATCCTTCTCAGTCTCATCGACAGGCACGACAACACGCCCAAGTTCTCAAACATAAGGTGTGTGTGTGTGTGTGTGTTTCTGCAGGCTTGCATGGATATTGTGGGGCCTAATTTGTAGTGTGTTGGAGCTTGGCTGTACTTCAGTGACAATTTGTGTTAATCATTGTGCCTTCTTTCTATGCAGCATCATCTCGGACATCTCTGTGCTCAAGCTCAAAGTTGACAAGTGTTCCAGACAGGACAACTTATTCATGAAAAAGGTTAGGTTTCCGATCTTTGAACATAGAACTATGTACATGTGATGGAACTGCAGAAACCCTCTTTCTCCTGACTCTTCATTCTCCTTGTGCATCCTACTCACAGCACGGCCAGCAGCTCTACCGACACATCTACCTGGGCTGTAAGGAGCCGAGCAGCGGTAGGCAGCACTACGAGACGCTCTTCGCTCTGTTGGGTCTTCTCAGCGTGGAGCTGGCGAATGAAGAGGTGGTGGTGGACCTCATTCGCCTGGCACTCGCCTTGCAGGTACTGATGCGCGTGATGTGTTGTATTTACTTGTTTATATATTTTGTTAGGAAATAATTGTGGCATTTGCTGTTACCGCTCCCAGACACAGTTATCTGCAAACTGGAAATACCATTTTAAAGATGAGTGGTTAAACTGACGATAAATAAAACATATAAATACCAATTTAACAACACCAGATGAAGAAGTGGGCACGGTCCAGTCTGAGTGCATTTTAAGAAGTTTTGGTGAATTTGTGTGATTGAGCTGCTTAGGGTGTTTTACTGTCCAGGGATCCATGCTGATGTCTCTTTGTTTCCTGTGCAGGACCTGGCTCTGTCCACCGACGAGGCTCTGCCAGTCTACAACCGCTGTGCTGTTCATGCCCTCGCCGCCGCCTACCTCAACCTCATCTGCCAGCTCACCACCGTCCCAGCCTTCTGCCAGCACATACACGAGGTCTGGACCTGGGCTTCTTTGTGTATATACTGTGTTTGCGTGTCTGAATACCAATAACCTCTTGTAATAAAGTGCCTTTTTTTCCTCTGAGCTTCAGGTAATTGAGGTGAGACAGAAAGAAAGTCCCCACTTTTTGCCTGAGGGTGTCTTCATTGATAATCCCAAGTATGTACCAGCCACATTCAATCCTCCGTCCTCCCAAGCCATACCAACATTCAATTTGATATTTAAATATGCAATAATGGCAGTACATTTTTACTATATAAAACAAAATCTCCACTCCCTCTTTCTTCCTAGGCTGCCTTCATTGGAGAAGGTAGAAGGGAATGTTTTGTTCCTCCAGTCGAAGATCACCGAGGTCCTTGGAGGCAGTGGTTATAACACAGAGAAACTGGCTACGCCTTATATCCCCCAGTATACTGGTAAGGAGCTCAAACAATACATCTCTTGTTATAATGTAACACTGAGTTCAAAAGTGAACTGTGGCAAAGTGGACTATTTCTTAAAATGAGTAACCTGCTCCTCTCTCACAGTAAATAATGATAAATAATAATGTTTATGGACTTGCATCTTACAACTTTGTCTGGGTGCTTTATTGATTCCTGTTTGGAAATGCAGAGCTAAACTACTCCCCTGGAGGTAGCGGGGATTTATTGTTTCGTTCAAGGACACTTCATCAGACGGTATTCCAGCTCTGGGGCTTGAGCCAGGATCATTTGAGTTGAAGGACCGTCCTTCTCTAACTTGGGCAGCCCTTTGGGTGCCAGTTCTCTTCTATATTCGTTTGTCAGACCACCAAAGTCTGTCTGCGCACTCAGTTTTTACATATTCAACAAATGCATACATTTTCCAGATGAGGACCGTCTGTCCAAGAGGAAGAGTATTGGGGAGACCATCTCACTGCAGGTGGAGGTGGAGTCCCGAAACAGTCCAGAGAAAGAGGAGGTAAAGGGAAAAGGCATTTACACCCACAAGATATTGAACCTTATTACTGCACGATGCTACTTTTTTTTTTCTTGTTCTGTTCCGCAGAGGACACCAGCAGAGGAGATCACATTTGAAACCTTGAAAAATGCCATTGGTATGTCCACGCGCTTAACCACCTTTTCTGGTTTGAAACAAAATACTTATCCATGCAGTATCACCACACTTATTGTCTTTTTTTTTTTTTTTTTTTAAACATTCTATTGATTTGTTTTTGTGGTTGAAAACAAAGAAAATGAGCTAACATATTAGTTTAGGTAACTTTTTTTGGTCATACTCATCATGAGCGGCAATGAAATTAACAGTGGAAATAAGCTGCCAAAGCATGGCTGTAGAGCACTCCTTCACTACTGTAAGAAGAGTCCCTCACGTACTAATGCCACATTGTCGCTTTCAACATACACTACACTGCAGCAAAATGCATTATTTAAATTTAAATATTGTTTGCGTCTCCCTCTAGTGGACAGTGTGGGTATGGAGGAGCAGGAAAGGGAGCGGAGGAGGCTCGTGGTGGAGAAGTTTCAGAAGGCCCCCTTCGAGGAGATAGCTGCCCACTGCGGTGCCAGGGTACATCAAAAACATTTTCCTGTTATCCATATTGTTTTTCAGACTTTTTTTTTTTTTTGTTCTTGTTTCAGATTTGTACTATTGTGATATTTTTCTGTCCCTTCTAGGCCACACTACTACAGAGTAAACTAAATCAGATCTTTGAGATTACAATCAGGTAAGAGCCGGTGCTTTGAGATATTTCCAGTGAAATAGTGATACATTTTTTATTTTTTGATGACTGCTGACTGTTTCCATTCAGACCCCCGCCCAGCCCATCTGGAACCATTTCTTCAGGTTACGGCCAAAGCCAGAGTCGATCTGTACCCATCTACGAGATGAAGTTTCCTGACCTTTGCGTGTACTAGGCCAGAAAGTCCACAGCAAAGTTACAGAACTATTTAACATTTGAGGACAGTAAAAGGAATTTTTTTGGGGGCGGCAACGGCAACCGATCCTCACTGTAAATGCATCTTGATCATGGAATCAAACAACCACAGTGGTTGAGGAGAAAACCACAGTCGTTTGAAGCCAACTAAAGAACAAGCCACTTCTTGATTAATTTAGCTATTTGAAATGACAGTTGTTTTGCCCTGTGATCGCAGCCAAAGCAAGCTGGCTAATGTCATTAAATGCAGCAGTACAACATTTATTTCACTCATTTCCCTCAGTTTTCCTTAGATGCCTGTAGAATCTCCACTGGCTGGATTTTCAAATTAGAAATTGCCAAGAACTGTGAGGACAAGTTAAGTGACAGACTGAAAGTTATTTCATTGGCTTTAGAATGAATTGACCCATTGCATGCCCTGTAACTGGACATTTTTGATAGCGCTGCAAATCTTGGATATTCTTTTGGCCTGTTTGTCCCTTACAGGGTGCCATACTACACTTGATCACAAAATTTAAATTGACCAATCTCGCTTATTTCTCATGTCATTTTGTTTTTTATTTGTTTTATTGTTTGTTGATTTTATGGCCAGGAAGAGCGTATATGAATTAGATGCATTTTAATTTACTTGACCATGTATTTTTGTGTGTTTGATTTGAAACACGGATGGATGTATACAAAGCTATTCCTTGCTATCTCCCAAGTTACTCAGCTCTTGAACATCTTGATCTAGTGTTAGCCAAAAGTGCTTTTTTGTTGTTGACGGGCATTTATTTCCTGCACCTAGTTTTTTTCCCCCTAACTCTTATTTAGTTTTTTTTAGCTGTGGTTAAAATGAAAGATAACTGTTGATGTGTGTGCTATCCTCCCAAAGTGAGTGTGCCTTACAGGTGACTCAAGTTTAAACATACACAAAAACACAAAGACTGCACCGCAGTCACATCCACACTAAACTTCTGAAGATCTGAACTGTTTACCATTTCAAACACTAGAAGATAATGAAGGATCTTTTAATCATTTTTTTCCTTTCCATATAAATGTGTATATACAGAGAAATATATAAATCTTTAAGCTGGTGTACAGAAAAGGGATGTTTTTGTGTGTGTGTGTGTATATACTGTATATTGTAATTTTAGACTGCTACTGCACTGATTGTGTCCATAGATACGGAGGAAAGCAACTTAGTTAGTATTAAGATACTTACGTTAAAATCGTGGTGTCAAATAAGTTACAAGCATCACTTGAAATGAAAAAGATGTATTGACAAGAGTCCGAACAGCTCACAGCAGAAATCTGCATCATCTCGAGGCCAGTAGATCACACTAGTGAAGTCTGATTGTGTCCTGCTAAAGTATTAATGAGTCCATCTGATAGATTCTTGGAAGCAAACAGGTTTGAAAGTTACTTTCCACTTCATTTCTAGCCACAGATATGGAGTCCTGACCTGCAGTGTTGCCATTACACCTTCAGTCCTGCTGGAATGAGTTTGCACTCTGTTTTTACGCCATACTGCTGCTGCTGCAGCCTCCAAGCAGTGCATCCGTCTCATTCAGCAACATTTAAATAAGTCTAAAAGCCATTTTGAGTGCATGTGTGTGCGCACACACACGCACGCACACCGGTGTAAAAACAAAGTATAATGGCAATAATTTGGCACTAGCCTCGCTAACACGGTCCAACTGTTGGTAGCACATTCTTGTGTGTGTTTTTAATTGTACCCTCTGTTGTGGTGGTGCTGTGATGGTTCAGTTTTGTGACGTAAGAGTTCCTGCGCTTCTGTGAATTAACGGCATCGGGCGTGAAACGTGTTGCGGCCATCTTGCAACCATCTTGTTTAATGTAGAGGACAGTGTCTGGTTTGTCCCTGACTGTCATGTGTTACAGTCCAGTTGATGTTTTATTATTTTTCACAATGTGGTGTCCTCTGGATGTATATTCATGCCCGCACATCACATGCCAGTGTATCATATTGTTTGTTCATGTTTCCCCTTGTCAGTGCAGGTGTGTGTGTGTGTGTGTGAGTGAGTGTATTCGTTCATGTGTAAACATAAACATTCATGCAGATGTGTGTCTTTATCGTCATCACCCAAGACCAAACACAGTTTACAGTTTTCGTCCAGTGACTCTTTCCACCTCGTTAGGGAAGAGCAAGTTATCTTAAAAGCAATGTGCAGCTGTCGAAACCTTCCAGTGACACTTTGTAAAATTGTCTCTTCAGCATCTTGCGGCTTTGCAGTGAAGACCTGTAAATCCAGCTGTGTGCTTGTTGTCATTGCATCGTGTAATGTAATATTAACTGACGGTGATCCAATCTTTCTTTTGTCATTACATGTCTGGTTAATAGATCTGTTTACGATGTAGTGCTGTAGGTCAAATCTATTCATTCTGTGAACTTTGCACTTTAAAAACTGGATTACCTAGTGACAAAGGCAGCTTTTACATGGAGAAAAATGCCTTATGAGTGTCATACCTGACTTTGCATGCTAGTGATGTTGCTGTATTGTACAATAAATATGTCTGTAACCACAAAAGATCTGTTTCTGATTTTATTTTGTTATTGATGATAGAGTAATCTGGATTAGGAAGAATGTCGTTTTCTAATGTGATCTACCCGAAACTGGAGTTTCAACATGCAGGGTGTGAAAATAATGAATGGTTCAAGAGATCTGTTTGCAAACACACATGACTGCAACCTTGAGTGCTCAGTCAGTTGCAGTGTGCAACACAATACTAAGCAATTGTTAAGTTTCCTCAAATTTCCCCTTCTTGTAATGGACGGTGTGTTGTTTCTGTTGCATTTGCATCGGTGCTCGTATAGCACATTTGCCATTGCCATGCCTGTCATCTGATTGGATG
Organism: Coreoperca whiteheadi; assembly: GCA_011952105.1. Taxonomy (NCBI): domain Eukaryota; kingdom Metazoa; phylum Chordata; class Actinopteri; order Centrarchiformes; family Sinipercidae; genus Coreoperca; species Coreoperca whiteheadi. The sequence goes on along the minus strand of CM022481.1, from coordinate 14,658,387 downwards.
GTTTATCAGAATTAAATTCGACATGTGTGTATTTTAGCATCTTTTCTCCTTACAGCCTTCAACAGAATACAGTATCCTAACCATGGACATGTTAACTCATTACCCTAGAAACTATTCTTCAAATATCTAATTACACAATTTTGATCTTGACGCTATGTTCTGTGGTATTGAAGTTAAATAATTTTTTTGTTTACTCCCTGTATACAAACCATAAGTCACCAGGCTTCCCCATCGGTTGCCAGTAAAATTCTAAAACATATTTTTTGATTTTATGTTCTGTCATTTTGTTTTTCAGTCCGGTCTTTGCACGCAGTCCACTTACTGGAAATTTTACTTTGCGGAGTTTTCGGCTGCATCGCCTGGCCTTCATCAGGTGGCCGGCGCCATTGATAATAATCCTCATAGGCTAGTTCCTGTTGTAAGTCTGCGCTCATCAAATTAAATCACTCAATTACCATTACTGTTTGCCACAAACAGGATTATCTTTAATATTATATTAACTTACAAAAAAATAAACTGGATAATCTATCCAGTCAATAAACTGGATAGATTATTAAATACTCTCCTTTCCCACCTTTGCCCTGGAATGGTATTCTCTTTTTACAAAACATTTGGGACAATAATGACGTTTCCCACTAAAAAAGAAATTACCCCTAAGAAAGTTTTAAAGTCAGACCAAGATGGTCAAGGCAGTCGGTGCGTGTATCGTTGATTTTATTCAACAGAAAGCTGCCTTGTTTCAGAGTCAGGTTTATTGGCCAGGTATGTGTACACATACAAGGAATTTGACTCCGGTTTTACGTTGCTCTCTATGTACATACACAGAAATAGACATAAGTGTGGCAATAAGAACAAGGACAACAAGCTCAACAAGGTAGACAAACAATAAGCTACTATGTGCCCATTTAGGTACCATGTGCAATATAGTTTATTCGGAGAGCACAGTAGCGAGGCTGCCGTCCATCATGAAAAGATGCTTCTTTAGTTAAGATTTTAATGAGACAAACCATTGGCCCAGAAAAAACATTTCAACAACATGCTAATGATAGTGACAAGTTTCTGTAATTTAAAATGAAGACCTGTGGGTACTAACATGCAATGGCTATTAGACTCTTTCAACTACCTTGCCTTTCCCCTCTTCTCCAGCCTCCATTCAGCCCATTATCCTCTGCACATCCTTGACTATAATGTTCCTGAAGAGCTTGGCCAGCTGCCCCTGAGGTTTCTCCTCCCACGACTTCTTAAAGTTGCCATTACGTTTGGAGGCAGGTGGGCTCCCCCACCTAAAGTGACTCATCCGATAGGTGCCATCTTTTCTCTGCTGCGGGCTCAAAGGGACATGTGATTTAGAGCTGACCCTCGCCCTCAGCAATCCCTGGTTTTGATTACTTTCTCCATCCAGGTCCCCCTTTGCTTCATCCTCGTTACTGCTCAGCTGCCTGCGAGCCCGAGGGGGGAAACTGCCCTCAGAGGAGCCTCCACCCTCCAGAGAAGAGGCAAACATTTTTACAGGCCGGCGTTTGCGGCCAGAGGGTTTGCCCCAGCGGAAATGCTCCATTGAATAGGAGCGTCGCTGGTCGCTGTGGGCTTTCAGATCTGACTCTGATATTTTGTTTCCAGAGACCAGGGTGGCCGGAAGGATCTTGAGTATGATGTCATCATTATCATTAACCTTCGGGTCCAATGCGCTGAGCTCTGGGAATTCAGTGTGGATCACAGACATGCAGAGGTGAATACAGTCCTGTGTGGAAGGAATCACAGAGGCGCCAGCAAACATTTGAAAACTCAATGTTATTATCTGTGAGTCATTTGCAGCAAGAACAGTTGATGATGATACACAAATGAGCAATTGACTGTAGGCTATTTTATTGCTTTGATACTGATTTACTGTAGGAGAAGCTGCCATCAGCTTAAGCCATGCCAAACAATAACATTCTGATCATCATCATACCAACTCACTCAAATTTATATATCTGAATCACAATGAGTTTGTTGTCATAGACTCCCTGAATACGTGCATTGATTTTCTCAATGTGCGAACATTTCCAATATTAATTTGAACCAGATAAATACCTTTATCTTGAGTATGTTGGACAACTGCAATGGGCTTTTCTCAAGTCTTTATAAAAGCTTGAGTCTTAACACAGGAGGTGAACACATCACTCCAGATTTAGACGTCTAATTTTAGAATACTGATGCGACTAACAATTACATTGATTATCGATTAATCTGCCTCATTCTTTCCTTGATTACATTTGGATCCATGTTGGAAAATTGTGAAAAATGCCCAGTGAAAATATCCCAGAGGCCACGTTGACACATTGCTTGTTTTGTCCGCTGACAGTCCAAAACCCAAATATATTCAGTTTACTCTCCCAGGAGAAGCTGGAATCAGAGAATGTTTGACATTTGTGCTTAGTTGCTTAGTTAATTGACTATATTTCACCTCTATCTGCTACTCATTTATAAATCACTGAAAATGGTTTGGGACCAAAATATATATATTCAACGCCACAGATTCAAGCCTGCAGACTAGTCAGGTCTAAACAAATATGGAGAAGCTGATTTTAAAGTAACCTTCTTCTGTACGTTGGAGCAACTTCCCCTGAATATCTTAGACTTAACACTTTAAATCAAAAACATCTTTGCCATTGATTCGAATTAAACTAAGCTCTTTTAAGATCTACACAATACAATGTGTTTGTCACAAAACAATCAAGGTCCATTTAGTAGCAGTTCTGGAGCTTTCAATCACATCGCACGAGCTTCCTGAGCAGACCGAGGTCACTCTATTGTCATGGAATTGTAAGATGTTTAATTACTTACTTTACTTTTCTGAGCTCGATAAGGACTTCGCGTTCATGTTGGTGTGGTGGATTTTCTGACATATGCAATCATGTTTTCACAGCATATCCATGTTTATATGTCAATTATCATAATCATATTCATAACTATATTCTTTATTCTGTGGATCAAAATGCTATATTGTTCTAGTTGGGAATAATATCTTGTTTAACTGGGAAAGAGCAGATAGGGAAAGTCTGGAAAGCTGTAACTTAGTTTTGGCATTAGATCCAGTGCATATAAGCCACGAAACGAGTTGAATGATATCATGTTTTTTTATTCTGGTCTGTCAGGGACAAGTGTTAATGTAGAATCATTGGATGAGTGTTCGGTTTCATGAACCAGGTTGCTGTGACCTCTGATTAATGTGTTTTTCTGTGATAACTAGTCAAAGTGTTAAAAGGACAGCTGACACATTCATGGAAAAGAGTGATGGGAAATGTTAAATGGCTGGCAGATGTGACATTAGTAAGGTTAATGTGCCCTGAGAAAATGACTGTTTCTAGGAATGATACAGTGTTTGTAGCCAAATGATAATTCCATCCGAATGTTGATTTCCTGAGAAAATGATTACAAGGGTTAAAATGATCTCAGATAGGCAGGATGTTAGATGCGTGTGTATTGTATGGGAGGGGATTCTCCGCAGAATTTCTCCTCAACTCTGTCACATCTATTTTTTAAGAAAGTATATTTATAAGAAGAAGACTCTTGTCTCATCGGCTGAATCTTAATTCCACAACATCGGCTTGAAAGCTGATTGTCAAAAGATGTAGAAAAGAATCTGAAGAAGACTGTGTGATAAGACTGAAAGCTCCAGGACAGCTACCAAATGGACCTTGAGGAAAGACTATTTTGTCAACTGCTGTTTCCAAAGTCAGGAATGCTCAAAGCTCAAAATTTTACTTTTTATGCTATTTTATTTTTGTGACTTTTTCTTTGGTCTTTGTTTTCTCCGCGTCCTGTTTAAAGCACTTTGAAATGTCCTGTGTGAAATTTGTTAGAGTAATAAAGTCGCCGAGCCTTTCCTATAGATGGCAGTAACAGCGAAGAAATAGAAAGAAGGTAACAGATGATGGAGAGGACGGTTTGACCTACCAGTATCTTTCCCTTGTTGCTCAGTTGGTTGCAGATGGAGCTGTCCCAGCACACCGACCCAAACCCGGGGACGCACACATATGCCATCACCACCACTAACAACCAACATAGACACACCATCCTCTGCCTGGTGTGGAGGACAGAAACACAAGTGAGGCTATGAGCTGAAAACAAAGTAAAGCCACAGCGGGGGAACTCTCTTCAAAACACAGAAAAGGCTTTAGTAACCCACCAGTCCCGACAGGCTCAAATATTCACTTAATCATGCCTCAGAAGGAAGATATTGCCACTTGTGTGAAGAAATACAGCAGGTGTCTCTTGATCATTGCACTTGCATAACACTTTCCTCCCTTCCTTATATAACTTGACCTGTTTCAACACCATCTTTGAGATAATTGGTGGATTTGTAGCTGTGTGTGTCATGGTTGAATAATAGCTGTGAGCTCCAATACCATTAATCAACATTCCCCTTCCAGCCAACACGCATTGTAACAGATGGTCATGTTTATCAGCAGCACATTCATCTCATTTAAAGGTGCGTAATAACCCCCCCGTCTACATGTTCATAACACTAGTTTAATTATTATATTATTACTATATCTTGGCTTTTATTATATGTTTTATTTCTAACTGTCACCATTATTCATGCTGATTGCGTAGACCAATGTTGTGCTGAGTTCTTTGTCATTGCTGTGTGTTTGCAACAAAAGAACAAAATTCAATAAACATAAAAACTGGTTCGTAATGAAAATGCTGGAAAATGTGACAGTGGAGCCTCTATAAGAGTTCCCAAAAGTGGCTTTATTGTTGGATTTTGGGGGGTTTTGCTAAAGGGAAGGTGTCTGATTTTTAGAGAGCAGGGCAGGATCTTTATATTTTTCTTTCTCCAGATTTAGATTTACTCTGATCTTTATCATGTATGGTATGCACTGTATGTATGTCAGTCAAAATTCTTTTTGTGTGCACAATGGACCATAAAGGTTTGTCCACATGCAGAGGACAACAGTCATGTCTTTGTATTGGGACTTTATTTTACACTTCACAATTAACTTGTAAGTAGTTGGAACAGAATGTCAGTTTTGACAAACAGCAGATGTGGATTTTAATAGTTAGTGGGGATTGAGCAAAGCTCTCTCCCTCTAAGGAGCCAACAAAACTCTCTAACAAAACTTCTGTGAAGTTAAATGTATCAAATAATCTTATTCATGAGATCAAACCCAATTTTTGATGCTATTTATGGTCAGCATTGTTTCTCCTGCAATATCCATTCAATGGGTGTGGCATGACGGAAAAAGGTTACTGACTGACTTATTTTTTTTAAAACAAACGTTTGTTTGGTTGATACAGCAGTTGCTCTTGTGTTGTATTAATGACAAAGTACCTGCTCAAGGAGTTTTATAAAACTGCATTTGTTGTTACCACGGTAACCACAGGAAACTAAACTAAATCGACCAGCACTGAAAACTTAAGGATGATAACTTTAACCGATGATATGCTAATTCAGAACAAGCCATCCTGTTCTTACTAATGGGTGAAGCTGAAATATTACAGTGCTGAAGAATCCTCGGTAGTAATTTAGTCATTTCATTACTTCAGTGAATATTGACTTTCCTCAGCTACACTGCCCTTTTTAACATTAATAGAGAGATCTGCAGCCAAGAATTGAAAGGTCAGTGAGGTGAAATGACTGAAAGTTGCTTTGTGAGATGAGTGGGCAGCAAAAGTTCTGCTGGGTCAAGGACAGCGATCAATAGACATACATGGACACATACAAGGTATAGGTACTGTACGAGGCTGCATTCATATAGGTCGCAGAAATATTATATTCTTTTTCAAGTGGTGTGGAAGATTTACAAATGAATTCTCTCAATGAATGACATCCCTTGTGACGCATCTCCAAAGGGAAAACGCCTCGCCCTTATCTCTTCGTTGCTATGTTTATCACTTCTCATCCTATTCTCCCGCTTCCCATGTTAGGACATTTAATTATAAATAAAATATGTAGGGGGTGTATTTTACAGAAGCTAGATAACAGAGAAAAATTGAACTAAACTTTAAAGACTTAGCACTGACCAATTAATCTTCACCGGTACTCGGCTAAATGTGACATCCTACTGGCCATCTGATTCCTAATTTCATACATATTAACATTTTAAGCTGCATTCAGAAAATCCCATCACCCTTTTATTTCACTTTTTTATCTTGGTGCATAAAATGTCTAACAAGGGATGACTTCATTTTCTTTCCTTTAGTTGGGAAATTGCGTCTTGTTGTTTCTCCCTCCCTCCTCTATAATTCTAAGGAGTGACTCCTTGGTGGGCCATCGTCTTTGTAACTCTGGCAGAGACTCGCCTTCACTCTTCCTACAGTGTGACTCACTCAGCTGAGCTCTGCTCTCCACAGAAATACTCTGACAAAAGAAGCCTGAGAGCTGCAATCAAAAGATTGAAGCCTTATTTGTTAATTATATATGGAGTTATTTAAAGCACCTGTAAGTTTTCTTTGTAGAGGTATATGTTAATGAAAGGCAATTCAAATCTCCAACCATGCATATTCTTCGAAAAGCTGAGGTGTAACTATGAAATATAAATCCACTTGAATGATAGTTTACAGAGCAAATGCAGCACTACATGTCAGAAAATCCTAAATCAATCAGAAAGCGAGCGTGTCTAATCAAAAAAGTGCTCATTAGTCAGAAAAACAAGAAGCTAAAAACAGTCAGGCACAATTTGAATCCATGCCAAAACAACAAGAATTCACAGACAATTTTTGTTACCTTTTCCAAACGCTTTCTTTTCCTCCCTTCTTGTTTTTCTCCCTCCGTTTGTCCACAGATCTTCCAGAGTGGCGACTCTTAACTGTGATCCCTCTCCTCCTCTTGTGCTTTCTCTCTGCTCTGTGATGAAATGCTCAGTAGGAGAGGGTCTGCTGTTGCTTCCTTAGAGGAGGAAAGCTCTTTTTATAGACACATGAGGTACGGAGCTCGGAGTCTCAAGGCCTCAGGGTGTGATTGAGGTAAGGGGTCTCCTGCTCCTTTCCGGATGGGGGGGAGGGGGGTGTATATTTGTGTGTTTGTTTGTATGGTTGGTATAAAGACCACCCACACACTTTTTAATCGGTGGTGCAGCTCACGTCACCAGACAACAGGTGAAGCATTAGTGAACTAGTCCCCGTGCTTCTTCCTTTGGTTGGGTTGCAATCTTTCAAGCCTTCAAGGACCCTTAATGGGAGATTATTGGGATGTTTCAGTGCTCTCAGGTAAATTTCTTGACTGCATGTTTACATTATCACACACTGATTATAATAACTGCAGTTCATTAGTGGACCCCTGTCAATCCCAGCTCTAAATCCCTCAAAGGTCAATCCTAATCACTTAGAGCAGCATCCTTTTAAAAAAGGCTGGAGAGCCAGATTGAAGTGTGTAAATCAATTTGACTGATTGGATCGTTTTTTGGCGGGTCTGGTGTACAAGGTGTGCATGTATCCCTGTGTGGAAACTTCATTAGGAAGACCTGACTCACTGGTTGCACGTCATGGCTGCACCTTGAATGGAGAAGATACACACAAAAACAAACACATTCTTGTACTTCTATCTTTGTGAGGACCATCATTGACATAATGCATTCCCTAGCCCCTTACCTAACCCTCACCCTAACCATAACCTAATTCTAACCTAACCTTCAACATCCTTTTCAAGTTGTGAGTACTGGCCAAAATGTCCTCACTTTCCAAACAAACGTGTTTCAGCCCTCACAAGTACACACACACACACACACACACACACACACACACACACACACACACACACACACACACACACACACACACACACACAGTGCTTTATAAAAGAAAGAAAAATCACTTTCCTTTCACCTGTTAAAGACCAGGAACATACACATTCAGCTGTCGTTTCGCTACAGATGTATAGATTTTATTTCAAGGAATAAGATACAAGGACGAAGCACACAGAATAACAGGAGTTTGATGGAGGACAGGCGGCTGCAACATGTGCCTGCTTTAAGAAACACTGATTAATCTATCTATTTTGTACATTTCTACTTTTTCAGATGAAAAATTTATCTGAAAATATGTTCATTCATTGAAACTGCCTTCACCATGTCATAAAATACTGATATGGTAAGTATTTGCCAATAAAAGGTACCTGTTTGCTTCCGTCAAACCTGTAAACTATTGCAACCCTGATTATAATGTATGAATATGTATATATTGAAAACATAAATCTTGAGTCATGCTGGGATTATTTTAAATGAACTGTCTCTTTTCTATGAATGCTGTAACTTAGTCATAGTACTTTATTATCTTATCCTAATTAAACTGAAGGAAGTCTTGTCCCTTCTGCCATAGCATTCCTAAATTAAATTAGGTCAAATTAAATTCCACTTAAACACTTTGCAAGGATATATATAGTAAATGTGCACGCGTACATGGGTATGTAAGTGCAGATATACTGTATGTAAAGGCATTAATGTACTGTATGTGTGCATATGTGACCACATTTTCATTTTATGTTTTGCATGTGAGACACAGGCATGTGCAGGCCGTGGAAACAACTTCCCCCCTTGGACAATAAAGACAATTACTCCAAAAAACATGCAAAGTAATGTGTACATATTGGTAAAAGAAGGCCGACTACATATATTAGACTACAAGGAAGATTGAAAAATAATTTCATATAAAAAAACAGCACAAACGCAACACTTGAAGGTTCCCGGAAAGATAATGAATGAGAAAAAAATAGAAAATGATGAAGTAACTTTAAAGATTACTATCATTAAAATAACATTTTGTTTATGAAATGCTTTGTTGTTGAAAAAGTTGCTCAAAATCCAGTTCCTTTTACATATGTCTTTTTTTTCCACGAAGTCAAATGTGTTCCATTTTCTGGTCAAACCCTAAAATAGAAAAAAGGAGAACTGAATCACGAGATACCACAGTGTCTAAAATGTTCTAATGTTGAAATGACAACAAGGTTAAAGGTCCAGTGTGTAACATTTAGGAGGAGCTATTGGCAGAAATGGAGTATAATATTCATAAGTATGTTTTCATTAGTGTATAATCCCCTGAAAATAAGAATCGTTGTGTTTTCACTACCCTAGAATAAGCTGTTTTTAACTACAGAGGGAGCGGGTACTCTTGCACTGAGGTCGCCATGTTGCACATGGCCATGTTTCTACAGTAGCCCGCAATGGACAAACAAGGGCTCTAGATAGGGCCTTTCATGTTTTTTGCAAGTTTCGCAGCCACCGTGTAGTTTCTCCTACACGCTTGGAACAGGAGGGTGCGGCGAGCGGCATTCAAACGGTTGCAATCTGTAATTTCATTGCTAGATGCCACTAAATCCTACATAACTTAAACACACGGAGGTTGAACTTGATGTCTTTTCATCCTGCTTAACAAAAAAAGTCGACTGTTTCCCAGGAGTCCACGCACTGCAGTGTGACTTGCAAAATATATTGTTTCGTTATGAGAACAAAGGGGGTCAGGGCAAACATGAACAGAATATTGAAGGTATGAAACAAAAATAAAAAAAAGAGGTGGAGAAATTATTTATTTATTCTCATCCAAATCAAGTGTAAAGAATGTATCATAAATTAATGTTCCTCCATGACAAAGAATTTTATTAATATTAAACACTTTAAATACTCCTTGGAGTTTAACTTCTCGTGAAACTGTTACACCCTGGTCAACCCTTTATGAGGTGACCTCATATTGCACAAGCAGGCATAAATAAAACCTTCAATTATCCATCACACAGTTGAATGGCCCTGTTGATTTACACTTCAGAAAAGTCCCTCACTGAGTGATTTCTCAGCTCATCCTCATGTCTGTCATTGTATGTTATCTTCTGATGTGCACAGTACTGTGGAAAAGAATTTCCCCTTAGGACATTAAAATCTAAAGTCCAAAGTTTAAAATAAGTCTAATGTTCAGTTCATGGGAGGATTATTTAAATTTTGTGATGTCTTATTGTTATGCACTTTATAAGACATAAAATGATTTTTTTTTCTGGCAATTTGATGTTCTGTTTGCACAAATAACATGAAATGTCTAGCTAGATTAAAATATTTACAGCTTTAATGACATATTTTTACAACAAAATAATACCTCTATATGGAATTTGCGATGTGATATACAGTAATTGTATTTTGAAAAAAGACATTTGGGCACACAAATAACAGGCATCATTGTCAGCAGTAGAAGCAGGCGACGCAATCCTGCAGAACTTACCAAATATAATTAGTAAAACAATATTTTAGAGCATATAGTAATAAGATTTAAGACCTGAATGTGGACAGTGTGAAGGGGCAGTAATTCTCCCCTCTCCCTCAGCAACATGTGCCAAAGCCTCTATAGATGTAACCCACCTAACCTCCATGTGGCCTTCCTCTGCAGGTGGTGTTTATTGTGGTCAGCTCCTGCTTGTGAATTTGAGTCATTACTGGATATGAATGCTGAAACAAAAAGAGCATGCTTGCTAAGCCACCTCTTCGATGGATAAATAAAGGTTCAAAACAAATGGAGATGATGCATCCCAACAGCACTTAGGAGTGTAATTCATCTCGCTGTTGATGTTGCTTGCTTCCACTGCTTAATGATAATGCAACCCCCAGACAAGGCTGTGCAGGGTGTGAATCACTGCCTTATAAAGACTCTGCCATTTAACCAGCTGCCATGTATACAAGTATTATCATTTCATCAACCTGCAGAGGTTTTAGAGACTATGAAGGCAAAAGGCTTGATATTTTCAGATCTCATCTTTGCAGATGAAGATGGAGAAGACATATGGCTTGTTTGTTGCACTGAACAGCAAATGCTAATGCTCAAAAAAGTCACATTTGCGTTTGTCTTACTATGCTATACACATGAAATGTTTTCACACACACATCATTGTGGCCTCAAACTGTAAATAAGGATTTGCGAGTTCAATATGATGTTTGTTCAAAAGCAATATGATGCACAAATTCAGTGCTTGGTCCTATTTTGGCTTTAGTATTTTGCTCATTTCTGTATTTTGTCAGCTTTAACCAAACTTGCAAGCTCATTTTGTGGCAAAGGGAAGACTTACCACTTAAATACTTTCCCACATATTGGCTTTCACTATTTCATACATGAGAACATCCCCCAGCCCCTCTGCACCACACCAATCAAGTTCCTCTTGGATATTTGTGTAGGCGTAACCCACCCCCAACATTTCGAGGAGCAGACTGTTTGACTGCCACTCATATGACCAGTGCTCGGTACAAAGAACCCTCACAGCACTGACTGGTGGTGCCAAAAACATGTGAGAATAGCATGTGTGCCCCGAACAAATGAGCTCCGCGATGACAGCCAGATCAGCATATTGTCATGTGAGCAACCTCTACTGCAGCTGCTGCCACGTCCTGATGAATAACTCAAACACCTCGATCGACTGTGCCAGAATCCCAGAACGATAAACTTCATGTTGTGATAGTTAGCATAGATGAGCGCACAGGCAGATTCCAGTTCAGGTTTGAAAGCAAATATATGAGGTGCATGGCAACTTTGACAGACTGGCAAGGAGTGAGTAGAAAAGGTCTCTTAAGTACTGCAGAACTGACAAGGGAAAGAAAGTGAGCAGGTGGACGGGGACGATCAGGTGACTTGGAAAGAGGTTACTGCAGGACAAGAGGGAGTGGCTGGATCCGTGAGATGGATGAGACAGGTGGAAAAGTCAGAGGGCATCCGGCGGACAGGAAGAAAATGGCAATGGTTTGGTTTGGGGAAGTGGTAATGTGGCTGGAGACAGAGAGTGGCATAATGTGAGAGCTTCAGAATGTACTGAGAGATGCCGGAGCCCTTCACACTGGTTGTTTGATAAAATGATTAAAACAATTACACAGATAAACCACCAAATCCTCACATGTGAGAAGCTGGTACCCTGAAATGTTTGGCATTTCCATGAATAATGACTTCAATTTTCTGTCAATCAACTAATCATCTCAGCTCTAATTGATATTCTGTTGGGAAGTTTAATGTACAATAATTAAGATTTAGGTAAAATCTTAATTCGTAAAGTAACTAGTAACTAAAGATACCAGATTGTTTTCGATCTTTTTTCTCAGCTCATTGGATTTAGCCATTGCTGTCGGGTTGTGAAGAGAATTTCAACAAATATTACAAAAATTGCTTCTGAAATACATTACCTACCCTAGCTTTAAGTGGGGTTGTGCTCACTGTCCATATAAACAGCTCTGTGAATACCACTGATGAGTTGTTCACAACTTGTCAGAAGAAATCTTTTGATAGCTACTCGGAGTTCACAAGTTGTGATGTATGCTGACATTTTTAGAATCTGCCAAAGACTATTTCTAACAATTTCCAAACATGGCACTCAAAATGCAAGCAAACAAACAAAACAAACCACGCACACGCAAGAACATTCAACATTTTTTAATCAATTTCCTGGTGCTGGCAACAAGCTGAACCTATTGGACCTCAAACGTATTGCATATGCAATATGTGGCATGTGGTCACTGGTATGATGGGGCTGTAGAATGACCATCACTATGTCACTGCTACACTATTGTTTTGTCAAACTGAATGTGGGAACAGAAGAAAAATAGATCAATAAATAACAGCCATGTGCACCCTGATGTGGATACGTTTGAAAAATCGTATTTACATGTCAGATGGTGCCTAATTTTCCCCATTTTGTTCCATTTATTTGTTGTTTGTTATTTATATAGTAAATGAATCATACTACCATTCCACCGTTTTTTACTGTTTAGTCATTAGCCAGCCAGACATCTTGTATTGTGATGTTCTCTGTTCATTTCCCAGTGCATGGCAGCTCAGTCATAGAGAGTCCAATTATTTTCCCCCAAAGCTACAGAGTAGGATATTACATCGACCATTAGGCTGTTAGTCCTATAATAGGCCACCTAAGCTTGAAATGGATAGACTTACTGTACTTTTAACCTTTTACAAACCAATTACAGACTGTATGTGAAGTGTTTGCAGCCTTTCTCATTATCCAGAGCAATCCATGACAAACTCAATGTCAGGTTATGCAACTGTGCGTCATGAATAGGCTGACGTCACCTCAAAATATTGCCGGAGTGAGGAGGAATGTCCCATTTGGCAAAAGGGTGATGCCTTGATTCCTCCCTTACATCGTAGGAGGGAGAGGCTGAGGTTCAAAGAAGAGATTCAAGCAAAAGGAAGGGCCAAGGCATGTTTTCATGCTGCAAAAGGTTGTAAAATGTCATATTTTTTGAAAAGCTCCATTTTCCCCAACCACTCTATAGTGTGAGGCATGTGTTTTTAAAGTTGTCACCTTGGAAGGGCATTTAAGAAAAGGTGAATATTTGTGGGTGGGAAACACTGACTTAGTGTGGAAGAAAGAACAAAACAAAGAGAGAGATATGTGTTTTCAAATGTAACCATTTTCTGAGGCCATGGCCTTAGCTAGACGGAATCTCGCTCTTATCATATTTTAGGGCACCTAAAGACATGCTGGCTTATATCAGAACCCACCGTAGGTTCAGCAAAGCTTAACAAAATGTTTTTGTGTCTTAGAACATTTTTCACACCACCAAATCCCAAAACATGAGCTTCACAGAAGAGCTGCTCTGGCTTTAAGCCAGACATGAGGATGCCATGGGCAAAGTGATGGACCCTGCTTCAACACAAACACTTTACAGGTGACACTGTGTTGTAGATGTGTGCATATATAGAACGTATCTATCGCTGTAGTCTACGGGGTAAAAAAGTGTCAAACATTTTTAGTGTGACAGGACGATTATGAGAAAAATCTTAAGACACTTTACCTTCTTGTTCATTTACCTCTCAAATAATTACTAATTATGAGTTTTACTCATTTTGAAATTATTGTCATGGTTTTACTCATAAAATTACTATATTACATCACTGGCATTCACTAATCACATCTCAGTTGTACTGTGATAATTCCAAACAAATTTGCAATTAATCAAATTATGTTCAAACAATCGACACACGGGGAACCTAGGGCATCTGGGGTCCCTGGAGGTCTGGGACCCCAAAAGCCTTTGCACTGTTGGTAATCCAGCTCCAAAAGTACACTGGATTATTCATCCAACAATGATTAAGAGAAGCTTGGACAAAGATTTATATCTTTGGTGTCCTAAAATTTGTAATTACAAGCTGCATCCTTCCGTTTTCATTCAAATAAAACACTTAAACAGCTGATTTCAGAGAGTAGATGCTAATCAGTGAAATCACCTGCTGAGGCGTTTTTGAGTGAAATCCTAGTAACACTCAGCTATTAGTGGCACACGCTGGGGACCGCACCTTTTATAGGTGTATAGCTCTGGGCGGCCAAATTGGGTCATGTGAGTTTAGGTCAACTAACCATTAATCACAATCACGTCTGCGCTGACTGAAACAACAGGCCAGCCTACATCTGAGGCAAAAATAAACTAGATGACACACAGCAGAGTGCAGACTGTCACCTTTGCTACATATAAAATATAACGCAATTTAATATTAAGAGATGTGCAAATGTATCTGAGATGGGTCATGAAAATTGACTATTAAGAGTCTGGCCACTTAGGCATTCCTGACATTAACAACACATTGGCCTATCAGCACTATATGTCGTCAGTGGCTGCTGAAGCGCCTAACAGTGAACAAAATACGTTTGTTCAACCAAGTACATATTTACTGAAATCAAAAAACACAGATTGTTGGTGGTCCGTGCTTCCATTTTCACATTATGCCTTTTTATCCAACTAACTTTGAAAGCTTACTTACTCTTGACTTCATTTTTGACCCTATATCAAACTGCCCACAAAGTTTTGTGTGAAGCCATTTCTATTATTTCGGAGAACTCTTTTTAAAAAACAAACTATGAGAACAGGATGCATACTAACCGCTGTCCAAGGCACATGCCAAAGGTTTAATGTTGCAGATGTTAATAAATACTGAAGGATACAGGCGTTAACTTCCTGTTCCCTCTGACCTCCACAGAAACAACAACCTCTCTTACTCCTTGTAAACCTGAATTTTGTCACACTTTTGTACAATTTAACTTAAATTCATGCAAAAGATCAATGCAGAGAATGAACCATGCCATATAGAACATACTTTCCACCCAAGGTAACTGTCTTCTTTATCATACTTTAATTCCAAACATGACATGTTGCTTTTATGCTCTTGCTGCGGCTGCCAGTGTTCCAATATTTGAATCATGTTTTATAGGATTTGAGTTACAATTTCAATTTTAGCTGTTGTGTCTCTTTAGAAAGCTTCTTGTTCTTGCACACTAGAAATGTAGAGACATATGTAAGGGAGAACTGTTGGTGCCCTATTTGGTGTCTGAAACACTCCTTAATGTCAGTGAAGCTGAACATAATTCAGGACTGAAGCTCTCATAACAGCAATGCCTGTGTTTCACACTCCCACAGCATCTCCCACAGGATATCTCAGGAAGCACAGGCCTTGCCTTTTTTTCCAAAATTCCTAAACTAGAACATAAAAAGCATATGGTTTCTGTTGGAGTTGATAGTTGAGACACATCTTGCAGAGTTAAGAAAAAAGAAGAAGCAAATTAAAAATGTTTATATACTCTTACACTTATGTTTCATCCCCTTGTGTAATATTATTTGCAGCGCTTTTCCTTTTTGTTGTGTCCATTTGTCTTTTGCATTTGCATTGTGCTGCTGGCCACCTACTTGAGAATGCATATAATTAATATATGGGCATTTAAAGTTTCGCTATTAAAAACATTTTTAATCTGTTTTTACTTTATAATAATTATTGTGCTATGTATTGACATTCTGGTTTTCTTCTGTTGATTGCTGCTGCTGTAAGTTACATTTTAGTCACAAGAGGCCGCAATTTGGTCACAAATAAGGCAGAGTTGACTTTATTCTGTTGAGAGTTGTTATTTATCGCTTAATGCTTGATCCTTTACACTAATCAGCATGCAAATCCACAATACATTAGAAACAAAATACATAAATAAACATACAGAAATTATGTTGGTCCTTGTGTAAGTGTAAATTGCAGAGGACCACAATCATCCAGTGCAGTTATGTAACCCTCTACTTTTTCTCTTGTTGAGCCCCACACTCATCCCCCAAACAGAAGATCACGTTATTACCTGTTTAATATACTATTTTAAATCATTATTTCTAGCATTTTTTTACTCTCATGTGATGCCATTAAATGTTCTGTAGGATACAGGGATTAATCATTTGCTCTGGTCTTTATAGTTTGCTTTGAAAAGGTACAATAAGATCACTATGGACCCTGCTCACAAGGGCTCACAACAGCATGATAACAAGTGAGTGACAGTATAGTGCAGCAGCAGCATATTACATGAGATCAAATTTGACTTGTTTCATGTATAGAAATGGGACATGAAAATTGGAAAATAGGGGAACAAATGATGATGAGTATATACGCCACCATTGAGGACACAGAAATCATGTCTTTGGTATCACCTCTGAGAATATGAGGGTTTTTAAAACCTGAAGGGAAGTTGACGTTCTACTAACACATGTTGGGTTTTTAAATGCTGGTTAAGATATTTGCTGGTATCAACGTATTTACGTCTGACTGTTTCTGGCAAAAAACCACGACAACAAAACAAAACAACAATAATTCCAAAAAACAAAGGGATTTATGATTTCAGAGTGATTTTTCTATCAATGTGGAGAACTCTTTAAAAATCACTGTGTAGGGAGATAATATGTAAAGACAACACAACTGAACAGTTAACTAAATAAATATTAAAATACAAATCAGAAAATGTTATTATTTGGCAGCTCCCAGGTTTGAACTAAGGAAACATATACTCCAGTATGTAAAATCCAGGCTACGGCCCTGACTACCTAGTACCACTGCTACTTTTTTCAATTAAAATAGCCCTTTTTTAATACCGCATACTATCCTCCTTCTGTGTTTCAAGATCTAGCACTGTTAAGCACTTTTTAAAATAAATACATTAAATGATAAAGTTAAAAAATATACTATATAATGCGTGAAATAATGTCCAAATTTGCCTATAGCTACTCAAGCCTACATGTTGTAAAAATGTAGGTTAAATGGCCCCACTGAGGCTGTAGTTCGTCCCCGGCCAAAAGCCAAAAAGGGGGGGACATAAATATGTGAGGGGAGCTCCTTTGTTCGACGTTTAGTCACCTCTGTGGCCCCTGGAAAACCATTAAACGAGGATGACTTCTCCCAGGAGCCCGGCATTCCTCAGATTCCTCCTGTCTGATGTCAGAGAGGGGACGGCGCTCGGGAGGCATCTGGACACACTGTTGCATTCACGGTCCCCGCCATGGCTGCGACCTCTGAGCTCTCCTATATTTACCACTTTTCGCACTTTTAAATGATGTCAGTCGGGAAAATCAAGAAGGATGCTTTTTTAAAAATGTTTTAAACGTGCTTTCTTTTGGCCAATAATCAGCATGGGGATGTGTTTTGCTGATGTGTAATAGGCTAGAGTAACAGTGGAAAGATAAAATGAATAGTTGGACATTTTGGTAAACACACTTATTCGATTTGTTCCCTAGAGTTAGATGAGAATATTATACCACTGTCATGTTTGTATGCTAAATATGAAGTCAACAACGCTAGCAGGGAGTTAGAGGAGAGTGGTATCAATCTTCTCATCTAACATCTAACATAAGAGGTGACTTTCACCATCAGCTGTTGTCCTCCTTTTGTCCTCAGCCATTCTTTACACCAGTGGTTTCAACCTATTTGTGGCTTGTGACCTCTTAAAACAAAACGATCCCTGCTTTCCATATCGCATACTATTTCTTTTTACTTTTAGTAGCCTACATACTGCAGCTGCCCTTACAAAAACTTACTGTTGCATGCGATATGCATACAATTACTACTGCGCCTTGAACTTTGACTCTCTTGGCCTACTCGTGCTGCAGAGGATTGCTGGTCAGCAAAGTGCGACCACATTCTTATATTTGTGGGATGCTGCATTTGACAGATTTTGTGTTATTTGGGACATGTTACATATTTTTCTGGCATACTGTAGTATGAGGACTGGAATGCACATGAGCCGTATGTCTACTTGCGATTCCTTCTCCCCTGTTGCGTAACTTGTGTGATTTCACCTACCCAATTCAGAAAAAATGGTGAAGCAGATATGTGTTTTTATTTTATTGCCTTACTCGCCTGGCAATCATCTCGTGACCCCTTGGATTTCTCTTGCGACTCTTTGTGAGAGACCCCGAACCATTATGTTGAACGTAAAACTCGCGATTCCAATATTGTCTGCAGCTTTTGAACGCAGCATATGCTCCTCTATCTCCTTGTCCTGAACGCCTCCATTGGACTAGAGGGACCACTACCACCAACATACCCGGAGTCCCTGCGAGACAAGACCACGTCGTTGTTATTCACGGCCAAGTTTGGGGAACTTTCGCGACTGTTTTCTAATTTTTTTTTTGTGCTCGGTGAAAAACTCTGAAAGCAGAAAAAAAAAAAAAAAAGCCTGGGAGTCGAAACAGCTTCAAGACTGCCTTTGCGACTTTTTGTTCTGAAAGTTGCGCTCATATGATTCAAGAGAGAGTTTGCTTTCCACATGGGAACTTAAACGCATTTAAAAGAGAAACGACATGAGGATTATCTGTTTGCTGTGAGCGTCCAAGCCGTCGAGCAAAGAAGAGTTTCACCAGCGGGGAGCAGAAAAGGGCATGTAGCGCAGGATCAAGGGTGAGTTGTCTTCACCGGGAGAGTTTTGTTGTCCTCTTGATTGTTTCCAAAGCGTCTAGACATTCTTGAAGTAGACTAAAACTTTTGCACAGTCTCATCCTGCTGTGGTAAAATGTAGGCCAAATGGCTTGGCCACGTAGGGCACTCAGGGGATCCCAAATATTGTCAAGCTAAGCCGCCCCCCCCCCCCCCCCCACCACCAGATAACACACACATTGAAATACAGACAGAGCCCCAAATGCTCCTCTCCACTTAAAACGGCGTGGACGACTGCTGGGTGTGATTTCATAGGGAACTGGAGAACTGGATCCATCAGAGCAGCCTACAACACTAGCCAGAGTCAATGAGGTAATACTGAAGTTTCATTTCTACACTTGGCTAAAGGGACCTTATGGAGAGCTCTGCAGGACCCCCCCGGCAAATTGGCACATGCCATGTAACATAGAGTTTACACCACCTGGATTAGTTAGATCCTACTCTGTTATTACACCTAGAAATTACATTTTTACTCTGAAAACGACCTGCATTAAGAGAAGCATGGCCTCATCGAGGTAGAGACCCAGAGTTAGAGCTGTACATACATCACATTATTATCATTATTATTATGTTTTTACATGATGGGTTAAATGACCTGGGATGACATGGTGTGTGTGTTTGTGATGATGTCATTATCACTTTGTTGTTGAACTGTCTGCACTGTGTGTCAAACCTGTGTGCACACTGCGCACGCAGGTTTGTGTGAGAGTATGTAAAAGATGTGTTTGGACACGCACCTCGAACTGCCACCATTACTGTAAAAAGGGGAGAGTTCTGTTTAGGCAAATATAGCATAGCTGCAGGAGGCGTAGGCTGTACACACACACACACACACACACACATCTGGCTGTCTTTATAAACTCAAAGGCATGCTGTGTAAATTATATGGTGCCAGAGCAAGTGGCTTGGGAGTACACAGCACTTTAAAGGGTTTCAAGATAATCCACAGATTTGTTGTGAGTAGTTTCATGTAGGAACTATTGTCTTTCTACTGATAGTTCTTAGATGAAACTGCTCACAACGTCTGCGGGTTATCTTGAGTAACCGGGTCATGATTTCTGGAAAGAGACGTTGCAGTTGAGTTGTTCAAATGTATTCTTTTGGCGCTTTGAGCACCACAAGCCGAGTGCCATGTAGTCCCATTATATTAAAAAAATGCAGACATCTCTACGGCCGATATCTCGAAAAACTTGGCAACTCACACCAAAACAATCTAGATGGATAATTAGCGCTATAGGTACGAGGAAAAATATGTATTTTGGATTTATGGGTGAACTGCTCCTTTAAATCTTCCATCAGTGTTTTTAAAGGACCAAAAGTCAGAGTAGTAGGTTCTGCGGCAGCCTCCATCCATGCTTCTCCTCACCTTATGGTCAGGCTTGTTTAGAGCGGTGGTTACATATCTAATTTATGTTTCTGATTACTTCCATAAAGGCGGTGCCTTTTTTTTTTTTTTTTTCCCTCCGCATCCTTCCGTCACATTTGGAAACAAAAGGAAAGTTTCTAGGTGCTGCTGAAATGTTAGAGCTGGGTCCCAGAGGAATGTGTGGTTTAAGGTCAGCATGGTACGATCATAATAGGTGTTTACTGCATAATGTGAGCCTGCATGTAAAAGGAAGAGTGGCTATTGTTTGTGTAGCCAGTGGTCATTCCAGTCTAAAGGCCATTTGATTGCAATGTGGGACAAACATACCTGTAATTTTGGTCAAGTGCTCATGCTGTAGCACAGGAAGAGAAGGAGGGAGAAAAGGTTATTGTTGTTGCAGCAGTGTAACTTAAGGCCAAGAAATGTTGAATTCTTCAAACTCGTCTTGTGGTTCTCTTGTTACTCTGCAGTGGCAACATGAAAATGTTGGAAAAGGCTATGACCTCTTTCACTTTCTAAACATCTTTATTGTATTGATGCTGTGATGCATAATAAGGCCGTTGTAAAGGAATGATAAAAGGCAGCTTCTAATTCAAACCTCTATGTTACAAATAACATTTTTGTATTATTAGCAGTAACTTGTGTGTGTGGTGATTGTTATTCAGACTTGCAGAGATGCTTTTGACAGAGCATCTGAGAGTTGTGTAAGTGCTGTACTCTTTGGAAGCACGGCAGACAACAACAGAGCAGAGAGCGTGCTGCGACCTGCCCAACTCTCCCACACTCCACCTTAGGCACCTTCCAGGTGCCACGGGTGAGTTGTCAATCACTGCTGCCCCCCCCCACCCACCCCATGGCAGGTCAGACCCCTCTTCCTCTGATCAGCCAAAAGGTTTAGAAACATGACACTTTTCCCGTGATGTGACCCGCATATAGGCCTAACTGTACATGTACCACACACATTTTTTAGGGTCTTTTGCAGGGAAGTGTGTATGCGATTTAGCCCACTTCTAATAGAGAATCAAGCAGAGATATTTTCCATTTGATCTCAAGTTTAAAATGTGTGAATTTTCCTTTCCTCACAGCAATTATGTGTGTGGGATACAGCCGGATGTAAGCAGTGGCAAACCTAAAGTGTTGCTGCTTTCATAGGCCTGTAAACTCAGTGCTGTTGAGGTCCGCGTTAGTGTAAGTGCCATAGGGTTCAGCTGTGAGAAAACACTCAGTGGGTTTTTGGTGATTGAGCATGTGTGTGTTTGGAGTTGTATTTGCGTGTATGGTTGTGCGAGTGTGATGTGGTTCCCAGGAGGAGGGGGCATGGAAAATGTGAACAGCGCCGTGGTTTGGCTGGAACAGACGTGTGGTGGCCGATGGCTGATGGTCCCATGTTTCTGTTGTTTAGGAGGAGAGCCACTGCTATCCGCCCCCCCCCCACCCCCCCCCCCCCCCCCCCCCCCCCCCCCCCCCCAACCCACCCCCTCCACCCCA
>CM022481.1:14612064-14636824 GCA_011952105.1 Coreoperca whiteheadi | reverse complement strand
GGGGGGAAAGAGGGGGGGGGGGCGCAGGGGGGTGGGTCCCTGTTTTTTTTTTTTTGGGGGGGAGCCCCCTTTTAACGCCCCCCCCCCCCCCCCCCCCTCAACCAACTGTACCAACATGATAAGAGCCTGAGAAACACCGGTGTTACATCTCTTCTTCCCTTCCTGCACTGTTCTCCATATCCTCGCTTATCTGAAGCCTTTACTTTCTCATTCGGGTTCTGGGAATCACCAACACTTTGTGTGCATTTAGAAGACGCAGACACACTCCCACATGTACACACACACTGCACTCTTTCTCTCAATCATGTCTCCAAACTCTCCAGGCCATCAATCCCCAGCTTCCACTGCCACAGGATGAGTCGGCAGCACTACGTCATTGTTGGTTTGGAAAACCGGTCTCTGGCCAGTGTTAAGCTGCATCCCTCTTTGATCCTCCCCCTCTTCATGTTCGAGTGACAGTGTTTAAATGGCTATGCCAGCCTGAAGCACTGGGCATTCCCTATCTATTACTGTCAGCTGTGGCATAGTGCTGCAGAGCATGAACACGTTTTTCTATTATATTCCTTCAGCTCCTTTGGTTTTGTGGTATTTTGAGGTATGTGTGCTTTCAGACATTCACTATCAATAATGTGGAGCTGGAAAATCACATGTTTTATCATTTTATGGAACACACGTCGAGTATATTTCTTTTGCTAATCCTTCAAAATTCAGTTAGAACTCAGTCCAAACAGTTAATACAACTAGAAGTTGAAAAATGTGCTTTTGTATCTTGCTCAACATTCACATACAGAGAATAAAGACGCAGATACTAAAATGTGGACATGACCTCTTATTGCACAGGATGGTACAAAGAATTTGCCGTACACATAGCACTTGGGCATGCACCAAGCCCTAAAACAGGATTTCAGGCTAAATTATCATCTGCAAGTAGAAGATATAGTGGATCTTTTCAGAGCAATCCTAAATGTATGCAATTTTAAAGGAGGACTTGATGAATGGCTGATGGTGGCAGTACTCTACAAAGAGTGAAATGTTCTTAAGCTCAGCTGCTCCTGAGCAGAGCTTACATACAAAAAAATGTAAGATGTGAGAATCTGCTCTCAGTTATTATTTCTTTGAGTGTAACTTTCATGGTTTCCTCTCCCAGTTGAACCCCTTGATCAGTGGATAAGTGTGTGTGATAGATATAGAGGGGGAGACAGGGAAGGAAAGAGAGTGTGTGTGAGTGTGTAAGGCTACAGATACGACTCGCTGCCTGTATGTCACCTCTGTGCGAACACTCTGCTCTGTGTTTGCCACCGTCCCTGTGCTCTCATATAGTAGAGAGAATGTGTTTATAAGTGTGTGTGTGTGTGTGTGTGTGTGTGTGTGTGTGTGTAATTGTGTGTCTGTCTCTCAGATGGAGCTAGAGAGAGAGAAAAAAAGAGAGCAGGAAAGTGACAAAGCAGATGCGCTTGTTAGAAACACACTGTCTGGCAGCCTGGCTCCACCATCTGTTTGCAGCTGCTAATGTTTGTGTGTGACTGTGTGTGTGTGTGTGTGTGTGTGTGTGTGTGTGTGTGTGTATGTGTGCAGGACGGTGTCTAAGTGAGCATACAGACAGTATATTGTAAGTTGTATATTTAGGTTCATTCTCTCAAGGTGAGGAAACGTAAGGGAAAAGTCTACTGTGTTTTGTTTTAAGCATGAAAGTGCGCACACATGCATACACAATCCTCTGTGTCAGACAAAAACACACATGGCCAAAATATTATATAACAAAGGGGGCCCTGGTAGTGTCCTGTTGTCCGTTAGGCATGCTGGGAGAACAATTGCTCTGTAGATGTTCCTTTACTGTATGAGCCTTTTTTTCATATACAAGAAGACTCCTTGTGTTTGTGTTTTACTGCCCAGTGAATTGGGCAGCGAGGTTCTTTGTGCAGCGGGAGGATGAGGTCTGATCCAGGGTCAGCTCCCAGTAGCCACTGTTACTCGGATAGATTTGGCTATTTGCGTCCAGGAATGTGTGTAGACTTCCCCAAAACATCTCACTACTGAGCTTGTCTTAGCTCCACGGTAAGCCAGGGGGGCAAAAGAGGACCACAGTCCTAAAAAGATTTTGGGAAACATCAGTGCAAATCTGACTGTTTTGGATTAGACGTTCAAGTTCTAATGTTTTAGCGCTGCTTGTAGTTACAGATGACTTTGTCACCAGATAGGACGATACAGGAAGTGACAGCAAGTCCTTCGACACACACACAGTTGAAAAGTAATTTAGATCAAGTTAGGAGACTTCTGTGTGACTGCTGACTCTGATTTGACGCTATTAGCTATTAATCAACAAGAATATTTCAAGAATTCATTTATCAAGCAGAAATGCCAAACATTCTCTGGTTCATTCTTCTTAAATGGGAGAATGTGCTCTTTTTCTCTTTATATCATTATAAATTGAATGTCTTTGGGTATTGGACTGTTAGTTGGACACGAAAAGCAGTTTAATAATGTAATTTTATTAAATAACTAATCTAGAACGGCAACTATTATTAAGCAAAAATGCCAAAAAATGTAGATCTGTAACTATCTGTAATTGGCAGATAGTTAAGAGATTGTACGAAATACAACAGTAGCAGGACTATTTGGGAATATTATTTGTTTCCATTGTCTGAACAAGCATCCTGAGCACATAGCCTGTAAATACTACATGATTTGCACTCCTACTACGTGATCCAGGCCTGGTTTAGGCTCGTAGACTAAATAGTAAAAAGAGTACGCTGGAGGAAGAGCAGTTATGAGTTGTGAAGCGCTTAACCCGTTTGTTTTGCTACAGCGCTCATGTGTAACAGGAGGGGAGGAGGTGGGTGGTGTTGGTATTTCAGACAGAGACAAGCAACAGAGATCAGATTGATTGAGTTACACACGCTACACTTGCGTCCTCAGCTCTTGGCGGCCTGCGTCTAATGGTCTTAGCAGTATGCGACAAAGTGCTGTTTTGTTCCCGCTATTGTGTGGATGTGAATGGAGCGAAGCGACAGACGGGCTGCCCTGAGAGAAAGAGAGACGGAGCACACACAGCACCCAGACCAGCAGCTCTGTTACTGTGCAGATGCTGGGGAATAGTTCATTTTTACAACTTGTCTTTGTGTTAATAATGCAAAAGTAATTATTAAAGTAAAATTAAACATTTTAGGAGTTCATTATGATTTTCTCCGGTGTTTGACCTGGCTATGAGTAACTAACAGTAACAGTCTGGTTGTGGTTTTGTTGTGTGATGCAGCCAGGCTGGCTACGGTGTTCGTCACAGCCTGTTTTGGTTTGGTTATAATTCTCAGGTGGCCCCTGTGTGTGTTGAATCCACACCCGAGTGGGTGGGGAGGCGACTGGCAGCACAACATCACACCCTGAGGGGAAAACCTGTGTCAACATTGTTTTTATTAAAAGATTTTATATCCTCCTAACTGTTCATGAATCCCTGCCCTCATTAATTACTGATGCAACACCTGCCCAGCTTTCGGCTCCCGCATGGCACGTTACGCCGTTTGCAATGATAACGGGGGAAGAGTTACCGCTCGAAATTCTTTGTAATTTTTCAAACAGTGGGTCCTTTATTTCAGACAGAGGTAAAAACAGGCAGGCTCCTCATTTCTCGCCGGAGACACATAATCTTGGCTGAAATGAAAACTGTTGCTGCTGGATTCTGTCAACTGTTGTTAGCTACCTAATTAAGCTAAAATTAGCGCCACGAGTTGATTGAAAACATCATCTCTGTCTGACTTTGTCATTTTGAAATTCAGTCTTTTTCCAGCTGACTCATTTTAGAACAAGAATCCTGTAAAGGGGTCTTTAATATTTATTTGATGGCTACATACATGAGCTGATGCTAAAAGACTGAGGCTAAAGCTAAATGTCGCAGGCAAAAGGCCAGCCTCCTCACCAGCTGCTGAACCATTCAGAAGACCCGGGGAATAAAGAAACAGCATTGTTCTTATATTGCAGTGTACAGCTAGCTAGTCCTACTTAAGTATGATAAGGCTGCTTAGCTTACGTATGAAGCTGTAGTAGTATCTAGTAGCATCCTGGAGCGGCTGTTGTAACAGGGCTTTTTCAAAAGCTCCTGTAACCATACAAACCATGACGTGCAGAAATCCAAAGCTTGACAGGCCTGTCCTGCCGTTACAGTTGCTAATCTATGATTGGACAATCACTGTTTGGGGGAGGGTTTTAGCGAATGGTCAGTCAGTATGACGAGAAACTACTGAGAGTCTCTGATAATAGACTTCTCTTTGTGTCAAACAAGACGTTTTTAGATCACCAACTACACGAATTGCAACATGCTGGGAATAATCAATCAGCCGTCTCGGTTTATATTTTGCGACACACAGGCACAAAATTACTTGATAATAAAATAAATCTGACTCCAGGCTGACAGAGCACACAGCACAACTTTACTAATGTAGTGTTCAGGTCAGACTACACACCTTCAAATGTTATATTTTCACATTATCACAATGCAGTCAGTGCTCAATCTGCAAACAGTGCTGAAGAAATGATGTAGATGTGGTAATGTGGTGTAAGCACACGCAGAAAAAAAGATCCTCTCTCTTTTTCATTTCCACCTTTTTGCCCATCAGCACACCAGTCTAGGGGGATGAAGAAAAAGCACAACAAAAGATGGGAATGATTTTATATATATTTAGCCAAAGCTTGCTACCCTGAAAACGAAAAACAACCCTCTTCCCTCAGTTTTCCCTCTCGTTTTCTCCATGCCACAAAATTACAATGTGCAAATTCATAAACGTATATGCTGTTTTTGCATGCTGGAAATAAACACAACGGTCGGGAGAGAATGTTGCTGCAGCACTGTAGAGCGTTGAAGCAGCGTTTTTTGTATCGAGGAGTGGGTTCGGTCCCAAGCTATTGTCTGTCTGTCTGTCTGTCTGGCTTTACTCAACCACATACTCCCAACCATGCCACTGATTACTAGTTTAGAGTTGCGCTAACTGCTGTCTGGTCCTTTGGGTAACCTCTGAAGAACCTGGTGGGTGTGTGTGTGTGATCCTGTGTGTGTGTTTGTGGTGTTCCCTCTTCATGCATGTCTATGTTTGTACACTACACAGCGAAAGTATGTGTCTTTATTTGTGTCTTTGTGTGTTTATTGGTGTCTGTATACTTGCTGACAGTGATCTCGCGGGCCTGTGTGATTGGGAACATTTCTTGAGGCATTTTGGGGCGGTTTTACCGACAACACCAAGCCCGAGCCAGCGGGGAGGGTCAGAGGGGCCGTGGTTCAGGTCAGGTGACGAGTGGGGTCGCGGTGGCCACATATTCCAAAGCCAGCGCTGATTTACTCCGCCATTTTAGCCCAATTACTCACTTTCTGCGGCTTTCTCGCACCGTGTGTGTGTGTTGGCGCCCAATAAAAAATAAAAAACACACATGAATAAGATGATGCCACATTACAGTGAGCCGTCTCAGATGGATTCAGGAGTAAGGAATGTGTTACGGCTCCCAAAGGGGCACGGCTGTTACAAAAGACTAGCATGAAGCAAGTGTGATTCAATTCGTACCAAACAACATGCTCGCTTTCATTCAAGACTCCCTCCCCTGTCTTTCTCTCCCGCTCACTCAGCCTTGTCACACACACTGTGGTGCATACTTGTGTCAGGTGTGCTCTGTTTTTCCAGTCAGGGTAGAGAGGAATCTGGGCCTGGGTCCAAGCTGACTATCACCAGCACATTTCCAGAGCCCAGGACAAGAAGCAACACATCCATTCCATCTTTACTCCTCCTGCTTCTCCGCCCCCCTTTTTCCCTTTAGCCTGATCATTGGAGCATTGTTGTGCCGTATTTTGGTCTTTTCATTCTCCTGTTTGTGTTTATTTTCTCCTGCTTACATCCATTTTTACATTTTTTATGCATTTTCCTGTTTTGTCTCCATTTTCAGGCGCTTTTCTGACATTTTTGTCAGTGAGATTTTGCCAGTGTTTTTGTACGAAGGAGAGGTTGTTCTTTCCATGCATAGGAGGTGTGGAGCCTGTTTTTTGGTTTTGTAGCCTAGTTCCTGTCTAACAAGGCTACAAAGTGGCCACCACCCTTAAAATGACACTGCTTTGAGCTATTTGAATGAAGTCCCATTGGCAACACCAGCATAAATCCCTTGGCGGCTAAATCCCCCAAGTTAAAGCTGGGTTTTGACCTGGGTAAAAAGTTTTTGATGTTTTCCTCTCACTGTTGTGTACATTATACAGTATATGGTACGCTACAGGTGTGAATATAGTAAATATACTGTACTTATGCTTGTGTGTGTCTTGCCCCACTTCAAAGCTCTTTTCTCATCACAGACATGAAAGCTAAGAACTGATGACTAACCCAGAGATGGGTTCAAAGTGTTCCCCAAAGCCCTGTCTCAACCTTTAAAACCACAGTGTGTGTGTGTGTGTGTGTGTGTGTGTGTGTGTGTGTTGGCTTGTCTTCCTCATAACGTTGCACTTATGTTGCAGTAATTAACACTTTTATGAGTTTCTTATTGACAACATGAATTCACGTTTTCTGTTTTGTGGCAGTAGCTGACAAAAAGTGTATCCTGTGGAAGCATATGTGCCACCGCTGCATGTGTGTGATCTTACACACTATTACACTGTACGCGACAATGTCTGGCACTGTGCTGCTGTCGGGCACAGAGAGGGAGAGGGGAGATAAAAAGGAAAGGCCTCCCACACAGGCAGATATGAGACTTAGAAGCTCCATTAGTTCCTCAAAGCCAGCTGCCGGGTTCAGATGGATGTCTGCGCTTGGGTGTTTGATGTCCATTCATCCATAGCCTTACATCTCTGCTTCGGTCTCCCAGCTTTGCCCGACGCTGGGCCTCATGGGGCTGGAGCGAGCACAGCTGCTATAACTATAGGATAGAGCCGTCTGCTACCGTGAGATTCCTGCCTCTGCCTAACATCGTAGCACCACCACCGCTGCTGCTGTTATCGCTGGTGACTCTGCTAGCCTCGTCACTTTTTATGTTTCTGCTTGTTTATAGTAAGCCAGGATAATAATACGAGGAAATATGGTGTGGGAGAGTTTGATAGGTAGAATGCTTACTGATTAGAGCATTTGCATTCCTGTGGGCTCAAATGCGTGAGGAAAAGTTTGAAATGAATCCACAAAACTATCTGTGGGTATTTTTCAGGAGTTTTTTTGTTATTGACTTATTCTCTTTTTCATCTCTCCCTACAGCACCAGTTCATCCTCCTCCTCCTCATCATCCTCCCCCTCCTCTCCGGACATCTTTGGGAATGGGCCAGCGCCTTGCCAGGGTGCATCTTTCCACCCGGTGGTGTGGCTGGCGTCGTGCGAGAGTGAGGAGGGCAGCGGCCAGGTCATAGAGCCCGCCCACGCCTCTCTCCGCTTGCTTGCTCTCAAGTGACCTTTGACCTTTGACTCAGCCGTGACCTCCAGCCAGCCATGCCCTTTCGGCTGATGCTGCGGCGCACACGGCGCTACAACGTCCTGAGCAAGAACTACTTTGTGACACGGATTCGCCTGCTGGACAGCACTGTGATTGAATGCACTCTGTCAGTGGAGAGTACGGGACAGGAATGTCTGGAGGCGGTGGCCCAAAGGCTGGAACTACGGGAGGTGAGGACAAGTCCTTTTATTTGTGACCCCAGTACATGCTTGTGTCAGACTCATGTCACCTGATAGACGTTTCGACCTCGATCTAAGTAAAAGCAATCTGTACAACATGTTGATTTTTTTTCACTGTACCAGGAAACAAATTCTGAAGAACACATTGAATTTTTGTAATTTTGAGGGCATACAAATGATCAAATTGTAAAGGTGTTGAATGTTGATATCAAATATCAGTGATTCAACAGATTAGTATTAGTAGGGGTGGTCAATATGGAAAAATTCCCTGCATACAAATGATTTATCTCACGATATTGATATATGGTGATATAGTACATTTCTGGAAAATTAATTGAGGAATTGATAATGGATTAAAAAAAAGCCCTTGACAAATCAAAGTACTTGATCACATTTTTTAAAAACATATAATGCTTTTTGTTGCACAACATTGTCCACAATGCCCTAATTCAGATATAATAAGGGGAGAGCTACCACGGTGTAAACTCTATGGCAAAATCTCTGACAATAGACAAATTCATATCGTCTCACAGTATATATTGTCATGTCACCCGCTGCTTGGTAATCACCCATGTCAAGCATACACAGAGAAAAACAAGTAAAAAATTGTCTCTCACACGTTCACAGATTTATGAATGCACCGTCAGATTGTGTGTGTTTGCGTGTGTGATCGCCGCGTGTCTTTCCCGACACCCTGTGAGCGTCCGGCTGCCCTTTGCTGTCTCTCTCCTGCACAGTCCTTGTCTGTCTCTAACGAAGCGTGGCTACCTCTGTCCTGTTTTCACTGCAGAAGAAAGAGATACTGCTCATCCCCCTGTCCCACGGCACCCCTCCTGTCCATGCTTTCTCTGTGTGTTTTCTCTCCTCCTTTGTCTTCTGTTCCCCAATTTTCTTTGCATTGCCTTCATTAAGATTTAACTGCCATTTGCTCTGTACTCACTCAGGTGGACTCATTCCAAACCAGATGTATGTAGCTTTGCATGGGGTGTACTGTTGGTCATGTAGAGTTATTTTGAGTGCGTCAGGACAATTCGTTCACAGATCAGAGAAAGAATGTCTCTGTTTGGTTCAGTTTGATGACTACGAGTGTTCGACTGTGCTGACAAAGTGAGAGAGAGGGGCGTTGTACTTGTGCGTACTCACATAGTGTTGTGGTATTTGCCAGGTGTCGGTGATGTTATAAATAAGGTGGTGTGACGCCTCAGCTTCAGCGGCTGTCTGCCCGCATGCATGCACGCTGTCTCAGGACAAAGTGTGTATGTGTGCGTCCGTCTGAATGTGTTGTTTTCACCTTCATTGCTGTACCAGAGGCCGTGAGTGTGTGTCTGTTTTGCATGTGAGGACAAAGTGTTTGTGTGTGTGTGTGTATGTATGTATGTGTGTGTACCCTTGCAGCTGCAGCTTGCAGCTTTACGACTTTCATTACAGTCAAACCACATGGACGAAACAGGTGTGCTTACCTCTTCATGATACCAATGACCCAAACGTACACACACACACACACACACACACACATAAGGCCGATGGGTCTTTCTAAATTATATAGTTAGCCATTAGTAGTATGGGGGCCAAAATTGCCAAAAGGTTTGACAAACTTGGAGAGATGTACTTAGGAGACTAACTCACAAATAAATAACAGCCGTTTGTGATCACTGCAGACACATGGATCGCAAATGCTAGCAATGTCATGTTTCACAAATGACTGTCTCTCCCAAATTGCAGAGTCTTACAGGGCTCTCGCTTGCTCATGCATGGGTTGCAAGTATGTTGTTTGTTTTGAATAGTGAAACGTGACAGGAAATGATCTCATGTTGAAGCCTGCTCCACATCCATATAAACAGCCATCCGTAGGATTTATTGCCTGCATCTAAAATGTCAAAAACATCCAATGTCAAGAAATCATCCCAAAGAAAATCAGTATTCTTAGTCAAAGTTGAGTTAATTGCTGATTCTTACAGTCCAAACTGGTTACATAACTTTCGGGCTCATCTGCTTAACCACTCACTCTAGTTTGGGCCAGTGTTCTAATGTTTTCAGCATGTTTTAGATGAACTCTTTGCAGAACTGTTGCTGAGAAGTTCACAAATTTAAATGGTTTGATCATCTCACTTGATTGGATCATTGTGTCGTTATTTCTGAATGCTGTTTATACAGCTAAATTGTGTTTCATTTTCAAATAACATATGAATCGCCAGATAAAATAATGGGCAAGAGAGTTCGTTTTCATTTTGATTTAGTGAGATAGGATCATTGCCTATTTCTTTTCTCCCAGGGTAATCTTATTGGCAATGGGTCTGGTCTAATATTTATGTTTAATAGAGTTATGCTGCTGACGTCAAAGGTTTGATCAGATTTGAAGGAGAAATATGTGCCTGTTGTACTTCGGCTGTTTATTAATCTCCTCTCTGCTCTGCTCAGTTGTCCCCAATGTATTTCTCAACTAATTTCCCATTTCCCTCCTCAAGCCATTTCTCTCCATCCCTACAAACCCCTATTTCCCATTTCAATACTTTGTCTCTTCCATTTACCACTATTTCCTCCGTATCCCTCTGGTCTCTCCAAGTAATTTCTTCCGCCTCTTTATCGCTCTCCATTCAGCTTACATAACTCATCTTTCCTTTGCTTCCTCCTCATCCCTCCTCCACTCTCTCCTTTGTTTTCCTTCTTGTCCTCTTTCCTGTTACCTATTCCTTCATCTCCATCCCTTGACTTTGTGCGCCACACTGACCCTCCCTCCGTCTTTCCCCCGGCTTCAGACCCATTACTTCGGGCTGTGGTTCCAAGGAAAGACCCAGGCCCTGGCCCATCGCTGGGTGGAGCTGGAGAAACCTCTCAAGAAGCAGCTGGACAAGTTTGGCAATGAGCCACTGCTCTTCTTCGGAGTCATGTTCTACGTGCCCAGTGTTTCCCGGCTGGAGCAAGAAGCCACCAGGTAAAATGCCTCCAAACACCACTTACAGTATGTCCAGCTGTCAGACACTCACATACCTGATGTGCTTAATGCTGTTACTTTATATTCACTTACAACAGCGAGAACCTTTTTCTACCAGTGCCTCCTAATTTTCTTTGTTGTAATCTGTCAGCAAAACCTATTCCACATGACTTAACTGTACATTAAAAACAGTCAACGTCATATGTGCTCCTCTATAAACTCGTAACCAATTAATGTGTCGACAATGATGCCAGCTACAGATGTAGCGGCATTCTGCGTTGCAGATGCTTATTATTTACTTCAATGTGCGTAATGAAAAATGTGGAATAGTGTCAATGCACTCTTACATGTTCCAGGTAGCCATGGTGGAAAGGGAAGAGTTGTTTAATTGCAGTAACCGTACGTGTCTTTTTTTTATTAGAAATAGAAAAGAATTGGTGCTAATTGTCCACAGAGGTGGACATTTTCCTTTTGGCTCCAGAAACAGTCAAATATCATGTGCATATTATCATTGAGCAAAGAGGTACAGCCGGGTTAAAGACTATTTGAATACGTGTGTGTATGTCTGAATCGCTGCCCACATCTCTGATTTGTTCGGCAGTGTGCCCACTGATGGATGCTTTTCTCTGCTTGGAGAAACAGACGACCAGTCAGAGCTAAGCAGGCAGGATCATTCTCACACTCTCACACACACAGACACACACTCTGCAGGTCTGCCTCGCACTGAGCTGGTGAATTTGCGACTTCTGCTTAGCTGGATGTGGGAAAGGTCGGCTGCAGGTCATAGCTTGACGTTTTAACGCTAGAGTTAGTTTTAAGGTGTGTGTGTGAGACTGTGTGTGAATCATTTACGCTGTTGAATTTCCTCAGTATTTTTGAGAGGCAGCAAGAGACATTGAAAATAATTAAATCATTGTGTATCAGTGATCGGCCTGATACACACTCACTGTGTGTGTGATAGAGCGCGACTAGAGTGTGTGTCTGCAGGTTTGTTATACAGAAGTCAGGATCTGCTCTGGTAAAGGGATGGTATTCCAGGAAATCCCAGCGGGCTTTTATCTGTGTGTGTGTATGGGGGTTATGGGGTTGAAGGGTTATGATGGGGCCTTAGGGGCAATTTAGGGAACAATGGTCGCCTCTTTTTCTCAAGCCTCCTCTCTTTCTCTTACAATCCCTGTACATAGTGTCAACCCCTACTCCTTTTTATCAAGAGCAGATCTCCACCTCACTCTAGTCCCACATTTTTAATCTCTTTCTATTGGTCCCTTCGTCCTCCTTTTTTCTCTCCCTCTTTCTCCTTTTCTGTTAGTCAGGAATGTTGGCACAGCCGTCCAGCGTAGGAGGCGGACCACACATTCCTCCCAGCAGAAGTGCTGGGGGTAAAGGGGGTGGGGGATGTCTGGTTTACAAAACACACACACATACGCACACACTCACACTCTCAGAAGCCAGCTGCAGCCCTGTCAGAAGAGTTAGTCACAATACACCACATTGTAAGAACATACACGCTCCCCGAAGCAAGCTTTTCTAAAAGCCCCGTCCCTTTTTCGACACCTGAAGTTAAAAACAATCTTCACAGCTTTTTTGATGAAGTTCAAAACACTTTTTTTTTTTTAGGGCCGGTCGAGGGTTTACCAAATCTTTAAAAGCATGTTTTGCTCTAATACTGTCCTTTGAAGACTCCATCAACAGTTACAACCGGCAGCCCTCTTTTTAAAATGTAGATAATTTATGGACGTGGTTGATTTGGGTGAGATCCAGAGAATCTGTTTTTTTTCTACACACCTGGTCTGATGAAGGGGGGAAGGGCAGGATTTGGAGAAAGAATGACAGGCAAAGAGAAAGATAAGAGGGCACGGAGAAAGTAAAAGTTTGGCAGCAAGACTTGTACCTTGTTATTTATGTGGTTTTAGCTCCCTGTCTGCATGTGGTTTTGCTGGAACTTATACATGTTTATGTGTCCACATATAAACTTTGTGCTTGTGTGTAAAAACAGAGTAGGAGTGAGTGGATTTGTTTTTTTGGACGTTGGTGCTTTGATTTACTGTGTCACAAAACCCTTTTGGAGGAAATTTACTTTTAAAATAAAAATGTTACATCCTACTTTGTGGCCTTAAAATATATGTAGTTAAATGAGTTACCAACTGAGATGTAGGTCATCTCAGGGTTGAATATGCTTTTTCTGTTCATTTTAGCGATGATTAGATTGTCTGCCAGAACAAACAGATTACAAGGTTGCATAAACAAATTCATTGTAACATGTTGCCCGAAATGAGAAATTGACTCTCTCCTCTCAACAAATGAGATTTACTGACGAAGTAATGTGATTTTTATAATGTGGTCAGGTATTTGAAGTTCAGTGTTGTCTGATGTGTAACCTGATACTAGATCTGCCTCTTTTCCCGTCCATCCATTCATCTGTTTCTCCTTTACTCTCTTCCTCCCTCCGTGCAGCTGTGAAAATTACCCAGAGCAGGGGGCTTTGTGTGTGTGTGGGGGGGCTACATATGCACACCAATAATCCAATTATCAAGCAGTTAAGGCAGTAATGCAATAAAGTTGGAGCCCATGTAAACACCGTTCTCGGTTAGGTTAATGCAATTATGCTCATAGTTGCAGTTATTGCTGTAAGGTACACCATGTGTATATTACCATGTTTTGCAACACACATCTCCAATCCAATTGCCTGACAGTGCATATGAAAGATATTTTCACTGTCAGGATGATTCACTCTGTTTCTGTCCTTGTTTCTTATTTCCCTGAAGATTCTCTAAAACACAAACAAACTGTTCTGTGCTTGCGGTGGCATCCTTACCAAGTGTGTGTTGTTGTTTTTTTCCTGCAAAAACATCTTTGTTCATGCTCTACAGTGTTGAAGCTCATAAAAGACAATATTTCTCACAGCATGGATTTGTAGCAATACTCACACCAACATGGCCACAAGGATAAACCACACTTGCAAAAGATTAGGTTTGAAGTTGAACACTGGCGGATGTATTTTTAGCCAAAGTGGTCCTTTAGGCCGACCATGTAAACGTATAAATCAAAGTAATGCCTTACTCACATTACTGGTCCTAACCAAACTGTTTTGTGTGGGTGACTGCCTCATTTTATTTGTGTAGAGACAGAATGACTGCTCTTTGTGTGTGTGGGTGTATCATCCACAGTCGGTCGCACTGTGTTTGACTCCTGAACTGCTTCCTGTACTAATCCCATACTACCTCCTATATATTACTCACCTGTAACTAGATATCCTGTACCACTTCTTTCTGAAAATCTTTAGATTTTTACCCATTTTACTACATACACATTTTGCAGAAGGTGTGTGTGGTTGAAACCTTCTGTTTCTTCTGTCTCGCTGATAAGAAGGAGGGGAAAAGTTGCTCAGAGAGAGAAAGTGAGGAACCTAAACAGAGAGCTGTTGACCGGAGCGAGGCCAGCTGGCCTCAGCAGCCCCGAAGGCTAACAGCACCAACAGCCTTGAAATCCTAGCTTTGTTCAGCTAGTTACCACTAACACACACACACACACACACACACACACACACACACAGCTGTACTCTGTTGTGCCCCTTGCTGATTCAACACATTTCAAAGTGAAATCCTCTTGCCTCCCACACAAGCAGTCTGGACCCATCCAGGGTTGAGGGGGTGGTCAGGGTCATACCACTGCAGAGATTGAGGGGGTGGAGGCATATGTTAATGTGTGTGAGGCATACACACACATTCATGCATGCATGCACATATGCTCGCAGGCTTGTTGTCCGGGCCACTTGGACATCTGGCAGCATGTCTTGAGTGGGGCTTGAACATGCGTGGGCATATAAAGGGCTCTTTGTGCCTGTGTGGCTGCCTGGAGTGCCAGCAGAGCACTCTGCCATGGTGGAAGTCACAAGTAACTCTTAGCAAGGAAAGCTCTACCTCATGTCTGTGTATGTATATTCACCAGTTATTACAGCATAGTGATGTCATTCTGACAGAACATGCCAGGTGTCCTGCCATATTTACATCTTTGTAGACATGTATGTGTAGTCTCATGAGTAATAGTCTACGTGGTCAGAACTTTATTCCACTATAAGTTGTGAAACAAATATTAAGAATGTTTTTATGTAGTGTCTATTTTTTTATGTTTTATTCTTTCAATTATTGTATTTACTCTTTTTAAGACTCTCAATTCAAATGATAGATTCACCCAAAATAAATAAACAGTGTTTTATCACGTACCTCTAGTGGTATCTAGCCATGCAGATAGTTTTGGTTTTATTTGCCCGGGTTTTTGAGACATGTGTCTGACATTTCTGCTCCCATCCCAATACAATAAAGGTAAATGGAATTTCATGTGTGCTACTGACAGGACTGAAAAATGACTTACAGCAATATGTCTCTCCAGAAATAGCATTCCAATTAGATTAGATTCATTTATTTATAAGGGGACAATACAATTTCATAAAACACATGAACAAACATGAGTAAAAAGGCCAGAATTAGCCCAGGGGCTATTTTTCATCTGTAGTCCCCTCGCCAAGATGTTAAAAGAGCAATAAAATATAACACAAAAATACATAGTTAGTAACAACAAGATACATTACTCTGGATAATCCACAGACCTCACTGTCAACAGTTCCTGCTGAAGAAATAGTCCCATAAAAACTGATCTGTTGATAATCCAGCGTAGGGATGGTAGGATATACAATATTATTGCGGATCGGGATAAAAAGCACTCAAGATAAGTTGACCTTGGTGAATTTTCATTATCAAGATAATCGTGAATCGGGATAGTTGTGAATATCTTCAAAAGTATTTTTTCACTAAAACAGGTCCAAAGTTTGCCACAAAGCCAGTTGGACTATATTTTTGTTAAAGGATAATTATTGTATTTCTTCAGTCGGGGGTAAATTATGGTAGAGAAGTAAAAAATAGAGCCTGATTTAACAAATACAGGAATTAACATGTCAGAAATGATAGAGTCGCACAATGTTGCTATTTTTTATTTTTGTATTTATCCTTCATTTATGATGTGTGTCCTATATGTGATGCAATAAATATATTTGTTTCTTAACAAAATGTAAGGTAAAGTGATTCCAGTATGTTTTAGTGCCATGCTTTGAGTTTTAAGCCTATTTTGATGATTATCGGGATAATATCATAAATCGCAATTAATTTGGACAGGATAATCATAACATGAAATTTTCATATCGCCCCATGCCTAATCCAGAGTAATGGGGACACTGGTTTTTGAAAGATTTGTTACAAATAATTTACAAGATAACTTACAAAGGCATGTTATTAAGTAACTCAATTTATTTTCAGCAAGAGAGTAAACCGTATTAGAGAATAGTAGCTGTGACTTTAGGGCTATCTTATGAGCATTTGTCTGCAAGATATTAACATTTGAGGACAGGATTGTCTTTATTTTTAAAATATTGAGACATGAACTTCAAGTGAGTGGTTTCTCTCTAAATGGGTGGATATCTTTCTGTAATTGAATCCTTCAATGTGGCATGGTTTATTACATGCACAAACATTTTCCAGTCACCTGTCAATGTTGTTTTAAGCCTCATGCATTACTTGAGGCTTACATGGCTTTACATTGAATTTACCATGGACTTAAACGTGTACTGATGGACAATAAACAATAAACCATTTTTTAAAACCAACATTATCTCTTAAAGACCTACGGAAAACCCATTTACTCACGCTGCATTTAAATGTCTACAACCTGACAGTTGTTACAACAAATGATGTAATTTAAACAGAAGTTCAACCGGTCAAGCAGCTCTGTATATTGAAGTGGCCATACTGTAATTATAACAGGACAAACATATCAGAAGTGAGCCAATCTGAGAAAGGAAATAGATGGACTAAGTAATTGTTGTTTCATTTATAGTTCTCAAAGTAAATCGGATCATTTATCTTGCCAAGTGTGCTTGCATTAGCTGCCCGGTAGTAAATTTGGTAGAGCCAGGCGTCTGATATCCCACGGCTTGCAAAAATGTAGTTCAAGAAGCAACTTAGACTTCGATAGGAACTGTTGTACTTACGTACTTCATCTTGTCTGATAATTTATCTTTTTATAGATTTTAGGTTGTGTTACCCAGTCCTACTTGTGCTACTATACAGAAAAACGTGTTCATTGGGTTTCTTTTTTCAGACTTTGGTCTAATTTTGTGTTTTTTCTTCTGAATTACTGGATATTTTACCTCCTCGGGCCTCTCAAAAGTATTCAGATAAAACAAACTGAAAAGAAATAATCACCCTTTGGTTGAACTGGTCATAGCCTGTAGACATATGCAACTTGTGTACAGGGTTCACAAGTAGAAACGTGTTTGTTTTAAGGGTTTAAAGCCTAAACGGTTGGGAACCACTGTTCTATAAGAAGTTTTGTGGCTGTGTTGTCACTGTAACGCTTTCACTTGTTCATTGTTATTTCTACAGTTTACCGTCCGCCTCTCCAACACTGGTGTTGCATGTGTATAAACACCATCATGTTGTTACCATTGAACCTCAGAATGAGAACCAACCACTGTCAACCTCAACATTTCCCCAGACCCCATATGGAGAGCGCTGGGAAAACATGGAGGGTTTGTAAAAACAAAGTCCACAATCATTTGAAGGGTTTTGTGTCCCGCGAGGCTCCTCCCCTCCAGACCGCATCAAACTCCTCCCTCCACTGCAGCCGCGGCGGTTGGGGTTGGCTAATTAGAGGGTTGCCACGGGAACGGAATGGCAGCTTAGCCAACGGGTGTAATGACAGGGTGAGGGAGGAGGGCGGGGTCAGATTATAGGCCCGGGAGTATGCTGAGTGGAGCTCAAAAAAGAAAAGAACAAGAAGAAGCGGGGGAGAGAATGTGAAGAAGAATATGAACATGAAAGCTGTAAGGATGTAAAGGAAGGCATGAAACTCTGAAACTATAAGGGTAAATTAATAGTGCAGAGGGAGCTCATAAATGAACAAGGAGGAAAGAAAATTAGGAATTGAGGAATCAACTCATAATTATGTGTATTTGCATAGAGAGAAGAAGACTGAGTGAATGACTAAGCATGTATAGCTCAGTGGTTTCCACATCGATGTTTGTGTACTCTGGCATGGACTGTCTGATATACGCTTCAACTCAGAGCTCTTCCTGACTGTGTGTTTGTGTGTGTGTGTGCGCACGTCAGAAAAGGTGTCTCACAGCCCACATTGGAAAGACTCGGCCTGTGGTCACCATGGCAACAAACAGGAAACGGTGTGCGAGGTTTTATGCAGCTGAGCCCGGTCACCCTGACAGTTCTCCCTTTCCCCCTGTGTGGCCACTCCATTCTTCAAAAGACAAACATCCAGTTGGACCACAGCTAAAAGCGGACAAAAGCAGCTCAGAAATCTACGGAGCTCAGTGTAGTTCAGCCTCTTGGTTTCGGGACTTTTACCACGTTATTATGCGAAGGCTGCAAGTGGGCTCAGCAATCTGAACAGTGGCATCATATCAGCTTACACTTGGCAAAACCACCGCTGCCCAAAACCACAGTCCCCAGTTTGCCTCACATTTTCAAAGCAATTATAATTCTCTTCTTTTGTCCAGCTTGTGTTGGTCCTACCTAAGATTCAACTCAGTCCTGATTAGCGTCAGCTCCATGTCACATGCTTTGTTGTTAGCTGACAATGTACAGACCTATAAATTAATATTTTTAAGCCCCTACTTGTATACATTTGGCATTTCTCTCAAGTCAGAAATGAGTCACTGGTATTTCAAATAGAGGTGATTCACTCATTCCTCACTTGGATTCTGTAACAGGCTTCTCTGGCATTGTTTTGACCGGCTAATGCTGTTGCCAATACTGTCTTGACGCATACTTTCTGTTGCACAAACCAGAAGCAGAAGAGTACGTCTCTCTGTGGTGTCTCAGTGGATGTTTGCAATCCCCCAGTTGCTAATGTGCAACGCCGTGAGCACAGCTCCTCTTACTTTCTTTGGATAAATGCGTTGAAATGAAACCCATCATGTGTTCAACTCGATTTTGTATAAGTGGTGTTCAGAGACAGTGTGGCTAGTTGGAAAAATAGCAATGACCACCAACCAAATTCTGGTGAGTTTCTGAAATCTAATAAGAGTGCCTATGCTACCACCCACTTAGTCATATTTTTTGTACAGTTTAGCTGGTAGAAAGGCTGTTGTCTGCAGTCTGAACAAGACTAAGAGTCTACAGATATTCTAGCAGCTCTTTGAGGCTATATTTAGGCACAGCACTGCATGAGATAAATGCTAATGTCCGCATGCTAACACGTTCACAGTGACAGTGCTAACATGCCAGTGTGTACTAAGTATAATGGTTACCATGTTCATTATTTTAGTTTAGTGTGTTAGCATGCTAATCATTGCTCATTAGCACTAAACACAAATCAGATGGGAATGTCATTAGTTTTGCAGGTACAGTATTTGGTCATAATCCAAAGTATTGAACACATTACAATTTTGACCTGATGGTGGAGCTAGATGAAAAGTCAAGTGCTCACCAAAGTTATTATAATTCTTCCTGAGGAGGATCATGAATGTCTGTACAACATTTCATAGCAATCTATCCAATTGTTGTTGAGACATTTCACTAAGAAATAAAAACGTCAACCCCGAGATGAAAAGTCAGTGCGTGACACTTGAGAGCCCTGCATTAGGACTTAGTGCACCATGAATGTCTGTAGAAAATGTCATCACCTTTCATCCAATAATTGTTGAGATATTTCAGTCTGGACCTAGGTGCTGGACTGACAGACTGACCAGTCTTGCCATGCCAAGAGCCTACTGGCTGCTAGCATGGCTGAAAACATTAATTTCTTGTCAAATTAAAACATTTCCAACACCACTGTCACACTTAAATGGGACTCTACAGCATCTCATCTGAGTAACGCATTCTTTCTTTTTTCCTTCCATCTTTCTTTCTAGGTATCAGTATTACCTGCAGGTGAAGAAGGAGGTGTTGGATGGACGTCTCCACTGCACAGTAGAGCAGGGGATCAGACTAGCTGGCCTAGCAGTACAAGGTAAGACACACACACACACACACACGTGTGTATGAACAAACATCCCATGTGAATAATCTACCAGGGGGAGACAGGCAGCACAAGAGAGACAGAGTGAGCACAAACTCACACTTTCTCAGGTCATCTTGACTTCACTACCTAATATGGCTGCATACCACTGGAAGAGCCCAGTCCACTTGAGTTCCTATGGTATCAGTCTTAACACACACAAACGCACACAACCTCCCTCCATCTTCTCCAACTTGTTCCTGGGTGCTGTCTGCGTCTCAGGGGGAATGTAAACAGACAGTTAGCTTATCGCTAGTTCCAAGGTTAGCCTTAGTAAAATCAAGAAGACCCTTATCTGTCGGGAGACGAGGATCCTGCGCTGTGCTTCCTTTTGTCCGACAGACAGCAGAACAGTACTTAGGATGCACTCACAGGCCCTATCTGGAGGCCTGAGCATGTTATGGGGATGGTTGTGCAGGTGGGGATATTACTGGTGTGCTGCAGACATTTATTTTTGTAACACTTAACAATAAGGTGTCCAAATTCTTGTGTTGTTACAAGGAAAAAGACCTCTTGATCATTTTTGCTTCTCTAATGCACCTTTCCTCCCTAGAAAAGTTATATAACATTCCAAAAACTTGGTAATGAATCCTTCACCTACATAAAAAAAAGTGTGGCAAAGTTTTAAATTAGCTACTTAGCAATTTAATGGTCAACAGCAGTCTTGATGTCAAAATGTGTTAGCACAAGGCAAACGTGTTTGGAATACGTGGAATAAAGGGGAATTTAATAATTGTATTATTATTGTGACATGTTATCTTCTGTGTTAGCATCTTTGGCACACAGATTTACTCATGAATTCAAATGTTTTTACCTTATCTAATGAAATATGTAGATTAAACCAACAAAAATAAACAAATGCATCAGCTATTCATACCACCTGGAGTGTGAATATTGCCCTACAGATTTCAGTTTCTAAAGTCTTAACTACATTATATGTACTGTGATTTGCAAATGTTACATTGTCTTTTACCTGCAAGATTAAAAATGTATGTTTGTGTATTTTCTAGCTGACTTTGGAGACTTTACTCAGTTCATGTCTCAGGACTTCCTCAGGGAGTATGTGCTCTTCCCAGTGGTGAGTCCCCAAACCTTCCCTGTTCAAATATGTATATCTCTGTGTGTCTCTGTGTCACTTGTGTACCTCCTCCCTCTGCATTCCTGATTGACGGGCAGAAACAGAGAAAGAATAACAAGCCTCAGACAGTTGAGCTGCAAAACAGTTTGACAGGGTGACAGGGAGAAAGGGAGCAAGTGATGGGAGGGTTTTAATGGATTAGGGTTCTTTTTCTCCTTGACAATCAACGCTTTTTCTTCACCTTGCCATCCCTCTGCCATTAATCCTCCATCACCCGTTGCTTCTCCTTCCTTCTTTTCCTATTCCCTTCCTCCATCTCTCTCATTTGCTGCCTAATTCTTTGTTCACTTCTGTTTTGTCTCAGAACTGGCCTAATGGCGACGAGGTGCTGGAGGAGTGGACCCAGAAAGTTGCTGAGGAGCACAAGAGTCACTGGTACTGTCAGCTTCGTTTTATGCTGTTTGTACATGTGTGCACATGTGAAAGAGAAAGAGAGAAAGATTCAGAGACAATGAGATACCTTATACCTTGTACCTGGTACTGTATCTGTGTGTACTTTCCAGTCGAATGCAGACCGCTGAAGCAGAGCTGCTGTACATCAAGGAGGTGGAGAAACTGGACGGCTTTGGCCAGGAGAGCTTTCCAGCTAAGGTAGATAAATTACATATCACCCCCAGGCTCCTACACAGTCACATACACCTCCTGAAGAGTAGCCAGATTCTTTGATTATGAGAAGACTTTACTGTATCCTTATGATATTAATTCTTCATTCACAGGACAACTACACCAATGATATTTTCATTGGCGTGTCCTTCATTGGGGTGTTTGTCAAACACAGAAATGGCAGATCCATCATGCTCCACAAGTAAGTCCCCCCCCCTGGTATTTATCTAATCTTTTGACCCCAATCTGTGCTCATGAGGTAGTGGGGCTAATACAAATAAATGGATTTGCAAGAAAATGTTATGAATTATGTGTGGGAAATTTCAATCCTTTCATGTATTTTTGTGTGTATGTGTGTTTCCGTGTGTGTGACAGGTGGAAGGACATTGGCACCATAGCACACAACAAGTCAGCCATCACAGTGGAGATAACAAACAGAGACGACACCATCATTTTTCACATGGTGAGTGTTGTGTCTGCAGGTGGTCTCAGCACACGCACACATACACACACATGCTTTATACAAGGTTTCTAGTGGGAAGTTAAACAAAACAATGCACAGATACATTCCCAGTTATCCCCACACAGAGACAAATACTGGGTAAATTTTGTCTTGATTTTCTATAAATAAAACTGCTGTGTCAATTTAAAATATCAATGTTTTCCCCTGTGTTTATATCTACAGGAGGATATGGAAATGGCCAAGTACATCGCTCGTCTTTTCACGGCCAGACACAAATTCTACAAACAGAACAAGATCTGTGCCGAGTGAGTCTCGAGGCCAGCTGAAGGCACTTATATATCCAATATTATCTGTCATTTTTAAAATAGAGTCCACCAACCTTTTGAAGGTTAAGTGAAACATGTAATACCAAAACAAATTCTATAATGTTAATCTTGAAATGCGTAGTTCACGGTACTTTTTAGTTTGTGAATCATCTCCTGTGTTGACACCTAATGTGTTTGTTTCTCTTTAGGCCCACTCACTCACCTGCACCAATCAGGAGGAGACCCACCTGGACCAACCGCCTATCTCTGGTACTGTCAGAAGCATGTGCTTGTGTTGATATTCACTGGTTATTGCTCAGTGGTTTGACACAGTCCTGTTTATTATTGCCTTTGGCCTTTATACTGTAAATGAGACCAAAAACCAGGAGACAGAAGGAGAATTTGGTAAGGAAGACAGAAACGGCTGTGGTTAGAGATTTGACCCTGCTCTCCCACTCAGGGCAGCTCTTAATTGTGTCATG
The DNA here is from genome assembly GCA_011952105.1 of Coreoperca whiteheadi. Lineage (NCBI taxonomy): Eukaryota > Metazoa > Chordata > Actinopteri > Centrarchiformes > Sinipercidae > Coreoperca > Coreoperca whiteheadi. Next base: position 14,614,225 of record CM022481.1, on the reverse strand, counting down.
GAGCCTTGGTTTTAACGTGCGTCGGTGGTGTGGTGGGTGTTGTTGGAAAGTTTGCAAGGGTGTTGCTTGGTCTGATTTCCGGTGCGACAATGAAGGCAGTGATTTGTGTGTCTCCCTCCCTGCTGGCCAGACAATGGCTAGGCTAAATGTGGCACAATAGCTGTTCATTCAGTCCACACCAGTGCTCAGATGTCTGACTAGGGCACCGCAGGCATTGGCGGTTGACAGCTCCAAGGCCCAAGGTCTGAGTCGGTCACAGTCATCTTATTGTGTAGATGTAAGAAGACAGAAAGAAAGTGAAGTAATGACTTAGTAATGCAAAGAAGGGAAACCTATTGAAAATTATTACTAATTAGGAAAGATTGCAATGTGACATTTTAAGGTTTATTTATTGGCTGTTTCAATATATGCAGATCATGATGATATGCTTAACTTAATGGTGTTAATTGCATGTTCCTAACTCTTTTGCATTAAATGTTGTTTCTTCATTCAGCCGCGGCCCCAGTCCTGTAACTTCCAGTCAATGCATTCCCAGTATGGAGAGCATTATCAGGACACACAGAGCTCTCAAGGTATGTGTAAAACACAGACACATAAAGATTTAGAGTAGGTTTCAACCCCTCCAGTTCACTGCTCTGACCACAGTGTGATTTACAATTTTAGCCTCCCTAATAATAACTGCGGAGTTTGAATGGAGCTAGTGTCTTTCACATCAGGCATGTGACTCACAGGCCATTTTTATTTTAACAATCTCCCAGCCAATTAGATCCCAACGTTTGGGGTGCAGAGCAGTGACCTCATTTGTGCTTCACTCTTTCATTGACTTGTTCACACACTTAGTCTCCCTTATAATCCGAAGAGCTTCACTTATGTCGGCTCAACAGTAAAACAGAGCAAGTGGAAAAACATTCTGTGTGTGCTGCTATACGTGGGTGTGAGATCATTCTGTAGTGGCATCACACTGTTTTTTTGTGGATTGAGATTATGTATGCCTGCCTGCTTGTGGGCTTGAGATACTTTCACACGAGAGCATGCTCTGTTTGTTGAATAAAGGGGAATAACATGCATACCACTGTCTCCTTCTTTATGGTGGGAAGAAATGTTATTACATTCCAAATCTGTCCTGTTCTAAATTGGTACTACTACTATTGGGAGAACATTTTCAGATTGTTTTCCAAGGCGGTTGGTACTGCAGTGCAACCACACCCAAACAACAATAATGTTTGGCTCATCAGAAACACCTTGACGGTGCCATTATGCCACTAAGAAAGAATCAGGTTTGCTCTAAAGGACAAACTTATAAACTTTGGTCCCTCTTTTTTTCTGTAAGAAGTCCACATCATATACATTTTTTCCTGATTTCATTTAATGTATGTACTTTTCTTTTGATTTTCTGTTTTTGTCAGCTTGAACACTCTTCACTATGTTAACTATGTGGTCTTGTGGGTTCACCGTGTTCTGTATTCTGTTGCACTTGCTTTATTTTATGGAAAACTGAAGCACAAAACTCCACCAACAGTTTGAACACTTGGTAGGGATGTATAAAAATACTACATACAAAAAAAAATCCCAAATCTGGGAAAAATCTACTTCTCTCACAACTACTTTTTTCATTCTTTCTTCCCCTTTCTTTTGATCTTTAGACAGTATCTTCCATGACGACCCCTACTACAAGTCAGAGACCAGTCTGGACCGCTGCCAGGTGGATTTTCCCTTCCGAAACGGTACCGTGCCCAATGGAAGCATGTACAGCAGCCCCAGCCTGAGCTCCCTCAATCATTCCCAGACTTTCGTTCCGCCCTCGCCCATGTCCTCCAACCTCAGCATCCCCGGCAGTGAGCTCATGCGCCCTGACTACATCCCCAGCCACCGCCACAGCGCCATCATTGCTCCGTCCTATCGGCCCACGCCAGAGTACGATGCTGTCATGCGGCAGAAGCGGCGCATGCTCCCCGCTCACCATGAGCTCCACAGCCAATCGCTGCGCAGTCTGAACATCAGTAATGCGTGTGCTTACCGCCAGCCTGAGGCTCTGGTGTATAGCCAGCCAGAGATGAGGGAGAGGGGCCCTTATCATGGCCTGGGGCCCAGCCCGGGACCTTACACTCCACAGGTAGAGGTGGATCCTCTGTCTTTGATTTTTTTTTTTTTTTTTTTTTTT
>CM022481.1:14513228-14612039 GCA_011952105.1 Coreoperca whiteheadi | reverse complement strand
CTGTCTTTGATTTTTTTTTTTTTTTTTTATGTGTTGCTCTTTTGTACATCTCACATTGTATTTCTGTGAATATTGGCCTTGCAGATCAGCTACAGTAAACCAGTGTCCCATGGCCCTCATCAGGGAGGACCAGCCAGCAGCCAGGGCCCCTGTCATTCACCCTGTGTTAATGGAGGTGGAGGCAGTGGCGGGGTTGGAGGTGGAGGTAGCTCCATCTCTCACACTGTCAGCACACCTGAGTTGGCAAATACCAAACAACAGGGGACTAATGCAGGAAGCTATGCAGCTCCAGCTAACATGCTGAGAAACCACATGTCGCGCCCTCCTCCACCTTACCCTTCCAGCTCCTTCCGCCCGGCCACCAGCACCCCGGACCTGGCCAGCCACCGTCACCGCTGTATCGGGGGCAGCAGTCCGGAGCTGGTTACCCGCATGGTGCAGCTGTCGGTTAAGACCTTCCAGCCGGACAGCTCGGCCGTGGTGCACCAGTCCCTGCAGGAGGTTAGTGAACCGTTAACTGCAGCTGCTAAGCACCGCTCCACCCTGGGCAAGAGACACAGCATGGAGGTGATCAGCTGCATGAGAGGAGGGGGAGGAGGAGGGTTGGAGGGCATGGTGATGAAGGGCATGAATGCTCCCCTTCATCGGAGGAATACTCTCAGAGAACATGTGATGCCCCCTCAGCCTCAGTCGATTCCTCAGCCCCAGCCCCAAACCCCTCAGCCTCAACCCCAGGCGCAGCCTCAACCTCAGCAGCCACAGGAGTTGCCCATGCAGATGCCTGCCCAGAAAGCACCTGAGGCTTCTGTTGCGCCACCTGGGCCAGTGGCCTACCAGCATCAAAAGACTCTCTCAAATGCTACCATGCTCATACACAGTAGTGAGAGCGAAGAAGAGGAGGAAGAGGAAGAGGAGAGGCCTGAGCTCGATGTTCAAATCCCAAGTCTCAATGAGGACATCAGCATCAGTGCTCAGCTCCAGGCAGCATTGGCTAAGCTGCCCAACAAACCCCCTCCAGAGTACCCTGGTCCTCCTAGACCTCCTAGCAATGCTCAAATCCGCACCCACAATCACAAACACAGTCACCACCACAACCATAATCAAGGACTACAGAGCAACCAGGGACCAACAGACCCAAACCAAGCCCTGGGTCGAGCGCTCAAAACTGGTCAGAGCCCCGGTGGTGGTGGTGCAGGTGGTGGTGGTGCAAGTGGTGGTGGGACACTGACCCGGGGGGACCAGGGTGGGGTGAATGGAGCAGTTTTAGGTCCATCCATTTCAGAACCAGACCTGACCAGTGTGAAGGAGAGGGTGAGAAAGGAGCCGGTCAAAGAGAGGCCGGTGTCAGAGATGTTCTCCTTAGAAGACAGCATAGTGGAGAGGGAAATCGCTCAGAGGGTAAGACAGTCATTCAGTATTTCAATAATTCCTTGTTTACTTTGTGGTAGTGCCAACATATTTTTAATAATACATGCTATTTATTAGTGATGAAATGTTAAGTCGATTAATCGATTAGTCAGTCGACAGAAAAGGATTTGACAGCAATGTGGACAACCAGCAAACGTTGGTTATTTAACTTTTCAGTTGTGAAGATTTGCTGCTTTTCTCCGTATTATATGATTTTAGATTGTATACTCTTGCAATCTATATAGAATATCTTTGGGTTTTGGACTGAATTTGAAGACGTCACCTTGGGCTCAGCGAACTTGTGGTGGGGATTTTTCACTATTCATTGTAATAGACTAAACGATTGATCATATATAAATTGAAGTAATTAAGTTAAATAATTAACTGGTTAATTGATCAAATCCATGAAAATAACCGTTAGTTGCAGCCCAATTATATGAAAATATTACAGTGCATAAGCACTAACAGGCTTGATCATGTCATATTGTGTGATGTATAAGGAAAGGATATGTACCCAAGCTTTAAACAAGATTTCAAATCAGGACACATTAAAGTAATTCAACAGAAACTTCAAGGCACCACATCATTCTGTACTGGACAAAGCCCCACCACAAAACCCCAACACTGGTACAGTTTTATATATTTAAGTCTGTTGTTTTCTAGCAAGTTTCATAGCTCCTGATTAGCAGTAATCCAGGGTTCAGCACCTGGGAGGGTAGCACTAGGCTCTGAGTCCCCCCCAGCTAAAACCATTATAAATCCATCAGATTATTCTTTGGGTTGGGTTTTCTTGTATAGGTCAGCTTTCTTGTTAAGGCACAAACATTTGACACAGCACCAGAGTCCAGGTATAAGTTAAATCATATAATTGCACTTAGCTGCAATAAACTTCTCTGTTCAAGAGTAAGCCGGTGTGGCCGACTGCTCATAGTCTGATTCAAGTCAATGAAATTCCAAAATATTTAGCGTTACTTCCATCCGAAACTCCAAAGCTGTCATCCTTCATTTATACCAGCTGGTTTATCTCATACCTAGAGGGTAGCCCTTGTGACCCCCAAGCTGTTGTTTTGACTGTCCCACGGGGAATGAAGGAGGTGGAGAGGCGAAGGATGGAGCTGTCCTGGAGGTTTAATAGCTTCAGAGATTAGGAGAGTTAATCCTTGGAGGAAGGAGGGACCGTGCAATGTGGGTCAGAGTTTGGCTAGCGTGGTAGAGAGGAAAAAAGACCGGTGACAGAGGGAGCGTGTGTTCTGCAAAGAAAAGGAGGCCAAAGAGGTAGGTGGGAATAAACAAAGGACTGAAAGAATGAAAAATATTTGAGGAAGTACAAAACAAGGATGAAAGCATCAAAAAAGTTGAGGCGAAGGGAGATGGATAAGAAGCTGCAAGCCTACTCTTAATAGGCTTTGTATACGGGGCTCGTTAGTTCACACCTTTGGACAGAACACAAGAGGATTGGTACGGCCAGGTTTGCCCTATAAACAGGACACACACACAAACACATGCTCGTCAAATTCTCCCCTCCCACTCCTACACATGCACATGTGCGCGCTCAGTTTCGAGGCCAGCGCAGGTCAGTCAATCTTGCAATGCTGCCGGTAGCTGTAACCACGACACCTGGATTTTCCTCTCTCTTGAAGACGCTGGAAAGGCAGAAGATGTCCGTGGACTCCATGAAGAGACCACTGATGATGGCCGCCCTCAACGGCCTCTACGTGGCCCGAATGCCTGTCCCCGAAAGTCCTGCAGAAGAAGGTGCCAAGAGTGCTACTGACGAACGGGTAAGATGTGCCCCTACTATATAAATTATAAGTGGAGGTTTTTAAGTTTTCATGTGTTTAACTGTGTCTGTAAGTATTTTTGACAGATCAAGCAAATGTCCTTTTTGCTTGTTTTCAACTAGAAAGTAAGTGCTGTGACAAAAATGATGGTGTTAAAGTTGAGATTATTTCATTTTTTTGGGTTGCTATGACTACAGTAGATCTTACTCTGCCCGAATCGTCTAGGACGCATTTTAATGTGAAAAACATTTTCATTGTGCATTCATGTAAATGTTTTTAATTTTGTGGTACAGTGGATACTTATTTTAGAGCTTCTTTTTTATTCACAATTGCTCAAAAAGTATGCAAACTAAAAATTTAAGGGGGAAAATAAAATCACACCACAATTATTCAACTATTTATTAAGAGTGTTTTCATTTAATTAGAAAACTCACAAAACCCCAAGCCTAAATTACTTTAACACTTTTTTTTGTGTTTGATTGGAGGATTATTATCGGACCTTTTAACTTACAGGTTCCTTACCTATTTGCAGTGATAAAGGAAGCTTGTCTGCAGATTGTCGCTGTAAAACTCAAAGACAATCTCTGATAATCAGAGAATTTAATGCATTCCATTTCCCAAATACTGTCTGTTGGCTCCCTTTTAAGTGTGGAGGTGTGAAACTCAGCCTTTGTCCCGACTGTTGCTAAGCTAACGGGGGCAAGCCCTAAGTGGGCTGTGGAACGCGTGGCATGGTGCTGCTTATCGCCTCTAGGCCCTTTGGTATGTTATGAATGTGACCCGAGAGAGAGCAAGCGAGCCACACAGACTGATAGAGAGAGAGAGAGAGAGAGAGAGAGAGAGAGAGAGAGGCAGAGTTGCTGCCCTCTCAGACATGACTGGCCTATTAAACACAAACCCCCACCAGGATGAATACAACTACTGAATATTCTGCTCTTTTACAGCTGTGTTGATGCATTGTGCACACTTTTAGTTCTTTGATATTGAAGTTTGTATTCATCTGTGAGTGATGACGAGAGTTTAGAAATGTGGACGTATATTATAATAAGCTTTCTGGATTCTCCTGGTCTGAATAGTCTCTTGGTTATGGTGGAATGTAAACGAATAAAAGCCCCTTGGGGACTGAAAGAGAAACCTCTGAATGATGTGTTGCTTGGAATTCAATGACCCTTTTCTCTTTCTTTTTCTCTCTGTCTCTCCAGTGTAAGACCTTGGAGTTGAAGCTGGAAGAGGAACGGGTCTTCACTGAGTATGAGCAGGTTCCCAAGAAGAGGGCAGACTGTGTTCTCACCACAGCAACTCTGCCTGAAAACACAGAGCGCAACCGTTTCCGTGACGTCGTTCCTTACGAAGAGAATCGGGTCGAGCTTGTACCAAACAAGGAGAACAACACGGGTTACATCAATGCCTCGCATATCAAGGTGCGCTCGAGGGGTCAAGGGTAAAATGTCGAAACGTATAAAAAGGAATTTTCGAAATGATTATAGCACCCATTATTCTATAATCCAGACTTTTTATGTAATTGATGTGATGATTTCATTGTGTTTACTCATAAAAGGTGGGAGGTCCTTTTGCATATCTTATATCATCCTATGAAAACCATGTGTCTCCAAAATGTCAACTTTTTATGAGCTATGAAAAACAAAAGCCTCTTCTTAGGCTTTGTGATAATGCATTTTTTGGGAACTTCTATTGGTTTTCAAATGGTTTATTTAGCTTAAGTAGTTAAATCCATAAAGGAACACTTGATCATTCAGTCTATCTGAAAAATTCAAAATCACAAAAATTGGAGATATATGGTTTTCATTGAACAGCGACAAAATTCATGGAATATTATCCAGGTTTCCATTCAAATGTAGCGCAATTTTTAACCAAATTTCCAGAAAATCGTCAAAAGAAAATGCGAATTAATGCGCGTTTCCATCCACTGCTGTTATGCGAATATTAGCAGTTTGTTCATTGTGATAAACAGTTGGTGGAGCTAATTTTCTAGTCCGGTGCCATTAAACCTAAACCAAATGTTTCAGCGTTTCCGTTCAGGTTCTTTATGCGCAAATCTAAAATGCTCATGAAACAAGTTGGATGGAAACTCACCTATAAGTAAGATAACACCTTACAACATTGGATGCTTACTTTTTAACAACATGATACTTTATCATCTGTCAGTTTTCAGTGTGAACTCTTATAGAGGAAAAGAATGAGATTGCCCGGTAAAAGTCAAATTAAGTTATAGAATATTTCACAAAGTGTTTTATAAGATTCAAGTTTATGTGTATGGCTCTTAATCACTGTTACAGTCTCAAAGTGTTTTGCAACACCCACATCATACAACATAAACTTGATACATTAAGCTCGCTGCTAGTCTTTGTTGTGGTCATTCCTAAGCAGCGAATGGCTCGGAGGAAAGGATGAAAGGCAGCTGTTGAAGGCTCTTTGGGCCTTTAAGCTCACAGAGCTCGTGGAATTCCCAAAGAATGTGGTCCAAAACCTCTTAAATCAACCTGAGCTGCTCTTACTAGCTCTCAATTCATGCTTAGTTGCAAACAGTGTGCGCACACAAGCTTGTGTGTATGCATGAGTTTGCATTTTGTGTGTATGCCTAATTGCAGTCTGGTGTGCGAGTGCGATCCCCAAAGCAGCACTGAATCGCTGCCTATCACGGAGTAACCCTCTTACTTATCACGTCATTTAATGTAGCTGCCACAGAACAAAAGGCTTTGTTTATTCCCCATCCACCTCTTAATACAGTGTTTACAGTCACGAGGTGGGCTGAGGAATTAGCTGGGACATTCTCATTATGTAACTGCACTCTGAAGTCTATGTGGCTGGAGTGTGTTGAAGATGGGAAGTTTTTCAGGGCTGTGTGATGCCTTATGATTATTAATGAGGGAAAGCAAAGGAAGAGGGGTTGATAGTTTTATAAATGAGGGAAAAGGCTCAAACTGCGGATGAAAATGATGTTTATACTGCCTTCCAGTGGTGGATGGGATTATTGTCAATGTGTGTAAATTGACATTGACGTTTAATATATTTTAAAGTATAAATTCATTCATTTATAGCTTACGTGTGAAATTCTTTTTAATTTGAATTTGGTTGTGAGTAAGCAGATTTCGTGTGCACTGCAGTCACTGTAATCTCCATGTGCACTAATTGATTCTTTATGTGTGTTTGTGTGTGTTTTTCCCAGGTGATGATCAGAGGGGAGGAATGGCACTACATTGCCACCCAGGGCCCGCTAGCCAACACCTGTGCAGACTTCTGGCAGATGGTCTGGGAGCAGGGGGTCAACGTCATCGCCATGGTTACTGCCGAGGAGGTACACACACACACACACATGCACGCACAGATGTGGATAATTTTCAGCGGCCGATTGGCGTCTGTGTGGAAGAAACAGTACGACAGTGAGAGTGTGTGTTACTGCGTCTTTGTGTTTATGTATGAGTGTCAGAGCTCATCGTGCACATGTATTTTCCCTCATCCCTTTCTTCCGATTTTTCCTTCTCTTCAATCACCAATCTATCCTCATCCTCCAATCTTCACCCTCTCTTCCATCCAGGAGGGTGGCAGGTCCAAGAGTCACCGCTACTGGCCCAAACTGGGCTCCAAACACAACTCGGCCACTCATGGAAAGTTCAAGGTGACCACCAAATTCCGCACCGACTCAGGCTGCTACGCCACCACGGGGTTAAAGGTCAAACACCTGCTGTCCGGCCAGGAGAGGACAGTCTGGCACCTGCAGTACACGGACTGGCCTGAGCAGGGCTGCCCCGAGTATGTCCAGGGATTCCTGTGTGAGTGGGATTGTGTCGTCATTTTCATCATCAGTTTGTGTGAATAAATAACAGGAAGTGATGAAACAATCACTGTACCTTCGTCATTTTTATATCTAATTAAAGGAATAGTTTGACATTTTGTGAAATATATTCACTTTCTTGCAGACTTTCTGTATGGTAAATATGAAGCTAGAGCAAGCATGCAGTTAGCTTAGCATAAAGACTGGGCGCAGGGGGAAAAAGCTAGAATGACTATCCAATGGTAAAAAAAACAGACAAACCAAAAAAATCCCCATCTACCAGCACCTCTAAAGGTCACCAGTTAACTTTTTTTTCTCACTTTTGTTTAATCCATAGAAAAAAATTTCCCTTGATTCCAGTCTTTAAGCTAAGCTAAGCTAACTGTCTCCTGGCTCTAGCTTCATATTTACCAGACAGGTATGAGAAAGGTATTGATATTCTTATCTAACTATCTAAGCCACACGCTCTGAAAAGATGCTATTACCCATCAAGTGAGCAACAAAAGCAGCTAACCACATTCAACATGCCTACATCTAACCTTTGTCTCCTTCTTCTTTCCTGCAGCCTATCTAGAGGAGATCCAGTCTGTTAGGAGACACACTAACTCCATGCTGGACACCTCAAAGAGCCTCAATCCACCTGTGGTGGTTCACTGTAGTGCCGGGGTCGGTCGCACCGGGGTGGTCATCCTCACTGAGCTTATGATCAGCTGCCTGGAGCACAATGAGGTGGGTGGACAGCGGGCTTAAATTCGGGAGTCTGATTGGTCTGTAATTAAGTTTTTGCCATGTTTAGGATCAAAGCTTTTATTTGATAGGATGCATGTATCACACTGCATATACAGCTAAATGTTTCGGATGAAAAACATAAACGTAGGTCATTTAAGTTTGTAAGTCTAAGATGTTGCCTATGTGAAGTTAGTGAATCAACTCATATGAGGACGCAGACTGTGTGACTTTAAAAACATTGGTAGCTGCGTTGTTTAAAAGGTGCACCACATTTGCAAAACACAATCCAAGTGTGCAGACCAGGTAAATCCAGGTATGATCCCTTTTATTATTTTCACTCAGTGAATCCTCTGTAGTGATTAAATGCAGATGTGACAGGAGAGGGTTAATGGACTTTTAATGTAACTCTGAGTGTATTGAATGTGTCTTTTTCTAGCCACCATACAGTACGTGTAGCCTTGTTACTGCACATAGTAATGTAGCTCAACAGAATACATTTTCCAGTTTACAACCCTAAAGGACCGTCTCTCACTTACCTCATCCTGTATTTGATTTTTCGTTTTTCAATTACCATATTTTGTCTCTCGTCTCTTCTTCCCTCCCCTTCAGCCAGTGGAGGTTCCCACCATGTTGTCAGGGCTGAGGCAGCAGAGGATGCTGATGGTGCAGACCATTTCCCAGTACAAGTTTGTCTACCAGGTCCTCATCCAGTTCCTCAAGAACTCCCGCCTCATATGAGCCCGGGATCCTGACCTTTGACCTTACATGAGGAGTCAGAAAGGCACCAGATAACAACAATGGTACTTCAAATTAGCGCGGAAACTGTTTAACAGACACAGTATAACTATAACTAGCTGGTTGGAAGCAGATACAGTGTTCGTGTGGCAGTTTATGTTCATGTACATTCAAGTGGATTTTCATACAAACTCACCTCAAGGGAGGAAAGGATTTGTGTAGGCCTGTATAGAAACTGACAAAACATTTGTTCTAATCCGTGTTTTCAGATGTTCTTTTTCCCCATGGGTTTTATTCTTGGACCTGGTCCTTCTGTGTGGAGAATGCATGTTTGTGCGTTTTCTCCATGCAGGTCAGGTCAATAAGCAGCTTGTTTGGCCTGCAGGTGTGAACCTGTTTGTCTGAACCCAAGTGTTCTTGAGCTTTCTTACGAAATATCTGCCTGCTACATTTCCCATTCATTATTTAGCCATAATTTGAAATGGCACTAATGCTGCATGAACAGTAGGTGGCAGCAGTATTATTACGATTTTCTACACTCTGAAAGAGTCTGCCGGACAAAAGTGTTCTTTAAATCACTGTTCTAAAATGTTCCTTTATTTTTAACAGAGTATTGATTAATACAGCAAATATTTACTTCAACATTGTAACAAATGTTTTTATTTATTTAGATTGTGGTCACCTTTGCCATTGAACGCAGCATTGACAAGCATGTTGATCCTTGCCCTGTCAATTTTATTTTCACCTTTTGAACTTGTCTTAATTGTTACTATATTTTTCCGAAAGCCTTCCTTGTCAGTGTCAAAAGGGTCGCTCCCTTTTTCTTCCTGGGGTTGCCTCATTGGATACACTTCTATTAAGATCCCTCCTCCACATACAAACACACAAACACCAAGTAAATTCTCGCAGTTACTTGTTTCTTGAATCACCGCTCCTTGCGATCAAATGTGTCATCACATTTCTTACCTAAAAGCATTTCAAATTCTAAAAGGTGTTTGTCCAATGAATTGGAGATAATTTATAAATATAATTTCACAGTTTGCATACTCAGTCAATAGAGAACTGTGTCCTTATACAGCAAATACTCCATCATTGTGCCTTATTGAAACATGAAATAAGGAGAAGCCATCTGGCGGACATTCCTATCCTCATTTTAGGGTTCTGGATGGGTTTGATAAATTAAAGTCCTTTTTTTATCTCCAAAGATTAAATCATTAAATCAGTATTTAATAGTTTGTGTTTTGTTATAAGAACGACTTTAACAATTCAAATAATTTACCTAACTCTCAGGTAAGGATTTGGCAGTAGGAGAATGCTGATGTCTTGGTTTAATTTTAATGGATGATAGTATAAAAGTGACTCAACTGACTTTGCCAAAAAAGGCAGCCGTATAATCTGATCCAAACCCAATAGTATGTTGCCATGTTCCTGGGTCCTGTTCAGAAAATTACATTCTGAAGAATGTACATTAAATGTACTTTAATTTTTTTCTGAATCGTAATGCAAAGCCAGCCATGTCCAAAATAACTGTGTACATAATGGGCATGTGAGAAAAGATTTCTACAAATGTTTTATATAGGTTTTTTTTGACTTGGTACCCTAAGAATACCGCAACATAATAAACTATGCATGCATTTTTATATTTCAATGTATATATTCTCAAATAAGTATAAGCTTTGCTTTCTTGACATATAAGTGTTTTGTTGCACTTCTGTTCTCTTTATGACAGTATTTTCTCACACGGCATTCCACTGTTTGTTTATATTTAATTTTTTTTTGGGCAAAAACTTTTCAAATGCCTTTCAAAGTATGTGTACATATGTTTTGTATATGCGTTTTCAGTGCATCAAGTCTTGTTTTTCGCTCCCCAGACATGTATGAAGCTGTCGTACTTGCTTATTATGCAATAAAGCCTTATTTTCTCTAAGATTGTGGCCACAAATTAATTTATTTTAGAATCCCCTTTTTTTTTTTTAGCTGGTGTGTGTTGGAGAGGGTTTCTCTCGCAGTACTGGAGATATTAATTAGTGCAGAGCACTCACGCAAGATGTTAATGCAAATAGTGCTCTATCCCAGCCCTCCATTATGACTCAGGCACATTGTGCAGCTGTAATAGGCCCCTTGTTGTGTGGCAGCTGTCATGATTGGCTGACAGGCATTTTGTTCCGTTGAACCCCTACACACATATGTAAACAACTTGACTCTGATGGATGACAAGGTCCAGCTGATGTGTCAGTCACAATCCAAAACAAACACGATACCATTAAGAATTTGGAAAAGATTTCTTAAACACATCATGGTTATTAACATGAGTAAAAAGCACCTTTCCCAATGTCAGGTTTTCACACTTGCACACATCTGAACATCAAATGCATGCCTGGTACAAAAGTATTCTGCGTTTAACAAACAGGTTATTGCATACATGACACTGATGTAAAAAGCTAAATCTTCAAAAAAATCTGTTTTTCCATTAAAACATGAATGCTCAAGCTTAGCTTCAGTGCTAAAAAGAGTAGAAAGTGCCTCCAGTTCTGTAAAGCTCCTAATCAAAGGAGTGTATGCAGTCCTTAGGGATTGGCCGGTTTTCATCATTTCTTTCCTTTCTCTTCATTTTTGTGCCATCTCTTTACGCAACTCTGTCAAGTAAAAATGATCCTTCCCATGAGCCACCTCCATAATGGCCATTGCCTGTAAACACATAAACAAATATAATTTTACAACATTTTACAGCATGCAATATGTACATGATTTCTAAGTCTTGGTATAACGTACCTCACTACCTCTTTGGTACCAAATGAAATGTGTCTGTAGCACTGAGTATTGAAAACTGCCAAGTACTAAAAGCTGGCATCCAATGCATGGAAAAACTTGTAATCGTTACCTATTCCTTGATTAGACAGTTTCCTATTTAAATTTCAGACCACATTTTATTTAGTTAAAGTTATTGAATGGCTGCTTGTGTTTCGGAAACACTTAATACTTGAGAAAAAGGCTTCTTTTGTTAAATTATATTACATTTGTTAAATTTATATTCCTCTAAGTTGTATTTACTGTTGTTCACTTGGTTAAAAGTGGTTTGTAGCTGCTGTATTTGAGTCTGAAAGTCCGATGCAAAAACTCAGCAGGTCATGTTACCTTCTTGAGAGCGCTGATGCCCACTGAGTACCTCTCTTGCCCCATGTACAGTCTGCCCAACTTCAGGTACATGGAGGACACATTCAAAGAGTAGGCTGGATATAGCTTGCTGTGTTGGAAACAGATCACACAAACAGATTACACACAGGTGAATCATTGATTTCGAGAGACATGAATATGCACAGAAGAAAAATGTCTTTCCAAGGTAATATATTGCACTGATATCACAAGAAGACCCCTATCTTCTGCCTGCACTGTTCATCGATCATAAAGTAAGTAGAACACGAACCTTTTAGACAAAATTGTTTATATTTTTGATCACCTTCATAACTTTTCAAATTGACACAAAGTTTCAGGCCAGGGGAGTAAAAATACTTGAGTAGAAAATAACTTAACAGTACTCCAGTGATCTATTATTGAACTTCTGTGAAATTGATGAACTTGCAAAAAACAGATTTAATACTAAGTAAAATCAAATCACCAGAGGCAGAAATATCCTTGCTTTTAGTTACCAGTATGGGTCAATGCAGTCAATAAGCAGATGTTACTTATTTAAGGTACACTGTGACATTCTGGTGCTATAAGAGGGAACACCCTAGTATCCATACGCTGTAATTTTATACCGTTACTAATTTACATGAGAATAATATTTAATCCAAAATTTACTTCAATAAAATAATTACAATTTTTAGAAACAAATGAAAGCAATAAAAGTCCAAGAACTCATTTGAACTGCTTCAATCTGTCATTTCTGACCTGCGTGGTTCGAAAGTGAGATGAAAGATGTGTGTTTTCGACGGTTCACCATTTCTTAGCACCTGTAAGGTTTGAGGATCTTCTCGCCATATCTGATAGCTCCTTCTGCATCTTGCATGTAGAGACAAACCCCCATGGCCTGGTACATCATGTGGAGCATGTAGACATTGGAGTCATCAAAGATGGCCCCCATCTCCTCCAGGCTCTGCTCACACATCTCCAGCAGCTCACTAGGGGGTGCCACAGAGTCAAGGCTGCATCAGCACAAGCTGAAGTTTAACTGAAACGTCAAAGGGCCTCTGATCATCTAATCAGATGTTTTCCAGTCTGGGAAGCTACTTTGCTGAAGACCAACTGCAGCTAATGAGAAAATGTATACTAATCCCTGCTATCATCATGCAAATCATTTATCAAATTAGTCAATAAGTCTAAAGCTCTGAGTGTAATACAGCAAGGGAAAGTGTAGTTTCACTGAACGGTTGTATAATGGACAGAGTCCAAAACAAATTTCCCTTCGGAGACAATAAAGTATATCTTATCTTATAAATATTTATACATTCTACATATACCTACATTTCCTACAGGTGTTCTTGAAAAAAAATTAAACGTTGCAGACAAATTGTACAACACAAGAGACAGCGTTATTTAGTGTTAAAGGATATTTTTGATGTGTTTCAAAGCCCGGAACTCTGTGATGGCTTTTCTGGCGTAGCGCACCATGTTGCTGATGACCTCTGGCTCGATGGGGTAACTCTGCTTACGTACTTTCAACTTTGCCTTGTCCTGGAGGTGAAACAGGACACCGAGCATGCTAGTCAACCAAACTACGAAGTGCAGTTTCTAAATGTTACATATGAATTACAGTGGCAGTTGAATGGCTTGTGGGACATACAGCGTTTCTCAGTGAGGGCTCACAAGGGCTGATCCTAGCTTGTGTATCATTTAATTTAGGCTTCTTTCACTCAGCGCTTCTTATGGTGTCTTACCTTGGACTTGCTTTTGCATTCATGGCACTCACAGGTGAAGTAATAGGAATCTCTCAGCCTGTTGTTGCGATCATCCGTTGGATAGAGGAGGTCTATGTAGCTGATGAGCACCTAGAAGTGGAAATAACACACAGTCATTTAGTCAGTCAATTATATTTATATAGTCCAATATCACAAATCACAAATTTGCCTCAATTTGCTGGCTTGACACACACTGACACCTAAACTGTCAGTGACCTGGTACTGTACATCAGCAGTGATGTCATGCTCTGCTGATGCCAAAGCCTTCACACGCCTGTCTTTGCTCTTCAATTACACAACCCCAACGTCTTTCCATTTTTAAACTGATGTCTCATCCATATTCTCCGCAGGGTTTTAATCCAAAACACCAGTGTTGAGAACGAGACCAGAACCACAACCTTTCAAGCTTGTTTCAAGATTTATAGTTCCAGTCTTTATGCTAAGCTAAGTTAATTGTCTCCTGGATGTAGCTACATATTTAATGGACAGATAGGAGAGTGGTGTCTATCTTCCCATTCAACTCTTTGGAAAGAAAGCGAATAAGTGTATTGCCAAAATGTTGAACTACTCCTTTAAACTCAAAGTGGCCGAAAACACAATAAAAAAACAATGCTTGACATACAGATCATTTCAAGTTGATGAATTCCTATATACGACTGAAAATTTAAAAGAAAGCAGTGTGTCATTTAATTAACTGTTATTAAATTAAATTCAATACAAATCAAACTAAATGTTATTTATATAGCCCAATATCACAAATCACAATTTTTCCTCAAAGGGCTTACAATCTGTCACATATGAGACCCTCTGTTCTTAGA
Organism: Coreoperca whiteheadi; assembly: GCA_011952105.1. Lineage (NCBI taxonomy): Eukaryota > Metazoa > Chordata > Actinopteri > Centrarchiformes > Sinipercidae > Coreoperca > Coreoperca whiteheadi. The sequence continues at coordinate 14,597,878 of CM022481.1, read as the reverse complement.
CCCCCCTTTACTAGTTTAAAGGTAATTTAGGAATCTTTTTCCTTTGGTGATCCACTAAATCAAGTTGAATCAAGCTCACAGACAGACAAATGTTTCACACACTCTGTCCTCTCGTAATAAGCATGGCTCCATTCTCCACACACACACACCCAACCCCCTCTAATGGCAGTTGTCGCCTTTCCTCACTTCATCTCCAGCCTTCATGTCCTGCACGGCCCGAACCTCAGCTGACGTCCCGTTATATGTGACTATGACGCTGGGAAGACAGCTGTGGTTTATCAGTGCCACACTGTGGAGAGATAGACAGGAAGAGAAAGAAACCGATAATAATACAAATCCAGCTCTTTGCTTTCTTACAATGAATGAAGTAGGAGCAGTTATTATTATTATTGCTCATAGGACTGTCATAACAGGGACAGGGACACAACCACTTTATTTTGTAAGTGGTATTAGCACTGTGCTACAACTGCACTTACAGAGAGGTCTTGATTGTCTCTGAAATATGTTAGCGACCTTGCTATTACCCGAGTGGCAGGCTGGAAATAGCTCAAAAAGGAGCTGAGAGGGCAAATTCACCTTCACACAGCCAGTTTTAAAACTGAACAGCCCCGGCCAGAGCAGGCACAGAGAGCATTTTTCCACCAAATGACCAACTGGAGAAGAAAAGTTGTCTTGCTAGGAATTGCAGTCTGGCCTCTTTGGATATCTGTTGCATGTTGCTCTGAATACTGACCTTTAAAACATAAACAAACACTGTTAATTGTGGCATTCAGCAAATTTGCCTGTGCAGTTAGCCTTGTGATTATACTTGGTTATATCTTATTTTACCATGAGGTGTTTCTGTTACTCTGTCCTTCTCCAGTATGTTTTTTCAAGAACAATGACTGGATTCTTAAGCAAATGACCAATGTCCCAAAATAAAATGAAGGAACTAACACATATCCAAAGAAGCCAATAGCCAGTACATTAAGAGAAAAACGCTGAGACACTGATGTGTAAGGAGGGGAGAACGCACTGTGTGATATAGTGAACATTTACACTGTGTTTAAATGATACAGAATGAAAATGTGCTCGTATGTATGCATGTGATTTTCCTTCTTACTCTGGGTAGATTGCAGTACCCATGTGGGACAGTTCATCATCCTCTATAGTGAAACCATTACAGGCAACCTGTTGATTAAAGGACACAGGGGAGAGAAAGAAAACAATGTAAATACATATTACCACTCTCCTGTTTTACATCAAATTACATATAATTTGTTATGTCTTCTTTCCTCTTTAACTCCAGTGGTGGAAAAGCAAATTGTAGGTATTACAGAATGTATGCTTATTTGATAAGGGCAGCAAAATAAAATAAAAAAAAGTAAGAATCTATAGATATTATTATGTCATTTATATATGTGTGTGTGGGTGTGTGTGTATACGACCTGGGAGAAGAGTGTGAGCAGGTCTTTATGGTCAGGCAACTCCAAATGTTTGGAGTAAAATCGATGCAGTCCGACAACATCTGCCTCGTTCATCTCTCTTTTCTCATTATCTACGTCCTCCACGTCTGTTAGACGAAGCACAAAATACATTTTGATTTGATTTGAAAATACCCATTTGATTAATCAAATACCCATTTTCAACTATTTACCCTGGGTGGCATGCATACTCTTTGGCAGTATTTATTTTAGATTATGATTTCTTTTAATATAAAACTAGGCGAACAACACTTATGCCAGGTTAAAATTAAGAAGTGAGACAGCACCAGGCAAGAACATACCATCCTAATGTGGATATACCCTATTTGCGCAACTGAAACACTTATTATGGTACGGTCATTTGTAAGAAATCTTATCTGCACAAAGCAAGCGAGCTGTTTAGTGAGTTGCAATGTCTTGCTGCTCTTTGAAGCTACCTTTGAGCAAAACTTGCACAGTTTGTCTTAACATTTGTGTATGATTGACCATTTCTCTCAATCTCTTTACATTGTATGTATGGACATTGTGACTGGATGTTCAAATTACACTGTATTGCAATTATGCTGTGACACACACAGACACTCACACTGACTCAGCGTTTCATAAGAAAGCAGAACTTTTCCCTCCAGACACAGAGACACACAAGATCAAAGTCACACACAAACATGGGCACACTGACAAAACTGTGCTTCTTTAACAGCTAGTTGCTAGTAGTTGCTAATGTAGCCTTGTGCCACTCGCCTCAAGCAGAGATGAGGTGCAGGCTACAGAGGTCTGGTAAGCTTACTTCTTTCTAAAGCCACACACCCAGATTTATTTCATTTTCATGTCTAAGCTCCAACCAACATTGACTCAAGTACCATCACTTGAGGCTATTTATCAAACTTCACACAGCTCCCTCTGGAGCCACAAAAGGCTTTATACTACTTTTTTCACATATGCAGTACTCACCAACACCTGAAAACAGACTTTGATGTGTAATATCGGTTGAGTACACAAACACCACAGACTGTATATATTTATACATGTAATATTTGTTAATGTCAGGAAATATTAGTTAATATACTATTTTATGATTTTGAACTGAACCTCAACTATGAATTAATTGAATTAACATGACACCATTTGACTTACAGACAATCATGCAGTCAGCACTGTGTGTATTAGTCTAAAGTGCTCTTCTTCCCATTCAAGTTGTTACACTTGTTACGTTGTCTAACTGCCATTAGACCTATATATATCTATAGGATATATATAACTGTGGCCATGGGTGTTTCTCTCAGTCTAATCTGAATGGGTTGTGCTCTTTTAAGAGGGATATCTAGGGACACTTAGAGAACACTTTACTATCATGGTTTTTGTGTTGTGTTCTGTTATTTCCTTTTTTATTTTGGTAAATGGTCTGTTTCTTGTGTCTTATGTGGTTTTGCTTCCTGTCTGTGATTGCTTTGATTGTTTCCACCTGTGATTATCAGTTTCACCTGTGTCTAGTTATCCTGCATTCATGTGTGCATAGTCTCTGTGATTCCTTTGTTCTGTGTTAGTTGGTCTTGGTTTCCATGCCTTCCTTACCAGAATTTGTTTCCAGTGTTTTCCCAGTGTTTCTCGTTGTGGAATTCTTTTCTCGGTTTCGCCTTTTGTTTTGACTTTGAATTTCTGCCAACTCCCTGTTGGATTTGTTTTCCAGTGTTTGTACTGTTCCTGGTTAAGACCTCTGCCTGCCTGACTTCAATGTAAGCCTGTGTGTTTTGAGAGACTCAATAAAACATTTAACTGCATCTGCTCTGCCTGAGTGTCTGCGTTTGGGTTCAAACCCTAGTGTGTCCTGCTAGAACCTAACATTTACACTGAATCTAGAGACGCTTTCCAGGTGGGTTTATAAGGGTTGTCCCCAAAGAGCAATCAAAGTCAAATAACAAATAAAAACCATTCATGCTTTTATGGCTGTGTGTTAAAGGAGCAATTACTCACGTGATTGCATCTCTCCTATGAGCAAGATCTTCTCAGAAACACACCTCTCTTTCTGCGTTTTCTGCGTAAAACAGGCATGTTTAACAGAAATGACCTGAATGAACTGCAGTATGTCCCAGACAACATTACCAAAGGACATTGTGTCTTTTAACTGTCCAACCTTCTTGGCGAGGATCCGGGCCACCAGGCGGCACATCTCTGATGGGCACCAGTTCTCTCTGTATGCAATCATTGCAGAGCACTCTAGCTTGTGCATGGCCCAGTCCGCTTTCTACACACAAACACACATAAATATCATAATAGCATTCAAAAGAGCAACCCTATAGTTTAAAGCCAATTCCACTGTGACCATCTACGGTAGAACAGAACAGTTGGCATATATGGCCCCTGAGCTACACTACCAGCTGAAGCATTAAGCAGCATGGTGGAATGTGACTCCACACTGTGTTAATCTAATGTTACCCTCACCCATTTACCCCTCCATGTGCAAAACAACTCATTCATTGACTGCTCAGTCCCCCTCTCTGATTTATTTCATCATAATCAAGTCAGGGCAAGTTTATCACACATCACTTTACATATCTCATCGTGTACATACTTTACCATACTATGTTATACAGACATACTGTATGCAGGTACATAATGTACATGTCATTAACTACACTCGAACTACACTAACAGACACCAGCCAATAGGCGAGTTGGAGTCTTCAGTTCAGCTTTGCTGCATGTTTTTCGACTCGGGAAGGAAACTGGAGTGTATAGAAAACTCCCATGAAAACTTAGAATTCCCTTTCCCATGTAACTTCTCCATGTCGTGTAAAAACGGGGACTAAGATCTAAAACAAAACTACTACAACTACACTCCCACTGGTGGGGGAAAAAATGTTAAGTTTGACTTGAGAGTGGCATCAGAGGACAGGGCATATTGTCTAAAACACAAGGGTTCATCCTCTCTCTATTTTTCGGTCATCTCAGACTCAGATTTGCAGGCTCAGCTCTACATTATCAGAATTAGCTCATCCTTAAACAGTCTAAGCTGTACTCTGTCAGCCTCAGGTCTACTTGAGAATAGCTGTGCTTAGAACTGCATGCTAACGTTAGAGTGATGGGAATTCAGTCTCTTGTTTTAGATGTGTGCCATCATGAACCGTCATGAACCTTGAACCTTTTGAAAAGTCAAGGATCATCCAAATCATTCAGTTTCATTCTTTAACCACTTACACATGAATCATTACGTTACAGAGTCATTCTGTCACTCCAACAGCTTCCTACCTGGCATTTCACATTGCAGTAGAAGGCTTTCTTGCACTTCCCACATCTTGCCAAACCCTCTTTCCTATAAATGACAAAAACAAGGTTTATTAGCTTATGGATAACAAAGAACATACGCTTAAAAGGTTAATGAAAGATCCTCTCACATCCTTGTATAAATATAACAAACAACACTCAAACATTAGGCATTAGTGGCTAATGGATTATCTAGTTGTACGTCTAGTGGAGTATCTAGTTGTATGTGGGTATCTGGTTGCTAGAGTGTATAAGTATGTATATGGACATTTAAACATCCTACTCCATTACTCTAAGACAAGAAACAGCAGTTGTTAGTGGCCTGCCGTAACTGATAGCAATGAAGTGCTTTAAAAGATTCTGTGGTATTAATAGAGCTGACCTTATGACAGACCAGCTGTCTCACTATCACACTGAAACAGTGTAGCAGTCCACCCCAAAATGTTTTTGAGACACTTGCTGTTGGTTGTCACGCCAAGTCCAGCAAGCTGATTAGTGGTGGGTGAACATGACAGGCTAAAGCTGGGAACACACCTGATGTAAAGTACAGGTGTAACCTCAAGTTTCACCATGCTGATTTATTTTCACAACTATACAGAGTCTGCACTCTACTCTACACACAGTGACCAATTAAATACCAAACATATTTGATCCTCTATGATAAAACAATGTGTTGTCGATCACTATCTACAAAAGTCTTCTAGGCTTGAGGCTCCCTCTGCAATTTAGAAATGCCGTCTCCTGAAGCTGTGTTTTCTAACTTACAGCAAATTGAATGGCTGTCTCAGAATCTTAAAAGTTCTCCTTATGTGAGGTCAAGGTCTATTTATGCAGGACTAAGGTTACATTTAATGTAGGTTAGGCTGGATTGCGTCAGGATAAAAAAGGAGGTCACAACTAGAGTTTGGATTGGGGTAAGACTAAGGTACGAAGTGGGGCTACAGCAGGTTTACCATTGACAAAAAAAGTACAAAAAAAACATCTACTTTTTGTCACGTGATAGTTGAAGATCAGCACTGGACAATTCAAAAAATATTACTGTACAGAATCCAAATTGTGCGCATAATTAGATTTATGAAACTTTTCACATCATCTCTCAGTACTTCAATGTCATTTAAGGAGTCAAAGAGGACAAATTCTGGTAGCTTCAATGCAAATCATCAATAATGAACCTCACAAAATCTTTCCAAATAAAAAGACTGATTTCACACCATTGGGAGCCAATTTGGACAATAACTAATTTCTCAATGTTAAGCATAACACATTTCTAAACTGCTGCTGCAAGGGTGATGATCACAGTACTGAAGAAAAGTGTGTTTACACAGTGCAACCAGTTGCATCTATACCAACTTGTGGACTACACGATAAAGACAATTATTAGACATTAGATTACATTAGAATGTAACTGATTGTTATCATTTTTACTATAACATCTCTACTATAACACATCCAGGCAAGCAAACACAATCAGGAGACGAATGATTGGATGGTGAAATCTTTTCCCAGCATTCATATAGGCCTACTCCCAGAGGGCCAGATAGGATATGCAGAAATGTGGAACAGGATATACATGAACCACCATTCAGAAAGATGAGCAAGATAACTAAAATAGATTTAATGGAGTGACACATTTATGACAAAGAGCCTATGTGGCGCCACACGGTGGCCAATACATAATAAGACTCACTAATGAACTAATTTGGTAAACACGTAATCTGGTTCGCAGTTAAAGGGATTGACTCTTAAACTTGTTCAGATCTCATAAGAAATAAATCATATGTAATGAGGTGTTGCATATGGATATATGGATATGCAGGCACATGATGTCAGGTATCATCACAAAGCTTGTACAGTATCTGATATAAGCAAAAGTGCTCAAAGAGACTCTTTATAAACTGTATCATGTAATGCTTGGAGAGAAAATGAAATAGGCTACATGGTCACAGGATGCAGGGATAAAAATAGCCAGTCGCTTACCTGGTCAAGCAGCACTCACAGTAGCAGCCTCTCTCCTTTACTGACAGCACATAAGAGTAGGCCTGGCAGGAAAACAGCAGCTCTCCAACTTTAAAGCGTCTGGTAACGTGGAGACCTCGCCCTTTTCCCGGACTGTCAAACCTCTCAAGTCCCTCGATGCTGCCCGTCATTGTGCCTCCTTCGGGTTGTCTCCCTCTAAAATGACTCACAAGGAGAGGAGTGGGATGTGGCACCCCGGGCTCTACGTGCTGGGGCGTCACCCTCCCCAATAACAGTTCATAATGGCCTCCAGGGTGGGCCTGGTTTGGTTTACACAAACTAAGAAAACATTATTAACCTTTTTCTTGTGGCAGACAACCTTTCTGCTTTTCTTATTGCTCCCAAAAATTGACTTAGAGAGCTTTATAGAGTGCTTTTACAACTGTTAAATAGCATTTCTGGTCGGTCTGGGGTTAGGTGGGGGCTCCAAGGGTGGCCAGTGCTCCTATGGCAACGAGACGCCATTGTGACCCCTCACTATCCAAAATAGCTATCACTGGCATTTTGATTTAAATACTTTATAATTACCTTTATCACGTAACTTTCAATTTTTATTATGTTGTTTCTTCAAGGTTTCGCTGAGTTTCCTCACGTGAGTGAAACAGCGCCCTTAGCGGCTGCTCTGTGAGCTCAACGATGATATAACACAAATAGGCTACGAAGGAAGACGTTGATTTGAAAAGTAAACTTAGTGTCAAACAATCAAATGCCGTCATTGTGGGATCGTGAATTGGTCCCTGGACGATAAACTATAACGTGAATTGTGAAGCCAGTCATACTCTGGTCTCATGACAAACAATAGAAAGCTGACATAATTTAAATGAAGCGTTGGTGAGAGTTAACGTTAAGTGTTTTTGTTAGACTTGTTGTCCAGCAGCGATGGAGAGAGACGATGAGGAGTTCCGTCAACAAACAATCACCGCAACAAGCTCAGTGGGACTTAATAAGATGGCTATTCACCCACCTCATCTCCACGAAAGGGTGGGCTTCAGCGTCGAATAATGCGAGTCACATACATCCACCCTTTTTCTGCCAGTCTCAGCATTTGTCTGTTTCTTTGCTCGCTGCATTTTCTGATGGTTAAATGTGTCACTCGTATGTGTGTATAATTCCCCCAATTTTGCATTTATTGGTCGTTCAGTCACCTGATGGCGTGTGGTACTGAGGCTGTGGAGGTATGCTTGTAGCGTGTGCTTCATCTGTGCTTCTATGAGTCATTATATTGTAGGCCTTGTAGGCTGTTTTTACACTAAGCATAGCCTATAAGAAGAGTGTGTAAGTCAGGCATTCGTCATGCGTTGATACCTTCTGATGTGAACATAAACTTTGAAATCCGTGAATGTTTCTAAAGTTCAATATTTTTAATATTCAAACACTACCTGTTTCAAGTATAAGCTTTGTTGTACTGTATATCTTCTTTATGCTAAGAAGATTCCCAACAGTGTCTAATTAATGTATCTATGACATGTGCATAGCTTCTTTTTTATATGATTAGTTGTATTCCACCACAGTGGAACAGTACTTGCTTTTTTTAATGACATACCACATATATTTTACTTCATCTCTTTATCTCCTAAGATGAGCTGTCTGACTTCTGAAGCACTATCTTTGCTTGATGCAGTAAATTAAATACCTGACAAATAATTGTGTTTCATCAAATTGATGATGTTTTTATGGCTATAAAAATCCAATATAGCATATTAAGCTGCCTTGCTCATTGATTTGCAGCACTTCTAACAATGGCCTTGTACACCCAGAGATATGTACAGGATAGACATGTGGTAAACATGGTGTTACGAACGGTAGGGCTGCAACTAACGATTATTTTCACTGTTGGTCAATCTGCTAATTGTATCTGCTGTATACAGAATTATTATAAGCAATTTTGATTTAACTTTTAAAGTACTGTTATACCTTTAATGCAATATGGAGGCTTTTATAAAGTATTTTTTAGGTATTTTTGGGGCATTTTATTCCAGTTATTAGAGAGTGGACAGTAAAGAGTCCCCGGGCAGCACCGTAAACCAAGGCCACCATGGCACACTGGCCAATATTAACTCTATAAAGGACTTGTAGCAAAATGTTTGTGGACTTGCAGGCAGAACATCAACCACAATGATTTACCTACGTTTTTCACACTCAGACATCAGATGTCCACCTAAAACTTTTGATGTTCTTCTACTAGTTCATCTACATAGTTTTAGGACTTTTTACTGAAGTTCAATAAGGCCATCTGGTGGTGAAAGCCAAGAATGTCTTGGCAATTGATGCCTACTCTATTGCACAATTTCAATATTTGTGTTGTGGCAGCTGTGTTAGAAGGTCAGTTCACTAAATAAAGTCATAAAGTTGAATATTCAACTGTAAAAATTGGCTGATTACATCGTGCATTATGTGCATGATAAGACCAGGTCAGCTTAATAGAAAGAGCCTTCAAGTTCCTGCCTGGTCCACTTTTGTCATATTGTGCCATCATGTGGGTGTTAATTGTAAGTGCACCCTCAAATGATAGAGAATCCCATCCATGATGCATCACAGTCCACCAGGCACCTGAGATACGACAGATTATCCGACAACACTGAGTACCAGTGAGACGACCAGCACTCCTGATTTTGTACACAGAGGTAGAGAGGGAGAGATCAGGTCAGGGACTTGATCTTGAGTAAATTGAAATATTTAATAAGCAACCATGTGAACACATTACACACACACGCGCGCGCCTGCTCTCTCTCTCTCTCTCTCTCTCTCTCTCTCACACACACACATACAAGCACAAACCACTGTGAAGATTTGTCCCTCATCTGTATCTGAAGGCTTTATCCAACCTTGCCCCAGTTTCCCCCGATTTATTATAATTCCATTTTTCCAGTCTTTCAATCTAAAGATTTGTTCCTCTCATTTTTTAATAATGTGCAAGCAAGTGAGGCATGTCCCTGGGAGATTATGTCGTCGTCTTTGGCGTCTCGTCTTGATTACATCAGAGGAACCTGATTTGATTAGGAAGAAACCCCCTGTTTCAGTATGCGTTCTCTTTAGACCTCCCCACTGTGCTGATTTCTTGCTTTGTCAGAGGGGATGATCTTAATGAATATGATCTGAAAGAGAGGGAGGGCGAGGGGGATTAGGTGAAAGGATTATAATTTCCAATGACGAGAAATAATAAGAAACAATAAATCCTAAGTAGATTTAGTTCTCAAGGAAACCCTGTTAGGGAAAATCAACAGAATAAGAGACAGGAGAGATGTATTAAATAGATACAGTCGGCCTGACCTGTTTGGTCTGAGAGATAAGTTCAGGTCTTCTGTTTGCCTTACTAACTCAGATTTAATGGACATTCGTATTTGTTCAGAAGAAGTTGTTTAAAACACCACTTATTATAGATCTTGTCCAGAATTCATTCAACATTTAAAGTTTAAACATATTGGCTCATGGTCTTGCAAGGTTTGACTGCTCTTATTTAGAGATAGCAGTAGCGCTTCTACGGATTAGTTGATTAGACAATTGGCAGAAAATTAATTAGCAACATTTTTGATTATACGTTAATTGGTTCAGCTATTTTTCAAGCAAAAAATGTATGTATATCATAATAATGTGAAATGTTTGGATTTTGGACTGTTGATCGGACAACACAAGATATTTGAAGACATCCCCGCAGGCTCTGGGAAACTGAGATGTGCATTTTGTTTCCCACTATTTTTCAACATTTTAGTAGCCCAAACAGACAACATAAAATGAAACAGTTTATTCGACAGTGAAAATAATAGCTAGTTGCAGCCCTAGATGGAAGCAAGCCTTTGTAAACGAAGCAATTGACAGGAAAATAATCAACTATTTTAATAAGCCATTTATCATTTATTTTATTATTTCAAGCAAAAATGCCAAACACTCTGAGGCACTTAATTGTAAAAGATGTGATGCTTTTCTTTGTTATATTTGTTTGTAAACTCAATATTTTCAGTCCTTGTATTAAAAGCTCAAAAAACAGTGAAGAAATTATAAGAAATTCAGTGAGTGATGCTGTAAACCAAAGCCAACATGGCTAGCAGACACAGGACCATAGTAGTTTAACAGGGGGCACCATACTGTACTGGGCCATTAAAATATAGACAGTAGAGTACGCCGTTTCTAAGCTTTAACACAGTGATCAAAGGCTTACCACAAATCTACACTTTTTGTTGCAACGCCTACCTCTGTTTAGTCATTTGTGCTCTTTTTTCCAGTCATTAACCTCTACCTGCCAACCAGTGTGTTCTCACCATTCCCAGTGACCTGATGCCCTCACTCGCTAGTACACCTGTTCGCCATTCCCTCACTAGCTCTCCTGTATATATTTTCCAAACCCTCTTTCCCAAGTCATTTTCCAGATTGTCTAATGCTCTTAGTGTTCCAGCCTTCGTTCCTGTTTATAGCCTCGCTGTTCCTGACTACAGCCTGTTCCCGGTTCCCCCTGCCTGCCCCTTGCCTGCTTTGCTTGCCCTCGCTGACTGATTACCTGTTGCCGAACTCTGCCTTGAACTTTTTACCAAGTAAACAATTGATTGCTTTTAACTGCTCTGCCTCTAAGTCCTGCTTTTGAGTCCACTTCACTGTGTGCACAACTGTTACAGTTTTACAGTCTAATAATTTATATGCTGTCAGAGCTCTCTTCACCCTGCACCTCTTCAAGGATCAAACTGCATAAGCACTCCGGCTGTTTTTACACCCTTAGAAGACATTGTATGTATAATTTACAGCCATTATGTTGATGGATATACGCAGTACATTGTCACATTGGGGACCTCGTAAAACGGCAGCTGGTAATGCGTCGCTGCCACGAGGTCGTGGACGAGGGTTGTGTGTGAAATCCAGTGTGGTTAAAGACCTTTGCTACTTTTGGTCTTGCAGAAGTGCTGAACGGAGGCCTCCTCTCGTCATACTCATGACCTTGTCGTCGCATGCAGTTCCCAGGCTGCTGTGCTAACTAGGGGTCATCAGCGGGGCATGGCTTGAGAGATGGACAGTGCTGTGTGTTTGCGTCCAGTCAGCTGGGGCATGCCAAGAGCCTGTGTAATTGTCCCGTTATTCCCCTGAGCCGAGCCCAAGCAATATACAATAAATCCACATTCTTTCTGATGAACTCACTAACTGAGACACTGTCTACCATCCCTTGTCAGCCAGTTAGGGAGCCAAGCCTTAAGCCTTAACCCCCCTGTCTCCACTCCTGGCTGGGGGGGAATGTGACGCCTGCCTGCCTGCCTGCCTGCTCGCCTGCTTGGTCGTCTTAGCCCTGTGGGCTTTGTAGGCGCGGAGCCTCATCTCCCACTGTTTATCCATGTATATTTGCTTTGGCTTGGGCCCTACGCTGTAGGCCACTGTGGGCTGAGTGGGGTCCACTGCCCTGTGTCACCCACCTAAGCTCTGCTTTCACTGGAAGGCTTAGCGCCTCACCCCTCGGCTGCTTTATGAGCAGACAGCTGGGCTAATCTGTCTCCCTCCCTCTTTCTTTCTCCTTGGATCTTGCCTCGTCTCTTCTTTTGGCTCCTTTGGTCATCTATTCTAGTCTAGTTTGATCTCATGCCTTTCAAACACTGACACACACTGAAGTGTTGGTCCTGGGCTCATCAGGATACATCTGGTTCCAGCACTTGTGGGCTTCATTTGACTCAAGTCGCACTTCAGCTACAACTAAGTAAACGTTACACGACTTGTAATTCATCTTTATTGAGTTGAGTTGGCTTTGACTTGTTCATAATGACTTCAAAGTTTTATATGTAAGGTATGTTCTGTGTACTGTATGTAACACTATGCACCTGTCGGGCTGACACCCCTGGTAGGCGTCTTAGAGCAGCCTCTGTAACCTTTCATTCATCAAATTCAGGGAGTTGTACGACCTTGAACTAAACAGAATTTATGTTCATTATGTTCAGAATAATTGTTCATTTTAAGCATATATGACAATTTGCTGCTTTCAGCTTCTCAAGTGTGAGAGGATTTGGCTTATCTTTGTCATATATTATAGTAAACTGAAAATCTTTGGGTTTTGGACTATTAGTCGGACTAAACAAGACATTTGAAGACTTCACCTTGGGCTGTGGGAAATTCTAATTGTCTTTTTTTTCTCTGACATTTTATAGACAAAACAATTGAAAATTATTGTCAGATTAATCAATAATGAGAATAATTTTTAGTTTGCAGCCCTAAAAATACTCAATTTCCTGTTTACAGGTGTTCCACTCCTGACTGTTCAAGTAGCTTACGAGACGTGTTATGAAGAGGTTTGATTAGGTAATAGAGCAGTACAGCCATTGCTTTTTGGCCAACTGATAAAAACAGTTTAAGACATTATGGCTGTAACATTTTTGTATTGAAATACATGTGCTTTAAAGTCATAACTGCCCCTATTAATTGCATTTGAAATTTTATTTTAGGGCTTTTCTTACCTTTATTGACAGTGAGAGCCTAAGAGAGACAGGAAATGCGGGACATAGAGAGGGGGGAGGACATGCAAGAAATTTGCCACAGGCTGGAGTTGAACCCAGGTATCGGCGGTGAGAGCTGTAGCCTCATGCATGGGTGCGCGCTTTTACCGACTCAGCAAACCGCGCCCCCTATTACTTGCTTTTAATAGGATATATTCATTAACAACAGCCGGTTGTTAAGCCTGAACATTAAGGTGTCATTCCTCAAGTCAAAGACTTGAGACTTGAGTTTGACTTGCATTTTGTGAGCATTTTTGGGTGACAGAGACTGACATCCCTTCACTCTGCATTCTTTCCATCTTCCTTTTGCATCCATCTTATCCTCTGCCCTTCATCATCCCCCCTTGACACCATCTCTCCCTGTCCACCCTCCCTCTGTCCTCCATCTTTCTTTCCTCCTCCTCCTGCCTTCCCTCCTTTTTCTCTTCGTTGTCCTCTTCAGCCGTCCGGCTAAACTTAGAATTGACAACAGTTGCAGGGTGACACCAAGGGCTAAATAAGACCAGAACAATAGCTTCCCCCCTCCTCTCCTCTTCTCACCCCCTCCTCTCCCCCTTTAATAGACTGCCATTGTTCTCTCCCTTCACTGTTGCACTTTCAGGGAGTTTGTTAGCTATGCTAATGAAGGTTGGGCTTGTGTGGGTTTAGCGAGTGGGGATTTGATGCTCTTTAACTGGGCGCTTTTAGAAAGGAGAAGCGATCATAAGTGCGACCGGGTGGCTATTTACAAGCAGTCAAATGTCACCGGCGTGTGGATGCGATGCAGCAGTGGAAGAGATCTGTTACATTCCTCACGCACTTGCTTCAATTGGATATCTGTACACTGAAACTGTCATAACCAGAATAGTCAGCAAAATGTATAAAAGAAGGTATTATGCAAGAATTTGTACCACTGCCTCTCCAATGCACAATATACTCTGTATGTCAGCATGTCAGAGTCCTTGCAGAAAAAAGGAGTCGAGTAAGACAAGACGCAGAGACTACAGTAAGTATAGTTGTGTCTGTCATCTAATCAGTCAGTAAGTCTGTAAATAGCCTGGCTGGTGGCTCCTTTGAGCTTTCCTCTAAGAGGAATTCTCTTTCTCCTTGGTGTATTAATAGTGCCTGTGCATTGTTTCCTACAACAGCACTGCTGCAATCAAAGGAAGTTGGCCTGCTAAGTATACAGATATTTTCCTTTGTCCCTATGTTTAGCAGGCATGGAAGAGTCAGATGTGTGTGTGTTTGTGTGTGCGAGACTGTGCATGACTGTGTGTCTGTACGAGTAAGTGTGTGCATGCTCATGGGTATTATGTCATGTTGTATGTTTATTTATGTGTGTGATCGTATGTGTACAGTGATACATCCTTTAATTGTCTGTGTGTGTCTGTGTGAGTTTATCTGTAGGACGCTCAGTGACAGCGTGACCTTTGCTTTGAGAGGTAATGTGCCCTCACAGGTTATAGGTGCACTGGTATACTTTTTGGTGTAACATACGTTAATCTATTATACGACCTGCTACCATTATTAATTCATTATACATTTTTTTTAATCTCCAAGTAAATGATTTCAACAAAAATCTATGAGTTTCATAATGCCATGAGTGTCTTTAATGTGCAAAAAGTAACCTCTTACTATCATTAAAATAATTTTTCACATTTCATGTCTTCCATTCATTGAACACGGACATTATAATCAGATTTGTCTGATTGCTTTATAAATGCTTTTGATGAAAATTAGATGTTGGAGCCCACCTTTCAATAAAGTAATTAGCTCTGTTTGAATGGAAACCATTACATGTTAATGCTCTCCTTGGCCCAATATTTTCATTGTAATTGATGGTGCCAGCCAATATATGATTGCCTGACATTTGAAATGTCACAAGGACTGATTCAGTAGTATGTCAAAGCCTTGACCTGTCATTCTCTGGTGTTGCAGCTGTGCCTCAAATTTCTTTTAATTGGGGATTCAGCTGATGGGCTGCACTATACCTTAATCGGTCTCACACTGAACCACACACACAAACACAAATACACACACACACTAGAGTGAAGCAGGTAGTGGTCTAGTTGCAACATGGTTGGATTCCACATGTAAGCCCACACTCACATACTCCCACAGACATTAAAATACACAGGTTAGTCATCTGACAGACACACTCGCGTGCACCCACACACAATATAAGACACACACAGTTAGACCCTGAGTGAAGCAGGTTGGTCGTCCGGTGACCAAGTGGTGGCGTTGAGGCATCATCGGTCACTTCGAGTCTGCCAGTGACTCACCAAGGGCACAATGGAATTAGTGAGAATCTCCGCAATGTGACAGCTTGCTCTGGCTAAATGGTGTAATAATCTACCCCTCCTCTCACAAACCTCCAGCAGCACATACACACATACATACACACACACTCATTCACCCATTTCGCCCTCCCCGTACCAACTGGCACAGATAACATTGTCTTAAGCTATAAAAAAAGATTTTTTCCCCTCCCTCCATTGCGGTAATTATTGAATTAATGCAGATGGAGAGAGACATCTGCATGTTAAAGTGTTGGCCTCTCTCTTATGCACAGCAGATGTTCCCCTGTCATTTACTCAAATTATGCTGCTTAGATACACGGAGGCAGAGAGAGAGGGAGAGAGAGGGAGTGAGCACGAGAGAGAAAGTTACTCGCCAAGGCGACATTGTCTTACAGCCCTAAGAGTGTCAGCTACCAAATTCTGTATCTGTCCTTGAAGTAAACACCTACATTCATCCCTCAAGGTGTTCCTTAATGACACTTAGTGATACTGCTATTTGCTTTATCATTATTATCTTTATGATAAAGGAAAGGCAAGTCAATTTGTACCTTTCAAATACAGAGGCAATCCAAAGTGCTTTACATGAGGCAAAGAAATGCCGCAGAACAACATTTAAAATCATAATAAAGAGAAAAATAAAAGCAATTAGAATAGAATAAAATGAAATAAGATACTAATACAAATAGACAAATATAAATGCGGTTTCAATAAGTTGCCAAAAAATGTAATAAAGGAAATAATACAGCAGTAGAGAAAAAAATGAACAGGGGAGTTTTCATTTAAATTTGAAAGTGGTTAAAGTTGGGGCACATTTAAAATTAGCAGGAAGTTGATTCCATCTGTGTGCAGCTAAATCTAGCTTCACCGTGTTTGGTTCGACTGTGTTTACTACTATAGTTGACTGCTTCCTTAACATCTTTTGCAATTCTTAAATTGCAAAGAAAGGCACTGGGCGAGTTAAATTCAGCCTAAATCAAATATAGGATCTTAGCCCACAAATAGCCCGTCCAGTGTCCAAATAATGATGGAGTATCATATCAAAGATGTCATATTAATGGAAATATCAACACGCTGACCTTTCATTGATAGCTTAACCCAGCAGGTGACCTCTCGACCCTTTTTGCTGGTGGGGACGTTACAGTAAAAATGAGACAACATCCTCTTGAAGATTATCTGTCGATTATTTGAAGTGAGGACCAGACATGGAGCGACACAGTGTATGAGTGTGTCTCCATAAGTGTGTGTGTGTGTGTGTGTGTGTGTGTGTGTGTGTGTCCCAGATGACAGATAACCAGGGGACCTTCTCCTTGGGATTATTTTCCAGGTTGGTTCGGCCTCATCTCTCCGGATTACGTTGATAAAAACATTCTTGTATTATATTTTCTGTGCTTATTGTATTAATACTCTCAGGCAGTTCCCAGAAAAAGCTCCGTCCCATGCCTGCTTTAAGGTAATCTTCTTCCACTTGAGCTTTTAAAATGTTTTGGGGGGGTTGACTGTCTTTGTACAGTAATACCTATTCACTCTCACTCTTGAGGCTATATTTAACCTCTTGTCTTTGACTCAATTGCTTTATCATATCATTCCGCATGTTGAATTATATATCTTTAATAAATATGTGGATCCTGGCTTTGCCAGCTTGAATTTGTTCAGTCAATATACCCACTAAAGTTTTAATTAAAATTTTGATACATGGCTGAAAAAGACATTGCTTTAGATCCAAATGTGTCTCCAGGGTGTTTTATTATTAATAGGATTTGGCTGTGCCTAGACGTTTAATAATTTATTAAATTATAATATAAATTAAATTATATTTATAAATTGTAATTTAAAGTATTCTCACATATGGAAAAGTCTATTTGGCTTCTTCCTTTCACAATAATAGCACATTCATCCTGCAGTCAGTTTGTGAAAGTTTTAGTCTGGTACAGGGCTGCAACCACTGATTTTTTCATTACTGAGTAACCTGCTGATTATTTTCTCAATTAATTAATTAATCAATTAATTACTTTGTCAGAAAATAGTTAAAAATTCACGTCACAATCACAAGGTGATATCGTCAAATTCCTTCTTTTATCCAACCAACCTTCCAAAACCCAAAGATTTCAGTTTATGTGACAAAAAATCCTAAAATTCCAGATGGTGAAATCAGAGGGTTTAGCATTTTTGCTTGGAAAATTTGTGAAATGATTCCTCAATTACATGCCAGTTGTTTTTCTGTTGATCGACTAATTGATTAACCCAC
Source organism: Coreoperca whiteheadi (assembly GCA_011952105.1). Taxonomy (NCBI): domain Eukaryota; kingdom Metazoa; phylum Chordata; class Actinopteri; order Centrarchiformes; family Sinipercidae; genus Coreoperca; species Coreoperca whiteheadi. Next base: position 14,580,154 of record CM022481.1, on the reverse strand, counting down.
TAACTGTTCTAGCTCTAGTGGGGTCTGTTGCGCTTTCCTTTAGTGTACAGAAAGTGAAGTGTAGCTGCTTCCTGGGACTAAATGGTAAATATGCACTGTGTAATGCCACTCAACACCCAAGTTGCAACTTGTCTATTGTATGGTCCCTCACCTTATTCACAAGGCAGTTTGTCATTTCTGTCAGCTTGTGGCGCTGGAAGGCATTTTTGCGGAAGTCGGAAGTGGTCAACAGTCATGAGAAATTAAATCCACAATGGCTTAAAAAGAGCACAACTGACAAAAACAGGGAGACAGACATCATACCACGTTAATGAACTCATTTTACAAAAGATGCCGAAATCATTTTAAAAATGAATCTCACAGATTACCACTTCAAAAAGCAGTTTTCGCAAGTGATCTGGGCCGACCTTCTCTGGCAATAGCTGTACATCACATTACATATCCTACTGTATGATAAATATGATAAATATAAATTATGGTGTTATGGCTGAAACGATTAGTAAATTAATCGATCAGTCAATTTGCAGAAAATGAATTGCCAAATATTTTGATAATGGATTAATTGTCTAAGCTACTTATCAAGCACACATGCCAAACAGTTGCTGGTTCCAGCTTTGCAAATGTGAGGATTTTCTACTTTTCTGTTTTACATGATTGTAAATTGACCATCTTATTGGATTTGGACTGCTGGTGCAACAAAAAAACACTATTTTAAGATGCCATCTTGGACTCTGGGAAATTTTAATGGGGTATTTTTCACTATTTGCTAACATTTCATTGTATAAACTATTAAAAACAATCAATCAACAGATTTATCAATAGTGAAAATAATCATTGGTTGCAGCCCTCGGGGGCCTGGTTCACGTCTGCCAGTCCTGGTCATATTTCACATGTTCTGATGCAAATTGTACCTTATTTCCCGAAGAAGCATTCTATGATTCAGCCCATCCACACACATATACCCACACACACAAGCACACACACGCGCTTCCCCTACCTCTCTACAAACCAAACAATCCAGTGAAATCTGTACAAGTTCCTTCTGTTCTCAAACCAAAAGCCTTAAAGCCAACAGATGCTTTCTGGTTATCATTGCCAGTTATCACTCTTAGCTCCCCTCTGATAAGACTTTACTTTCTGACCCAGCTGTTAAGGAGTTCAATTTACCAGATGCACCAGAAGAGCGGACAGGGAGCTGGAGGGATGAGTGAGCATCGAAAATACCCGCAGGCTTGAGAGATGAGACGTAATGTGCCTGTTTTTTTTATTTTGGCCTGGTGTTGTTTCTGAAGCGGCGTTAGTGCAGTAAGGAGCTCAGCGTCTAAAGAGGCTTTGGTATAGGGGAAAGATGGGCCATATTACAGTGAGGCCAGAAGCCTGCTTGATTAATGGGCCAGGATAATCACCTCATCAAATCACTCTCACTTATTAAATCTTGTTTAATATCGTAATGAGGGCCCTCCTGAGCTGCTTTGGTTAATTCCCCCTGTCTCCCCGGCTCTCCATCGCACTCGCTTTCCCTCTTTTGCCTTTCTGCTTTAACAGGAAGACTGATGCTGCCAAGTTCCTCTCTGTCCTCATCTTCCTATCTCTGTCTCTTCCTTCCTCTTTCTCTGTTTTGTCTCTTGCCTTTGCATTTCTCCTTAACTTTGAGGAATCTCTCCTCTTTCCTAAACCATCCTGGAATTTGTGTATTAGTTTTTAGACTACTCAGTGGCTCAACAGTATACATATTTTCTGAGGGTGGAATTACTATATACACAGCCTCAGTCTATTAATTTAATCTCCCTTGTTTCTGATGGATGATGTGCTAGATTGTATCATCATAAATCACTGTGTGTGTGGGGGTCAAGACCTGCTTGAATAGTGATACCATTTCCCAAGGCTTTGGTACACTGGAGTTTATGGAAACACTTCAGGTGAGGTAATATCTCTCCTGTCTCCTTCTGTGTGATTTGTGATCTCGATCTGTAGTATCATGACATACCCGCTGTTACTTCCCTGTGTGCATGTGTGTGTGAGGTTTGTGGGATGGGCTTGCATCTCCTTCACTTGACCTCCAGGCTGCTACACAATGTGCCTCAGAAGAAAACAACATGCCATTGTCTTATTTATGGTCTTCCATGTGTCGCTTTGTACCATCTTGGTAGCGCAGCTGTGTGCGTGCTTTTTCCAGGGAAGGGAAAAAATATTTCTCCTGTTCTCTTTTGTCCCACTCCTCTCCTCCATTTTTATTGTGAATTATAGGCGTCTTTCAATGGTCACCCCCTTCCACCACCCTCATCCCAAAGTTGGACCCAATCCTTTGTCGTCTCAGGCAGGCAGGCAGGCAGGCAACAACTGGCTCAAGGTGACCAGTTCAGGCTTGAGAGGGAGGTTAGGGCTGCATCTTCCCCCTGAGTTCCTCCCATTTTTTGCCTTTATTGTTGGGGAGCAGCTGTTGTGTACCTGGACCCCATGAGTGGCGCCTATGCTGGGTATCTTGGCAGCCAGGCTCCATAAGCTTTGAATACCAGAGTGAATCAATTCTTAAAGATGACTGTCTGCGTGCCGTGTCACATGGACAGGCCCAGAGTGAAGGGCTTAGGGAGGCTCTGGAGCTGGAATGTTCTTTGATGGAGGGGCTGGAGAATGAGGAGGGAGGGGAGGAAAGGAAAATACGGGGGGAGGAGATGGTCCTATTGTTGTGCCAAGGAATGCCCTTGACAGAGATAGAGGGGTATTGTTTTTATTCCCATGAACCCTTTGGACTTGGGGACTTAAAGATGATGGAGCTGCGAGGGTGATGAACATCTTAGCATCTTTACTGCTTACATAAATGCCATGAGAAGCGCAGCAGTATGTTGTCAGGGCCTCCTTTTCGCTGTTAACTACGTGTTGAAAGTTGCTCTAAGACATGGCATGTGCAAGCAGCTTAGCGTCAAGCAGCCATGTGAACGTGTAAAGGTTGGCCAATTATTGGGAGGATGACATAGCCTCTTTGTCATACTACCTACAAACCAAACTCATTCTCAGCAGAGATTGACAACAGCTGAAGAGGACGTTGATGACCTACCTGGCTCACAGGCCTAACCTGCCTAATGTCCACTGAGAAACCTGAGAAAATGAAGATCATAAAGGATGACAAAAACAGATTGGCACGTAAGCTAACCTCCCTCCCTCCCACACTCTTTCTCTTTTTCTTTCTTCTTACACCCCTTCGGAGAACAATACCCTTCGGACCACCCCCTCCCTGCATCTCTACCTTGGAAAAAGCAGGTTTATTAATAGTTCAGAGCAGGGTGCTTGGGGCAAGCTCCACTAGAAGGTTAAGGATGAGGGGAGTTAACAATCTGGGCTCAGCAGCCACAGCAGCAGCAGTAGCAGCTTCTTTTTTGGAGAAAGCGCCTCATGGTCGTCCCGTGTCCGTATCCATTTCATGACAAATGAAATACCAAAGGCCCTGGCCAGAAACAATGGCTTGTTTGGCTGGCTGGAGGCAGTATGGGAGGTGGTGGTGGTGGAAGGGGGTGGGAGGGGGCTAAGACTGGCTTCCAGCCCCTGCAGCTGTCCCGGTTGTCATTCCTTGTCTTAAGGCTCACTCCTGGCTCAACGGCAGGCGGGTGTGTGCGTGTGTGTGTGTGTGTGTGTGTGTGTGTTGTGGGTGCCTGCGTATGCATCCTGAGCCTCGAGAGATAGTGCGAGGCGATTCTCGGTACCCAGCAGCATCTGAAAAACGGCCCCAGACACAAAAGGCAAATTCAACAGTGTTAAGACCCCTTCGGTATGGAGCAGACCCCAGGCATGAGGTCATCAGCCTTGGTTTAGCAGCCTTTGTCCTACAGCCTGATGGGCAGGAGGGGCGGCTATCAAAGACAATTGTGGCATCGGTTACAGCCATGGATGTCACTCAAGATACAGCAGGTCTCCAATAAAAAATATGTGTGATAATTCATCGAATTTAGCCTAGAAATACAGATTTTTTTCAAAACCAGAACATGGTGCATATTGAATAAAAACAAGTCCAGTGCAAATGTAAATGACATACCAATACACAGGGACACCTAAGCTTGGTAATCGTTTCGCACCTCCACTCTGTGGGCCTCACCTTAATATGAATTATAAAGTCTGTGAATCTTTTAATCTGTGTTGATAACAGATGATAAACTTTAATACGGCGCTAATATTCTACGAGTAAGCCTATGTGTGTGTGTTGCAAAGGAGAAAGACAAATCTCTTCCCGCCTCTCTCTCTCTCTCTCTCTCCCCCTTATGTCTCAGAGATTAGCCTTTGCTCAAACACCTCCTGTTCATCTAAGTAATTAAAACATTAGAATTACTGGATTATAAACTGCTTTCGATTTAATCCAGCACTCGATGCTCCCACCATCTTGCCAAATGGGTCAATAGGAAATATAATGGGCCACTGTGATTTCTGATTCAGGGATCTGGAAGAGGAAAAGGATGCCAATAATGGCTATTAAAAGAGATGTGTGTTTGTGTGTGTATGTGAGAGAGAAAGAGAGACAGAAAGCCCTGACCGGCTTTGCCCTGAGTGCCATCTGTCTTGGACCCACTAGACCCAGTTTAGACTGGAAGAAGCCAAACCAATTCAGTCTCTATCTCTGCCCCCAATGCACTGTTATGTGAGCACACATGCATACACAAGCACTCCCTGTAACCAAGTCGTCTTTTGAAGTGAATCTAAAGTCTATTTTTTTGTGTGTGTGTTGGGGGGATATGTTAAAGGAATCTGCAGTTCTTTGATGTTTTCTTTACCAAGCACATGCCTCGCTACCGTTTGTGTGCATGTGTGTGTCTGTGTGTGTGTGTGTGTGTGTGTGTGTGTGTGTGTGCGTGCGCACACTTCATAAGACCATATAACAGGTGTTTGCCCCTGGGGCCCCCAGTGCACCTTAAAGGCCTTGTATAAGTGGATGTCCTGATATCATTTATATATAATTTATCCTGCCATTGTCTACCTTCAACACATGTTCTCACATGTGCACACATTCACAAACCTTCATTTCATTCAGTTTTAAGGGAAGTTCCTCCCTCCTCACTTTGCCCCCCCTCACCTTTCTTGGCAGTCAAAATGAAGGTGTGCTTTGGGGATTCACAGAGGCTGTCTTCTCACCTATACTGTCTATACTAATTTTAGAGTATCAGTATGTGCTTGGCACGATTTGTATGTGCTTCTGTATGTGAGATTACACACTGTACGCTCATGTAGCCTTTTTTTGTGTGAGCAGTGTCCTCTGAAGCATGTTTCTGCCTGTGCGTGTCTGTTTTGTGTGTGTGTTCATTATTGTTTGTGTTTGTGTTACTTGCAACAAGGGGTCCAAGTTGACACAGTGACAGTTCCTCGCAGAGCGACAGAGGGGCCCTGCCATCCAACAACAGAGGCTTTGTCGCTTTGCTCCTCTTGGCTTGTTATGGACTTCCTTCTCTCTCTCTTTCTCTTGCTTTCTCTCCCTTTTTTATTGAGCCCATTTTCTTGTCTGAAGTCTTAATTTGGGGCGCTGGCCAGTGGGGAGAGGGAAGAGAGGCGAGGGGACCAAGGGAGGGAAGAAGGGGGGGTGATGCGGAGTGGTGATGGCTGCAGACGGACGGCCCTTTGTTCCTCCTTTCCCAGGCTCCTCTCTTGAGCCTCCGAGGCTCCAGTTGCGTTGGAGCCTTCCAGAGAGAGAGAGAGAGAGAGAGAGAGAGGCTGGGAGGAAAAGGGGGGCACAATGATCTGTCCAACTGGAATCTTCCAATTCATCAAAACAAATGCACACACACACATGCAAGTGATGTGGAGATTGAAAGAAAGGAGGAGGTAGAAAAAGAAAGAACAAATTAATCAAAAGATACTGAAATAAAGAATCAATAGAACTGAACAAAAACATAAAATGGCAAAGAACGCATGAGGATGATGTGAAGAAGACATCAAAAGCAGCACACACAGTGTAAGCTGCACATACTGACCACTAGGTGTCCCCATCTCTGATGCCAAATGTGGGCAACCCAGAGTTAATCCTCCACTGTGCCAGTGGCTCTGGAGCATAAGACCAGTGTGCTGCTCCATCCACAATAGATGAAATCCAGTGTTTAATTACTAACACATGCTGAATGAATCCATCAATCTGTGCAATGTGGAAATCTGTTTTCATGGTTTTTGATTGAAACTGGAATCATTCTTGTGTGAAAAGCTTAATTTTAGGTGCAATGATGAAATAAATGCGCCGTTAAGCTGATAAAAGGAGGTGCACACATACATACATATTGCCATCCTCTGTGAATAAAAGTCTTCTGAAAACTTCAACAGTATTCTGCTGTTTCAGTTTCAAGCCCACAGTCATTTTGCAGGTGTAGGTGTCAAAATGGTTCAAACGGTGGACAGCTCATTTTGGTCGTTGGTAGGAGGATCGCACAGAGAAGAAATCGAAACAAGGTCCTGGGTCCTTGTGTTTTTCTTCGTCACAAAGGTTCCTCAGCATGGGGAGTTACATCAGTGCATGTGTGGTGATATTTACCAAAAAATGTTCTGTTTGTTGTTGGGTTGGCGTGCTGTAAATCCCCCACTGCCGCCAGGCCGTAAAACACACTTTCCCACTAAGTGTGATGTGAAAGCTTAAAGAAAAACAATTTCAGGTAAAAAAACACACCCTCTTAACTAAATGGAAAATGTTCTTGAACTTGAGTGTGTGATAACAAGGCGATCACGAAGGGAGGAGGGACTTGGAGAGGGACCTTGGGGACTGTGTCAACGTTTTCTGTGCTGGAGCAGGGACAAACATTGGGCAAACATTGGGAAAGGCTGGCAGCCTTTGAGATAGTGGGCCGTTGATCTAAGACTGAGGAACTAAAGTCCACTATCTCCTGTCTGATACAGCAGCCAAGGTCTTGCTGACACACAGAGCCACAGAACAAACATGGATATACCTGAAGACAATGACCTTTGAACCCCCAGCGGGAGAGGTGGAGAAAAACAGGAAGTGGTGAAAGTGACTGCGGTGACTTCCTCCCTGCAGGCCAAGAATGAATCAGTTGGAATGATTGTAAGTACACGGGTAATTGTACATAAAAGGTGCACACCCACACACACACATTCGAGAGTGGGAGGCACAGATGTGGTGTGTGTGTGCCTACATGCATGCGTGTGTGTGAGTGTGTGTGTGATATAGGGAGAGAGTGAGTCTTCAGATGTAGCGACAGATGGTATTTGATTACAGAGCAGACGGTCGGTGTTGTACAAAGATGCTGTCTCAGCCCAACCTAAGGAGCTGTTGCCTCCGGTTAAGGCAAGTGGAGGGAGGCAGGCGGAGGACGAGAGGGAAAAGGAACATGGGAGAGAAAAAAAAAGGAATAAAAGCAAGCAAGCAAGAAAGACACAAAAGAAGCAACTCCAAAAATGAGCATCAAAGCAAAACGATTGAAAAGCAGTCAGGCAAGAACAAAAGGAAGAAAAGGAACAGCAACGGGCAGGCGTGGTGGAAAGTACAACAGAGGTCATGATAAGAAAACAGCAAAATGACGCAGAGAGAACACACCAAGTGCTTTTAAAATAGTCTTGTATTTTACTTAAAAGACTTCCAAACTCAACAATGAATTAAAATAACCCCACCAAATAAAATATGTGTGAATGTGTATCTTCTTTTAAAACATTATGTCAGATCAAATTTGTGTTTTTTAGTATTTTTAGTTTTTTAGAATTGTGTACATTATAACATTTCACATTACGTGTACACAAAGACATACACATGTATTTGTGTAAACTAGCGCTGCTGCAATTAGTTGATTAATCCATTAGTTGATTGACAGATAATTAATGTGCAACTATTATGATAATCGATTCATCGTTTTAGTCGTTTTCATGTGAACATTATCTGCATTATCTGCTGCCAGCTTCTCAAGTTGTGAGGATTTGAGGCTTTTTAAAATCATCTCTGATAGTAAGCAAAGTATCTGTGTGTTGTGGACTGTTGGTTGAATAAAACAAGCCATTTTAATACATCTCCTTGGGCTGTGGAAAACTATAACAGGCATTTTTTGACATTTTATAAACAAAATTATTAATCGAGAAATGAATCAAACAGATTAAGAGGTTTGTCTTTTCGCTGTTTTCTTTAACTTTTACCTAAGCAATTATTAACTTGTCAACAGATTGTAAAGCCCCTTGAAGCAAACTTGTGATTTGTGATATTGGGCTCTATAAATAAATTTGACTTGACTTTATTTATGAAATCTTTCAAATGCCATGTACTTAATTTCTACCAACTTTTTAGTTGATATCTTTATTTAGATTTAGTGTTGTAGGTTGAAGAGATGATTTCAGTGTGTTTGTGTGTGTGTATCCCTAGGTAAGGTGATTGTTGCATGATGTGGTTGTCTGTGGAGAAAACTAGGCTGGGAGGCTGGTGCTCTGCTGTCAAACCCATTATTAGTGCATTGCATAGGTTTAATTTCCACTGGGGATGCTGGGGACCCCACCACTTTTTGAAATGACCAAGTGTCCCCATCACTTTTTAAAAGCATATTTTGTTAAAAATGTTGCTTGCACCAAGAAATGTTAACTAACAAATGGGAACGCTTTGAGAAAGGTTTATTTGCACAATCAAAAAACATACGACGTAACGTAAATAAAGACAAACAAGTGCATTGTCCAAAAAACTAACATAAGCTAAAAAAAAAAGCAGTCCATAACCCTTTTGCTCGTGACTGGAACAAGGGTTATAGACTTTCAAAAACTGAACCTATCCTTTAGTGCTTGCCTCTTAATTTTAGCATTAGCTGCCAGACTAGCATTAGGAAGCTAGTGTTAGCTGGCTAGCGTGGTAGCTAACAATGAAAATAATCTCCTCAGCAGGATCGAAATCGATTAAAAAAGACTTAACTGCCTGGCATTTCTACTGTTGTCCTTCATGTTTATAAAACTTTGTGAAACATGAAAACATGTTGCTGAAGCATTTTCTGTGCATTAAAATGTCTTAAATGTTTATAAATAATTAAGCCTTAAAGGTCATTAAATAGTCTACATTTGAATTGATGGGGTCATTTCATTCATCCATTTATTTTTATTTCTTTCCTTTTACCCCCAAAATAAGACATATTGTGGTGCATCAGTCAACATTTCTGATTTAAAACAAAACCTTTTGTGCCTTTATACTGACCTGCTAGATTTACTTGCTGGGACAATTCCTATAGTAGATGAACCCAACACACATTTTATTTACCTGCCTTACTGTAGAGAGAATATCAAAAAAATCCTTACTTGTCCCACTTAAATCAAGTCCTGGGTACATTATTTTTTCCCACCCACCATAATTACTGTGACCTCATACCGATTGCCCTATTACATTGCCTAAAACTGAAGACCTTTTAAAAAAGTTTTTTTTTTCCATCTGAGCCCTTATGTCCCCACCACTTTTAAACAAAAAGTGACACCCTTGGTTCAATGAATCAATCAGAGAGCAGATGATTCACTCAAACAGGACTGGGTAACTATACAGTCAATGCGTACGTTGTAGTCAGTGATGCATTTGTGATGATGATAAAGAAGATAGGAGATACCAAAGTAATATACCATGTACCTTTATATTTATATAACTTAAATCACTTTCTTTCTATTATTGATCCCCCACCCATCACACACACACACACACACACACACACAAAATACATTTTATTTAATTTTGTGTGTACCTTTATAAAGGTGATATAAATAAACCATAAACAGCAGACATTTTCTACTCTCTTTTTCATTTTTATTTAAATTTTTTATTCATTTTGCACAAGCTTGCATATATACTGCACATACATTCAGTTCATAGAGGGTGAAGGCACGAAAGGCAATTTGACTACTGGTTGTTTTTGGGCTGGGCCAAAGCAATACAGGGGAAAAAATCTCAAGAGAAAATACAAAACTGCTTCAAACTAGTTTCAGCTTTCTAGCCCATCCTTGGCCCTGTCGTTGAACGAAACATAACAACCTTTTTTTAAAAAAAAACTGTCCAGTTCCATTTAGCTGCCAAGATCTCCATTTTATAATTTTTCTCAGTTCAATGAACGCTAGAATACTAATTTTTGAAATTCAATTTTCGGTAGATAAGAGTTAAAATCTTTGAAGTTGGTTCTACTCAATGAAATGCAGTACAGCCTTCCCTGTTTGAAAAACAAAAAAAATAACATCAAATAAATTAGGATAAATTAAAACCAATAAATTACACAAAATCTGCAAGACAAATAGACACCAATAACAGAAAAAAGCAGCCATGTCATGAGTTTTATTTTACAACCTGTGTGTAACTATTCAGACTGTATTTGAAACATGGCTGTTCCAGTTGGAATTACTGCACTGTAATCGAACAATAATGTCATACAAAAAGCATCAACAAAACACTATTTACATAACATATTGCTAAGTTACACAAAGGCAGTATTTATCACTGTAAGTCCACATTATTGATATTTACAAAAAAGAGGAGCAATGTTATAATAATAAAAAAAAGAATTACTACTGAAAGCAATGAGAAACAAAAACCCCTTTCAAACAGGTCAGAAAATAGATCAGAGGAAATTATCGCAACACACACACTCACACACACACACACACACACACACACACACACACACACACACACACACACACACACACACACACACAAACACACATTGCCAAATCTTAATGAGAATCATTTACATGTCAGGATGGTACTCCCAGGGGTGGGGGAGGGGCCACAGTGTTGAGAATTGTGTCACTCACTGGTTCACAGGTTCTCATAATCGGTCTTTTCTTTCACACAGACACACACTCATACATCTACACACGCACACACACACACACACACACACACACACACACGCAAAATGCAAAGCCTACAGAAATTCAAGAAAAGTCCAAACTTTTTCCAACTGTTTGAACCCGGTAAAAAAAGGGTATAAATCACTTTTTTTCTGTCTGCAGTCTCTTTTTAAACTGTTACTGTACAATGTGTACCCCCTCCATGACACTACTCTTCTGATGACAATGAGTTCCTGTCTCTTTCCTGGGTCAAATATAGAGCTACGTCGGCGGCTGTCTGCCCTTGTTTTTGGACGAGACCAGGTCCACAGACTGCCAATGGGCCACTCTGTGACATCATCATTACCTGACGCTAGCCTAATGCATCGTTCTGTCAGCAAAAATTAAACAAAAGGATGCTGGTGCAACTTGAAGGGCACTGCCGACGGGAATCAGACCCCCGTTAAAGGCATGGCAGGGAAAAAAAACAACAACCAAAACCTCTCCTCTGTGGGCTTTTGGAAAAGTGGTTACAAGTCCAGTTAGAGAGAGCGGGTCATCTCTCTTTTTTCACCCTTCTTTTTTTAACCACTCTCACCCCTCTCTAGCACTCTGAGAGATAATATAAAAACTGTACAGCTATTCTTTGTTTCATCCTGACAGTATTTACAGTAGCAACAACAATATTTCATACTCTGAAAACATATTCCAAGTTTATTTTTCTGATCTCAAGAAGACAGCCATTCAGCACAATACAAAAAGGTAAAGAAACCAAAAGGAAAAGTGGTCACAAAACCTGCAAAAACCTACAGCGATTGCTCCTAATCTACAAACAACTCACTTATTCAGAATACAGATTTAAACAAAGCAGTCGCTAAAAATACCCTCAAGATTTCTTTTATGAAACAACTTCAAACAGTGCCTTCCAAAGAACTTCCACAACTGTGTATATATATATTTTCCCATAGATTTATCTTTTACAATTCTTAAAAAAAAGCCTATATATGTATTTCAATAGTATTATCCTTAAAATCAAATGACCCCAGAAAAGGAAAACTTGACAAAAATATTCTCAACGCAGTATTAAGGTCTTGCTAATCCATTATTTTGCACATAAATCTTCATTATCTTGAATTAATCTTTTTAGGCGCAGGAACTCTTTAACTTTAGGGTGGGGTTGTGGGAAGGGGGAGGATAGGGAGCGATAATAATCTGTGCATCAGATAAAAGTGTCCTTTCCTTTCTCTTTTGTTTGTGGTGCGTTAGAGCCCTTGGCTGGTACTTTGAGACATGCAGGGCCTAGCCCATCCTTCAGTGAGAAATGTGTCCGTCCCGCTCTCTCAGGGCTCCGGATCTTAAGAAGAACACTGTCCGGGGAGGATGGGGGGGGGATAATGAAGGGAGTAGCTCTGTGTCTTTCTCTCTCTCCTTTTGTCAGGTGCTTTGTCTCGCTTAGACAAGTCAGCAGGTTAAGCAACCTGTCCCTTTTGATCTTTTGTGACACACACACACACACACACACACAAACACACGGACACACTATGAGCTGATGTCGCCAAGGTGAGATCAACAGCTAGCTCGCACGCACACTAGAAAGTATTCAAGTCCTCTCGTTGCTTCAAACTTACCTCATCAAAAGGGCAGCTAACACTAACTGCTTTTTAAAATTCTTAAAAGCCTGAAAGGGCGGATACAAATTAATAAAACACTAGCTATACATGTACAACTCAAGTGGAAAATCTGAGACAAGAATCTCAGGTAAAAGTGAAAGGAATGGCATTTAACAAACTGGGCACAGTGGCTTCAACAGAATCTCATTTTGGGTCTTAGAAGCTGCCAATCTGGGACGGAGGGACAGAGCAAAGGGTTTCAGGTGCATGTTGCTCCTCGCTTGGTGCCTTTGTCCCAACTCTTTGTAGTGCTGAGAGCTTCTCCATCTACCCCTGGGGTGAGTGCTCACCCCTGACCTCATATTGTTGCAGTGAGACAGGAGCGAGATCACTCAAAGGCAGGTGAACATGGAAGGAAAGAGCTGTGTGTGTGTGTGTGTCTGTGTGTGTGTGTGTGTGTGTGTTTCAGTTTATATTCACCTCTCTCTTTGCCCTCCTTGAATTATCTCCCTTTCTGTGATGCTTCTATTTGTATGTATTCAATTATGTATTGTTAAACTGTACTTTAGATTGCCACAGTCTTCTGATATATTCAAGTATCAACTGCTATTGAAATAACTTCATAATGTAATTTACACCTTGTATAGGCTAATCACAATTTAAGCCTGCCATATGAACAGGCCGACTTCATCTCACACATGAGCTATTAAGTGAACAATGCTATAAAAAGACAAAAACCTATGCAGTTATTATTGTGTATGTTCACCAATCCTGAACAGATAATTAGATGAATAAGATTTATTTAGCTGAACAAATGGCTCGTTTAGTGGGAGCAGGTTAGTTATCAAAGCTGGAGTGGCTATGGAAATTTAGCCGTTTAAAAACAGCAAGTCACGCACCAAAAGGCCACACTTCTGCAAATTTTTATACTTCTGCACCATTTACTTCATCTGTTTCTGCACATGAACTCCTTTTCCAGCATTGTTGCCAGATTGGTGCTGTGCAGGATAGGCTAGTCACTACAGGTAGAGGAGATAGAGAAGCCCACTCTGATGACCATCCATTAAAACCCCAAATCGAAACGGTTTCCAGGCAAGTTGCCCCAGACATTAAAAAAACAAAACCAAAGTCCACTTCAGAATATGGACAAACAAAAAGAAGAGTAAGGATAGGAGGAAGGAAGGATGGAAAATCGGGGCAAAATATATCAGAATCTAAACTCTTGTGGAATAACATTAATAGCAATAATTTATTTTTTTTCTGCAACGGCATCAAGGGACAAACAAATCTCGAAGTGCCAATCTTCAGCAAGCAGTGATGACAAATAATATTAATCATAAACAACAATAATAATAATAATCAAAATAAAAATGTACAGCCAGTAAACACAATGCCCTACTTGCAGGGAAAACACACTTCAAAATATGGTAGAGCTCAGTAGCAATTTGAAAGTAGTCCAAGTGCCACAGACTAGTACAGACCAGTACCACGAGTCCAGTCTTAGTCCAGTCAATAACCTCACTAGGCCTTGTTGTGTGTGTGTGTGTGTGACTGTCCTGATGAGGACATCTTCAGTAGCAAAGTCTATTGGGCACCCACTTTGCACTTTGCAGGGACAGTTCATTTGGACACCCACTGGATTGTAGGGACAACTCCTGGGTGCCATGAGTAAAGTCTTTAGGGAACCCAGCCTATGTAGTGTGAATGGTAACTCCTTCCACACACTGAGGACTTAGTATGTGTTTATCATAAAACAGGCCAAACGGATGAGGGTTCACACGGTCCAAAAAACAGCCAATAAGATTAGAGTCTCTTCAGTTCAGAATCATAAAAAACCCCAAAAGAAATAACCATCATGATAATTATCATATAAGAACAACACAATAGCTAGGTCATTTTTAGGAACTGCCACAGAGGCTTCAGATTGGGAATGCTACTTCATAACTTTCATACATAAAAAAAACAAAAACAAAACAAAAAAAACAGGAAATCAAAAGTATCGTTGGGGAAAGGGGAAAAAACAAAAGAGAATATCAATTTGAAATTCTGTGAAATCAGAAAAAAATCAAAAAAGCGCAAAGCATCGAGCAAGGAGGAGGAGGAGGAGGAGGAGGAGAAATTTACTCGTGTAGAAGCTCTTGGAGACAGTTGGGGGACTTGAAGATCTCGGGGACCTCGCTGTCCAGTTTGCAGATGACCTTGTAGATGGCCTTCTTCCAGGAAGGGTCCACGTCTTTGCCGGCCACGATGGCGTTGAAAAACTCCCTCAGCGTGATCTCGGCCACCTCCAGAAACCGATCAGGGACCTTTACAGACACAGGAAGGAAAGTAATAGTTATTCATCTATGGAAGTATATTGAGAGAGCACAATACCAATGCTGAGCGCTACTCAGTCAACATTTGAGAGCGCACAGCCATGGAATCGTAAGAGTAGAATCACATCTGAGCATGCAATCCCGATCATGTGCACGCTCATTTCTGCTCTCATTTTTTCCAGCTGTTTTGGCAGCTTCTGATCACTTGCGATTGCAGGAGGCTGCTTGCCAACCATTTTTGACTACATGTGATATACATATTTTATGTACATGTATTGTTTGTTTCCCCATCAGTTTGATATGGCGGAGGACTCTAAACACTAAAATACCCGTAAGCCTCAGCTGAAGTTGCCAGTAAGAGGAATGAATCAGAGCTGTGTCAAATTCAGAAAGTTTTGTGTTGCAAATATGAACAAAACATTGTCATAGTTGCCAAAATAACCTAGAGTTGACTCAAAGATTGAGTGAATTGTTTTATATTGCAGAACTTCCCACTTCCTACTTCCACTCGCTGTTAGCGACACACAACATTTCTAAAATTCTCCTTGGAAGTCGCAATTCATTTCTGTCATTACTTTTTTTTTGTACACAGGCCTGTGCCTTCGTTTTTTTTTCAAAGACCTGGTCATTTTCTAACGCAAGTACTCATCTTTTGTACTGATCAACTGGGAGAGTTTCCTGTCCATCCAAGCCTTCGAAGTGCTCCAGCTGCCAGTCACCTAACATTGTTTATGCAGAATATCTGGATATCCAGGATATCTGGAAACTTGAATGCCCAACATAACTCCTTCTGTAGCAGTGATTGCTTGCATTATTCTCAACACTGCCACCTCATCCCTTGTTGAAAATGTTAATATTTTTACAGTGGATGTAAAACCATAAATCTCCATTCTGTTGAGTATCTACTTCCTTAAACGCCAATTGAGGCGTCAGCCTGAGAAAAGTAACTTCTTGTGAATTCTCAGGTTTCTCACACCTCCCACTTCCCTCCCCACGACACGGTGAGCGTGACATCTTTATGATTCCCACTGTAAATCTGTGACCAAACAAGAGAGCGGAGCGGAATGAAGAGCGGCAGAGAGGTGCTGGCGAAAGAGGAAGTACTAAATGCTTTGGGAACGGGGAGACACGCCGCCTCTTTAGTGTCCCTGACAGCAGCGCTCACCGACACCATGGAGATGATTAGTCTGGCAAAGATCTGTGACACCTTCCCCGAAGCCAACACTCTGTCACACACACACACACACACACACACACACACACACACACACACACACAGGCTTGAGCACACACACCGGTGCACACACCTCCTTGTGCCAAGGAGATGACACATCCTGTACTGTTACAGAGCGCTACATAATGCTTGCTACACACACACTAGCTACCCTGGTGTATTTGGCTGAGTCTCTTTCCTCGACTCAAAGCTCCAGGGCGACGCAGCCTTCAGGGGTCACCTGCTTGGATAATGCTGACTGTCTCCCTGCCCGCCTCCCTTGATGCTCACACTCACACACACACACACACACACACGCACACACACACACACACACACACAAGCTTGCCCAAATGCCTGACTGTGCGTACTCTGCTCCGCTCCTCCAGTGTCCTGCAGATACTCATCAGGAGTGTCAGGACACAGCAAGGTTAGTGGCCACTGGAACACACACACACACACACACACAGATGGACATGTACACACACACAGCCAAACGCATAGGCATGCGTCTTCACACACACAGATACACACATGGGACAGCCACCCACCCCCCTCTGGGTGATGAATGGAGGCTAAGATGCCCGTGTGTCTGGTGTGTGTGCATATTTCTGTCCACTGCTCGAGTGAAAAGGTGAGTCGTGAATAAGGAGCTTGTATTCTGTGTGTGTGTGTGTTTGACAGAGAATGAAAGAAAACACACAAGCAACCCAATTCCCCAAATACTGAATTCCCCTCTCGTGCGATAGAAGTGGATATAATTAATCGTTTGGACTGATGTCATCTCGGAAATACTGGCACAATGACCCCGGTGTGAGGGCAACTGTGTGTGTATGCGTTCTAAGTGTGTGTGTGTGTGTGGGGACATGCACACCCTTTTCCCAAAAGACCTGGCTGCGCTGCACCGGCCCATCCGTTAGACGCAGGGAGTGCCGCATTACTAAGAATATTCCTGCATGGAATTTCTCCTGACGTTTTGACTATAAAAGGACAGCAAAACGCTGACTGCAAGGAGAAAGCAATGTCAAGGAGAAAAGGGTATTGGTATTTCAGATCCTCTTGACTGAGAGAGTGAGAATGGGAGGGAGGGCGAGAGAGATGGCAAGAGAAGGAGGGGCTGAGAAGAGTCTAAGGAGAGAGAGCGGAGCGACAGAACAGAGGGAGTTATTCCTGTCCCACAAGCCTTTGTTTTGTGAGTATGTGTGAGTTGTGTATGTGAGCAAGCTGCCTGACCAGCACTGAGCCTTAACTGTTTGCAACCCCTCCCTTGTCCCACTCTATACCCCCTCACTCCCCCCTCTTCATGTCTCTCTCTCTCTAGGTTCAGCTGTTGGGCCTTTGTTCCAGAGGCATTGTGGGGGATTATCCAGTGTGTCCGTTCATTCGCTCGGCTGTCCGGTAAAT
This sequence comes from Coreoperca whiteheadi, assembly GCA_011952105.1. NCBI lineage: Eukaryota > Metazoa > Chordata > Actinopteri > Centrarchiformes > Sinipercidae > Coreoperca > Coreoperca whiteheadi. Next base: position 14,562,869 of record CM022481.1, on the reverse strand, counting down.
GGGGCCAATCGCGTGGCTCACAATCCTTCATACATATTTCATAGGGCTTTTTAACAACTTCTCAGCAGAGCCCAAAATTAAAGAACAGATGTACAAAGAGGGGAGGAGAGAGGGAGGGAGGAAAAAAAGAGTAGAGAGCGATGGATGGAGAGTTGTGTGTGTGTTCGGAATGACACCTGGAAAAGGACTAAAAGGTGAAAATGCACCCTTCTCTCTTTGGCTTCTGGTCGACACTATGCTGGTGTTTTTCTCACCTGAAAACAGCTTTTTAAAAACGGTCTCTAGCTTTGTGTTTTAGTGTGATGAAGTATGAAATGATGACGTAACCCTGCTTAGTCATAGTCAGTGGCCATGTGGCAGTAGATTTAAGAAGACAACTTTCTGTCACCTCTAACTTTGTCTGTGATCAATCATTTTAAATGTCGGTATAGACAATCACAGTGCAGCTGTTGTCATTATTCTGTATGTTTATTTTTGCCAGACTACTTCGCAATCATGACATTTGATTTGATCAGCATCTCAGTGCAGTAGCACAGAAAACACTGTTTATATTTATAGACTGCGATCAAATCACTATTTAATGCTTTTTTGGGTAACAGAAAGGAAGACTCATGAACATTATAATAACTAAACTGTACGTTTGCATGTAATAAAATACAGTAAAGGTCGTTTTCAGATGTTAACATTTACACATTTAGCCGACTTAGTGTGGATGAATCTGACCTCTTCATGTGTCGCACACAGACGCACACACACTTTCTGCTGATAATATGCTATGGCCTTCAGAAAAATAAGGGGTTTTGTTCTGAGAGAAGGCATGAGAAAGAAGTGTGTGTGTGGCGGGTGGTCCAAAAAAGCAAAAGCTTTTATGAAAAGGGATATTATTGTTGCTCTACCTCTGTGTAACACAATATGAAAGCAGGAAGACAAAGAGGGAAAAGGGGAGAAAAGAATCAGCAAAGGAGAAAAAGCTGGTCCCTAATACACACACGTTTCCCTAACCTTTGCATTGTGCTGTGTGTTGGGTAAATGCCAATCAAGGAGGAAGGAAGGAAGAAAGAAAGAAAGAGGGACTTCTCTGACAAGAGGCAGCGATGAGGCAGTTAATCACTCTCATTCACTGACTCCCCCCTCTCTCCCACAACTCTCTCCCCATTCTCTCCACCTCTCTCCATCTCCCTCTCTTGTGACAGGTTGCTTTGAGACAGAAGGATAAGCTCTTTTTCAGAGAGAGGGAATCGGATTTCCTGCTTTTTGATGAGATAATAAAATATGACGGAGGACAATAGGAGCCTGTGGACGGCTTGCTGAGAGCCATTCACTCTAGCAGCGGCCCCTGTCTTAAGACTGCTTAGACAAACGTTTAAAAAGGTAGCCAGAGGCCCAAGCCCTCACATAAAGGCTACTGTTACACACACTGTGTGCAAGTCTGTGTGTGTGTGTGTTTGCATGTGTTTCGGTAAAGCCTGAGAAATCTCCTCTCTCTCGGTGACTCAGGGTTGGCTGTTTGTTTGGCCAACGTGTTTCTCCCCTTTGCTTTTGGGAACTGTCAGGAGATGTATTGCACCTTCTATTTGCACAGTGTTGGCCAAACAAGACGAGACCCTGGAAGATAAGGCTGTGTGCGCAAGTGAGTGTGTGTGCTAGTGAGCTGTAGCCTTGAAGGATGAAATGCAGGGACACAACATAAGCCCCCGCTGCCAGCCAGGTTAATTCCTAACCCCAACTCAGCCTGGGAATACCAACACTTCCCATGCTTTTCAGTCATTGTATTTGTTTGTATGTGTGTGAGAGACAGGGAATTTATAGATTTTGAGAATTCAGTGAATACCACAGATGGGGTCATCTTGCATTGATGTGTAATATGTTTCTTTGCAGTGACTGTATCTTAAGAATATTCTCCCTTCTGCTGACAGCGAGAAATACGTTTAAAAACAAGACTTGAAACTGAAGTTGAGCAGGTCTGTGAAATTTCAGTGACTCAAACCAGAGCTTCCCGAACCTGGAACATACACTCACACATAGGCCCCTGTGCCTCACTTATCTGCTCTGATCAATAATCTACAAAGGACTTGATAAGCCCTTGGCCCACACTGTCACTTTAGGCAAACACAACCCATGTCCCCTTTCTTGCTACCCTTCACTGCGCTTGTCCCCAACCCCCTTTCCCACTGATAAGACTTTGCGATGGCTGAAGTGTCCAACCAACTACAAAGGACAAGAATGAGCAGTGTGCAGTGGATCCTTTGTTCGATCATTTCCTTACCAAATGCTTTATTTTCTTCATTATCTCAACCCTCCACTTTTCCTAAATTCCTCTCAAATCCACAAATCTCCCATCCGTGACGTTTTTCTCTACACTTAGGCGACTACTGGGACGGGAAACAGGCCTCAAAGCTGAGCAAACACCAGCCACCCTCACTCTACTGATAGCCTTGAGAACATGGAGCCTTGAGGGGCTGTATACATGTATGTGTGTGTGTGTGCGTGTCTTGCTGTCTTGTGTGTGTGTGTGTACGTATGGGAGCATGAGCTCTGGCGTCACATGGGCTCTTCTCAAGGTGCACCTCCACCGGAGAGTCAAGGACAGGACAGGGTCAAAGGCACTGTTGAAGTCGCTCTCCTATCCCATCTTCCTCGCCCCTCCCTCCACCTTTACTTGCCTCAACCCCCCACCCCTACACACACACACACACACACACACTCGAACACAGGCTGAGAATTCATATCATATTAGGGCCTCTTTGACATGTTTCTTCCCTCTTGCCATCCCCTCTCTTTCCCTTGGTCTATAGAAATTGGGGGTTATAGCGAGGGTGTTAGCTTTATATCAAGCCAAATACAGACGACAGACAGAAAAATAATCTGCACTCAGAAGAATTGCAAACAGCAGGGTAAGCCAGAAATCATAGTTCAAGCCCTTGTTTAGAAACTTAAAAATTCATCGTCTGAGCTATATGGCAGACACAAGCTGAGAGAAAGCGATCTAAACGAAGGGGGGTCACAGAGCGCTGTAATGGGGCCTCTGGAGGTCATGAAGTCAACCCGACTCAGAGAGACAGAGAGAGCAGGAGGCAGAAGGGAAAGAAAGGAGCAAGGGAGTCTGGAAGATAGGAACAGGGCATCTGGAGAGGAGGAGAACAGAGGGAGGGAGGGAGAGGAAGAATAGAAGGGTAGGAGGAAGGAGGGTGTGGGTGGGCGGGGAAAACAATAAAGGATGGAGAGCAAGGAGCTGCAGCGAAGGAGGGAGGATGGAAGATGGATGGATGGATAGAAGGAGAAAGGAAGGAAGGGCAAGTGAGAGAACAAGATGGCAGGAGAAAAAAGAAAAATAATAAACTGCAGATTGGATTGAAAGAGGGAGAGTTTGGCATCAGCAGGGGAAATGTGTGTGTGTGTGTGTGTGTGCGTGTGTGTGTGTGTGCGTGGGTGTGTGTGTGAGAGAGAGAGCGTGAGTGAGTGGGGGGGTTGCTTTGACACATCTGCAGCTCTGATGCACGCCCTGGTCATTTTGGCATGAGTCCCTTTGCCACGCTTCATTAGTCACACACACACACACACACACACACACACACACACACAAACACACACGGAGGGAGACCAAAATGGTTCAGAAATAACGACATAATCAGCAGCTGTGCCACAGAGCAGGCTGCCCCTCACAAGGTGACCAGGGACAGAAGGAGGGAGGAGAAGGGAGAAGAAGGGAGGAGGAGGAGGAGCACTGGTGGAACAGCAGGGAGGAGGGAGACTCAAGTGTTGTATGAGTGCAGTGAGATGATATGTTTGTGTGTGTGTGTGTGTGTGTGTGTGTGTGTGTGTGTGTGTGTGTGCGTGTATGTGTGAGCAGGTGAGAAAAGGAGAGAGAGGATCATGTAGTTCCTTATGTTTAAGTGATTCTTTGCCACCCTTGGTGCCCCAGGCTCTACACACAGCTCCGGTCATTTAATCAGCACAGAGAATAAAATGGCTTACGCTCACATACACGTGCACGTATGCGCGCGCGCACACACACACACACACACACACACACACACACACACACAGTGAAGAACAGGGGACCTCAATAGCCCCCAGCTATTCACTGAGAAGCAGACGACATTGCTCTCTATTCTTTCCTTTCCCTAACTCTTCTCACTAAGAGAACTAAAAAGCCAAGACAAGTCACAAATGGCCTTCTTGGCGCAGCGAAGGTCTGGGTTAATATCTGAAGGTCTGTTAGAATTTTTTGAGATCTTTTGTAGATACATTTGTCACAGAGACCAACTGGGTACAGTACACTTAAGAGGGTTAGTTCGACACCCCAAAAAACACATTTCCTCACAGATTTCTTGTGTTAGGCTGTCTAGCCTTTCAGATCATTTTGGTTTTATTTGCCCTGGTTTCGCTCCAGAACATGCTCTCAGCAATGTTTCGGGGTATTATTTTTTTGTTGGAAAGTACGTTCAATTAAAGCTGTTGACAGTGTTCTGAAGATTATCAGGGACACTGCTTCTGGAAAGACGTGTTACTTTACCATTTGGGTAAAGAAACCTTTTAAGCCTATTAGCATCACAAAGTTATGACTTCTTACAGTCTCATGTATTCAGTATTCAGTTCAGTTCAAACAACACGTTTGAATGAAAATCTGTGCAAGTACAAATGTATCATATTTTCTTGTTTAACTCCATGACTTAGTCTGCATCTATGATCATCTATCACATCTGTGATTCCGTTCATGTTGAAAATGAGTCATCATTACTGCCTAAATTGTACCATCTCTGTAGAAACAGAAGCTGGTGTGTCTGCTCGCTCTGGTGGGAAAAGCAGGTGCAAACACACACAAATACACATATGATTGCATGTGGTGAACAGGGACAGCAAGTACTCTACTTATTATTTGTTGCGGTGTATGGCAGTGTATAGCTGTAATGTGCATGCATGATAAATGCACATGTAGGGTAGTTTGGGGTACTTCAACCTTTTCTCAATGGGAGTGATAGAGACCCTGGGAATGACAGTAGATACTGTAGATATGAGGGGGAGAAAAGGGAGGTGTGTGTGTGTAGTATAAACCCACTGGCAAATTGTATCGGTTGTATTTTTGGCAGCTCTGAACCTAAATCTATACCGCCAGCTTTTCATCTCTATCTTCTACCTCTTTTTGTCTTCAATCTCTCTTCAAAGAGAACCCTAGAGCCTTTCACTGAAAACACCACACCTGTGTGCAAGTTTGTGTTTTCAGGTACTTATGTATGTTTATATTTGTATCTGTGTCTTTTCCTGTGCATTGAGTGCAACGGCCGTGACCTTTTCACCTCAAATTCCCTGAGGTCGAATCCCGGTTAAAGACACACCCCACACACACACACACACCATTACCTACGTGGTGAGAAAAGCAAAAAAAGAACAGGAATGAAGGAGTGCAAGACAGGGAGGGGATAGCAGGAGGAGGAGAAAACAGACATTAGCCTCTCTGGGTGGAGAACAAATGGAGCCCCGAGAGGGATGTGAAGAGGAGGAACGAGGGAGTGAGGGGGGAAGGAGAGGTGAAGCACACAATGCTATGGGGCACGGCAGTTGGACAGACAGCATCTGCTCTCAGCTCTCTGTGGTTCTGGTAATGGATGGAGAGTTGGAGAGACACCGCGAGAACGTGAAGGAGGGAAACGGAGAGGCAGCAGGAGGAAAAGCTGGAGGAAAAAGAGGGAGGAAGAGAGGATAATAGAAGGAAAAGGCAGAGGCCGCATGCAAGGGAGGAAGAGAGCTGGCTGAGGGAACAGGAGTGAAAATGTCAAACTTTAGAAAGTTTTCTTTCATTATTTGGTCACTTTTGATGAAAAAACACAGTGGATAAGTGCATGTCTGTGGAAGGGTGTTATCAATTCAAATAGAGGGATGACAGACGGATGGACAGACAAAAGAGGATGAGGGACAAAAGGAGTGAGACATCTTTCTAACAGGAGAAAGAGCAGCTGATAAGGGAGGACACACGATACCCGCATGTGTGTGTGTAGACGAAGGCTTCTCACTGTGTTCGCTGGTACCTCCCTCTCACATAGAGATCATAAGGACTTCCTCTTTTAAATGCCGAGGTGTGTGTATGTATGGGTGTATGTGTGAGTGAGTGTGTGTGTCCTCTGTGGGAGGAGTGGTCACTGACAGAGGAAACTTGGCCTAGTCTGTCTTATGGAAATCTGAGAGTTTCCCAGAGCCATCATAAAACTGCCTCTTTATCAGACCCACCTCTCTTTCTCTCTCTCTGTCTCTAACCCATTACCAGGTCACACACATTCCTGTCTTATGAAAGATGATGTGTGTTGTCATTGGGGGTTCAAAGACAGACAGAGGGGGCTGCGGAGTAAAAGGAAAAGGACACTGAGCGAGATTTTTCACTTGAGTCCTCACATGAAAGCGCTGCTCGCTCAAAGTCAAGGCTTTGGGAGGCCGGGTGTGTTTTCCGAAGACTTTGATGGCGATGGACAGAGCGAATGAGAAGCGGAGAAGAAAGAAAAGAAGAGAGGGGATCAGGAGGGGGGCTGAGAAAAGAGGAAAGTAGAGCCGGGGTCTAGGTAATTAACGGCAAGCTCTTTAATTACCGCTGGTGTTCATTGTGCCAGAAGGAATGTGACAATTATGCCATTAAAACTTCCTAATGGGGGGAAAAGCGAGGGGGGGGGGGGTAACGGAAGACATGCAAAAGAGGAGGATGAAAGAATGAAAGGAGAGAGGCAACAGAAGGAAGAGAGAACGACGAGAGGGAGCGAGGGAGGAGGGATATGAAAGGAAAAGGGGAAACAATCGCGACAAAAGAGGAGCTGGGAGGGAGATGGGGAGCGTATTAAGCCAGCACAGTGACAGAGCAGATTAGCATCAAACAAGAAAGGCCACAGACGTGTGTGTGTGTGTGTGTGTGTGTGTGTGTATGATCACTGAAACAGAGGACATATTCATTCCAAAGACGCCACCAAGGTGGATGGAACTTTGATGATGCAGAATCTGGCAAAGGGAAAACTCAGGATGTGTGTGTGTGTGTGTGTGTGCGCTTGCTGAATCTGCGTAGGCTCCTGTTTCAAGTGGTGGTGCAGGCAGGTAGGGGAGGAAGAGGAGGAGGAGGAGGTGGAGGAGAAAGGGGAGAGATCCACAGAAAAGGGCCTTGGGGGCATCCTGATACACATCCAGTACATTTCCATCTCCATGTTACCTCTATGACTCACACACACACACACACACACACACACGCACACACAAATTCACAAATAAGACGGAAAAACACAACAAATGTGTCCATGCACATAGTTAATACACATAAACACACCATTCCCACACAAACATCAAACAACACAACCCACGCACCCGCACTCACAAAAACATGCGGTCATACACACAAATAACACCCCTCCACACACACACACACACACACACACCAAAAAGCCACACACAAACACTTAACACGCAGTCTTCGTGCTAACCAAGGCGGTTGGTTTGTCAGGGGGGTTAAAATTTGCATGGCTGGGCAAATTTTCCTTGTGCTAGACTCTAATCAGCTCCTGTATCTCTCAGACACCTGCCCAGCAAAAAAAACCTTAATATGCAAAACACTTTCCCTCCCTTCTCCACTCCTGTAGCTCCTCAGCCAACAGAAGACTTATTCACCTGGCCTCTCTCACTCTTTTCCTCTCTGTCTGTCTTCTTGCAAATTTTCACATTTATGTATGCAAATAGGCTGTTCCCCTTAAGCCTGTTTCAACAGTAGCTTCCTGGTGCCAGGAGAAGAATGTTAGTTTTGTTTGAGACTCAGAAAGAAGGGGTTTGTCAGGGGGAAAAGATGTCATGTTACCTGTGTGTGGGCAGGTACATGTTCGTTGTGTGTTGCGTGCAAACCTTATTTTGGGATTTGCACGGTATCTTCCCAGAGGTTGTTCTGTTCATGGTTTTCTGTGACCGGTTATGTGAGTCATGCAAACCTGTCCAAGAATCTTTTGGATCCATTTCATTTCATTAAAGTGAAATACAGTGTCATGAAAGATATATACTTTTGAGTATATGTAAGTCACTTTGGATAAAGGTCTGCTAAATGACTAAATGTAAATGTAAATTAGTTGTGTCGTCCAGGTTACATTAGACCCAACTGCTGATGTAATTAGATTAACATTTACTTATATTTAAGGCATAAAAAAAGTCAAACCTACACTGAATGAACGCCCCCCTCCATTACAAAATGTGTTTTGCTTATTGTTACTTCACTTGGATGTTTGAGCTTCACTGTGCAGAATGATGTATGTACAGAGTTTGACGCTGGGAGTCTATTTTCAAATGTATCTGCTGAAAGGAGAACGTTTTTCTCTGCTCACCTTATTTCTTAGTTTAACACATACAAGCTTGATTTTGTGACATAACAACTAGTCTGGAAGCCAATCGTGGTCTAATATGCAACTTTCACAAGTGTGATGTGGAAACTTGAAACCTCCGGCGCACTTACACTGAGAATGGACTTTTAGTGAAGTAGGAGACATCTTGTGTCCAGGCTTTTGAAATGAACAATATTTGCATATTCATATATTCTGGATTATTCATTGATGGAGAAGATGTACAATTAGAAATGTTTAACTGAGAAAGGGGATCTTTAACTTGTGTTCTGACAAACAGCCCAACAAGCCCAAAATCAACAACAAACCTGTTGTGGGTGTCAGGTGCTTTATCATAAGCAGAGCATAATTTGGTATGAAAACGGAAACAAGCTTCAGATGGAAAATAAGCCTTGACTCCAGGATCAGGAAAAATTAAACCTAAATAATTTGAACAATATAAACAATAAAAACATTGTTATTATCCCTACAGTGTTCTCCTTACTGTGATTCGCTAATACCGTTGGTGGTGTAAAAATCTAAATCTTGCTGCAGCATTTAATGCCACTCTGACTTCTGGATTCAAACGTGTTCCCCTGTCACTAAACAAATCATTCCTGCACCAGTCATAGTGGCTGAACAGAAGGAATCGTGTCATTTTTCTTTATGCTTTACCCTGATGGACTTTGGGCTTATTGAGACCTCATATATACAAGTGCTTCTGCCTGCCAGAGTCTTTCAACGCCTCCCTTAAGAGGGCTGAAGATGGATGTGGGGAAGTGTGTGTGAGTGCATGTGTGTGTGTGTATGGGTGCACACAGAGGAGCCCCAGTGGACAAATAACGGACAGAGAGAGATAGACGTAAACAGAGAGAAAGAGAGTGAAGCACTTTAAATGTGAGCGCTGCAAATCTCCCACTGCTCACAAGGGCACTTCTCTCCTGAACGTCATCTCTCTTTCCCCCCTCTCTCCTTCTACCCTTCTTTCTCCCCTTTCCATTCCCTTTCTCCTTCCCTCCCTTCATCGCTCTCTCCTTTTGTCTCTGAGCTCTCACCCTCTATCACCTATCTATCCATCTCCCTCTTCTCCCTCTTCCCCCTCTCCCCCTCTTTCTCTCCCCTTCCTCTCACTAAAACAGTAGGACGCTTAACCTTGATAACAGTGAGATTTTTTCCCCCCTCAAAGTGACACACACACACACACACACACACACACACACACAGGAGAAGTGCTTTGCCAGCATGCCAGGCCGGTCCAAGGGACGGCTGTACCATTCGAGGTGAACAGGACACTGGGAAATGCAGCAACAACAAAACATTCACACACATACACGAAAACACATAGACTCTATCTCTCTAACAAATACACACACAGACACACGCACACACAAGCCCAGATCACTCCAGGTCCTTCTTAACACAAGCCTTTTAAAGGTCTATTGTCAGCTGACATTGAGAGAGCACTGGTGATCCTGAAACGTTTCACACACACACACTCACACACACACCGATAGACACTAGCAAAAGGAGAAGTGTAAAAAATTAAACATATTAAAGGTGAAGTTGCCTGCCGAGAATTTATGATTACAATACACTGGAAGACACACACATAAACATCCCATTATAGATGATAGGTAAATGAGTGGGAAGTAAAATGTGGTTTTGAATCCCCCCCCACCGAAGGGAAATTAACAGTGAGGAAGAGGCAAAATGAGCGAGATGTCCATAAGGTTTCTTCCTCATTGGTTGAGAGTTCCTCACATCTCTATATGGCCTGTGATTCATGTTTTAGAAAGAAAAAAAAATCTTTATATTATTGCTGCCCAGTCAAAACCATCCATCTCCAAAATTGGTTATTTTTAATTTTTCAGATTGACTGAAGGAATAAGATGAGAAAATCCTACTTGTTTAAAAACATACCATCAGTATTTCTGAGAGAATGCATTATCACAAAATGGAAAATCTGGCTATTCTAGAGATGATTTTCACAGGACAGCAACGATATACATTATAGTACAGTGCGCCAAGTTTAGCAGGATGTATAAGAGACTTGAAGTCAGCATTGAGAACAGTCACAGCAGAGGACACAGTGAGACGGTGTCACACTACCCGTCTGCATCACGAGGTATCAACGTAGAGATAGAGTCCATATCAACGTATTTTGATATGGACTCTATTATCTTTCAGCTCCTCCTCTCAATGAGAACATACCACTTTTTTTGGTTTGGTCTGCATTAAATTGCTGAAATTGTCGGTGTTTACCTCAAAGTCATTGGCCTTGTTGTAGTGCATGTTGAGGGCTCGGAAGAGCTCGCAGTCGCGGCTGACGCTCAGCTCCTCGCTTCCAGTGACTCCGTCATTAATGGACTGGCGGGCAAACTTCTCCATCTGGATGTAGTAGAACTCCCTGAAGTTGCTGAACCACTTGATCAGCTGGGAGGTTATGCAGCGATTAAACTGTAATGAGAGATGAGGAGGGGTTAGCACTGTTCAAGGTGCCAGTAATTTTGAAAAGAAAAACTCAAATATCACTTTTAAATTCAAAGACATTTTGAGTGGAAATCAACAGGATCTGTGAATATTCTTCATTCAAGCAGTGCAGAGGAAAGACTGTCATGTCTAAACCTTGTTAAGCCATTGGATTTGAGTATGAGTGAAAATAAGTGTGTGAGGATGACAGCATGATTTTTCACATCAGGGAGTTGAGACGTGAGGTGATAACTTAAAAGACTGGGAAGAAACCGAGAGAGAAAGATAAAAGACGAGAGCAAGAAAGATCACAGGTCGTGGAATGAGGGAAGATAATAGAGATATTAAATGAGACAGCAAGCAAGGAGGAGGGGGGTGGGGGTATGCGTGTGTGTGGTTCATCTTCCCCACAGGAAGCAGACCTCCCCCCTATCATAACCCTGAGAGTGTAGAAAGAGGTTGGGGGGGGTGGGGGGGTGCGAGACCGCAAACACATAATTGACCAGAAAAACGATTAAGTCATCATTTGAAGCGCCCTGGCCCGCAGGGGGCTCAAACATGTACTTAACCCCGTTCACCAATTACACCCTGATTCTCCTACCCTCTCTGCACCTCCCAGGCAGGAAGAAAGGAGAAGAAAAAGAGTAAAAGAGGAAGAGCGAGAACGCTGATAAGCGTTGCGGAGAAGACTGTGGCTATCTGATCTGTGCCGCTCGGCTGGATTCAATAGGACGAAGTAAACCTATTAAGAGCTTCGGCTGGTCCCCGCTTTTTCCCCCGCCTGGTCTCAGCAATGAAAACAGACTGTCTAAACATCGAAACCACTAGATAAGGACCTCAGGGGCTCAGGATAGCTGAGCTAGCCCAGTCACCCTAAAATTCCCCACTTAAAGCTCCGATTGAACCCCTAAAAACATACCAATAACGCCTTTACGTCTTTCCACAGTGACTCCCAGAAAGCTTGAAACCCCTAACCATCACCCACACCCTTCGTACACACACACACACACACACACACACACAGACAGAGGCCTTCACTCCTCTCTCCCCTCTGCTCTTTTTGTGGTGCTGGAAGAATGGGAGGACAAAACGCTACTAAACGCTGAGCGGACTGCTTGCTGGGGAGGCAGAGCGGTTTTGACATGGAGATTAGGCTCTGGCTATTGTTCAACAACACACAGACACGCACAAACATGCACACACACTCTTCGCGATCTGGGATGGCAGTCAAACACGCACATGAAGATGGGAGGGCAGGGTGACAGAAGAGAAAGACAGGCAGAAAGGTTGACGAATCAGAAGCCTGGAAAGAGTTGGACCAAGGTGGGATGGGGCTAAAGGAGAGGGCCGTGCCTTTCTAGAATGATCAGCAGATCACATAATGGCAGAGTGGAAAAGAATAAGTCCGCTTGACATTGTTTGGCATGGGTTTGGGAGGGTGTATGTAGGGGGGAGAGGAGGGGTAGCATGGTGGCTGTCGTAAAGTGCAGGGTGAGCATAAATGGGGAAATGAGGGAGGGAGGCAGGGGGGCAGGAAGGATAGGAGGACGGGTGCAGGTCAGTGCCGTCGGACAATAGCGTTTCACTTGTGGTGGTGGTGGTGGTGGGTGGGGGGGCAGAGGGTCGGAACGTGAGCAGTCAGCAAGCTGGGGTTGTGACATCGGAGTGTCAAACAAACAAACTACTGACACTTACAAATACATCGGCTGCACAGGGCTATTCTTAAACACACACAATGTAGCAGACAGTCGGCGTGTGAGCACAAAAGCACTATTTCATTCAAGTTGTCAGTGTAATATAAACCTTTCCTCGGGTGTAAGGTCAGAACAAGTCTTATTGGGTGTGAATCTAAGACATTAGAGAATTGGTGTTGGTCTATGCAAGATTGTGTGTGTACATGCATCTGGGCGCGTGCGAGATTGAGCACTACATGTTGAGATTAAAGTCTAAAAGAGTTACCATCGCTCATGCCGGAGACCTTTGGTGTCACTGCAGCCGAGTGACGGATAGATTTGTCACTTTGGACAAGTATTACTTTATTATATCGACAGCTCAGATGAAGATGTGTTAGGGCCTGTGCAACTGTACTGAACTGTCATAACACAAAGCACACAGAAGATACAATATTTACTGTACATGCAGGTAAATAGATTAATTTGCATTATATTAGCATCAACTGCTCCCAACACACTCGGGGACTCAACTTTGGTAAGTCCCCCCACAGCTTCCAGCAGTCTTGGTTCATTAAGTTGCTGGTGGGGGACAGAGGACCCCAGATAGAAGCTAAGGACGAGTGTGTTCAGTGTAAAAGGAGGGAATTGGTTCAAAGGAGCACATCACTGCAGCTCCTTAATCAGAGCTGGCAGGGGTCAGCCAGCACAGACATTAGCTGCAGCGAGGAAAATGTGTGTCTGTGTGTGTGTGTGTGTGTTTGAGTCGACACACTGCGTTTGAGCATGTAAGTGTGTATAAGGGTGTGTGTGTGTGCCTGGCTGAGAGGCAGATGAGAGAGAGACAGCGAGAGCGTGTTTCTCACACTCACACTCAAGAGCCTGTGAAAGGTCAGCGCTTAGTGCTAACAGCACAAGATAGAAAGTGGCATACACACATACACACACACATATGTTCTGCTCATGCACAGGCGCATACTTAAATCCAGAATAGGAAAACACTCAAGTATCCTTGGTTGAAACTATATTAGTCGCCTGCCAAAACTATTCAGGCGCTTTGAATGTCAGTCCCAAACGTCTGCACACACATCAGCTAATTTATTAATATGTATAATGAAATTGGTTTTGTCTTTTGGTTTAGAATGAAAATGTGAAATGAAATGAAAGAAATGCTGAAAAGCATTTGGATGAAAAGCCAAAGTGTGTCTCTCGCCAACACTTTCTCTGACATAGTGGTCAACAATAGTGCAGAAAGCACACAGATGACCTCAGAGTGCTAAGCTACATCCAGAACAACCGGAGAGGAGAGCAGAAAGACAGAGAAGCCTGTACAGGCCTCTCTCCCTCTCTTTCTCCCCCCCACTCCCACCCCGTCTCTCGTAAGCCCCTTCACAGTCATCAGGGCTTTCCAACGTTTCCTGTTTTCGCAGGGGTGAATTGTGGGAGATAATCTCCGGCTGCCTATTGGCTGACTGCACACAAAAAGCGGCCCTGGAAAGCAGGCTTTTGTTACTGCGGCGACTCAAATCCAGCGGCTGGCTTTTCTTTCTCCCCGACCCCGGCGAGGCATACATACCATGCCACACCATCAGCGAAAAAACAAGAAAAGAGAAGGAATGACATATAGAAAAGGGGAAACCCTCCTGACCTCCGCTACTCCACAGCACATGACTGGCCCAAATACTGAGGCGTGTCTCTAAAAGAGCCAAAGAGAGAGTAAGGTGTGTGTGTGTCAGGTTTTGTTTTTTTTAAAAATGAAAGGAAAATGTATATCTACATTACATTAAGGTCCAAACTATCTAGAATTAATATACAGTACATGCACACACAGTACCTCTTCACAACAGCAAGAACTTTAGCTGACTTTATTAATTGACCTAATATCTTGACTTAATCTGGTTATCTCTTCTGTTAATCTATTATAATAATTCACCCTTCATCAAAACAATATCTGCATTAATAATTAGACGTCTTAAAGCTAGTGGGATGATATTATGGGCTATCATTAGCAGCACCAACAATGGTATTATGACACATCTGTCAAAACATTTCAAAAACACCAAAAGTCACAATAGTCTTAAAAGGAGCTTAATCAAGGGGAACAGCTACAGCGTCGCCCAGTTGTTAGTGCAACCCACTTCCCACGTTCATTAGGTTCTTGACAGTCAAGACCTGATTAGTCAAGACCTGATTAGCCTTTCAAGACTTATGTCTGAGGACAGCCACTTGCTAAAAGGCCGCACTGGCTGTATCTAATAAGATAGTCTCATTCCCATACATGTCTACTAACTTACAGCTTGAGTCCATTGTCCTCTACTCAAAACAAAAACAAACCAATCTGACTCATAATCTCCTTAACTATCTTGACCTTGTTTATGTATCTGATGAGGCCATTCATGAAGAGGCCATCTCTTTAGAAATGATTTGTCAGTGAAACAAAGTGGTTAAAATCTTAAATGGTAATAGTTGCTGCAAATGTTTAACAGAAAATAACATCAATGTCAAATCAGTGGGATTCTTTAATATTGGAGTAAGAGTTTTGCAACAGATCAACGTTTACAGGCGCCTACCCATTTTCCCAACATGTACCCTTCTTTTCAACCTGACCAATGACGTGCCATGAGAAAATCATGTGACCCGCGAGTCATGGCTGGTGGCGACGGCATCCAAGAGGGGGCAGCTGGGGAAAAAGGGGACCTTTATCTTCTAATTTGAATAAGATGGCCTGGATATGTCACAGTGTTTACCCCTCCGTATGGTCCGAGAGGGGAACACACACAAAACAATAACAACACAAACAAACTTGGTCGCACACACTACAACGGCCATTGTGTTGTTGTTCTTGTTTTTTTGTGTAGCTTACATATTGTGCTTTGTTTTAAAAAATTTCCTTCATTAAACTCCCAGTGGAGCTAACGCTCATCCTTGCCATGTTCCCTAAACCGATTCTTTCTCTCCTCCCCTCCCTTTATCAAACCATCCTCACTACACCTGCTCAGATAACCACTCCTCCGTCTCTAGGCTCCATCCTCCTCTCTGCCCTCTCCACCCCTCCATTACTCATCCTGCTCTTTATCTTTAGAATACTCATAGGCTCTCCAGCTCCCTCATGTAAACCCATTCAACTTCCTCTTCTTTCATCTTTTGCATAAAACCATAACTTAGTGAGGGAAAGGGACACATTTCAAGACAGTCAAGCATACACTGTTCACAGCAACTGAAGCTGGCACAAATAATAAATCAAACCTCCCCTTTTTACAGCAGATATGTTAAAAATGTACGAGGAAGAAAAGCGGCTAAAGACCAAAACAATGAAACACAGGCAAAACAGTATTATTCACACTTGTAACGTGCAGCAAAAGAAGACACCATCTCAAAAAGATTAAGGTACAATTAATGAGTTTGTAAAATAGCCACATAGAGACAGTCATAGTGTACAAAAATTAAAAAGGAAGATATTGGCAAATGTTGTAAAACTAAAAGGACTGAGGAGGAAGAACATGATTGGATTTACCTTGACATCAGAGAAGAACATCTTGAGCATATTAGAGCTTGGGTAGCGGGTGTAGAAAAACATGAGCTTGGCCTTCTTCAGATGATTGGGGGAGAGACCCTCTTGGATCTGAAAATAGCTGGCATTAAGGACATTAACAACTGTTTGGAGGGAAAC
Organism: Coreoperca whiteheadi; assembly: GCA_011952105.1. Classification (NCBI taxonomy): domain Eukaryota; kingdom Metazoa; phylum Chordata; class Actinopteri; order Centrarchiformes; family Sinipercidae; genus Coreoperca; species Coreoperca whiteheadi. The sequence continues at coordinate 14,546,733 of CM022481.1, read as the reverse complement.
AACTTATGGTGGCTCAAGCAAATGCAGCTACTGATATTATCACAAATACAATATGTGCGTGCTAATAATTAGCAGTAAAATTGGCAAGAAATAATCATTTGGATGATGGGTAACCAAATTTCCTTTCAGGCATGGATGCAGGGCTGCTGGAGGGGGGCTGAAGACAGTGCACCAAAGCAAAACCATTTGCTTGCAATTAGCATCATCCGTATCAGGTGTGAGAGCGTCACGGTAAATAAAACGCTGGCCAGCACTACAGCCGATGCTTTTACATAAGGAGGCTTATTTCACAGTCAAAGTAAGCAAACGCCTTTGCCTACACCCTGCGCTAACCTCCACCCAAAAAAAGGAAGAAGAAAAAAGGAGACATTTGCATATCACAGACAAAGACAGCAGTTAACGCCAGTGACGGGCAAGAAGGCCTAATGGCTTGGCGACAAAACATGCCAAGCCTGAATATGACTGTCTGATATTGGCTTCATATCAGTGACAAAACAAGGTCTAGGAGATAGTCCCAAACACTGGCCCAAGCAACATGAAAAACCTCACACTCACATAGGCCATATTCAAATACATGTCAGAGGCCTTGTCTTCTTAATGGATCGCCTGGATTGAACAGCAGAGAGGATGGAGATGGGCTGGTGGGGGCACCTTGAGGGAGAGTATGGTTCCAACCTTCAATTACATCCCCCTCCTCCTCCCTCTGCTCCACCCCTGCCCCCCAGCCTCTCTGTTGCTGCCAAACCCTTGGAGGAGCAATAGAAGGAGGAGGAGAAGGAGAAGAGGGGCTCTGAGGCTTTGGACTCAGCCAGTGATGGGGGGACTGAAACACATCTGCGCCACCGAACGGCCCAAGCCATTTCCATGGTGAATTAACGGCTGTATAATGCATCTGATAATATCAATCTGGAGGATAAGACATTGAAAAGGGAACAGGGATGGGGGCGGGCTGCATGTTAAACCTCAGGCTGTTTCAACAAGGGTTTTCATCAAGCAGTAGCAAGACAAGGCTTTAAATTACATAGAAAATACAGCCCTAAGTTTTCATGAAGAATATTTACACTTCAGTGGACAAAATACATTGCTTGACATTATTTATGATCTACAGGGGTGGCTGTGATCGTTAAAATCAGTCAAGTGTCCAGATGTAGCTGTAACTATAGAGTGGGAAGAAGGCATCAGCTGCTAGATTGGATTGCCCTTGGCCTCAGGGTTACGCAGCAAAGCCAGCAAACACTGAACCACACTGGGTTGGCTCCTTAAAGACCCTGTCTACTTTGTCTGATTCAGTGAGAGAGAGGGAGAGAGAGAGAGAGAGTTAGTTGTATACGCAGCGAGGGTCTTGTGGGGGAAACCCTGGCAGACTGGTGTTACTCTGACGGACCTGGCCAAAAGAGCAGCACTTCACTCTCCACACCACACCATCTGCTCCAAGTGGAGGGGATACAATGGATCCTCAGACAGGGAGAGGGAGAGGGAGCGACAGAGGAAAAGAGAGGTCTTTTTCAGTAAGGCATGGGGGGATTTATTTGCAGTGAAAGCTGTGCACTTACACTTAGATTAATTTGTTTTTGCTTATTCAATTAGGATTAGCATCGCTTTCCCCTTATCATTGAAATTAAAAATTATTTTAAAACAGAGACGTCAAGGTTTTACCTCTCAAGCCATAAACACAATATCACCTCCCTTCAGACAACAATTAAGAAGCTTCATATCTCCTGATGAGGCATTTTCATCTCCAATTCACTCACAGCTTGCAAATGTAATTGTGATTGGACTTAGGGGTGGCGTGCAAGGCTATTATTTTGTCATGATGGTGCACTCATACCAGCTGGCCCACTGTTCGCCTGCCACATCTGACAAGACATCATCATTCTCACAACACTTCCCCAAAGCCCAAATCCATGAGAGGAAAATAGCTGCTCCACTTCCTAATTCCAGGTGTAAGGACAAGAATATTTGGAGTCCAACTGACAACAAATGAGGAAATTGATAGCAGCCATCTGCTCCTTAACGCTGCGAGCTGCTGAACTTTAACACACCTCGCAAAATGTCTGACAAGCTGTCTCTGGCTTCTGAGGCTCCGGGAAAAAAAGAAAGGTACAGAAATATCTAAATATTCTACATCAATGGAATCAGCTATAAACATAGAGTGCAAATGCAAATAAACTGATTAATAAACGTCATACAAATAATAATAAAATATGTACAATAATATATCTTGTAAATTCCAAACTTTGTTCCTAAACCTGTGGAATAAACTCTGGGAAAAAAAAAATAAAAGAACACATGTGGACATGTTGTTCTGCCTATTTTGTCCATTTAGGGGAGTAAGGGGAGTACATCTGTTAATGTCCTGAATTTATAAATGCTACAATGAGAGCCATAGCATCTGGCATATGTGGTTATTGTTTGATTGTTTTCTACTTTCTCTCTATCGCTGTATGTCTCTCTCCCTTTTCTCTTTTCATCCCTCCATCGGGAGCCTGTAGAAGCAAAGGATTATGGATCTCTGGAAAGCGTTCACCCTTGGGTCAGAAGACAAGACAAGGCGAGGTAATGAAAGATAAACAGCTCGCTGCAAACACCTGTTAACGTCCGCTTCAAAGAAAAGACAGTGAGGAGGGGGGTTTGCAGGGAGGGAAAACAAAAAAAGAAGTATTTGGCTGCCAAGCAACAGCCGAAGGGCCCCCCGGGCTGTTGACAGATCTTTATGAAATGAAAAAAAGAGAAAAGAAACGACAATGATTGTGGGCTTTTTACAACAGCGATGGATGATAAGAGGAACACAAGAGAAAACACAAGCAATCATAAATATACATCTTTACTGAGTCCTCAGGCAAAGCTTTTGTGACAAGCACTCACACACAAAGATACACACACACACTCAAAAAAGGCCAGGCACCCAGGTACACACAACTGCAAAAGCAAGGCATCCAAAGTGTTAAATATACATATTCACTTAACTAATAAAGCTCCAAAAGGTAAAAAGCTGTTATATTATTTCTTAAGCATGTAATGAATGTTAATAACTTGAAGACAAAGCTTTCTAAGTGTGACACGACTCAAACTTTCATAAAGGTTAAGGGGTGTTGAATACTTAGGGTGTTGAATACTTAGGAGGTATAGGGGAAACAGAGAAGGGACTGAATGTATCTGTTTAAGCTATTAGTCCTGAGTCCCCTGGGTTTTCAATTTGAGCCTCCCATAGGGGATAGCCTCTTTATCCGCAGGGCATGATTGGGGCAAACTGGGGTTAAACTATAAGGGAGGCTATATAACACCATTGTGTGCCAAGTTTTGGGACGCTATCTCCTTCCTTGTTCTTTCAGGCCATTTTTTATAAAAGGAATTGGGGCAGAAATGTCATGGGGACCTAATCTTTGTGAGTAAGTGATATGTGACAAGAAAGCTTTTAAAGCACTTAGGACTGAAGATGGAAGAAAAAGACTGTATGGTACCGTGAGAAGGAAGAGGTATAAAAATAAATACAACAATACAGTACAATGGAGAACAGAACAGCAGTGGGAGGAAAAGTGATTCATCAACAATTTCTCAGATTCTTAGGCTAGTTTCAAACAGGCTAAAAAAGATTTGATTTTTTAAGTCTTTGTGGTTTAGATGCAATGTTTTGCACCTGTCTCTACAGGGAATTACCACCTGAAATCAGATTTTTCCTGGCTTACAAAGGCGTGAGCTGGTCTGAACTGGATCACGCAGATTTAAAACATCAAAGGCACACACATTTACTTATTGCCTTTCAAACCCTCAAAACGCACACACACCACCCACATTATTTTAAAGGATACATTGCTGCCTGAGTAAGGTGAGATGTCAGCCATGTCCTGGAGGTCACCGCACTCAGACTTGATGAGGGAGAGGGAGAGTCCCTCGGCTGTGCTGCCAGGGTGCGCTGGTGAACAAGAGCGATGATGGTGCCCCAGGTGATGACCTGATGCCATCTTCGTCCTCAGGCTGGTGGTCTCCCGGGACAGGTCCATGGAGTCTGGTGAGGAACGGTCCTTTCCTGTGTAGCCACCTGTGGGTGCACCAAGGGGACTCTGGAAAGGGTAGCCCATGAGAGGCAGTGGAAAGGGGTGTCTGAACGATGGGGGGCTGAAGCCCATGGAGGCAGAGAGCGAGGAGGGGTGAAGGGCGGGGTGGTGGTGCCCGCCATGTGCACCCACAGCTGAGGACTGGTGGTGGTGGTGCTCACTGGGTGTCTTCCTCACGACTAAGGGCAGCGCCTCGGTTTGGTCATTGGTGGCACCTGGCATCCCGGGCACGCTGGCAAAGGGGTCCAGTGGATTGGGAATGATGACATCACCGAAGCACTGCAGCCTCTGGTTGGTGGTGTGGAAGTTGGGGTTATCGCCATTGACAACGGTGGGAAATCTTTCAGGAGGTATGGAAAGTGGGGGGAAGGCCTGCTGGGGTGTAGGGCGTGGAGGCTTGGCAAACACCTTAACCACTGTGTCCACCACCTGGGTCATGGCTGAATTGAGTTCCTGCTTCAGTGTTTCTGCCAGCTGTTTACCTTCAGCATGCATGGAGGAGCCTGGACCTCCCTGTCCTTTGCTCCGGCTGAGCCCCTCTCTTCTTGGCTTCTCTCTGTCCGCCAGCATTGCCTGCTCTTGAAGCAATGCCCGCGCCCTGTCCAGGAAATGGCCAGGGTCTAGGTCAGACATCTCATTGTCAGAGCGCAAGTCATCTCCACCCCGGTCATCGCCGCCGGTGTCAGACCTGGCTGGGCTGTCCTCAGACATGTTTCCTATGTCATTGTGGAGGTCATTGTGTTCTGAGTCATCAGTTGAGTCATAGATCTGAAAGAACTTCTCCTGCAGCTGGCGTAGCTGTTTCTGCATGTCCTCCAGCTGCAGCTTCAGTTGCCGTCGCTCCTCTTGTTTCTGTTCCTTTCTCTGGCACACCAGCTGGGTGAAGCTCTGCTGTTGCTGCTGAGGCAGACGCTGCTTACGCTTGTTCTCTCGGCTGCTACTGCTGCACACCTCGCCTCCCCGTGGGCTGCTGGGGGCCTGCTGCTGAGACTGAGGGGGTGGGCAGTCTAGCTCCATCTCCCTTTCACCATCCATCTCATGGTCATGGTCATGACGGGAAGAAGCCGGTACCACCACACTGGGTGAGTGGCTCATACCACGTATAATGTTCTCTACACGGGCTCGCTTGGCACGCAGGTGTTCATCATTAAGACGTTCAATGTCAAAGGTGGCCAGGCCAGGAGGACGACCAAACGGTGACAAGCACTCTTGAGGGGTGCTGTCCTGGGAGGAGTTACTGCAGATATCCTCCTGGGGAGCATCTGAACTTGCATTGGACAGCCCTGATCCAGGGAAGCCGCCATCCCCTCTGTCACCCCTGTCCCCTCTTTCTCCCCTCTCAGCTCCTCCTCCATTTTTAGCCATGTTATTCTTGAGAAGCTGGGAGATAATGGTGGTGCCAGGGAAGGGCATCATTGTGTCCTCATATGAGTTGGCCCTCTTCAGTAGCTTTCGGAGTACATTGGACTTGGACTCACTATCGTTGGCTGATACAACGCCAGGCCCACCATGTGGCTGCACTACAGAGCACTCCATGGAGTCGGTGTCTGATCCGTGGTGAGAGTGAGAGCTCAGAGAGTTCATGGCACTGAAAATGGCTGCTTTGGCGCGGGCAATGTTATCAGTGGTTGCTGTTGTGGCTGCTGCTGCGGAGGAGGCTGTGCTACCCACGGTCCTCTTAACACCAATGTCCACACGTCTTCGTTTGGTCTGTCTGTTCAGGAGGGAGTCGCTGTCATGGTCCGGCATCACGGGCTACTGCTATTGGGCCATATCCCACAAACCCAGTCCTCTAGGATCAAAGCCTTCAAGTACCTGTGGGCAAAGATTCACAGATGCATAACTCGAAGTGAAAAATATTTTAAGAATCTAAGTCACTCGCTCATTCAGGCAGGACATGTTCTAGAACACTTCAATTTCAAAACTAAATCTACTTTGAACAGAAAAGCTTGACATTATTGATATAAACTGAAGAGTTTTGTCTCAAGCCAGCAGGCAATCCTTCCTAATAAGCTTCTCCATGGACATTCATAGTTACATTTAGGCAGTAAGGACCAGTGACAGAGGGGTAAAGGGAACAGGCAAGATGGGGTCAGAATTAGGCCTTGGCTCGACATTCCAGGGCAAAGTCCTACATTTTATCCTGTCCCCTGTTACACGCCGCACGACACTGAACCAGTTCCCACGGAACACAAAGCTGCATAAAATTATGATAATTACTTAAGTACTTGTCCTCATTTCCATTTTTGTGCGGTGTGAGCCAACACAGGAGCTATTAACTCATAAAACAAAATAAAAGGAAATAGGGTTAAGAGTATATATAAAACATCATGGCGTAAAAGGGGAGGCAATGACATTGTACATGTCTTTATATACACTTTACTAAATCCTGTTTAGTAAGTGAGCTATCGTTTGGTCAGTTCAACAAAATATGAATTATTTTTAAAATGTAATTTTAAAATGCAAGTTGTCACATTAATCAATATGGCCATCATATCTTAAGCAATGGGAAGAGTGACACATAAAAGAAACACAAAATAGGCCTATTGATTTTGGTGCCAGCGTGAGCTCACTTCTGTGTTTTTTGTTTGTCTTTTCATCTGGCAAGGGCAGTTAATTCTGCTCAAATGAATAGGTCACAAGGGTCAACTCTGGCAAGGAGCAATTTAAAGCGCTCTTACAAAAACCCTAATGCCCCTCTGAAAGAAAAACGTTTTGTCAGTACAGGCCTGCATCAATAATGCTATGTAAGCAGCGGTAGCAGTGTCTTAGTCAGAGCATCAGAAGCATCCAATCTCAAATATTATCAGAGAGAATTTAATCTGCATCTCTCTTTAAAAAATTTTAATATTTCTGAGGTTAGTAAATTTTTGGCAATGTTTTCGTAACAGCTTGAAAATGGCAAAAGTGGTGCAGCAATTTACATTTTTCTTTTTACACTCTTCAGGACAACACCAGCCCTTATTGAGACTCACAGTGCCTCAATAAAAAATAATAAAATACAACAAAAACAAATACAGTATTCTTTTATTGACTTAAATTTTCCAGGTTGCAAATATACTCAAACACTGATTTAGGTAGACTTTAAGACAGAACAACATTTTAAATACAAAAATGTCAAATGACTGATTCAGAGCTATGCTTAATTTTGCTATGATATTCTATGACAAAAGCCAGTTAAACAAACAACAGGAAAAACTGAACTCTAGAGAGATTTAAAAACATTTTCTTCAACTAAGTATTTCCTTGCTCTAACTAAAAGACATTGTATTATCTTAATATTATCGCTGCATGTGAAAAGACATGTCTTTAAAAATAAAGGCTTCTTTCTTATCACATAGCCTCACAGACACATTCACACTGTACACACACACAAGAGCGCACACACACAACTTTGCTGTTGGCTTTGTTATTCACTGTGTAGTATGATGCACCACACAAGTGACATGCGTTGGTAGGGTTTTCACTTTGAAAAAACATTTTTAAAATTTACATTTTTAAACTGACAAGATTAAACTTTAAACGTCCAAATGCCCTGGAAGAACAGGTTAAATTCACCCCCCCTGCAAAAAAACCCCGTCCTATTGAAATAACACCAGTATTCTAAAATAAAACCTTTGATAAATGGCTTTGTCCCAAGTCTGGACAGCCACATCCAGCAGTTCAGACAAGAGGTGATACATCTCCAAGAAAAAAAAACTTGACTTGATCGCCTCAGGATCTTAACAATGAGCCTGAAATAGTCACCAGCACCTGTCTTTTCCGACGGCGCACCTGTCTCCCATTGCCCATGCGCACTCTCACTCTCTCGTTGAAAAACCTTTCAACAATTTCAAGCTATGAACTACACATATGAATAATGAACTGTAGATGTCCACTCCAACTTTTATATATATATATTCCGATCTATTTAGCCAGTTTCTTCACTGGAGACCTTATATTTTGAAAACCTAAAACGAAGCTTTTGGCGGATGAGAAACAAAAAGTAAAACAATAATTAGCCTAGTGAAGTTCAGATTTGAAACTTGGCCTAAATTAAAATAATGTACAGTTGCTGTAACTTTTAGGAGTTAAACTTAAAGTCCAACAACATTTACGCTACGCTATAAGATGCCAAAAATGAGACCTGGCTGTTTCTTTTCACATTTTATGGTCAATGGGACAGACAAAACCTATCAAAACCTACGAGAGACAGAGTTGCGTTCACTTACAACAATATCCTGGCGGCGTTTTATCACAGTTATCGTAAAGCGCTGCCCTAAAAGAGAGACACCAAATTCACAAAACGGGAGAACTGACAAGCTCCGTAACTGCCTGGATGGGATTTGGTAAAATAAAAAGCTAGTTTGAGGTGTTCGAATAAGATTCAGCCTACAGGACAAAGACAATATGAGGTGATAACGAATTCACGGTTCTCAACCGGAGAGATCAAATACAGGTAGCTAAATCTCACTTTCCGTCTAAAATCAGCTCGTGTTTTTAAATCACGTCTCCCGTTGCAAAAAAACCCCCCGCACGCTTCCCCAAAACTTACTTCGCAAAGTTGCAAATCAACTTGATCTCCGCTGTGATGAGGAAGGCTGGGCTACCGTTCGCAAATCATCCTCGCAAACATACAGGCTGCTCACGCAACTCCTACCACAGATCAAGATGAGGGGAACGAAACAGAGCAAATAATTTCGTATAGATATGATTAGCCTAGCTGTCGATCACCAGAATAAATTTCCCCGTTAACGATGTTTGATTAGTTTGTTTTTTCCGCCCACCGAGCGCAGGCGAGGCAGAACAAGAGAGGGAGGTATCCGAGGACAAGGTTACTTACCCTTTAGATGAAGAGGGGGACAACCTGAACTCCTACGGCAGAAAATGAGAGAATATACGCAGAGAACGGCGGACTGCTGGATGCTGGGGTAAAACAATTTCTCAGAGAAGGAAGAGCTGGAATAAAGTCAGCGACGCGAGCGAAAGGAACAAAATAGGAAAAATATAGAAGATGAAAATAGCTCTTGTACGTCGGTCTCTCCCTCTATCCTCTGCTGTGACCAAAAGAGTGAGAGACATAGAGAGGGTGCAAGAGAGAGAGAGAGAGAGAGAGCCTGTGTGTGTGCGTCTCCGAGGCGCACTGGATGCAGAGGACTGGATGCTGGAGCGCTCCTCCGCCACTAAGATTCACTTTAAGACGCGGCTGAAGGAAACAGGAAGACGTGCGCGTCATGAGCGGCGTGATGTAACTGCCGCAACCTACCAATAAGAAGCGTCCGTCCGGTCCGGAGAACAACGCACTGAACTTGACCAGAGAATGGGACTTGAGCATGCAACTAAAGAGAGAGAGAGGGGAAAAAAAGGAAATACCACTCTTACTAATCTCTTTCTTCCCAAATCACCGACTGCGCGAGTAAGAATCGTTCCGCACTTTGACACCAGCCTACACGAGCTACCTAAGCCGCAATAAAACACATAGCGCACATCTTACTATGTTGTTTATTCTCATGTTCACTTCTTAAGTGGGAGAGTTTCTGTAGCTTAATAACTGGTAATGTGTCAGTGCTGCTTGATTCCAAGAGATTTGGAATAAAGCGTCAGCACTTCAGAATAAGAATAATTTCACGACAAAGACGTTTGGCAGCCAGTGAGATTATTTATCCCTGTCGCTGATTTTTTCATTACATTTTTAAAAAAGCATGATGAATGCAACATTAAATGAATTGTTAAGGCAGATTTTTGGACCGTTTTAATGCAAATGTTTTCAGACACCTTCCAGCCTTCATTGTGGTAGTAAAAATCCAACTTCAGTCTATTTTACAATCCAAACGACTTTTTTTTTTAACGCATCTGTTCATGCATGTTTATGCGAGTCTATTAAAACGCATTAACACTCCTTCAAGCCCAGTAATTTTTAATGATTACCAACTTTGTAATTTGATCTTTTCATATGTCTGAATAATGTTTATATTTTAAACATCAGTATATGCATTTTTTTTTTCTGCAAAGACAACTGGTACACATTTAGACTGCAGCTTCTCTTAAGGGAATACCAGTAGTGGGTCACTTGGGTATTGGAGGTTCAGAGTGGCATGTAGAGATATTTTACGTGCAGAGTCTTCTCATTGGTTGCAGCAAAGTCTGATTTATGAACAAGCAAAGCAGCACAGAGGCTCTGAGCTTTGCTTTGGATTTCAGATTATCCAGGGATGCCAACATCTGAGGAGAACTAAACGTCTCTTTGTGAAATGCTCAGAGAAGAGCCGAATATCATCATGAAACGTCTGTCACTCGGGTTCCACAGCCTGCCACTAAAATGTCCCCGTGCGTAAAGACTGCACTGTCATCACAAATGGTTATGAAGTAAAACTGGTAGTAAATGAAAACAAAAATGCACCTTTTTGTTTGCAAATCTAAAGATTTTCAATTAATTATTACATTTATTCCCTCCCTTTGATACTTCCCCACTTGTGGACACTGAAATCCGATTGTTTCCATCGAAAAACCCATTTGACGCTTCTGATTTATGAAATGATGACGGCTTCTCGTGCCCATCATTGGATCCTTATAATTACACTGCAGTTTATGCGCTATGCAAATATTTTAGCCTTCGACCTTTCCAACAGGTGTGTACACACATTGTTTGGTAATTTTATTTAGGAAATAATTGATCTTTCTGTGCCACTGAAATTAATCTTTACATAAAATAATATTTTTTTCATCGACTCTACCGATATTTTGGGATAACACAGGTCACATCCATCTGGCTCAGCCTGCGTTTCTGCAATTAGAGATAGCGTAAGTCTCGTATTAAGCAGATGCAAGAAATTAACTGCACATTTCTTTCACAACGAACGTATACGAGTATGTTTTATTATTATTATTATTATTATTATTATTATTATTATTATTATTATTATTATTATTATTATTATTGTTGTTAGTGAATTAAGTTACATTTGTTCATATCCGTCGATTTTCTGAAGCCAGTAAAGAAAAAGTTGTTAATGCAGTAGGCACCTGTTATCAGATCCGCGTGCTTTTGCCCTTTTTGTTTTTCCAGCTTTTCACTTTGGATTCATTTGTTGCACGCAGAATCTTCTTTTTTATACCCTCTGCACAAACAGGATCCTAAAGTACTTAACGATAAATCTTATTTTCCATATGCTCCTCTGTCAGGTGCCAAAAGGGAAAAGGCGAGTCTCTTTTCCATGTCGCAAGCAAGTGTTTTTTAGGACGAACGAATTGCAACGAAGTCAGCAAAGTTTAGTGTCTGGAGTGTCTTTTCCAAAGCAGGTGTCCCGGCCCCCTGCTCCCTCACTGGCCTGTGGCTGATTTGGCCTCGGCTCCCCTGGGTGCCGTCGGTACGCACACAGGCTGGAAAAACAGGCCGGGACATTAAAGAAACGCGTGTTTGGAAAAGGAAGACTCGGATGAGGTGTAGAGGAAACGTGTTGGTTAACACTGGCTGCTCTTATCGCGGGCCATTCCAGGTGGATCAACCCGTTTATTTATTTCAAACTCACCCCCCCCCCGCTTTTGGGTCGAGTGTGACACACCTCGATGCCCAAGACTGATAATGCGCTCTGGCATTGCGCACTGATGGCTGAATTTATTGACATATTTATTAGAGTTGGGCCCAAAAGCAGAAGGAGGGAGGCAGTGAAAACAATATTTCTCCCAGAGGTGTTATAAGGTTCTTTTTAAAATCACAGTCTGACCACAATTAAGTGATAATAAGTGCGCGCACTCGGTGATGGTATGCCGGAGTGGAGAAGATTTTCCCACAGTATTAATTTGGATCAACGGCGGTACAACTGTCTTTCCATTCTTCTTCGTCTTGTTTTTATTATTATTGCTATATTTATAATTATTACTTTGTCTTTCATCTTATTTTTGGAGCGAATTCAATGCAGAACATCAACAAACATAACCATAACCGAATTTAAGTTACATGAATTATTATTGAAAGAATAAATATTATTCGAGAGAAGAAGCAATCTCTTGAGCAGCAGCGGTTATAAAATGACATTAATCAGATAATGACTTGATGAGCACCTACATCAGCTCCATTTCTTTTAACATAGAGTTTTTATTTAGAGAAATAAGAGAGAGAGAGAGAGAGAGAGAGCGAGAGAGAGAGAGAGAGAGACAGGGAGAGAGAGAGATATTTGCGAAAACAAGAGCAGAGAGAGGTGGTAGCGCTAAAAGCTGTTTTGTTCCGGAGAGGTCTCCGGGTCCCTGAGTAAAAAGGTTTAGGAGACAGGACATAGGAGAGGAGAGGAGGATACAGGATTTGCCCGAGTGTAATAAGTGAGTAGGCGTCTGACTCTCAGAGCCTCAGCCCTTTCTGGGCCTCGTGTCCAGCACTTAGTGTATTTTCACCTCCAAAGATGAGGATGCTGAGGAAAATGTACACCTGTTTCCGTTGTCAAGGCAAAACCCATTTTGAAAAAGGGAGTCTGCATTACCCCGAACGTCATATAAGACACGTATGTAGTAAAACAACAGAAATGTACATACATGTTTATTATTAGTGATATTACTTCTTGGCAGCTATAGGGCTGTGATTGCTGGCAGAGTGTGGCCCCTGATGACCCACATCCCTCTTTCTAGGCTACAAGTAGTGGTGATTATGGAGGCATGTGTGCGTGCGTGCGTGATTATGGAGGCATGTGTGTGCGCGCGTGCGTGATTATGGAGGCATGTGTGTGCGCGCGTGTTTGCGTGCGTGCTTGTGCATGAAAGCGAGGGAGAGAGAAGTTGGTCATCCTCTATGGCCTGTTTTACGCAAGCCATTCAATGAGACATACTGCATATATGCCTACACATACACACACTCACTCAGATATGCTTTCTTTGCATGAATGGGTATTGATCATTGTTGCAAAAGCAAATGTATGACATTATGTAAAGACAACGTGACAGTGAAAAATGAGAACGTAGACTACACTAACAAAATAATAATATGCCACATAAGCATTTCTGTACTCTCATATAAGAATTTGCATTTTTTCACAAACTCATTCTCTGTCTGGACCATCTCTATGTTTGCTCAAGGACTCTCACACACACATAGCCCACAGTCTGAGTGATAAAATACAGTATTGCAACACTTCTAGATATTAACAAATCATGTTTTCAATCATGATAGGTGATAAAAACCTGTTTGCTCTAATATTAAATAAGGCATCATGTCTTGCCTGCACTGGAAATAATAGGCAATTAAAAGAATGCTGCTCGGTGAGGCCAATGGGAATAAGGCTGCAGTCAAACTCATTAAAACCACAGATATATTCCAAACATCGTAATTAGTCATAGCCATGTTTAAAATCCTCGAATCTAGCTACATATTTGACATTTATTTAGTAGAAACGCAGTGAATTCTAAAGTCTGAGTTAATTCAACATGTCTTAAAGAACCTTGAAATTAGGCTATACACATTTTTTAAAATCATTGCCTATGAAAGGAGTTAGGCTAAAGTCAACAGGAATGAAGGGCGCGCGCACACGTGTGAGCACGCGCGCGCGCACGCACACACACACACACACACACACACAGAGCGCCTTGGAGGTGCTGTGCGGACAGACATGCTGGGAAATCGCCTGGAACTGTATTAAGCCTGACGTCCTTAAAACAACAATGGCACCATGAAATAAGGGCTTATGCGCTCAAAGTCAAAGATCCCCCTCAGCAACTCTCCATGTTTATCTCTCCCTCTGTCTGACACACTCACGCCCCCCCCCCCCATTTCTTGGGGGTTACACAGTCAGGCTGGCAGCTCCAATGGGAGGGGACCAACTTTGCTCCTATGAACTCTCACCTGTCAACATGGAGCAGAGGACTTTACTTGGTAAACACGAAAGGACTTTAGCTGTTTACTTCTGGCGGCAACTTAGCCTATTTTATTCAGTGCAAGGCCCCGGTCACAGCTGGTTCTCCGCGTGCTTTGAGTGCGTTTCAAGACGAGAGTCAATCCACGCCAAACTCTGTTTAATTATCTCACAATTTTAATGCGACCGTTCTTGCGCTCCATATTTTGTTAGATATGAGTGGATTTCTTTTTTTGGTAACGCGTGATCCTTCGGTAGGCTACACCCGGCATACATACGAATTAGCTTGGATCAATTTGAAATGTGGATAAACTTTTAGCTAGATTTTGTCCACTGCTCGCTGGCGCCCAACGGTGCAGGTTATTTTTGTTAGACGCTTGAGGGTTAGACGCTTAACCGCTCTAAAGGTTGTAGCCTATATTAATTCAAATGAACGTTATTTATTGGTACTTAGTGACTGCCGAATTTAAGAATGGTTTTCAGTGATTCATATAATGTCTTACGTGTTTTTCTCTGATATATGGATTTTTGTTCATGAACAAGCAACATGAATTTCCACATTTTTCAATGGAGTTTGGCAGCAAGCCCTCTAACACATAGCCTACAGGGTGCAGGTCTCTGCGTTTTTCCTTTTTAGATTTCCATAGCCATAATCCTCCAGTGTGACTATACTGCTAAAAAAACCAAAAACGGGCTGTGGCAGATAAGCCGCGGTCTGTTTCGCTCCTCTGATCGGCGGTAATTATATTTGTTGGCGTGGAGGTAAGTGGTCCTCCCCGGGGGGCGTATTGTACTCGACTCACTCCATGTCATAAAATAAAATTACAAGGAAAGGAGAAGATATCCTGCAATAACAGAGACCAGTCGTAAAATCAAAGAGTAGCTAAATTAAATCTGAAGGAAAAAAAATAACCCTCACGGAAAATACATTAGGGGTACGATGGGTGGTACAAGGGGCTTCAAATAAAACGCAGGTTAATGAGCGTTTAATAGCTTCTACACTATATGGTTTTTTTTAACAGGCACACACACACACTCACTCTCTAACACAAAGCTTTCGCTAGCTGACTTAGACAGTTAAGAGTAATTAGTAATTAGTTACCTGTGCTCCAGCCTTTCTGCACTTCCCCAAATAGGCTACTATAAAGAGAGGCATCTATAGGGTATGAAGTGACATGTACAAGGCTTAAGTAGCTTTAAAGTGCCTCTCTCACCACACACATTAGTCTCCAGTTATAAGTTTAGCTCTTTGCAACAGTCTGCTCTCCTGTTACAGCAGTGGACATTCACACTTCTTGTACCTGTTGGCACCCTTTTGTTGGTTTATGTATCTGTGTAACTTTTGATCCCCAGTGTGGATGTTTGGGCCTGGCACCCAGCAGGCCCTCCACACCAGAGGGGCCTTTCTCTGGTGACCTCTCTTGACCTTTTGCTGACCTTTCACGCCAGAGGAGGTTTGGCTGCCTCAGGGGAGGTCAGGAGGTAGGAGGGTAATGCTGTTATAATAGGCCTGTAAACACACACACAGAGAGACAAACACAGACTGAGGAGAGCATCTTCGTAGAGCTAAAGATGTCATTTTCAATCAGAAAATGACATCTTTAGCTCTACGAAACTAAAAATGAATCAATGTAATTCCAATGGTGCAAAGCACTTGTACTTTACTTGAGTATTTCCTTTTTTATACTATTATTATTATGCTACTTATTATGGAATCAACTAATCTTTTCTCTTTAATTTAATGTAAATAAATATACTTTAATAATTTTAAGTTAATCCAAGTTAAAACCTCTGTTTTTATTGTCAGACCACTTTAGAACGTATTGATTTTCTGACTTGAAGTCTTTTGAGTTGAAATGATGAGTTGCATAAATCTACTGCTGAGAGTACACTCAACTCATTAAATTAAGTTTTCAGTGAAACATGAGAAGTATTAGCAGACTTCCCAGCATGCCTTTTCTGAAAGTTAAAACTCTCCAGAGCTTTTTTTGGTAGAAGAAAACAGAGATGATGGAAACTTGGTGTAATGATAAAAATAATGCTACACATGATGAAGGTTAATCAAATTCAGTCCCAGAACCCCTAGCACATACAATTTAAGAAGTTCATTGGGAGTGGTTGCATATGTTGTCTTTATACTTTCCACAAAGTACAAAGTGGCTCCAACAGGAGAAGCTGCAGCTACAAGTTCTTTGTAGCAAATGAAGAACTGACTCTTCAAATTGAGAAAATGGAAATGGAAAAGCAAATCCTACTGGAATGTTTGTCAGTGTGACTGAACGGTTGTTGATTCAACGTAATGTGTTAAAGCCCAGTATGTAGGATTTAGTGGCATTTAGCGGTGAAGTTGCAGTTTGCAACCACTTGAATGCCGCTTGAATCACCCTCCCGTTGCAAGCATGTAGGAGAAACTACGGTGCCTGCCAAACTCATGGAATATGCAAAAACATGGCGGTGCAACATTGTGGCCTCAGTGAAAGGGGACCCGCTCCCTCTGTAGATATAAATGGCTCATTCTAAAGTAACAAAAACAATTCTTATTTTCAGGTGGCTATACACTAATGCAAACATATTGTATATATTATATTCCATTTTCCCAATAGCTCCTTCTGAATGTTACATACTGGACCTTTAATTCTATCAAACCTCAGTTAACTTAACTCAGTTGGTGTTACATTTTCAAAACTCATAAGATGATTTTGAATTCATTATTTAACCAAAGTTCAGTTAACTCACATTTTTAAGGCAGCCGGGGAACTTATGTTTTTGAGTTGAACCAGTTTAAAATGATTTACAGTGTACTTTTACTTATAAAACTTTTATGTACATTTTAGTATTACCTTTTGTACTTTTTGGTGCAGGACTTTTTACTTGTAATTTAGTATATTAATGTTGATAATTTTACGTAAGTAAAGTGTCTGGATACATCTTCCATTACATTAAATGTATTTAAATTTTAAATTAATGCCACTCACAACACTATTTTGATTACAGTTCTGTGCATTGCCTATTGGATTCAGGCATTTTTATACAGTGTGTGTAGCTTGTAATTAATCAAGGTGGCTTGACCATCTATACTCTGTTGGGCCATGCATTAACATGCTTCAAACACAGGTTAAAAGTCTAGCAGCCTATAAAGTGCTCATGAACACAAGTGAATGCACACACACATAAAAAGGCTACACACAAGTGAGGCCATGCACATTCAAGTACATACTGTGTATATACACAGGCCTACATTCATGCAAATAACTCCCGGCATTTTCAAAGACTTCCCCGTGGACGGAGGCGTCTGCCAGTGCTGCTATAAATCACGTTGAAGCTGGTGCTGAGGGCAAGGCACACCTTGTCCACGTCGCCCCCACTCCTGGGCTGAATAAACCATAACATCCTGCCTCTCGTGCTGCCCGATGCCCTCTTAGCACGACCCTAATGAAGACCTCCCCATCATGCCCTCATCTCCCCTCTATCTCATTGCCATTGTTTCTCCTCCTCTTCTGTCTGACTTATCTATCTTTAGGAATTTTAGCAGTTGCAGTGGACATTTGGGCAGGGCTCTGCTTGTTTGGAACAACACACAACCCCCCTCCCAATCTTCACTGAACTCTTTTTTTCCCCATTCCAATGACTTCCTGCTTTAAGAATGGGATGAGAGAAAGAAAAAGGAGAAAAAGAACAGCAAAACAGCAGGAAGGGAGCGTTTAACAGGAGGATGCCAACACCCTCATCCTGTCGTGTGCCGGCTTGGTTCAGGTGCTCTGGGCCAATCAGCTCCATCCGCTCCATTTACCTCAGGGTGTGTCGAATTTGGCTAAGAAGGTGCACCTTTCCGTCATGACCCCCTCTGGAGGAAGTATAATGTTTCTGGAAAGAAAAGGAGGTGCACAGGAGCCAAGTGTACAGGCTCATAATAGAGCATTAAATCCCCTCACCACCCAACAGAGACATCAAAGTGAACAAAGAATAAAGAATGCATGGAGTGTTGGGTTATCTGTTGATTAGTTCCCTTGATTTTTACTGCTGCAGAGGGAGAAGCTAAGCAAACAGTCCCGCCCAGCGTTTGGTTCTTGGCATTCCACTTTAAGGTATTATTATAGACAAAACTTTGGAAAAGAAAATCCCTGCAGTGTGTTGCTTGGCATGCAACCACACAAATGATTACCTCCTCTAAAATTAATTTCTAAGTAAATGGCTCCGAATTGCCAATACATTCACTGATATGCAACAGTGTGTTTTAATTTGAAAAGTTGGTTTTTTTAGAAAGGAGACATGTTTTACATGACAGAATTCAAATTTTGGAAGAAAATTGCTCCTTTAGTCACCTATAAAACACATGCTCATACAGACATGAGCACACACAAATATGTATTTTCATGTGGGCATACACACACATACACACAGACACACACACACACATACACACACACACAGGTCCAAATCTCTCCCTAACCCCTTGTATGCCTTGGTACATCCACCAGAACGCCAGAGGAGCCTTGAGAGGACAAGAATAGCGAGGCATGTGCCTATTTGTGGCATCATTGTTATACAGATAAAAGATTTCACTGTTACACTCACACACACACACACACACACGCTCATGAGCAATCCACCCTGCATTCATTACCATAACATACAGTCAAGGGAAAAAATTTGCTCATACACACTGGTCAGTACCATGAAGTACAGCCACAAAGAATTCAAACATCCACCCAGAAACTCTCTCTCTCCCTCTCTTTCTCACACACACACATGCACACACATTGTGCAGGCTTTAGCCAACAGACTCAGTGGGCAGTTCTTAGAAGAGACAGTGGAGTAATCTCCTTTTTAAACACCCATAAGCAGCTTCTTTCTCTCGGCTGCATGTGGAGTGTTTACAGTAAGTTGTGTGTGTGTGTATGAATGCCGCAGCACAGCGCCATGCCGCAGTGGCACCTGTGCCGGTAGAGATCCAGTGTTGGGGCAGTGGAGAGTCCCATAATAGGATGCTTTTGCCTTTTGTTCTGTTGGTATGAGTAACTGCTCTAAGAATAATGTCTCCTCCTCTGTCCTATAGACTAAATGTTCTGAGACGGACAGAAGTGCGGCTTGTATTTTATAAAGCAGGAAAGATTACCAGTGGGACGAAGGAGAAATCTGGTGTAGAGAATAATTCCTCTAGAATGAAAATGCAAAGCTGTTCAATCTTGAAAATTATGTTACCTGAAGTTCACTACCTTGAAAAAATACTGTAGAGGTTTTAGTGTTTTCTCCGGTTACGTGTTACTTGAATAGTGCTGTAAATTGTCTATTATCTCTTGTAGGGATAAACCATAGTTTGCTGTGGTAGAAATGTTGATGGACTGTAATAGAGAAATTGATTAGATATAAGGAACTGTACATTATGTATGCAGATGTAAATGGTTTCTGCTGTATCATAGTTATGTAACATGAGGAGCCTCAAAGGCCTTCGCACATAACTTTGTGTGGGAGATCTTGTAGTTGAGATTAGAAGGACCTTGAAGACGGGCCCTGCTCCTTATATCACATGTGTGAATAACTGATTCTGTCCGATAGTTGGAGACACTGAGTCTGACCCCATTCTTGACATCCTCTTCATATGACGTGTTTAATGCAAGAGATGTTGAAGGATATAAGCAGAGACAAAGTATAGCTTCTTTTGGAATTGGTTTGGCATTGTGTCCATGTGTCCACTGTCCAGATAATAACGTCCCCTTCAAGATGAACTGTTATACCTTTGATCCCCTAACCTTTCATCTAGAGCCATCATCAGGTCAAAATTTGTCCCTTTGTGTAACTCACTAAATGTTAGCATGCAAACATGCTAAAACTAATATGGTGAAAATGGTAAATAATACACAAAGCACTGTTGTGCCTAAGTACAACCTCACAGAGCAGCTAGTGTGGCTGTAGACTCTTAGTCTTATCACTATGATTAAAGGTTTTTGCCTGTTTAGGGGTAAACATAAGTTCTGTTATTTTATTAATGGAGCAGAAAAAGCCACTGGGTTGTATCACAGATTGCTGCTTCTAATCCTGAGATAAACTTACTGTATAAAGTACAAGGGAAACTAACCAAAATTATTTTAAATCTTTTACTTTTAGCATTTTTGTGACATGTATTATAATTATACCAGCTTGTATGTATTAATATTACAATACAACTTTTGTTTTAGTATCTACAGTACAATTCTACAATTCAGTCATTTTGTTTCAGTGACATAGTGATGATTGTATTACTCACCCCCAACCCCAACGTCCCTCACACACATACAACCACACACACACACACACACACACACACACACACACGCACACACACACACACACACTCACACACACACACACACACACACGAATACACACTGTTGTTAGCTAAGCCAGAGGACAAGTGATGCCCAGGGCCGTTCCTGATCCTCCTGGCCTTTTCCTTGCAGGAATCTCCTCTTCCTGTGCGGAAGTTTATCGTGGTCAGCCTGCCTGTCACTGACGCCTCCCAAAGGAAAGTGACAGTGGCTTTATTCACCCGCTGACCCGTAAAGAGGACAGCGGAAGAAAGAAAAAACAAGTTTGTGTGTGTGTGACCTGACTAAGGGCTTCTTTTCTCTCCAGTAAGGAGGTACGATGAATCTTGTACAATCAGCACAACCTCTGCATATGTGTGTGTGTTTGTGTGTGTGTGCATCCAGTGTCATGTCCTTTAACTGACCCCAGTAATGTGAATGCATCTTCCCTCCCTCTTTTCAGCCTCTTTTGTGTGTCCAGATAGAAAAAAAACAACAACAAATCACCATATCAGCCAAATGATATCCTTTAATCTAGTTATTTTTTTGTTATTTTTTGTGTCTTTCCATCTCAAAGTCGAGGCCCTGCAGCCTTGAAGAGAGAGAACAAGATAAATAGATAAAAGGATAGAGAGATGATGTCCATCTGCTCTGATGATCTCTCTCCAACTTTGTTTGGCATCAGACTTTTCTCCATCCCATTCTGGTCCCATCAGCCCCAGAGGACCCAGGCACTGGCCTTTTCTTGACCCAGTTTAGGACTTCAATTCTGGGCTTTCTGATCCGTCCACTCTCCCTCTGTGTGGGGGTTCAACAGAGAATCCTGAGATTATCGGATGGTCACTTAAGAGGCAATGTGCGAGAGCGAAGTGCTGTCCACTTAGCTGAAGATTATCCTTTAAAAGGAAGGGATGGCAGTGGAGATGGAGGAGAGAAGGAGAAAAAAGGATGTGCTTAAGAGGTGGATATAGAGGGGGTGGATGGAGGGAGAGATTGTGAGGACAGTCAGAAAGATAGAGAGAGGGCAAATGAATCATATGGAGATAAAGTGTGTGTGGGAGTGGGTTAACAAAAAAGCGAGGAGAGAAATACAGCATGGAGGGAAACGTCTAAATGAAAAGCTGAGATGGAGGTGAGGTGACAGAGCGAGAGAAAGCGGAGGAAGGTCGACCGAGAGAGGCAGAGATGGAGAGATAAAGCAGGAAGGATGAGGACAAGAGCTGGATTAAGCAGTAAAAACAGTGATTGTGAAGTGTTCACTAACCAAACTGAGGACCTTTTGCTGTGCTTTTTATGTGTAATGGGGTGTGTATGCCAGCTTGCATTTATAACACATCAACAGTAGCAGTTGCAATCTAGAGTAAGACCTGATTTACAGTTAGTCAAATATTTATATGTAGTCATCTTTCTATTATGTCTTACATAGTTGTTGATTATTGTTGGTTATTGGTTGTTATATGTACTTTGAGGCGCTTTATGTTTGTCACTTAAATAATACTTATTTTAACTTCATTTCTATCAGTTATGATAATATTTGACTCGATAAAGTATTTGCAGAGATCAGTGATCACAGCAACATTGCTACAATAACGTCTAATGGGGCAAGAAACACAAACAGTCAGACAATCATACAGGCCAACGGTTTACCGTGCAAACTATATTTAAACCTACATTAATTGATTTTTTGGCCAACAAGTTGATATGGCAAAAAATGTCTTATTAACCCATCCATCAGAGGAGGATGGAGCAAAATTAGCATTCATTTGGAGTTATATTCGTGTCCACCTGACACACTGAAGTCCAATATTCTCTCTCTCTTTAGCTCTGCTTTTGATCTCCATCAACTCCTGAGGGAACTATCTGGCTCTTTAGCTGCTAAATACTGCAACATTTTCACCAGCTAGTTGCTAACTTTGTATTTCTTTCATTTGGTGCTGTGCAGGTAGTGTACAGAGTTTAGTTTTTTGCTGAAAACAGCTGCCTGCTTCATCTGAAAACGACAAGTGAACCAAAACTGAAAAGTTGTGGGCTGTAAAACCAAAACAATGAGCTAAAAGAAGCTAAAATTCCCCATAGAGCTGAGGGGAACTGCAGAGTCAGCTGATTATCATGATGATCATGATCTGTGGGTTTGTCACTACGAGCGACCCCTTGTACATGCATGTAGACATTCATGCTGTTTTCATTCACTTTTCGTAGTTATAGCTTATGAAACGTAATGCACTATAATTCTTATATAACCCTTGTAATCAGGAACCACGTGGAGCCAGTTACATTTATTATTAGGCGACAACCTCTAGCACATCAAAGTCGGTGTAGAGAGGTGGATGGGGTGGATGGATGAATGGTCAAACACAGGACTTTAACCCGAGACTGGGGTTTGGTCCTGTGTGAGACAAAAAGTCAATGTTGACCTTTTTATTTTAAGTATGTAACTGTAAATAAGTTACATAACCTGTTAAATCACGTAAGTCACGTGATTTACACCACGTGACTGACGTGATTTATGTCATGACTTATTGTGAATTAACTCACTTATTTTAACCCAAACCATGATCTTTTCCTATACCTAACCAAGTTGTTTTGGTGGCTAAACCTAACCAAACTACGACCGTTTCACAACGTTAACCACATGTTCATTGTTACCATGATGATGAAGGTCCAGTATGCCTGTTGCTGGTTGCTGGCCATTCGTAGAATTATGCACGAATAAAGGTGCATAACTTTTTTTAAGATATCATGCGAACCGTTATATGAGGATACGTTGAGTTATTTGATCCATAGTAAATATAAAAATATTAATTATAGCAGCTTTAAAGGTAAAAACAAAAGTGAGTCCCTAAACTGTGATCGATGTTTATAGTAGACAGTTTGGGTTGTAATTTTACTGTCCCCCTTAATTTTGTCTTGAAAATAAGTTTTGCAAACCTAGGAGTTTGTTCAACACTTGTCTTATTATTGCGCTGCTTATGTTCCTTGCTGTGTCTGACTTATTTTTTGCAATGTTGCCGTATTCCCAGATCTGAGCAATTAACATGTAGGTCAGAATTCATATCAGAATTTGTGTTTACATAGAATTGGAAAGATAACCATTTGACACAACTCTTATCACAGAATAACTGGTGCGTTGTCCACTGTATTTAGTCAGTCATTCAATACATGCTGTTTTCTGACTAAAAAAATCTAAAAAACAAACCATCTGTGTAGGGTAGAGGAATTAATTGTTTATGTGTTGTATTGTCTGGTTCTAGTTTTACCTGCAACAGGTATATTGTGTCTTTTTCTCCGTAGAGCAATAGGGAAGAAAAAGCGTGGGTTTAGTGTGAATGCAAAATACTTTAAAATCCCAACACATTCAAACCCCACCCATTCATGAATTTATATGTTTGACTGAATGAACCTGGAGTGTGTGTGTGTTTTTTAGGGGGGTATGACGAGAGAGAAAGAAAGAGAGATCATTCCCCATCATCTGATTGGATCAGCGGTCCTGCCAGTATCCAATTATTGTATTCCCCTGGTAGAACACACACACACACACACACACACACTCACACACACATTCCAGTGGATCCTGTCTTAATATTCCCCAGAAAAAAAATGTAGGGCTAGAAGCTCCTCACCTGCCATAAGCTCTCTATATCTATATACCGTATATCTTTCTCTCTCACCCTGAGCATGATGGGAAAGATGACAGTCTTTCCCAACAGGGGTTCAAGGATGAGAGAGAGAGAGTGCGAGGGACAGAGGGTGCCGCCCCCCCCTCCCTCCATGTTAATCTCCTCATTTTCATTTCTCTTACCATGTGGGATTAGAATGATTTTATTTAAAGTGTCAGCTTGAGCTACCGGATTGAGAAATCTGGATTTCATAGGGATTATTATTACAGAGAAAATGCACACACACACACATACACACAGACAGATTTTTTCTTTTCTGTCACTCACTAATGACCTGCTTGACCAACAAATGATATTTATCCTCAAATTCAGTGCAGGGGAGACAAACAGACATTGCTATACACATCAAAGTGTGTGTGGCATGGAGTGTGTCTGTCTGTACGTGTGTGTTATATTGTACAGTACGTCTTTGACATATTAAAGCCCCATTTTCCCTTTTTAACCGGTATATGGAAATGACACAAGGGCACACTTTTTGGAAGCCCATACAGGAATAAGACCAAGAGTTTAGTCATATTGCACACACATGCGCCTTTCTTTTTTGCTTTTCCTCTTAATCAGAACGTCATACAATCTCCCGTCACCCTCGACCAGGCCAAGTGAAATGAGGTGAACAGACTCTAACCACAGCTTCACCCTTCTGTCAGATTTAACATCTAATCTACATTAGGATAAGGCTTTCGCTGCTCAGGAAAAAAAAAAGAGAAGAATAAAAAAACGGCATCACCTTTTCATCCTAGGGCCAAGCCTTTTATTCCGCCTCTTCTCATTACATTAAAGGATGAGGGCGGCAGTACAGTGGCTGAGCGGTATTTAAAGACACCATCCCCTTCATCTGTTTAATTTCTCTTTATTTAAGAGACTCCCTCCTCCCTTCGCTGCTCCCTCCCTCTGTTTAATTTCTCTTTATCTAAAGACTCCCTCCCTTTATCTGACTGATTTATCTTTGTCTCACTGCAAATGACATGGAAGAGTTAGTAACTGCAAGGTTCCTAATTCAACCTTTGTGATTGGGACACTGGGTCTGAGTGGTGACTTTAGCTTTACAGTCAAGCTCGTTATGAAAAATGGTTCTACATGGCAAAAATTAGACATTTATTTTACATGGCACAACCTGTTTCACTTCTGAACATGTCATTGCATTAAATGTTCTTAAATGATCCTTAATGTCTTTTTTTGTTCTTCCTTAGCTTTGTACTCCATATGGAGCAGAGCACTGGAGGATAAAGCCACACTGCTAAACACACCTAAATACTGCACAGATATAAGTCAAAAGAAAGGGTCTTAAAAGCATTTTGTATGTATCAAATAATTTTTATAGCTTTTTCATTTAGGGGAATTTTTGTGAAAAAAACTTTTCTGCCCTGTTTAAACTATTGAAATATTTTCATGGCACTGTATTTCATATATGACTTACAATGATTATAACATAGAAGAAATACTTGAAATACTCTTCATATAGCAATTCACTTTTGTTTGGATCACAACCCCTTAAAGCTGCAGAAAGTGAGAGAAAAAAAGTGAAACTTCCCTTTTCAAGTTGTTTCATGTGATTTGGAATGAAAGGAAATTCGGTATCTCACAAGACAAAGTAAAACTTGTTGTGATACGTTTGCTTGGTAGTAATATGAACTGACATAAGGGCTGCATCTAACAATCATTTTTATTAATAGTAAGTCAGATTATTTTCTCATTTAATTTATTAGTCATATAAAATGTCTATTAAATGTTCAGAAAATAGTCAAATATTAAAATCACAATTTTCTAACGCCCAAGGTGCCATCTTCAAATTGCTTGTTTTGTTCAACCAATGGTCCAAAATGGAAAGATACTCCGTTTCCTTTCACATAAGACAAGGAAACGCAGCAAATCCTCACAATTGAGAAGCTGAAACCAGGGAATGTCTGATATTTGTGGATGATAATAAATTACTTAAATAGTTAACAAGTTGCAGATGAATTTAATTAAACAACCAACCAGTAGTTTAGCTCTAAAGGACATCATCATCATCATCATCATCATCATCAACCCCACCAATAAGCTTGTGAGCCACTGTGAGTTTCAAGCCCCAGGCTGAGAACCTCTGGTTCAAGACCCCATTTAACCTACAGAAAACCCCTTTTTATTTTACTTTGTTACTGTTATTGTTGTTGTTACAGTTGTACTCAAACAATATAGGTTGATGAGCAATTCATAAGCAACTACTCTTTGTCAAAAACACAAATTATAACATTCACATCCCTGAGATCAGTGAGAAAAGCTTACTGCACGACGACTATTGAGATTTTATCCTGATGAATACACACACACACATTCACGCACAACCCATTTTAAGAGCAAGGTCTTGGGAAGTAGGTTAAGCAGGCCAGGATCACCTCTCGCTGCGCTCTCCCAGCTTAGAAGCACTGAGAGAGTAGGGTGGGAGGAATGGTTGACGGCGGAGGAGAGGGTGGCAGGGGGGAGAATGAGATGGAGAAATCTTCCAGAGGACATCTGTCACAGTTATGAGCTGCTTTTTTGCAGCCGGCTCTGTGACCCACGAATTTTCTTGCATGACTGACCAAGAACTATGAGAGTTTTAGAGGGGGCCTTAGCCCCTTCACATGGCCTGGGAGACCCCATACAGACCCGGTTAAGTAAAATCTCTATCATATGGAGCAGACATGGAGGATAAAACTAAATATACTGAATCTGCTCAGTCTTTGGACATTTAGTAGTGTATTTGTTGGCTGTGCTAGTAGTAATTTAAGTCATGAGAAAATTACACATTGCCAGGAAAATGTGACAACTTTCAGCTCTCTCATGTCACAAATAATTTTATTAAAACGACATATGACACTTCTGTTGCTGTTTTGGGACCATGTGTCTACATTTGAGGATGCCGTTGGTGCTGAATAGAGAGCTGCACATTGCAAAAGTGTATGCATGAGAACATTTCTCCCCCTCCCGCAGGTGTTTAAGCTGTACAGTAAACAATAACGCTTTACACACATACACACACAAACACACACATGCAAACACACGAATACAAAAGGCTCATTGTGTGTTGCCGTGTGTCCACTAACCCATCCTTTTAAATCTGGGATTATGGTATTCCCATCGTGATGGCAACAGAGGAAACAATGCTTTATTTCATGGGAGGAAATGTGCAATAATGATGTTAACACCTCAATCTGCCTTATTTAACCATTACATACGCGCTCTCTCTCTCTCTCACACACACACACACTCACACACACACAGACAAATATGCAGATACACACTTTTAGTATTTGTCCCTCCCTCTCTACTAAGCAAACCTTGAGATACACAAATCTAAATCTCTTTAGAAATGAAATCCAGTCAAAATTTTAAAAATTGTATTATACTTTTTTGCAACAAAATATTTGTGTGTATATGTGTGTGTTTGAGTGAGAGAGAGAGAGAGTGCCTTTGAGCCTTATTGTGAGGATACTCTATAGAGCTGCTCCCATGGGGTGTAATCCGACACTAAAATCGTCCATTAACACACTATCAAATCTATTCTTCTCCGTTGTGTCACACTTCCATGAGCCATTTGTGGCTTTAGTGCATTGGCTATCCAGCCTCTTTAATGTAGTTCACTGTGCGCAGTAACAGGATGTTGTCTTTATGGATAAAGAGTTTTTTAAATCCTTGGCCCTGAAGCCATAACACTGACTGTATGAGTTTAGATTTGGTGAAACTTTAGTCTGCAATAGAACAGTACCTTATGTTTAAGAAAAGACAGAATTTAGATTCTATATTTTCTGACGTAAAAATCATTGTGTGTTATTTTCGGTGAAACACAGATCAGATGCTGTTTGAACTCAGAGATGGAGGCCGGAGGATCATAGCGGGCGCTCCTGTGTTTTTGAGGTAACGGTGTGCTGGTCTGTGAATAAGACCTCTGATGATGGCTGTATTTTTATAGTGAGGGCCCCAGGTGCTGCCAGCGTCACACATGGACACTCATGGCAGCGGTGTCCTGGCACACACCGGCCAACTAGAGAAGGGCCAAGACGTGGTGTGTATGGCTGAGAGAGAGAGAGTGTGTGTATGTATGTGCAGGCTACATGGCTAATCCAAGTTCTGGTGTTGTGTATGTGTGTGTGTGTGTGTGTGTGTGTGTGTGTGTAAGACTCCAACAGGCCAGTGTTGGTCTGGAATGCAGATAAGTATAATGATGATACCCAAATGCTAATGCTAATCCATCTCTTTATATTACAAATCTAATCTTTTCTCTGTCATATCCTCCTGCAGGGCTTTCATATAGGGCTTATTTAGGTCATGCAATGCATTTAATGCCAGTTAGAAGTAAATGATCAACAAAAATATATTTTACCAGCATTACTATGTAAAGAAATAACACCAGAACTTCTTAAATCCTCATACAATTATTTTTCATTGTTTGTTTCTGACCATTTTTCATTAGTACATTTTAATTCCAGGAGCATTTAATTACGATAATAGGGCAGTTACGAGTGCATGTGCACATGCATGTATGTATGTGTGTGTTTGCACATATATATGCACGCAGGCATGTCTGTGGACACGCTTGTGTGTGTGTATATATATATGTGCGTGTGTGTGTGTGCACCAGCTGTCTGATCAGTAATCAGTTAGCAGTGGGCTAATGCAGCCTCCTTAACCCAGGGGCCTCATAAGACTGCCTCTGGCCCAGCCCCTCTCTCTGCCAGGGACAAATCCATTACCCAAAACAAGGACATCAAATGTCAACAAACACATACACACACAGATTGTATATACTTGTCCACAGCGTATTTGATTGATGTCATGAGAGGAAAGTGTCTCAATGAAATGCTACAATTACTGTACAGGAAGAAAACACAGTGGCTATAATTATTGTCACACCTTTTTGACAATAATAAACTGGTGGTGTATCTTTACACTGGGGACGATTAATTTTTCAGTTTTTAGGGACATCTTAAAGCTTGCCATAATTCCCGTATCTCTAACTTTTAAAATGTTTTGAAATAATAAAAATGTAGGAGAGAATAAAAAAAAAGATCTTCTTCCTTATCAAACAAGAGAAAAGAAAACCTGTCCAAAGGGATTCTGGGCATTTTGTGATAGGCTCTGTGACTAAACTGCCGTTCTACAAAGGTTAACATAAATAGCACATAAACTGCACTGAAAACAGCCCCTCAGAAGTGGCACAAAGACTGCGGCGGCTCCCCAGGGGCCTGATGGTTAGCAGCAGCGTTTACATATCAGTGGCCCTTGTAGCATGTACAGTGATCTGGCAGGTTGGAGAGCTTTGATGCTTCGTCACCCAGCAGGTCGGGTGTATCGATCCCCAGGGCGGTGCTGCTTTCTGGGCTGGCCTGCCTTGGTGACAGGGCCCCCTCCCGGAAACCTCCCTGGTGCCCGTACCCAACAGATGGCCTCAAAGAGGGACCAGAGACACAGGGCCAACATCCAACCCTCAAACAGAGGAGCAGAGGAGCAAATGGCCTGTTAATATTTCATACAAACACTCTCACTCATCTCCAAGCAAGGAAACGGACAGGACTGAGAGCGCAGCGTGAATGTGTGTGTGTGTGTGAAGGGGCAAGTGTGCCTGCATATGTGTTTGTGTGTGTGTGTGTCTAGCTGAAATCAAACACATTTTGATGAAATATGACTAGTTTTCCCACTCAGAGGTGCTTTACAGCTAGACTCCTTGTGCATAGTAATCACTAATCACACACTTGTTTCTCAAAGGTGAGACTTTCGCCTCAGATCCAGGACTAAATGCAAAAAAAGATGGACACAATGACAAAAAACTGCTTTTCAGAAAGAATAATAAGACCTCCCCCTAATACATGAGCCCCCCTTCTCTCCAACACACAGGGACACAGACACACACACACACACACACACCTCCCCAATTACTCTCAGCACCAGATCCTTCCTTAAGCCTCTGCTGTATCTTTTGAGCGTAACCTGCGCGCTAATAGCCCATAACCCCTGTACAGATCAGTGGAGGTTATGCTATTTGCTGGTCGGTAATTGCCCTCTTCATCAGTACTCTGTCTGCGCAGGCAGCAACTCGGCCAGCCCCGGGGTCCTCCTGATGTCATTAATGTGTGATTAGGGCCGGTGGGGAGCAGCAGTTAGGAGGTTAAAAAGCCCCTGACAGCCCTCATCATCGGCGAGGAAACCCTGAGACTGATGCAGGGGCCGTGCAGATGGGCGAGAGCGTGTGGCTGCCAAAGCCCTAACTTGTTATTCCTCCTCACCTCCAAAAATCATGCCATGCTAATAAATGGCACTGACATAGGCATGCACGTGTAGAGCTACACTGACACCGGTACACATACATCCACCAACAAACACACAGTATACGCAGTTTTCCGGATTGAGGAAGAAATAATATAATTTAATGAAAACTACTATTAGCAAAGAGAGACTGAGAAGGCTGCAAAATGTTAATCAGAGTTTAATACACATAAATGCACAAAGTTTTGCCATTCTTTTAAACTTGATGACACTGATTAGACTTGAAATGATGAGTTGGTCTTGGGAATACAAAACTGACAAGTTAAACTTGACACAAGCAATCTAAACTACAACCAAAAGTGTCTGCCTAAGTGCTCAATCATGTCAGGGCTTTAGGATTCCTTTAAGTTGTCATCTTTAATACATGAGACGATTTCCAGCCCCGACTGCGCAACAAAGTCATTAGACTGGGAGGAAAGATGAAATATAAATCAAGCGTCTCTCTCTGCCCCCTCCCCTGTGAACAGGTGGCTGAGTTGAATGAGAGGGTGCGCTAACTTGGCTGTCACCGTGTTTTCCAACAGAACCGCTGCCTTCTAAAGCCAAACCACCGTGAATTATACATCTATGGCAGTAATTCTCTCAGAGGAGAGAGAGAGAGAGAAAGTGAGAAGGGGGGCTAAGAGAGTTAGAGAGATTAATGGCTGGAGCGGTTGCTTTTGACGCAGCTATCCTTGGCTCCGCTTCCCGCCTGCCGCTTATTGGCTTTTCAGAGCACATTTATTTATTTCGTTAACAAGCGAGAGCGGCCACGTTGCTGTCACTCTTTTGGCTCGCTCACTGCCACAGCAGACTTGTCATCTCCTACACCGTGGCGTGCGCCTTTGAACCCTGCCACGGACTACAGGGTGAGAATATTAATAGTGCAACAAACAAGGCTTTAAAAATAGCAGGGTTCTGTGTGTCACTGTCACTTTTTGTCGCGCAGACTGACCTGTAGGAGAAAAAAAGTCTCACATGTTTTATGACTCATATAACGTCTAAAGAAATTATGGTTTTGTCCCCTTGTCCCCTCACCAAATGATGTGTATAAAACAAATCTTATTCAGCTTCTTGTCAGTTCAAGACAACTTTTACATTATTTGTTTTTATTTTAAACTGCAGCATTTCAAACATTTATATGGGTGAGGGAAAGCGAAGACAGAGATTGCTGCAGTGTCTGCTGCACACCGACACTCATAAGTGAGCGTTGTTAAGGGGATTCCAACAGGTGCCCGTAATCAACTGTTAATTGCAGGAGGTGTTGCAGCTGATCATTAAGAGACCATCGCTGCTACAGGAAACTATGCATTTGGCATAACAGAGAATTAATATATTGACATGTCAATGAAAATAAATTATGTGAGGAAGAGACACTGAGTTTATCAATAATGTTTTTAATAGTTTCACTTTTAAAGTTGATAATTCAAAGCTTGAAATAGTACTTTACTGATAAAACTATACCAAGCCAGGTCTCCTTCACATCACAAATCACTAAATAAGAAAAAACCTTCAGTGTTTTGAAAAACATTGCTTTAAATATTTGAAATCATGACATCCTCTGATTTTAGTGCGAGAATTCCTCGAGCTAAATTAGAGACAGTGAGAAGTGTGATGCGAGATAAAAATGAGTACAATCTGATATGAATAGTCAATCCATGGACTAATCTGTATTCAGCCTCCCAAGGGATTCCGCACAAAGGGCCGTCACCGGCTTAGCCAATAAACGTATTCAAGTCAGTTTCAACACAGCGCGGCATGTTCCAACATAATCTGTCCGGGAGGTTGTGACCTCTACATCCCCTGCCTGTGGAATAAAGAGGACCTCAGGCCGGGATGACAGGAGAAGTCTTCCAAGGAGTTCATGTTACCACATGTCATAATAACAAGAAGCTACTGTTCCCCCGCCAGGCTCCTTCCCCTTTTGTCTTGGAGGGGCTCTGGACAGGGGCAGACAGGACGCGCTGGCAGAGCTGAAACTGAATATTATCATTGGGGGGAATCTTGTTTCATGTTACTGAGCGGCTAGGCCAACTAGCTGGGTGCACTGCCACTTCACAGGACAGGAAAAGTTCACTTTCAAACACTCAGACAAGTTATATCTACACACACAAGCATCCTTTCAAAGACATCTACACTTTCCAGTTTCCCTCCTTGACCGACTTATTTAAAGGCTCTACACACCTTTCACAGACGCACGCTGCACATTCACACACAAGCGTTGACCGCTTTACTCCCCCTGCTCACCCTCCATGGCGATTGAGAGGTCAATATCTCACTTTACCGCCAGCTACACTTTCCTCTGTCACTCACAGCTCCCACTCCATTCAAACAGCAGGTTAGCCCAACAAAGGAGACCGCAGGGGAGCTGCCCAAGCCTTCTGCTTATGCACACACAACACACACTCACACGCACACAAACACACACACATAACGCAGACCGTGCGAGGTGCTGCGCTGCTCAGAGCTTGACGGGTGCTTTGTGCTCATCCGTCAGCCGGCTCCTGGGTCCTGAAGATACCTTCAGTCAGCGACGCCTGCTCCCTGAAAGGAGGGATTCACGCAGCTCTGAAATATTGATACCTGGAGCACCCCGACCTTTTGACCTCTCCTTTACATTTTTAGAGGAGAATAGTAGGCTGGGATGGAGGGAGGAAGAGGAAGAGGCTGGAAGTGTGGGGTGTGGCCAGGTGGAAAAGACAGTCAACCTTTTGGGGGAATTTGTTATGGTAATGATGTGAAAATGTTCAGATACGCCAAATTGTTCCAACGCATATGACAGCCACTATGCAGAAATTAAGTTAAACAAAAAGTTTATATATGATTTTTAAAATGATTACCTCCATTTAGGAGAAAAATCTCAAAAACACTAACTAGAGGACAGATAGCACAGAGTTAGCCTTTGACTCTAGGACAGAGAAATGGAGTGATGAGAGGGAAAGATGGAGAGGGAGGGAGCGGGGAATGGGTCGGAAGTTTGACATTCCTGTGGGCGATGTGTGTCTCGTCAGTGAACGCGTTTGGATTCTTTTAACGGGAGTCGATACCCCCTTCCGCTTCCCAAGCACTCACTGTGAGCTGAGCCAGGGTAATGCCATGCCATTGAACAGGGACAATGGGGCCTCTTAAAAGGCAGCTTTTAACTGGGCGTGTGCACGTGGATATCAATACAGCCGATTGTTTTCCATGTAAGAAGATCAAACACAGAGACACTGGGTAAAGCAGACAGATAAATAAATGAAATGACTAGAGGGAGCTTATTTAAAAGAGAGAAAAGTGTTTCTGTTTTGCTGTTGTACAACACACAGGCGTTCACTTTCTGCCCCCCCCCCCCCCACCCCCCCCCACTACCTCCTTCTCATTTTTATTCTCCACCCACCACCCCCTAGCATCCCCTTACTTTAAACCAACTC
>CM022481.1:14492577-14508751 GCA_011952105.1 Coreoperca whiteheadi | reverse complement strand
CACGCATGTTTTTTAGAGTGGTTTTTCTTAACCCTGACTCAGCGAACAACCACTGTTTGATCTTCTCTGCTGTTGTGATGTCGTGTTCCTCCCATTACAAAGAGTACCAGGAAATGGTGGCCCCTGGAGAGATGAGAAAGAGACCCTGTTTATCCTGAGCAGAACCCATACTCGTGATTACTACCCATCCCTGCACCTGGCCCCAGTGACATGCCAAGTACACACACTTTGGTACCCTCCCCAAGCGCAAGCACACACACACACACACACACCCACTAACTTGCTCCACTCACACAAGATGGGCCAATATATAACTGCAGATGCAAGACGATTAGAGATTGTGAGAAAGTATACACAAGAATCTTAACCATCCACAGATGTTAGTAGCTGCTTACACTCTTTTATGAGCACCATACATTGTTAATGTTTGATGTTGTGGCTGAGGAGCAGATTAGAAATTTTGAGGAATGGTTTATTTTACGTTTCCATAGTTGCCTGATAATTTCCAAGAAGTTTTATTGAAAGAACAATAGACAGTGTTTATTTGGTTCATTTCAAATTAATTAATTTCAATGATCTTCTATCAAAACTTTGAGAGTCTTTTGGTAAGTGTACAGCAGGTCGGTTGAACATCCTAATAAGTGAACTTTGTTTACAACCAAGCATACAATTTCCAATAATAAATGAATAATTAATGAAAATGTTCTTGGTTTTCAATGAAACAGTTCATTCCAAGAAATCCCTATTTTCCCCACAATTAGTACCAAATTACATGGTTCTTTCCAGGAAACTTCCTAGAAAATGATTTAGAAATGTTTCACTCGTATGAAATGTTGCCACTGTTTGTTACAAACATATGTCCTGAAAGCTGTAGCCCTGAAAGAAGGAAAACAGCAACTATAGTTTAAGTACAATATAGTTAAGATAGCACACCTAGCTGAGGCCAAGCCCTGAACATTTTACGCCAGCACCAGGCCAGGAATTTCATTATTTTAGGGGTAAGGCCAATTTCTTGGGGGCACAAAGGCCAAATGCCAGGGCAGCAAGGCCATCAAATAAAACAATGATTTTAAGTCCATGGAAATAATTTATTTAACTTAAGGGTTGAGTATGATTTGACTTTTTTCTAATTTGTTAATGCTAAGTACTAACTTATCAATAATCAGAATTATTCATGCATAACAATGAGTTAAACATTTCAGTCCTGCCCCATCCTGAATGTGATTGGTCAGTTCACAAAAAGTGACAATGACGAGGGCGTCAACTTCATGAAAAGTTGAACATGTTTCAGCAAAAGGCACCCGATATAGCTAAACAGCCAACTAGCCAAACCCTGCTCTCACCCTGCTTCCTTGTCTTCTTTCTAATGGCTTCAGCTGCAGAACCCCCAAAGGGGGCTGACGACGCTTCACTCTTGCTCTTGTTTTTGTATAATGGGCTGCTCAAAAGCGGCACACAGTGCTTCTGATAGCCAATCCGACTATGATTTCGCGTATTATTCTTTCTCTAATTTATCATACTTTCTTACCTCAGCTTAATCGACCTTCTCTTCTCAGAAGTTCACTCAATCACGGCCTTGTGGCATTGGCACATCAGGATGAGTTGGATATAAGTCTTCTGGTTGGTCGGTGCTAGATTTGTGTCAAACTATCATCATAAATAGCCACAGCGGTTCATACCAAATCGAACCCACCACTGCTTATGTGCGCAGTGTTTCACTTGATGTTGCCCAATAAAATTCAGAATCTCAAGAAAAGAAAAAACTGATGTCTAAAAACCATATTGACAGGAAAGAACCAGAGGAGAAAACTCGCTTTATCAAAGCCATTTATGGGGTTGCACTCGGGTTTGTACCCACAAAAAGTGATGAAAGTAGTAAAATCCCAAAAATGCTCCTGAAGCTGCGCCTTTCGGTTTTTGAATGTTCTCATATGTCTGCTAAAATGACTAAATGAAGAATAAAAAAGAAACTGTCAGTTTCGAAAAAATGTTAAGACTTAAGACTGCTTCCATCTTCTCAGCAGCTTTAAGCCATGTTTCTATGACTACAATCTGCAAAAATTGCCATAATACTTCTCATGCTTTCTAACTTTGTGTTTTCTTTATGAGTCATTCCAATAATGAAAATCTCCAGCAAATTGACAAAGTTAACCAACAATTTATGGTATCTATCTGTGCTCTGGACTGTAGTTTTAAAATGTCAAATTTTGACATTTGACTTTGGACAGAAATATAACTTACCTGGTGGTGACTATACTACATAAGAGCAGTGTCAAACTCAATCTCAAACATATCCTCACTCTGTAGGTAAGTACACACACATAGACACACACAGTGCATGGTCAATGCTTTCTAAGAATTTTGAGGGGGTAGATGCGTGTGCTGGCCAGAGATGAACTTTATTCAGAAACAACCCACAAGCCAAAGTTAGCTTTTTATTTGCATATGATCTCACCCAGGACACATACATTACACTCTTACTAAAAATACACTGCCAGAAACCACCAAACATGTTGAATCGGGGCCATAGAATCCAGTTTGGCAGCAGGGGTTTGTATTGTGTGGCCAGTGCAAAAACAGAAGTCCTCTGACATCTAGTCTTTGTTCTCGTGAGGAGTCACATTGCAAAAGCCAAAGACTTTCGACAGGCTTTTCAGTCCCTTTTTGAGCTGAGAGATGTGAGCTGGGTGTAGCTCTATATCTTTCATGCTCCTTTTTTATTTACTTCTTCTTTTCTCAACAGCATTCAAGTTCACTTACTCTGTCTCTGATTTCTGCCGTATCTCAAACTCATGTCTTGCTTATTTTTCAAACCACTTAATCTCACCTTTGCATTTAGGAAAAACTTGGGAGATTTGAAAAGTCTCTCTTGCTTTGCTTCTCTCTCATGCACTCACAATTACAAATGCCTCTTCCATTTCTCTTTATGGTGTGCTGGCTGCCAGCTCTGGAGGAGCTCTGTTGTCTCTTGGACCAGCACCTGTCACCACAGTGTTAAAATGCACAGGAGAGGGGCCGTATGGTGTAGGACGCCCTCAGCAGGCCACTGGTTATGTGTGTAAATGCTTCAATTTGCACGCACACACACATAAACACATGCACAAACTCACAAGTTATTCCTTGTTAAATTGGGGAGGGGTGTGTTGGAGGTGTCATGGAGGTCATTGAAGCTGTGTCCGTGTGTGTGTGTGTGTGTGTGTGTGTGTGTTAATCCACTGAGCAAAGACAGTTTGATCTGTTAAACAGCTGAGTGTCAAAGGGCTTTTTATCAGGGCAAGTGGCGCCTGGACTGACACACAAACCCACACACACATACACACATTTTCTTCACACCACACTTACACATTCATGTACCATCAAATTAAACCACATCTGCACTTACACACACTTACACATGCACTATGTTGGCACATAAGTGAATGGCAGAGATTTCATTATCATAAAGAAATCTGTTACATACACACATAAGGACACGTCCAGGTCTGTCTTGTTGTCCAGACGTAGATGTGGACCCAGCTGTTGCTGCTTCTCAATTTCAGAGTACATGGCAACATCATGTGATGAGGACATGCAATACTGCAAGCGCGTGTCTGTCATTTTGAACCCACTTCATTTTTCTAACCTTTGCTTTTCTATCCTAGCTTACAACATCCACTGGTCTTTGAACCTAACTTAACATATTTTCCCAGATACTAAGTGCATTTATTTTTTTTTTTACTTATCATATTAATTAAATAAACTGGAAAAAGATCAACTAACTAATTCATTGTGAAAAACCACAATGTAGTGTTGTGTTTATGTTAAGTTCCCCTGGACACTGTGACAGCTACACTGCATCTTTCAGTATAGATACTACTGGATCAGCTTCTGGTGAAACTCCATGCAGTCTCTTGTCACAGTTACATAGTAAAATGATAGCATTTAGGATGCCTTCACCTCTTTCCAGGCTCTACAGTTTCAAGCTATTTTTGACCACAGTTTACAAGAGCAATTATATTCACTAATGCTGCCATTAAAAAGACAGAACCATGGTGCTGTCCTCAGTATGTGCAATTTCCTCTCATAGAAGATAACAAATCGCAGAGCAAATGTAACCTTGGCGAAGGAAAATAGACTAACAACTGGTTGCACTTGACTCACACTGCATGCATTATCTCAAGACCTTGCCAGATCTAAACTTGGATTGTCTAGAAGGTGATAAAAGTAAAACTTGTAAAATAGTATGAGTAAAATTTTATATTTTCTTGTACAGGTAGAAAGTTCGACAAAGAGAGAGTATTTTTTGTTTGAGAGTGGGACATATGTATGTACACCTAAGCCAGTAAAACACGGGATATTAGAGAAAAATTATCTTGTGTACTAGCAGTAGCAAAAAATGTAATCTAAACTGACTCTAAACACAGGCAAATGTATCCATCTACTTTTCTCTACTTGTGGATAATGGATTCTGGCATTCTGGGGTTTTATAATCCCACTTTTAAGGGCATTTTTGTCACATTGTAGCCTACGGCTTTACACACTGTGGCCATAAGTAGTGTTTACAAGATATTAGCACACTGAATTTTCTTCATTTTCCATCATTCACTCAGTTGCTTCAAAGACCTCAATGGGCAATGTGGCCTGGATTACAATAAATGGGACCACAACTAGGAAACAAGAAACTGGCACTGTCTCCTTGTAGAGTAAGGCGTATCCACGTCTACTTTTACTTGTGTGATAAACCCATTAAAATTTTTATCTTTGACATGCTAAAATGTTGTGTAAGAGTAGCACAAATAGATAAGAGTTGTAGAGTCTGAAAACTGACTGCGGTAATGTCAGTTGCACTGCAAAATATATCCAACTCTTTGCTAACATTAGCTAAAATTAGCCACTACAAGCTAGTGGTCATACAAGGCCAAGTGCAACTGTTGTGGCAAAACCCCTGAGTGTATTGAGTGAATCTCATGTGTGTTTTATTTCTAATGGATTAAACATTTCATTTGTAAGAGGAAGCGTGTGTTATTTCCTCTTTCAAAAGTTACATAGTCTTGCCATAATCCAAGTTTTTCGCCCCACTGAGGGCATTTCAAGTCAGTCACAGTCTCATAAATGTTGAATGGTAAAACAGTGAGTGAAAGGCTGTAATAGCCTGGCATAAGCTGCTTAGCATTCAGACTTGCTATGTGGTGACTGCATGTCCATGCAACTATGGAAAAGATCTCCTTTGTACATCGTTGTTCATTTCTCATGTCAGAAACATATACATGGGCGCGCGCACACACACACACACAGAAGCAGAGCTACTCCTGCACGCACTTGCACAGCACATACTCCTCCCCCAGTGTAACCTACATCTTTATCTAAATAAAGGCTTGTTTCAGATTATCATGCTAATGCGGAGGCATTGTTTACCAAACCACTTTCCTCTGGCCTCCTAGACCCTCCTCCTCCCTCCTTGCCCCCCCGTCCCTCCCTTCCTATCCCCATCTCTGTGCAGACCTCCTGATTGTGCATTTGCAGCCCCCAAGTCCTCCATCCAGCCATTATCTCCTCTTATCTCTTTCTAAGTCCCCGTCACCCCTGCCCAGAAAATGGCCTCATGTTGTTGCTCAGGAGGACTTAAGACACTCTTGGCCGCACTGAAATGCTCCCAGCAGATGTTTCACCATTTGAGTGCTTTTTATTGCCTGGGCTTTCTTCCTTTGAGGGGAGGAGGGAGGGAGAAAGAATAGGATAGATGGAGGAAAGCAGGGATGGATGGATGGAGGGAAGGAGGTTTTAAACATTAGAAGGCCAACAGCTGGTTGCTTCTCCCTCCCTGGGTGCATTAACCTCTTTGGCCCTCTTGTAGCAGTGCCAGTATAAGGAGCCTCTCAGCATCTGGAGCTTAAGTAGGGCAAAAATATCACTGTCGCCACAGTGAGGGGACAGCAAATCCTGAAAACAGGCTGGAAGATGGAAGGGCAGGTCATGCCAACACAAATGTAGAAGACGCACCAGTTTGACGAGTTTTACATGTAGGCAGCATAAGATTACATGCTAAGCCTTTGCTAAAAACAAAAAATAACCCTCAAAATAGTGAAACAGTCTTACATAATTATTATTTTCACCTTCTATTTTCTGCAGTTTTTTTTGCAGCTTCTCACACATTTGAAAGGATAGTTTTGAGGAATATTTGTACTCACACTAGTACTAACTCATGGATGCCAAACGTCTCTGCATGCAGTCAGTGATTTCCACTGGTCACTAGATTTCATGAAATAGTCTAGCCTCTACTAGCTGTCATTGACCTGATTAATACAGCCCCTTTGCATAGTTTTGCAGCCATTTAAATGGCATGTTGCTGTGTTACGTAACTTGTGTATCTTTGTTAGCCAATGTGATATTAACATTTATAATGAGAATATTACACACTACAATGCTCTAAAAAGAGTTTCACAAGTTTCACAGTCTGCTTTTAGTTTTAGTCATCAAACTTCTCCACAAGTAACCACAGGTTGTAATTTAAACATTTTTATGAAGCCACTAATTTCACTGTTGAAAATGATTTTATCAGCACCGAATCACCGTTATATAATGTAAGTTATGTGATTTTGTATACACCTGTGAAAACATTTGTTAAACCTGCAATAATCAATATTTTACATTAACAATGTGCTTAATGACTACATGTAATGTGAAAGGTGTTGCTTGTAGTGATGATCACCCAACACTGCAGTGTTGGTTTTACAGCAACTGTTTTGATTCACCCAAAATGCTCAATCAACCTCGTTTCCAGTCGCAGATGGCAGCAGTTTTCTGTGAAACAGCTCTGATGAACCCATTGTACACTACCTTCCCAGCACCAAATTGCTGTTAACAACTAGCTGGTGAACATAGTGGGGCATTTAGTAGCCAAAGAGTCAGATATTTCCCTCTAGAGATCAAAACAGAGCTAGAAAGAGAAAAGATATTGGACTCAAATCCGTTGAGTGTCCAGAAATGCAACTCAAAGTTAATGCTAATTTTGCTCCATGTCTGCTGGTTGTATAAATAGGCAAGTGTTTGCTAAGATATTCAACACAACAACTTCATAAGGTGAAAATAAGTCTAGTATTTTACAACTTGTTCTACTGCTGCAAGGCAGCAAATAAATTGTTACTCCTTCAAGAAGAATTGCAAAATGACAACTAATCTCAGTTGTCAACATGCTTTTGATTTGCATGCAAAGACATAAAAAGACATTCATGTCACATTGGTAATAGTGCAATTACCCAGAAACTAAATTATTTCTTTGAGTTATAGATATGTATTGAGGTATTTAATCCACTTAGTCTTGTTTACTTATCAAATTTCATGTAACAGAGCATTATTTTGATGATATAATATGCACATAAAGCCCCTAATTAAATGACAAACAGGAAGGTGAAGTGAAATCAAGGAACCTGAAGCATTAATTGCATATGGACCTGATGGCACTCCTCCTGCATACACACACATTACACAAACACACACACAGACACACTCAATTCTGTCGCCATTCAGCAGCCATCACTTTGAACATCCAAAGTGTACCTTTTCTTGAGTAAACAGGCCGATTGTCTGTGCCTCTCTCAACCCCTCGGCAGCTGCTTCTCCTTAAGCCACTGCCATCATTACCATCATCATCATCATCATTATAATCATCAGCCTGCTTAAACACAAGGCAACAAAGGTAGAGACACACAATGGGCCTCAGTAGCTTTGAGGAACATATCAAGGCTTAGTGAGAGAAAAGACAGAGGGTTTACCGTCTTTATTTGAATAGACGGCCTTTGCCTCATGCAGGGCTTGGCCCTTTCTTCATCTTTACTCAGTATTGGGTGTTGTATGCTCAAGGGAAAGGTGTGTGAGTGTAGGTGGGTGAGAGCATGACAATAGGGGCAGGTGCTCCCGAGTTTACCATCATACAGTTTGTTAGCTCAGGGAACAGACACGCAAACACACAGTGCTCAAGGAGAAGCGTTCTCTCCCTGACACTTGCACACTCGTCTGTCGTCGGTGTCATCATGATCTCTTCCTTTTGAAATTAATTTGTATCATATCACTCGTGTCTGAAAGTAACAGTGCTTTCACGGCTTTGCCATTGGCTCAAGTAGATGACATGCATCCACTTCCTGTGTTGAAAATGCACATAACATACTGTACTCCCTGTTTAAACCAAGTTATTTAATTTAATAATAGGGGCACTCCACTGATTATACCTGTCAAAGTCAATTTACTAGTTAAGGGGAGCACTACACAGCCAGTGGAAACAGATGAATAATGTCTTCTGCAGATCTGGAGGGAGCTTTCTTAAGTCTAAGACAAATTCTAAAGTCTCAAGTGCTTGGAGACCACAACTTTTAAAAGACACAGTCATCATGGAAAGTGTAGGATCCAGGGCTTTTGGAACTTGACCCGAAACTCTTTTGCCTTTAGACATGGTCAGACAACACTTGTGAAAGTACGAGCCGATTGTTTTCAAGCATACCCTGGCCTTCACAAGTCTCTCAACTTTATGGAAATTCAGTATTAAATCACTGGAGTGTGTATTTAAAGCAAATGAGGGAATTGAGACAGAGGTTCTGCACTTTGTCAGTACCTGATTGGAATTGTAATAGCACAAGCTGAAATCAGTAAACCAAAAATGGCTCACATCCATCCCACTGAGCACCTTTATAAATCATTAAGACTAATTGTTGTTTACAGTTTTTCTCTCTGCCTTTTTTTTTGCTGGCCTTGTTTACCTCTCCTTCTTGAAACGGAAGGAGCATTGAGTCATTTTCTGGCAGCCGCAGGAGATGAGGGCTGAAATTGCAGGAGCAGACACTTCCATGGCCAAGTCTCATACGGCAGCACAGCTAGAAATTAATTAAAACAGGGGATGCGAGTGAGAGGGAGCAAGAGAGAAAGAGAGGGGGGCACGAGAGAGAAAGAGAGAGAGACAGGGACAGACGGAAAGGGATCACAAAGAAAATACAGACACGCACAGTAAAAGGATGTTGTGCAAAAGCATTGTTACTTGTGTGTGTCTGCGTGCTGGCTCGCATGCGAACATCAGTTGTCCTCTCTCGACTCTGCCACAGACAGACGAGGGGAACGGTGCGATCCTGACACAAATCCTTGGTAAGGGTCCTTTTTATGCCCTCCCTCCCTCGCCCTTTTCTCTTTGCCATCAGTAAATCCGGGTTTCACTACAACTTAAGCACTTAGCTGTAATCCCCATGAAGAGGCGATAGCCCTGCACAAGTCACTTTTCCACCATTAAAGGCATACAATAGGGGCGTGTTAGGGACTCACTTAAATGGATTGAGCACAAAGCCTGTGCTTGATAAGTTTTTAGCTGGGAAGAATCCGCCGTTTACACCCCTCCTTTTGTGCATTCTCTTAGATGTACTTGTCTCAACAGTCTAAGCCGATTGTATCCCTTTTTTGCGTTTGTTTAATTCCTGCAACAGAGAAAGGCTTTAGAATATGTCCTATTTCCTTCTTTCTCCCTCTATCTTTTTTTTCAAACAAATGTCACAGTGAAAGATTTACAATGGAGGATATCTCTATCCACTTGCTACAAACTAAACACAGGGGATGATGGCCTCTTCTTGATATTTCCAAAGCTCTCCCTTCAAATTAAGCCACTGTTTCTAATCTTTTAACATGGCACATCAGCTGGACAGAAGGGAAGTATTTTGATACGCTTGTCTCCCTTGGATGAAGGCTGCGGAGGAAGTGGACTCCAGACCCTTCAGAAAACACTAATACCCATCATCCTCTGGGGGGAAAGGAAGAATGCATTCTGATACTGCTTATCAAAGCAAGAACACTGAAACACAAGCAGCCAAGAAAAGAGGCCAGGGACAAAACCGGCATTGTCACTGCTCGTCATTTGCCCACTGGCCATAGAGGAACATTTCGGAAAGACAATCCACAGTTGTCGCATGTGAAATCAATTAAGGATAGAGCCCGTGGAAAACCAGGGTAGAGGATCACTCTGAGGGGGACTCACTGTGTGATTTCCATAAATAAGTACCACATTTTTGGAGAGTGGGAATTTTGTACATTCAAGGACATGGGAGTAGTTTCTTTGGGATACATAGAGGTCATTACTTAGCACAAGTTGTCCAATACATGTCCGTAATATACCTAAACATCCCACTTCCTGCAAAGTAGCAGGACTCAAGTCTAGTTTACTGGTGAAAAGCAAACCAGGTTTTCTACTAAGTGGTTAAAATGTCTATGTACATATTTTGAATTAAGTGTGCTTGTTGTTGCTTTCCATAATCCCTAATTGATCTGTGAAAAGGTCCAATGCCGTACACCGATGTTTGTACTTGTCTCCTGCTTTTTACAGTTGCTTGCTTGTATTTACCTTAAGACTCTTTAAAAAGGTCTCTAAAGAAAGTGCTTTTAGTCTGACAGACAGATAACACCTGACAGAGCGCAGGGAAAGAGAAAGCGAGAGGGACACTGCTAAGTTGTTGAGTCGATCTAATCCAGAGGTTTGAGAGTTTGCCACTGCCACCGTGTCTTAAAGCAGAGCTCAGTAGGAGGTGGTGAGATGCTCCTCAGGGCTCAGGACTCTAATGGTTTGATAAAGCTCATCTAGCGAGGCCTGTGCTGTAAAGACTAAACCTCCATTTAAGGACCAGACAAAGACACGTCCGCTGGGGCGGATAAGAGTATTAAATCTGACTGCCAGGCTCACAAACACACAAATGTTGTACACAATGTGTAACACACACACACAGCCAGTGATGGTAAGTGTATATGTGCAACACACACAGCAGCAGCAGATCTTCCTTTATATGCCTAACTACAACGTAGCTAACTTTTACCAAGTTCTAAGTTACTTTACATTAAAATTATATAACTTTTTGAGGTATTGAGTCATAGCTAAATGGTGCAGCACTATAATTTGTGCTGTTGCGTGTGTTGTTTTGCAATCTAAGACCACTGCTCTATTCTGAAAACAGTAAGCCGGTCTCGTACTGTATAGACCAGTCTTATTTTCTTATTTAAGCATCATTTCAAACTGTTACAAGAAGTGAAAATCTCATTTAGTTTCTAGGTACCACAAAAAGCCAAAACTAAGTCAATGACACATATACACATAATTATACAAAGAAAAACTTAAACATTTGTGTGTTTACATGCCTATAAGCTGAGCATACAGCATACAGTACACAGGTGTGAAATATTAACGAGTAAAGTAATACTGACAAGACACATCAGCATCCATAATAATAATGCTACACACACGCACACACACAGAGACACATACACACACCATGTTCAGCATTGTTTTGGAATATAAAGGGTTAAGTCCGCCAGCTCCCTCTCCCTGACTTTGCTGGCTGGGCTGTAAGGCTACTAAGTAGCAGCTGTCCACCTGGCGAAGGAAGACCCTTCTACTGACACACACACACACACACACACACACACACACACACACACACACACACACACATATCCAAACACAAATGCACAAACACAGACATACATGCCC
The DNA here is from genome assembly GCA_011952105.1 of Coreoperca whiteheadi. Lineage (NCBI taxonomy): Eukaryota > Metazoa > Chordata > Actinopteri > Centrarchiformes > Sinipercidae > Coreoperca > Coreoperca whiteheadi. The sequence goes on along the minus strand of CM022481.1, from coordinate 14,497,266 downwards.
TCTTGAGGAGAAACTGCTCTCAAACGCTCGCTCACACATCCCTTTCTGCATGTGCACGTACAACACATACTCACACACACACACACACACACACACACACACACTTTCGTGGAGGAGAGGCCCAGATGGTCAGGGAGGTGAGCAGTGCCCAGTGTCAGTGAGAGAGAAAGAGAGAAATGGAAAGAGAGAGAAAAGGGAGAAAGTGAGATAGTTGAACAGAGAGGGATGAGGGATGGCAGCCAAACCCAAGTGGAGGAGCTGAAACAGGAAGACAACATCACACCAGTTCAGCCAGCCAGAGCTGCAGACAGACAGAAAAAGGGGCCATCTCTGTTACCAAACACACACACATACAATCTGTAATCACATGCTTTCACTGAACTGTAGTCTCCACCAGTACTTCAAGGTCTTAATGACAACAATAAATTATATAAACAGTTCAACATTTTGGAAAATGCGCTTATTTGTTTTCTTTCTGAGAATTAGATAAGAGGTTTTTAAGTAAGGACCTGAAGCCAGGAAGCGACTAGCTTGGCTTAGCAAATAGACCTAGCCAGGCTCTATCCAAGGTTCAATTCAATTATGCCCACCAGACTGCCGTTTGTGATTGAAGTTAAAGGGAGTTATGTATTGTAACTATCGCTTGATGAACAATTAATCTGTCTCCCCAGCACTTCTGTGCAGCGCATCCGCTGGTTGCCTGGCAACATCACAATGACAAAAGACTCCAGAAAGTCACTGCACTCCGCTGTTGTTCACTAAGAAATAGTTAAAGAAGGCAAATCCCCTGGAACAACAAATTGTTATTTTTACATTAAGGCTTGTGTACGGATTACACAAACGAGATACTGTACGTGTTAATTAGTGAACTTTACAGGGTTGGTCGGCAAATATTTGAGCTTTGCTAGCTAATTTCTCTTGCTTCCAGTCTTTATGTCAAGCTAGGTTGTGACCTTCAGGCTTTACCTCTGTACTTAACGCATAGACATGAGATTGGTATCAATCTTCTGGAGACCTGGAGTCAGGACTTGTTCAGCCTAATTTAGCATAAAAACTTGAAACAGGGGTCAAAAGCTAGCCCGGCTCAAAAACACGTATACCAACAAATTTTAATCAAGATGTTGTATCTTGTGTTTCTAGACTTTTTAGGGAGACCAGTAAAAAGAGAGTTGCAGTAATCTAAACAACTATTAATAAAAGCATGTTATTAGCATTTCAGCATTGTTCTGAGTTAAAAATAGTCTAATTTTGACCGTGTTTCTCAGACGAAAAAAATGTTTTTGGTGACCTTGATAAAATGGCTAATAAAATTAAGATCAGAGTCTAAAACCCCTCCCAGATCAGAACCCCTTGCAATCACTGACTCAAGTCTCTGCCTTTCTGCTTTTGCACCAACAAGTAGAATTTCTGTTTTCTGCTCATTTCTTTTTAGAAATGTTTTATTATCCAAATGTTAAAAAAAGCCTTTAAGGAACTGTGGTTGTCTGGCGAAACAGAGATGTAAGTTTTGTATCATCAGCATAACAGTGATATTTGACATTATGGTGACTAACGTTGCCCAGAGGGATCATGTATAAACAAAAGAGAATAGGACCCAAAATGCTTCCCTGAGGAACGTTGTATTCGATGTCAAGTGTCCGTGACACAAAGTTTCCTAAACTAACATAGGATTTTCTTTCAGACAGGTATGAGCGAAACCAGTCAAGCACTGTGCCAGAGACCCACCCACATCTCACGTCAACTGATTACATGCCACAATCAATCTTATCAAGTGCAGTGCTCAAATCTAACAAAAAGAGGACTGCTACATTGTTTGAGTCAGTTGAAATTCTTAGGTCATTTATTACCTTTAATAAAGCGGTTACAGCGCTATGGTTGGATCGAAAGCCACACTGGAATTGATCTAATATATTATTGGTATTCAGATTACCTTGTAACTTCTCAAATACAATCTTCTCAAGACGTTTAAGTATAATGCACACACGATCAATATCAATCTTCTCATAAAACTCTGGGAAAGGAAGCAAATAAATATGTACCCCAAAAAGCTGAACTACTCAATTGGTGATTGTTTAAACTACATACATATATTTTATCCATGAAACCAATGGACAGTAAAACAATGAGAGAAATAAATAAGAGCAATTGTTGAATTTAGTTCAACCTACATACTATAGAAATATTCAACTGACGAGCAAAAACAGAAAAAACGGGATAAAACAAAGGCAGGCATCTGAGCACTGAGTTGTTTCTGTGAAACCCTTCGTCCAGATGGCGATATTTTTTTCCAGCTTTAATTCATTTATTTCATGTCACAGTTGTGCTTTGATCGCTCCTCTCTAATAATTAATGTGGTTTTGCTGTGCGCTGCTCTTGAAGTCAGTGTTCCAGTCTCCGCTGTACCAACGCGAGTTGGCTTTGACTTCTACACCTGATGGGAAGAGCACCTCGCTGCCCCCCTCAGCTCACCCTCCTTCCCTCTGTCCATTTATCTATCTCTCTATTACTTTTTCTCTCTTTCTCTGAGCTTTGAATTGTCTCGAAGGGGTTTCGCTGTTGCTTTCACACATTGGTACTTACATACACACACACACTGGACTGTCTGGTGTCTCTCCAGAGTGGTTGGGATACAGTGGTTGGCATGTGTCACTCATCCATTATTGATCAGATCCAGCTGCCGTCATCTAAAGATCACTTAGAGATACACCATTGTCTCTGTCTCACACACACTCACACCCAAGCAAACTTGCTGGTTCGCTCACTAATTCTATCTGTTTTTCTGAGCTCATCTTATTGTCTCATTGTCATCTCAAAAATCTGTAATTAGTTTTCACTATAAATATTCCTACATTGACTTTGAATTACTATTTTGTCCACAAGACAGGGAATGGATTTCCCATAATAAACAAGGCATACTACCTCTATATTGTAGAATTGATTTGTATTTATTATTATTATCGATACATGATTAAAAACAAAGCGTCATTCACATTTAAGAATTTGCACAGCAGCATCCAGCTCCCTCATTACACATTCAATGAATGAACAGTGTGCCAAAGATAGCAGTAATGAAAACATATTTTCTAATAAGGCATCCTTTAAAAGGGTTTATAAATTATAATTAAAGCTTGAATTTAGTGTTAATAAATAACTAACTAATGCTTTATAGATCAGTTATAAGTCATTAGACAAACAACTTTTGGGTTGCCATGTTGTGTAAAATCCCTTTGGCTGGTGTTAAATCTTCCCCAGCATGACACTTACTTTCTCTTTTTAACTCTGTAATTCATCAGGAAGAACTGAGCCTGCTACCAGGTCACTGAGTGGTCGCATACATCTCCAATTTCTTCAGCGATTTGAATACGAAAGGTATATCATACTAAACAAAGACAAAGGACCATTCGACCACTTACTTTCTAAAAAAATCTGTAGAGAATCTGGCCCACAATCCATTTATTAAAAACTGCAGGTTTATTTTATTTTAAGAACAATGACTCATCAACCTTTAAAATAAAGTGCCATGCTGGAGGAGGATAAAAACCAATAAGAGGTTTATCATAACCAAAAAGACAATTGATACATTGCTTATAAAATAACTGATCTATAAAGCATTAGCAAATTGTTAATAATAATATTAATAATACATTTTTACTGTATTAATAAAACTGTTTATAACTTCTTAGAAATTGGTAAATTCTAGTCTATTTGTAGAGCACAGTTTTGTACAGCAGTAATTCAAAGTGCTTTGGAAAAGCATAAAATAGTTACAACCCGAATATGTTACATAAGTATATAAGAATTTACTGGAGGCAGTATATGAGTAAAGGGGGCGCTGGAGAAAACATAATAAGCAACCTGTTAATCTCACTCTGCGCTGTTGCACTAATTGTCTTACTGTTTACACATGTTAGTGCTGTTGTTTTTTGTACATTGTTCTTAAAATATACATATCTATATTGCACATAGTAGCTTAATGCGCACGTAGTAGTGTTTGTCTGCCTTGCTGACCTTGTTGTTCTTGGTTTTAGCCATATTTATGTCTACTTCTGTGTATGTACATAGAGGGCATGGGAAAACCGGAGTCAAATTCCTTGTTTGTGTACACATACCTGGCCAATTAAGTTGATTCTGATTCTGAAATGAATCAGAATCATTTCAATAAAACTTTAGATTTTCATTTTCCCTGCACTGCTTTGTACATTGCCCCAAGAGTGAGTGAGTTGAGATGTGAGAGAGATGCACTTGTTGGTTGAAGGTTTAGCGTGTAAGAAAAGGGGGTCTGAGAGATACATGGAGGGAGGAGAGATTTTGCCCTCTGTAACACATCCACTCAACCGTGTCTGTTCTCAACACCCCCTCTCACTCCTCTCTGACTCTCTTTCTTTTTTTCCAAATGCAAGTCACCGTGAAAAATGTGCTGGTCCAATATTTGCACAGAAGTGGTGCTGGGACAGGCAGATAACCTATCAGTATTTGAGTTTGGCTTCCCATGCTCCAAATAGCCATCCTCCGCCTGTTTAGCTTATTGATTGGCTTGGCAAGAAACTAGGTCCCCTCAGCAGTGACCAAGGTCATACAACACATGGACTCTGTGCCACCCATCCACCCCCTGTTCAAACATCGCCTTAATGGGGGGTGGGGAAAGGGGGTGCGGATTTTGGGGGGGGGGCACTGTCCCAAACTCCTTCA
>CM022481.1:14419514-14492552 GCA_011952105.1 Coreoperca whiteheadi | reverse complement strand
CCAAAAAAATACTACCACCACCCCTTCAACACCCACCACAACCTCTTCCTCCTCCTCATTTCTCTCACACGATGTGCACACATGCATGTATGGGTGGCTGTGGATGCATCCACTCTATCAGATATAGTTCAAAGCACAAAGGGACAGGCATTAACACTCTGAGGCTCAGAGAGATTTGGAAGTGGTTCTGTGAATGGTTAAAAAAAAAGAGATGTTTCTCTTTCTCATGTAAAACATTTGCAGAAAGTTTGATTGAAAATATTTACTTTGTTTTGAAAAATATGTGCGCATAATTTTTTATGCTGAATTTCCACATTGGATATATTGTGAGGAAAAACTTGAAATGCATGAATATAAGTAATGTGCCTCCGTACTGTCCTGTATATGCGTGTGTGTGTGTGTGTGTGTGTGTGTGTGTGTGCTTGTGCGTGTATGTGTGTAACGACTCAGGGTATGGACCAGAGGCAGCGTCCTCCACTCCTCTGTGGGAATCAATGAGATTGAATTCTGAAGGTTTTCTCAGGGGCATCAGCCCTGCTTGTCAATACTGCTCTGTGTCACAAGTGCATTTTGTACACACACACATTGCACACACACTTCCAGTTCAATGTCCCAAGCCAGACCTCTCCCTCGCCCCTCTCTTCTCAACATAACCCTCACTACATCTCCAGTCCTCCATTAAACTTGCCCCATTTTCCCCATTTTGTGCTGCTTATCAGTTGCACTTTGTGCCATTTGATTTAGTTGATCAACACACTAATACTGTAAGTAAAGCTTCCTTGGTTAAAAATCCACTTATTTGTAAATAATTTTCTTAATTTCACAAATTTTATTGAAAGTCTCTCACATAGCGGAATACATTCTTCAATATGTCGTCAAATAAAGGGACCGTATACAGATAAACTGTATACAGTGTTTATAAAAACAACAATGTTATACTTGATTGATAACATTTAAAGGAAAATTCCAGTATTTTTCAACCTGCGTCTTATTCTCATAATTGTGGCCTTTCTGGGTCATCCTCTCCACAATTGTTGTAGAGATTTTGGAAACATGTATAGTAAATCAATATTAAATAAACTCAGATTTGACCTAAAAACAAGTTTGTCTCTAAGTTTGACCAAAAGTAATCGCATAAAGTAGCTCTAGATTAGCTGGATTTGAAATCGTGACAACTCGCTGGCTAACCAAAGCAAAAACACTAAGTTTCCTTTAAAGGTATTTTTTTGCTCCTCTGCATGGAGGTCAGAGGTCAGTTACAGAACAGTATCCCTGAAAATATGAATTAGGGCCTTGTAATGGATAATTGAACAGAGCAAATATTTTTTACTTAAACCTGATTGCTCCAGTTTAGTGGCAATCTTCCCATTCTAGTCTATTTCATTCTGTTGTATTCTATTGTATTCTATTCCTGATTTGTAGTCAAGAAAAACTCAGACAGTGTAACCCGTGGCCAGTGGATGATGTGCAGGACAAGCTGGGTGATTTATGAACGCTGCTATGATGTTCTGCCATGTTCCACTGTGACATATATTCCTGATATTCCCAGAGTCCTTGCTCAGAAACCCACTGGGCTCCGAGGGGGAATCGGCTGATCCCCCCCGTTTCTAATTTGAAAGGGCCTTTGAATACCTGCTGGCTGCAGGCTAAAAGTCAAACACACAAACACATAGATACAGTTGATACACACACATAATCACTTACTGTTGCACTTAAATATGGCTCTGGGGAGTTTTGAGTGTCATTCTCCGGGAGGAGTGAAGGCCCCTGGGCCACAGCTGTGTGTGTCTGAGTCCGATCTGGTATCCTGCCACACGGAGGGAGGCCTTGAAGCCTGAGGCTTGCCTGGAGGCTACAGCCAGGCCTTGAAGGACATAAGATACAGAGAGAGGAGATGATGCCACTCTCCTGCACCAAGCCAACAGATTTTGACAAGCTTGTAACAAAGCAAAAAAATAGAGACTTGTGTACAGTGGAATGAAAAGGAAGTTTCTCTTTTGATTTCTGGTTTACGTTCTTTATGTTCACTCTTCTATAAATACACAAGCAAGTTTTTTTCTCCTGTCTTGCAGAGGCACTCTGCAACATCCTCCACTATGTGTCCCCTACACTCTCCATACACACACTTGTGTTAGCCCCCGTCGCTAAACAGCTGTCTGAGATGTGGCAGTGTGGCACACCCATGCTTCATCATTGTCATTTCCCAATCACCTGCATTCCTTCTCCTCCTTCGCCTTCTCCTCTCCATCCATCAGCATTTTCAGACACAGGGCTCTGACAAGGGCACATCCATCCCCTGGTCATACATCACCTTTATGTGGGGTTGGGGAAGGGGGTGCGGAGATTGGGGGGGGGGCACTGTCCCAAACTCCTTCACAAGTTGGGACAGAGCCAAGTTTCTGTTTGTCCTTTTCCCATTTTCCTTTGTGTCTGAGAAGTGGGTTTCTTTGTTTATTCCTGTAATTTTCTCTGCCTGAAACTTCTGTTTTCATTTCTCCCAATATCAAAAAAATTTCATTAGCATTTTTCAAGGGTGTTAGCTTAACATCTACAATGTTACGCTATCTAGTAGTAATTAATTCCAATGGCTTTGCCACGATCAGTGGATTTGCTTGTGGGGGAAAAGTAAAAATGCTATTTTTTCACGACAAGTACAAGTTTATTGAACTTTGACCTGCACATATCTGACATTGACCAATAAACAGCCATCTTAACAGTCCCAAACCTTGAGGTTACAGAGAGTTGGAGAGTCCAAAATGATGGAAGCCATCGTAGCTTATTAGTTGTGTAACGCCATCCACTTTTATTTTACCTCCTTTGTCTGAGTATAAGCTGCTTCACTAAAGAGTTGTCAGATGTGATGGCAGCAGTGAAAGAACCCAAACGCATACAGCTTGATGGAGGACGATGACTTAAATGTTTGTTAATATATTACCGGCAGGAACACATACGGTAACCAGGTACAGGCTGGCAGGTAGGTAGTAGGCAGGCATAAATCCAAAACTGAACAGGCAGACAGAACCAACACAGCAACGATGACAGACCAAGAACAAAGGAAAATCACAACTTAATAAACCTCAGGTAGGGAAGAAAACAAGACACTGGTGAAACCAATGATACAGGTGGAGACAATCAGGGCAATCATAGATAGGAAGCAAAACTAACAGACACAAGAGGGAATGGACACATTTTAAAATAAAACAGGAACTAACAGCACACAAACCCAAAACCCTGACAAGAGGAACAATTTGCAGACACTCATGAGACCGAAGTCGATGGTACAAATGTCAAACAAACTGTGCAAACTTATTGTCCTGTTTGTGACTGAGCTAACAAGCTCGCTATTGCTAACTGACAATAAGCAAGCAGTTAGCAAGCTTGTTAGCTCGTAGAGCTTTTTCCCCGTCTTAATTAGGCTAAAACTCTTTATTGAATGAATTTCAGCTATTGTGACTAGCATGCTCTTGGCTGGCTAGTGTTTAAACGGTTAGCTCACCAGCTACAGTAGTTCACCAACTAGCCCTGTGAGTAGTCACTATGTCACTAAGCCTCCAGTACCAAATATTTCGAGAAGAGGCTCGGATGGTTTTTGCTGTGCAACTTTCTGATGTTACCATGCCTTTAGCCTTACCTTTTTAGCTATGTCAATGGTCAATGGTCAGAATTGTAGTAAGAGAGAAACACTATCAAAGGTATCAAAATAGGAGACACTTTTTGAAAAGATTACTTTTCATCACATGCAATTCTATGTTAGCTCTTTGTTTGAATAAAATATTGCAACACAATTCTACATACATCTAGAGACCAGTTAAAAGACAAGTTGATGTAGGCATATTGTTTCTTGTTTTAACTTCTAGCCTCAGCCTCTGCATTTTCTTTGTTTCAACGATTTTATAAATCTTGTCACTTGTAAAATATTTAGTAACACTATATTTATGTGTCATATAAGTAGTTTTATTAGGATTATGTATGTAAAATAGAAAATAAAACTCAGAACTTCTCTGGTTTTCCGCTTTTGTTTCTTTAGTCTTATTTCCCAGCTTTAACTTGGAGAATGATACCTGCAGACAATGCCTCGCTCTTCCTTCAGTTTTTCTCCTCTATCCCATCCTCTCTATCCCTGTCCCTCTCACCTGTTTCCTCACTTTTCACACCTGGACTCTATTCTTGGCTTTTTGTTTACTGCTTCTGGTTTCCTCCCTCTCTTCCTCTTTTTTCCCTCTTCTGCTGCACCATCTATCACTCACTCCCTCCTTCTCACCTCTCCCTCACTCTGTTACCTTCTCTCTGTCTGTCCTTGTTCTGTTTCTCCTCTGGCTCACCTCTCATTAAGCCCCTGTGCCTATTGCCACCATGCCCAGTGTCCACCCACACGTCTCACACCTCTCTTTCTCGCGTTTTGCCTCTTATCGCTGTCATTCTTTCTCTTTCCATATTTCTGTCACCCTTTATGCATCCTTCTTCACACTCATGCTTGATTTCCTTCTATTATGTAGTTACTTTTCAATTTGAAGTGATATCTCATTGAAATGGATAACATTTGAAATTTATATTAAAAATGAAACAACTGTTTATAAAGTAAAATCAAACTTCTTGCTACAAAATGCCAATTTTCACTGAGGTACATGCTGGTTTATAATATTTACATCATTAAAAGTGACAGTAAACACCTCATCTCTCTTTCCCTGTTATCTTTACAAAGCTAGCCTATACGGATTTTAGAAATAGAAATAGGAGAGTGCCATGGAAAGAGCTTGTGTAATGCCTTTAACATGACATGTTGAGTTTCTAATCAACCCTTTTTCAATTGTCCAAGAAACAGTAATGAACCAAAACACAATAGAGCACATACAAGCATGCACACATGTACACATACAAGACATAAGGTGCATATGTGTTCATAATAAGTAAGATAGAAAACACGGAATCCTGAAATACAAAAAATAAAGGATGAGGCCATGGTCAACGAACTGCATGTCTCAGTAGAGGACTGGACTGTGCAGTGTTTCTTCCACCAAGTCTATTATATATTATATCAGGCGCCCTGGAGTGTGTTATCATACTTATACCACAGCCGCTTACCACAAGCAAAAAGATGAGCTTGCTCCAAATCGTCGTCCATTTTTCTAACATTTGATGTCATTGATGTCATTTTAACTCATGGTTAGGCATGTTTAACCCGTGAAACCCGTAACTGGTGATGTAGCACCAGTGGCACTGTAGCCATGGTTACCTGAAATTAAATACATCATTTACACAGCTGTAACTGTGGTCAAACTGTTGCCAGAACAATGTTTGAGGAGCTGTGTTATATGATTTTAATGTACACCTGCCAGTCAATCAGAAACAAGTATTCTCTGTGGTATACTCAGCCTTTATGCATACAATACGTCATACATCAGTATCTTACTAACAGCACCCCTCTCTCCCTCCCATGCATGTATGTGTTTAGATCACCCGGCAGCCTTACCTTGACCGTACGGCTCCTCCACTGATTACTGCCTATACTTCTTCGCTCGAAAACACAATGCATCACAAAGACCAAACTGTCCGTGAAGGGCTAAAATAATTGTTTATAATAGACCCTCCACTTGCAATGACAAGAGTGCTATGATGTGTTTTAGGGTGTAGACAAGAGCTCCCGCTTTGTGCTCAGGTAATTTTCTTTCCAGGCATAAGTGGTCAAGGTCTGGCTTTTTTAAACGCATGTGAGTGATGTGGTGTGGGGGAACCGTATTGTTTCAGGAGATGCGCCAATGTCCATTTGGAGAGCAGCAACACTCGTCTCCCCACTTGAGGAACAATGGAATACACTTCAGAGATACTGTGTATGAAGTATGTTTATGAGTGCGCTCGGACAATGGGGGACGGTGTTACACAACACAAGAAACGGGTTTGGCTCTGAGAGAAATGAGGTGGACCCAGCAGACATCCTTGACATTCACCGATAATTAAAACCCGTTGACATGGTGAGAAAAAGACTGATTCACTGGCAGTGTTTACAGTAGCATATGACTGCAGAAAGAGCTGCGACCACTTTGAGTGCAGGAGAAAGTGGGCTGGAGTCATTTGGGGGTGGGGAATTGTTGAGGTACAGTGAGAGAGAGCGCATTGTGTTGGTGTTTTGTTCGACATGAAAGCCTGCTAACAGCTACTGTAAACCAGGAGCTCTGCCAAGGCTCACAGGTGTCATCCGGGATCTGGCTACGTGCCACAGAGAGAGACCCAAAGGCCCTGATGCTCACCTGGAGGTGTCAACCTGCTGCAAGACGTACCAAAACATCAAGAGGTCAGGTCAGAGGATGGAGATAAGGAGGAGATAACATCTGAAAGGGACGTGTGTGAGCAGGAAAAAGAATATATTCTAGGTGTATATACATGTATGTTTATTTGTGACACACACTTCCCTGTATCTAATGCTTAGATAGGTGAAAGGAACGTGGAAAGGAATTTTTCAACCTAATTTGTTGGGTGATTTAATGACATGTTAATGATCCCAGCATCTGGTCTTCCATCAAAGGTGTATATTTATACTGAGAAAAAGAGGGTAAAAAATGCAGCATGCAGAACAAATGCCTTTGGTTAGGTCAGAGTGTCTTCTAATGACCTCATTTACTGCAACAAAAAAACACACAGCACAGCAAGACATCTCCTTTATCCCTGTGTGACAATAGACAGAGGGAATAAGGAAACATGGAGACAAGAGCGAAGGAGCAGGAGAAGAGATAGACAAGTGTTGGCTGATATAGAAAAAATAAACAGGGGATATTAAAGTGGAAAACGGAGAGATGGAGACAGCGAGATAAGAGAGCCTAAAGGAGCAATGCAATCAAACAACATAAACACAGTCTCCGTGTGACTGCTCAACTTTGCCAAAGAAAATAGGTTACCTCTGGGTGCCCGAGGGAGGCACACACTGGCAAGAGATGTGCCCCTGTGTCATCCTGTAAACATTTAATAAAAAATCTGCCCCACAACACTATTAACAACACTCCCCAACCACTTCCCTCATAACACAGACGTTTAATGTAAAATGTGTTTTATGTGCGCACAGTGGAAAATATTTTTAGTTAAATGCTCACTATAAAAAAGCCTTTTTATGATGAAAAAAGCATATATAAAGTGTGTGTGTGTGTATATAAACAGTATATAATATTTAACTTTTGACAACAAGAACTACAAAGAAAAATATTGCATTATAATCAACAAAAACAAACTAAAATCTAAAGTGAAAGACTAACTTATTGCTGTTATAATTCATTCTTATTCAGAATCACACATTATATCCTCCTGATTAGCAAAAAACAAATCTCCCACCCAAAAATATCTCTTCTTCAGAAATTGATTTAGCTGCTTGAAAACACGAATATTTAGCAATTTCAATTCAATTCAATAGGCTATATTCGCATGCCATTTGATATGTGTTTGCAAAGCACAATTAGGATTATGAGAGACAATGAATGAAAGATCAGCATCTTGCAATTCAGTAACATTTTGTATTTGCCAGTAATGTTAGCTAACGTTACTGTTACTGGGAAAAAAAAGTAACAGGTTTATGAAGACAACAAAAACAAACATGCAATCGATGCAGCACGCCTCCATATATAAAAAAGTAAGCTGATGTTAATGTAATATTTTCAAGAAACTAAAGCTAAATATAAAGTAAAACAACTGTATCAAAATATATTGCACTTTTTTTCAACTAAAATGTAAGATAAAATAAACTAAGATAATGTTAACATAACATTATCAAGGTTTACGGATGTGGTTGTATCCATAGAAAGGAGCGCAGGATTAATGTAGGTGCCACTTGATCTGCTATGACCAGTAGCTTATGGTGTGTGTGAACAACTACTGTCGGGTAGAAACAAGTAAATGGTACCTTTTCAGCTAACCATGCAGGACGAGAACAACACCTGTAGTCATGGTAATTGTACATTTAAAAATAAAAGTATTACATTTTGGGAAATACGATTTTCTGCTTTCTGCTGAGTTGGATGAGACTGATATCACTCTCAGGGCTGTATGATAATTAGGCTACATAAGGTTAGCTTAGCTTATCACAGACACTGGAAAAAGGGTCCTGTCTAGATGGTAACCCTGGATTTGTGGAAACTCTCGGGAGATGTGGGGTTAAGGAAACAAAACTACTTGGTTAGGTTTAAGAATGTGTACAACGGGTGCAAGATTTTTGTACAGCTTAAACAAACAATATATAATGTAATTAGTTAGATTTAGAGGTATTGTGTCTTTTGGATAGAGCTAAAAAAATAAAATGACAAAAATGTGACTAAAAACTAATATACATTTTTGTCAACTAAATTATAATCAGGTTCCAAAATCTCCAACACCGGTTGGATGCAATTCCACTCAGCTCAAATGAAAAAGAGGCACAGATTCAACTGCAAAGGTTCACTTCTTTTCTTGACAGTGAGCATAAGTGCATCCAGCCGTCCCGCCATCCCTCTCTTCTTCCATCCATCTGAGCATCACTAAAGCCCATCTTAATCTCCCTCTTCCACAATCACGGAACAAAGAGCAGAGTGCTGGCAGATCCTTGTTTTTCTAACTAATGTCGATTACATATTTGATAAACATGCATTTGCATTAGCATTAGCCGAGGTCAGGATTAGCAGCGTTCATCCTCAAACTGTTCTGTCTCTATGCTTCGCCTGTTTGTTGATCTTTTTACTGGCGGTGCCTTTTTTTTTCCTCCTGTTGTTTGTGGCCATCTCAAATCCTAAAGGACACGACTCCACACAAGCGACGGCACAAATATTTGAAAGGGTGATTAAAAATCGTTTGGGAAAACAGATTATTGACTGTTTCTTTTTTTGTTTTTATCAATCTGTAAACACAAACAGGCTGCTTTAAGGAGTCAAAGGGGGTCAGAAACAGTTAACATTTTATCTGTTAATTTAGATTTCCCCTCACTTTAAAAGTCTCATGAATATTATTAGTCATCAGTTTGTGTTTTATATCTCAGATTTACTTGATCCGTCAGTTTCATGGACCCTTATCCCTTGATATGTAACATTTTTGCAGAAAAATATTTCAACAAGTGTGGAGGCACAAAAAGAAGATTTGTAAGTATTTCATAAATGCCCTTCTGTCTTTTCCTCGTCTCTGTACAAGAGCAATAAAAAAGGAAGAATTAGCCCCAGACAGCTTGGGCTCACGAAAAGTTTCAAGTGCCTCTGTTGACCACACACAAAGACACTGATCTGCTTAGTAGGCTTAAAACTCTCTCTCCCTCTGTCCTTTCTCTCTGTCTTATGTCAAGCTCTTCCTAAAACCCTTCCCATACCCCCCATACACACACACACACACTCAGAGATTCCTCAAACACCGTGGCCCAGATCGCTAGTCCTGAATGAGGATCTTAAAAACCTCTTCCCAACCACCTATTAAACAGCTTAGAGGCATATAATTGTCAACCAGACGCTTCTCTCCAAAATGGGTTTTTAAAAGCCACATTGTTCCTCTCTGCCACCAAAGGTTGAGTAATCCTGAGGCTTAAGCAGCCGAGAAATGGTCCGTCTCATTCTGTTTTTCTCCAGCTAATAAGATCCTTCCCTTTATGAATACTCCTGCTTTAATTGTTTGACATTAATGCTAATCAAGCTTTTGTCTTTCTTTGTAACTTCTCCACCAGACTTATAAGTATTTGTTTCACATTTCACCGATGTTCTGCTTGATAAATTTCCTTCTAAAGCATTTTCTTTTAAAGATTTGTTAGGAAAAAATGTTCTAAAGAAAAATGACTGAGTATGAACAGCGCAAACTGATGCCACATAATGAAACAGAGGAGTTACATTAGTATCCAGAGTTGAACCTAATTACATTTGTGGAAAACAATATCGGACAAGAAACAATCAAGGAGTCCTTTGGTCACTGCTAATCAGATTTTATTTATTATGTGTCCTTATTGCTCGCTCATGGATCACAAATGCAAAAAAGAAATTAGCCGGCGACTTTCTCAGACAGTCTGTTTGTTTTAATTGGAGAGATGACAAAACAACTGCTTTGGACGTCTTGTTATCTGGAAGATAATTTAAGGGCTGGAGTACAAATGAAGTGAGGAAAGGGAAAAAGCCACTCACTCCTTAATTAAAATGTTTTGGTCTCCTTCCTCCCTGACCAGACAATTACCATATTAGAGGCCTATTAACCTTATCAGCGCAGGCAGAAAGACCCAGAAGATTCTGCCTCTAATAAAGCAGGATTGTGAGTAGGAACCCAAACGAAGACATTTGGTTGATTAAACTATGCAACCCTGATCTCTCTGTTTTAGTGTCTCGATTAGTGGACTCATTAGTCTGTGCAACAACAGAGTTTTCTGAGGGCATATTATACATAAATTCATACATTAGTATGTGATCACAATTTTTCCCCCAGTTTTATTCATGTAATTTGGTGCAATAGCTGAAGCAACTTGCCCATTTGTTATTGCACGTGTCTTCCTAAGCAGTCCATTTGTCCTGGACGACTCAACAATGATCTCCACAGAAAGATATTATTTTCTTACATTTCCATAAAGACAAGTGCACCTCCAACACTGTTATTTCTGTCACCGAGAACTTAAACCAAATAAAACGATTTTAGAGATTAGAATTGTTCAATTAGCTTTCATTGAAGCCAAGTGATTGGTGGAAATGAAATCTCGGCTCTCCTGCTGGATCTCCAGGTCGAGGATTTGTAGAGAATGATTGATGTGATTGGTTGCTCGTCCCTCTGAGAGTCGTCCAAATGCTGGTCCATGCGGACCCCTCTGACCCCTCCAGCCTCTTCATACTTCCAACTCCATGGCTCCATTTAGCAAACAGAAGCTGCTAAAGGACTGCTAAGTTGTACTTCAGCGGTCCTCCAGTCCAATCACTCATTTACCTGAAGTGATTTTATCACTCTCCAGAGATAATCATGGAGAGTCCGACACAAAGTGCTGGGTTATTGAACTGACAACGAACAATTAACAAAGTTACAAACCTTGTCCATGTTCAGGCTCTGTGTTAGAAGCATTTTAATAAGGTATTACTGGGGTGAGTTTAGGGCATAAAATGTGCTTTATTTAAATGCTATGATGTAAATAAATACTGCTGAGTTAAAACTAGACATTAGTCTCTAAGTAATGGATGGTGGATATCCTCTCCAGATGGATTTCTCTCTGTCAAGTAGCTCTAAAAGGTTTTGGGATTTGTGGAGTGGGCATGGCCACTGGTTTTTGAATTTTGGGTCCTGCACTCGCAGTGGTTGGTCTGAGGGGAGATTTTAAGAGGGGAATTATCTGGAAGGGAGAGGATGGAATGAAAGCGATTTGTGTGTATCTTTGTGCGTGAGTGTGTATGAGAGAGAGGGAGAAAGAGAGAGACGATGCTTCAGTGGTCCCTTTGGTCAGTGTGCAAAAAACCCACAGAGGGACCCGAACGCATGGATCGTTTTTGAGAAGGCTGCCTGCATCAGCTTTGCTCAGATCTCCCCTAATCCTTCCCACTTGAACCTTAGTCCACCACAATTTGCATGCCAACAGATTAACACAATATGCAAAGATAATTCAGCCGGCCCAGGACTGACAGTGATCTCACAAATCTCTAAACGGCCAAGGGAAGATACCTACCCAAAACCCAGATTAAGTCCACAGATCTGAAGCCTTATACCCTCTTAGGGCATATATTAGCATTACTGCTGGATGCTTTATTTATATATTTATCTGATTTTAAAAACAGATAATGCTGCAGCTCGAGTGTCCCAAAATCTGCCTTGGGTAGGATGGAGGGATGAGACCTTATCCCAGATTGAGGGAGCAAGAGCAAAAGTGGGAGGTGCAGAGAGAAAGAGGGAGAGCATTCTGTAATCCATATTATATGATGCAGAGAGCAAGGGAATTATTTAAGAAGCTCTTTGCTGGACTCTTTTTGGAAGCGTCATTTGGGGATGAGATGAGGCCGATCCTATTCTGTGACAGATTATGTGATTTCAATTAAGAGGCTGAAGATTGAAGATTGGAGAATTATGATTTCCATTTTCAAAGGATATAAAATTGAGAGACTTAGATAGGAAGGAGAGAGTGAGTGACAGAGAAAGGAAGACGGAGGAGAATGTATGTGAGTCTTGAAACAACACTCACATGCCATCCAATTCATTCTAAAGTTAAGCTAATATGAATCTTAGCTTGCCTGAAGTGGTAGCTTCCAAAGGATGAAAATACCCTCCTATTTGGCTAACTCAAACTGCTGAAGCTTCATCGTAGTTTCTGATTTTTGGATTGCATTTTTAACAGAACATGACAATGGATTTTGTCACTGATCTTTTACAGTGTAGCTGTGCTAAAAGGAATTCCATAGGCTAGTATGGAGAGCAGCAATGATTACAGTGACCAAACACTGTACATATGGTATGTGAGTATTCAACCCTATTGCCAGCCAAGGACACTGATATTGGACGGTTCTTCAAAACCCTGGTCCATACGTTCAGTGACAACATTGTTTTTACTTCCAATACCAACATTTTCCACATTCATGCTTTCTACAATATATGCGCATTTCAACAGAAAAGACCATGGTAGCAGTCAAATGTTAATTGCAGGTCTGTTACAGGATGTGCAGGTTGCATTCAGAGTGACTTTAGCCGTGTATGAGTCAGAGCGAAAAACCTCAAGGTTGTCTTGAAAATTTCTTTAACCTTTAACTTTTGCTGCAACATGAGATCATCCAGCAAGGCACAGTGGTGGCCAATCAGATAAGTTCAATTGGACATTCCTGGTAGATTATGGATAAAATAATCACTGCTGTTATAACTTTCCAGAGTTGTAAAATCCAGTGTCAGAGTATTAGAAACCTGTGTCTCACACATCTTAAAAACCCATGGATCTGTTACTCAAACAAGCTTTCCTGACAAATGTTACATTTTAGCGGCACCTGGAAGAACACGCCTCCATCACCCTGACCGTCCGCCTCACTACATATAAGACACATGACTCCCTGCATTGTGACAGTACATTGGTAATGAACAATAATTGTGAGGCAGTAATATTCAGTTTGGACATAATTGCAAGGGTACTGGGCTGGAGTATTGTATTAAGACAGATGTGAATCAATCCCTACCTCTCCTTTGAAGAAATGCAAAAGTATGTCTGGGGTTTGTTCACACACACAATTGCACATTAACTAAATAGGCAATATCCAGTTTGAACAGCCCCAATTTGCATCTCCACTCCCTCAACTCATAACTTTTGTTCTTTTTTTGGGCGAGGGTGGGGATGGGGACGAAGTTGCCAAACTCCTTCCCCATTGTGTTTTTCCCAGTGCGGTGCTGGGATAGTTTGGAGAGCTTGCTGTGTTCCCGCGGCGACAGACTGCGGCCCCTCTCTGCCGCGCTCAAGGGCCCTTGAGGCGGCCATTATCTGGACGCCCGCCTCGCTGAGGCATATGGGTAATTACTGAGCTAATAGAGTGATGGAGGGAGAGGCAGAGGCAGGAGCCTAGGCCAATTAGATGATGCATTAGTGCTCTGTCTTTTGTAAGCACCTAATGTGTGGGGAAAGGATGGGGTAGATAGAGAAAACGTGTCATTTCTGAAGGGTCAGGATCCTTGAGCAAATGCAAACAGTCTCTCTCCCTCTCTCTCACACATACACACACACACTTATGGGACTCACTTGTGCACAGTAGCTGCACACACATTCACACAACCGTGTGTGCTCAAACACACATAGACACTGAAACCAGATTTGCACAATTGCACTTAGAATGTACCAAACCACACACACACACACACACACACACACACTGATTACTGCGCTTTGTTGTGCTCTTTTCTCTAAGTGTCTGAAGAGTGTGAAGTCGTAATTATTGCACACTCTGGCTCTACCTCATGCTTGCGTGCGCACATACACACATAAACACATAAACACACACACACACACACACAGACCAAATGCAGATGAGTCCAAATAAACGAGGAGACCCTGCCCAGTCTATTGAGGTCTGCTATGAGAATCCACTCCATCAATTACATTAAAGAGGCTGCCTAATGATGGCCACAGCTGTAATCACGCTCAGCTGAAGCATTTTACACCCCGCTTCTTTGTTTTCACCTATTATCATCCATCCCACAAAGGAGAGAAATTCTATCTCAAGCATCAGCACAGTGTTTTGAGTTAAGAATGTGCTTTTTGTCATCATCCAGTTTTGTCAGATTGTGAATCTGTGTTTTGGCAGTTGCAGCTGGAGTCATTGAAGTTGGCAGGCAGCGGGAGCAGCAGAAAGTTATCAATTTGTTGCAGAGTTTTTCAGTTTTCAGTTTTTCACTCTCACAGGTTGCAGCGTAAAATGACAACTGGTCACACTTTTAAAAGGAATTTGGATGTAAACTAGAATTTTAGAGTACCATCAGAATCTTTCTTACACAGTATGTGCTAAAACTTTAGAGACGTCCCTTAACGTCCCAATAGAAAAAGATTTACACCATAATTATCACAGTGAATTGTGATCGCGACCTCTCCAATTTTTGTAAACAGCGAGGACTGAGTCACTGCCAGTCTTTCTCAGCACCACAAACATGTTCTCTTAAATCACACTCACAGAGCTCCATGTCATTAACTTAATTATTATTCCACTGTACAATTAGCATCAAAACAGTCTCATCAAAGGGTGAACACAGCCAGGACTTTATTGCCGGACGAAAGCGTATGATTAACACTCCAAATCGACTTCATTGTTACACCCCTAACAATAACTCCAAGGACCTTTGCTTTCCTCTCCATGTTGCCTGACCGAGGTGGCCAGCCATATCAACCCCACAATTACAGACATACAGAATGTGTCTGTTAGTATGATGCTGAATATTGCACAAAGCATTGTTATTCATTCAATCCCAACAGATGAAACTGTAATAGCCATGTATTATTATTCCCTATCAGAAATAGCAGCTCTCATTATCAAACAAAAGACTCTATTACTGATATCATTATCAAAAGGGGAAACGGAGGAGGGGGGTCTATAGCTTTCAGCATTTAAATGACTTTGTTTCGAAGTCCCTTAGTGGGATTTTACTGTTGTAGTGATTGACATGTACGTTTTTTTTTAAAAACAGGTCAGCTTCACATCTTTGACCTTGTTGCTGCTGAGTGACAATGTGTGAAGTTAGTGGGTGATTATTGGTAATGGTTAAGCCATGGCTCTCCTATCATGTGGTTTTTGTTTTATGGTGGCTGTGGAAATACCTTAATTGCACCTAATTCAAGCCCACCTTTGATGAAGAGAAGGTGGGGTGGGTGGACTCAATAGCACTTGCATTTTCGCAGACTTTTGTGCAGGCAGGAGTAGCTTTGGAGAGGTTCAAAGACATTCCCAGACTGAATCACCTTGAGGAGCTTGCTTCAGGCGAATTAACGCCGCTGACTCACAAATGAAAGCCGGTCACATACGGGACCTGGCATGAAAATATGTTTTAAAGACCCTTGAAACAATATTAAGACTGCTCAACACAAACTCAGTCACCAAGATATGTCTCATTCATGTTGAAGTTAATTTTGAAAGTTATGGTTGCTTAAGTTGGACCAGATCAAGAAGCAGAGAAGTAGGGGTAAATATGAACATGGGTAACTAATGAATGGGGTTGGGTCCTTGTAAGGCAAAATACAACTTATATTACCAGAATATTGTACAACTTTAGTTAACTGATCTGGGAAATCAGGCAGGGCAAGAAACACAAGTCACCAGACATTTGTAGCCATGTCGCTGTGCTCCCTGATCTCAGCTACTCACAATAAATATCACAGTAAATGATATTATTGTGACAATCATCAAACTTTCCTTTACAGTTTAGTTTAGCAGAATTATATTTAGTACTGTTCTGTGGTGGTCTAGGGTTTCAGCTACAAAAATGCTAACAGAGACAAAGTTTGACATCATACAGTACATTTATAGGTAGCAATGGGGTTTCAACAGTTTATCCGATCCCCTGTCTGCGTAGAATAAATGTGTGTTATAAAGATTTACATACTTTACATAAGCCTAACACGCTGTGTAAATACTGCTCAACAAACAAGACGTGGGTTTACCCTTCTCCTCCACCCCCAGGTTGTTAGTGATACAACTGAGTAACGGACTTTGGGACAGCCGAGCCGCAAACAAAACACATGCTAATGTGTGACCTGGCTCTCGAATCTCACCTCCTGTGATAGAGAACCATAGTTTTCAAGTACAGCCAACCTGGTCATTAATCTATCAATGGGAGGCCCTCCTCTCCCAACATTCAGACACATAACCATCCTCCAGACAGAGAGCCCTCTCCTCTCCTTATGAGCCACCAATCCCCCTACCCACACAGTGGCCCCTGCCCCGGTTAAGACCAGTCCCCATCTCCTCTGGGCTGAAGGGCCCTTCAGACGTCTACTGAGAAAGAGCAGAGGGGTGGGAAAGAGAGGGAGAAGAGACGAGCAAAGAACAGAAAAAGATTAGAGAGGGGAGAAAATGTAAAAAAAAAAAAAAAAAGAAACGACAGAGAGGTGTGAAAAGAGAAAGATTGAAGGAGGAGGTAGAGGAGATGAATATTGCATCGGGCCCCTGAGGGTTATGGCTATAGTTCATGTTGTGTATTAATGTCTGAAGCGCTAGTATTCTCTGTCATGCTAATCTCACTGTGTTTCTTTGTTGTGTTGGCTGGTGTCTGCTAGTGTCACATACACTCATCTCTCCTCTCTTCCTTTGCTTTCTTCTCTTTTTGTGCTACCCTTTTGGAGTGGCCGATCAGAGGGAGTAATAGGGGGTAAACAGTGCTGTTGTCTAAAAGGATCACATTTGAATAACTAATACATTGTTAGTATTAGCATACATTAATTATTCAGCCCTGCAAAGGTGCTAGCCATTTTCCATAAGCCTCTGTTGTTTTTTAAGTTGCTATTTACAGAATGAATGCTTCCAGGTATCAGGACACATGAAAGAAAAAAGAAAAAGGAAACTGTTAAAAGCACCTCAGCCGGCTATCATCAGCTCTGTAGACCCTGGAGCTTAACAGTGCTATGTCCGTCCTTGTTTCACATTTTTTATGCAGCAATCAAAGAGGAAAATTTCAGAGGTGTGGCAAGTGTTGAATAGTCAGCAAGCTGTTTTTTTCAGTTTCCTCCTGATTACTTTATCGGTTTGAAATCTTGGATGGGAAGAGAAATTGCGAGAGCAAGCCAATTTCCTGGAGGTAGCATATCCCTCAAGTCTCAGTTGGTGTGGATGGAGTAGAGGAGGGGGATCTCCTCCTGTGTGTTTATCCACAGTAATCAGGAGTCTGTGGAGCAGGAGCGCAGGCTTGGCAGTGAGGGGACCCTGCCACATTAGAGAGGAATGAATAGCGATGTGCCAAGGCTGGCACACCAACACTTTAGACACAGCATCCTTTCTGATTTGGTCAAAACTTTAGGAGGCAGAGAGAGAGACGTTGAGACTGTTAATCTGGAGCAAACTGGACCGATGTTTCAGTTTTGTTGTGTTGTTTTTTTCTTTTTTTCTTCACTCCACCCATGAACTTTTGCAGCAAAGCAATGGGGAGGAACAAAAGAAGCCATTCTGGGTTGACAAAGAGGAGAATAGATGGTATGCGAACGACAAGCCGCCATCTGCTCTGGAGGACGACCAAAATCTTGACACACTTCAGCAATCCCACAATCCCCTGCTCCAGGAACGTTCCAGGCGCCCCATTCATACTCTCCCCTCCGCTCCCAGAGTCTGTGTGATTTCCCCCTTTTCTCTCCTCCTCAATTAAGTCATTAATTCCTTTCTTCGCCCCCCTCTTAATGACCGCAGAGGCACAAACAAGCCCTGGTTGCTTCCTATTGAGGCCCTGTGATTGGGCATAATTGCTGCAAGGGTGTAAGTATGGGGAAGCGGGAATGAGGGAGGAGGGAAGCATTGTTTTTTGGTGGCGGCGACGGGGAGAGCAGGGAAGAAGATGCACATTAGATGGGACCCTTCCTCTCTTGACCTGCACCACATTAGTGTCAGTGAACATTCGCCTATCCTAGATGGAGGCATGATGACAATGAATTGAACAAATCTGGACCTGGAAGACAAAAAAAAAGAAAAATGCTAGAATTTAGCTTCATAAAAAACACAGGGGACTGCATACATTTCCATGTTAAACAGCAGATCCTTTGTCCATCTCCTAATTATTATGACACATCATGTCTTCATCATGCAAGTTTCAAGACTGCCATGTGTTGAGCGCTTGAGGGGGAAGGTGCTTTTGTTGGCAGCAAAGGACACCATCTTTTAAAACCTCCCACATGACTGCAACATTCATTAAAAGACCCACATTTTGTTAGCAATAATGTTGAAAAGAAGTGCTTTTTAGGGTTTAATTTGTTGCAAGATGTGTGAGGTAATCACCTGATATATGCACGCGACCCCACGTGTCTTTCTGCAATCCGACTACATTGTTTCAGGCAGGCAAGCTCTTCCTCGCTCCAGTTTTTGGACTGGAACTCGGTCCAGTTAAAGGAAGATTCAGGATTGGTTGTGACTGGTGCTGGCTCACTGCATACAGCTAACATATAATGGCTTCTAGCTAGCAATGTCCACCAAGGATGCCCTCCAAGGGAGAGGGAGTCCAACATTCCACCCTAAAATCAGCCGTCTTGTTTGGCTGATTGTGCATTATGTGACCATCTGCAAAATATTTTGAGTGTGTGTTTGTGTGTGTTGTTGGGGGGTGGGGTTGGAGTAGCTGAGGGATGTGGAGGGAATTAGACAGTCTTTAATAACACATTTTGGGGATAAATGCATTTTTGAAATACTCACAGATTGCTCCATTTATAGATGTAGAAAAGAAGTAGAGGGAGA
Organism: Coreoperca whiteheadi; assembly: GCA_011952105.1. NCBI lineage: Eukaryota > Metazoa > Chordata > Actinopteri > Centrarchiformes > Sinipercidae > Coreoperca > Coreoperca whiteheadi. The sequence goes on along the minus strand of CM022481.1, from coordinate 14,473,722 downwards.
AAAAGAGAAAGAGAGGGAGAGGGGAACAGATATAGTAAATCCCCAGATTAGAGATTAGCCATAGTAGCAGATTTAAAGGGGTGTCTGGTCCTCAGCCAGCCTGCTCAGGCATCTATCTGGCTTCTGCTGGCCAGGCCTACCATGGCCCTTCTAAGTAGATCACTCAACCCTTGCTGGGGACGCCATGTTACCACTGTTATCTCCTATGGTCTCTCTTTCTTTCTCTCTCTCCCTGTTGTCGCTCAGCTCTCAGAACAGGACACAAAAGGTTCTGCCTGAATGAATCAGTCCTAGACAGAGGATGGGATGGATGGAAAGCATTTTGTCCACCCTTCCTGGCTAGAACTCCAGGCTTTTTGGGCCCTATGATTTCCCCCCTCAAAATAAAACTCCAAAGCCCCCTCGCTAATGTCCAGATCAGAGGAGCAGTTAAGCACTGCCGCCGATGGCTCAGTTTGCTGGTTTCGGGAGGGGTTGGAGAAAGGCGGGGAAGGTGTATTTACTCCTTTTTAACGTGTAATGGTGAGAGTGGGTGTTTGCGTGATGCAATGAGTGATGTTACCCTTTGCCTAATGATTATCTTTGACATTTTTAGGCCGTGTAAGCAGTTCATATTGGGAACTAATTCCTGTTTTTACATGGGTGTAAGTAATCTGCTGTAATCGTCACATTCATCCAAACACACACACATATGTATGCACAGAAAAGCAGTGGGTCAAATAACTATTACACACACGTGGTGTAAATCTCATTGAGGCTAAGCTTTAGGGGTTGGGCACAGGGGGTGGCTCCAAAGGTAAGAGGTTAAATATGATCTGTGGGAACTTTTACCGCCTCGGTCATTTAACCCCTTTATATCTTTTTAATCGGTTTTAGAATATGTTTAAACAGACATTTTGAGCGTCTGTTTACTTCCCAAATCTCTTGAGCATACAAGCTCATTGTCAACATCTGGAAACAACTGCAAGTGCACTGATCCTGATACTTAATTTAAATAACAACGCAATATTTTAAAATGATCTGCTGTGCATCATTTTCAAAAAAAATATGTCTTTAATGATAAGCACGGCTGCAAATGCATCCAATTAAAAGAAAAGGAAAAACATTTGTGTGTGAAACATCAGGAATATTCAATTACTCTCTTGATTTAATATGAAAAGGACAGAGCCTTAAACAAAGACTGAGCTGCCATATCTTGCCCTGCATTATTCTTCTCTAAGCTGCTTACAACCCAGTTGTGGTCTGATGCAGAGATGAAATCTTGGAGAGGCGTGTCTCTGGACCCAGGAAGCGGTGGCCACTGATTGAAGAATGGAGCTCTTGGATGGAGGATGTGCTCTGGGGGTATCACACACACCCCAAAAGACGGCAGGACACAATGAGAAATCACAGCTCTTTCACTTTCCGTCCATCTGCCCGCCATGGAGCGTACTCAGTGTGTGCCACTTGGCTTAATTTTGTCCCATCAGCCACCACAAAAGCCCCCCGATCCAATCGCGGGGATCAGAACGGGGCCAAGACCATGAGACGGGGAGCCAAGGAACAGACCAGAATCAACAGCCCATTCTCCGAAGATGACACACACACACACACACACACACACACAGAAAAGAAGGGGGAAAGAAGAGACACAGAAAAGAATATGGTGGAGAGAATGGCATGTGAAAAGTGTGGACAGAAAAGAGGAATATTTCCACCTTTAATAATTTTTTAGGATTTTAGTTCATCTAGCTCCAACTATGCCTCCAGGGATGGATGAAGAGATGAGACAAAAGTCAAACATAAAACGAAAGAGGAAAAGTTACCATATGTTACAGCTGGTACACCATTTAAAAAAAACAGGCCAGGAGATCAGGGTAGAAAGATGAGGACAGAAAAATGCTTTTCTCAAATGCCACACATTCTCTCTCTCTCTCACTCTCTCTCTCTCTCACTCGCTGACTGTTAATTGTGTGAGAGCAGGTCATCAGTAGCAGTGCATTAGAATAATGGAAATAGATGGCAGAGACCTACGGATGGCAACACAAGCCATCTTCCCTATTTGCATGGCTGTGTGCTCCGGGACAATTATGTCATTATCACAGACCTCTGTGAGTGTGTGTGTATGTGTGTATGTGTGTGTGTGTGTGTGTGTGTTTTTTCTATATGTGTGTGTGCTGGTTGACAGGTGGGCAAACGAAGCTACTAAGTGCCAAGGATATCTGAGCTCACACTCTTTCACTTTCTCTGTTGCTTTTTAAAATCGGTTTAAATAACATGTTCTCTGTCTGTCCCATCAGTATCTTTTTAAAATATTAACATTTAAATAATTATGAAATTATTCAGTTTTAACACAGAAACCTCAAAATCTTAGTTGTGCTGATTCTTTCTGATCTCTCTCCAAAAAGTGGACACCCAGCAGCAAATGTAAATCTTTTGTCAGCCTTAAAGGAATACTTTGACACCCTCGTGTCTCTTCGTTATACATGAAGCTGAAGTCAGTGTGCTGTTAGATTAGCTTAGCAAAAACACTGGTGGCACAGGAAAACAGCTATTTCGCACATAACCACAACTTATCATTTTTAAACTTCTGTTTTTGTACGGCTTAAACAAGCGGTTTACACTTGTTAATTATTTAGCTTTAGAGGCACTAGTAAGTTCATTATTTTTATCTTTGCACATAACCAGGCTAGGGGTTTCCCCCTGTTTCAAGTCTTTATGCTAAAATAAACTAACCTTATTTTTAACAGACAGACATAGTGGTATTATCATTTAACTCTTGGTGAGAAATACACGTTCTAAAATGAATAACTATTCCTCTAACTCAAAACCTCAAAATCTTTGTGGTTTCAGTTCTTCTTTTGTAGAAAGACTCCTGATTTCACACCAGAAGTGGAATTTCTCCAGCGAGTATACAGCTTTTATCAACCCGTAAAGTCTGCAGTTTTCACAACACACCATGAACTAAATCCAAATGCAGGGGAATTCCCATCTTAGCCTAAAGTCACTTCCACACATCACCTTGTGACCCTGGCAGGCTATATAGGGATCCAGACATGGCCCTTCCTCTGTTTCCAGGATGCTGGTGAAAAAACCCAGAAAGGCAAAAGAAAATAGTCAAAACTCATCAATGACAGCGTCCTCTGTCCTTCCTCTGGTTCCTCTTCCACCCCTGAAATGAGTGGGGCCTTTCAAAAGCGGCAGGACCTCATCAGGGACCGAGACTTAAGAAAACAGTACTAAAAGAAGAGAGGGATGACCTTTGACACAAACAAGTGTCCTCTGCCTCCGCTATACACGGCTTACACTTCCTGTACTCATCCAGACAGGGAAGAGAAGGCCACCTGCTAATCATGCACCTCTCTCATGGCGGATGTGGTGTGTTTGTGTGTGTGTGGCTCTGCTCTATTCCTACTTAGATTTGTTCCCACTAAAATAAGTAATAACCTATTGAAATCACCACCAACCAGACGCTTTTCACTCCACTTTCAAAACAGCCGGAAACATACAAAGTACATGTTTTGATGGTGGCAGCCGGATCACAGCACCGTCTGAATTTAAAAAATTAGTATTGACATGACAAATCTGAGCAGTTATGAACATGGACAACAAGAGCCCATTAAATCCATCAGCAGAGTCTTCAGGCTGTTTCGGTAGCGTCAGAGATGTTGGACAACATGCATTTATCTCACTAGCAGCAGGCATTGTGGAGAAAAGGTGCGAGGTCTTTTTTTTCTGTGAAACCTCTTAGCGTCCCATAATCAGGAGTGATAATGTGTCTCATTCTATGCTAATGTGTGTGTTTTACAGCAATCAGGCGACAGGTGATGATAGCACGCGCTGAGAGATGTTCTGCTGTGTGCATGTGTGGCGGGTGTGTGTGCGAGCGCGCAAGTGTGGACGCAAGGCACCATTAGTGACTTCCCAGGTCCTCTTCAGGAATACAATAGGCGGCGAAATTGCTTTAATGGAAAAAGGCTAATGTGAGACACACACACACACACACACGCAAGCGCGCGTACACACACATGAACACGCCGCCTTAGCAAATCACTCAAGCTGGTGAGAGGTAGAAAAAGGGAGGATATTATCACTTACACTTGAAAAAATAGAGATGGAGGAGAGAGAATAGACAGCGAGGAGAGAGTTGGTGCTGCTCTTCTTCCACTTACTTCATGCTTCCACCCACTAGAGTCAGTAGTTTTCCAAAACAGAGGCATAGATTCTCAAGTAAAGATACAGCAAATTCTTTTTTCTAACCTGTCTACCATCCTTAAACATGGAGGTGTAATTTGTGAAGAGAGACAGCAATGGAAACTGAGGAGGAATGGCTGTATAGAATTAGATGTAATGAAAGCTACTGTATCCTCTCCTACTGCTAACACCAATGGTCATTACAGCCCCATGTTTTAAAGTAATTTTTCCTTTTTTTGTAACATGTATACATGAATATATTTTGTTTTGTTCGAAGAGATTTTCAGTTTCTAGTGTGGCTGAAGCTCCAAAACCCATACAGTTCCCATAGTATAACTCAAGGCCTTTTTTGTTATGTCCTCACTGCTGCATAATAAACACCCTGGTCTTTCGATCTCCATACCCACAGCTGCTGGTAACAGCTTTGGTGAAAAAGACACTAACGGGCCGTCACATCCCTCACTTTTGACTGGTTAACAAAGCAACCCCCCCCCCCCCAAAAAAAAAAGAATTAAAAGTCAGGCTGAACAAATGAAGTGAAACTGTTCATTATCAGTATAATCCCAGATAACTCTGGTGACATCACTTGGTTTTTTTTTTATATAAGACAGAACTGTTTTAACAGTTTGGTTTGCCCCATTAAGTCATTAAAAGATGTTTTTAACACTTTTCCCCCCTCGGCTGTTTTCTTGTTGTTGCCTCATCCTCCCAAAATAGAAGATGAGTTTTAGACGAATGTGGGCCCATTAACCCAAATGTGGGCCAGTTTCAACACAACAAACACACAGTTTGTTAAATGTGTACCTTCTCAACCGGAACCTGCACGGAACACTACATCATGTTAGCAACTGGCTGCAGGGCATCATGGTCTAAACACACTGATCTCATGGTCTCAACTGAAGAAAACTGATGTGCATTAGCATAACTTCAACAAACAACTCACATTCTCTTTTCTTTGAGAGACGGGTCTACACACACACGCGCTCCTGCACTGCTCGGGAAGACAAGGCACGTCCCTCCTTTGCTTCTAAATGGTCTCATCTGTGCCCTGCTCAAGGCTGGCAAGGCCTGCAGCATCTGTTTGACTGCAGGCCATGCCATAAGGTGCCAGGACTCCAAGGATCCTCTGCACTCCCTCAAGAACACTGCTCTATGCCCCGCTAACCCCACCCTTCACCCCCTTTCAACCCCTTCACACCTCACCCAAAGACATTGCTCTCTCCCCCGCTACCTTAGATGCCATGATGTCATATCAAGTCCAGCTAACTAGAACTTCTCCTCTTCTCTTCTCTCCTCTCCTCTCGTCTCCTCTCCTCTCCTCTCTCTCACTCATCACTTTGGTCTTCAAGCTTCTTCAACTCCCCTGCCACATCAAAGTTACCCTCCCACCTGGTTCCCTCTTTCCCTAATCTCATCTGCCCCCACCCTTCTCCTCTCCACCTCCCTGACACCCCTCTGTCCTCCCCTTGTTTCTGTCTATTTCCCCCCTGTCAGGATGTGTGAGATGTCATCTACCTCCCTAATGTGCTGCCCCTTTCCCCCCAGCCTCTCCCCTCTCCCTCTGAACCTCCTCCTTTGCTCTCTCCCCCAAGGGTGAGTGAGATGTCATCTGGCTGGGACTGTAACTTGGGCTGTGTGTGAGTGTGTGGTAACAGAATGTGTCTCATGCCAGAAAGACTTGCGCCTCGGAGGAACAGACAGATTAGCGACTAGATTCTCGCTCCCAGCGTGGCATTCAAGCTGTATTCCCAGGGACGTCTCCTTAACAAGCACCACATTTCCCTCCAGGTCGCCCGCGGCAACCCCACAACCCCAAACACAAGGAGAGGAGAAAGTGATCTGCTGCAATCTCTGTTATTTTTCCTTATTTATCTTTTCTTAGCAGGACAGTCAAACGACTTTGCCCCTGAGCTGCAACCATGACATGTTTTTTCATGTGTGTGTTTGTGTGTGGCACTAACAGGAGGCGCTGCTGATGCCTCTTCAACCCTGGACAGAGTGGATGGAGTGAGTGAGAGGGGAGAAAGAGAGAAAAAGAGGGAGGGAGAATAAAGGCCTAGGAGGAGACACGGTCAGGGGAGAAAGGGAGGGTGGTCTTATGACGGGGGGGTCGCCGGCTAACAAGCGGTGTGGAGCCACAGAAGGTGTGTGTAGCCGAGCGTGAGGAAGCATTTGAGACAGCACAGGCCCACTGAGATGACCGTGGAGCTAATGCTATGTTAGTGAGCTGCTAACGGCATGCCTGGGCCCTGGCGCGCCGCCCTTCCACACAGATCACAGAGGCCCACAGCGCAACGAAAGGAGACACCTCAGGTCTGGGGGGAGGTATTACTAGTGACACGTCTTTTGGGCACCGGTTGGGACTCCTTTACCATCTGAGCCTCTCATATCATGACTCACATGCATGCATGTGGGTTATATAAAGAGACGCCTAAATCCAATGTGGCGGGGAAGGTGAGGCAGACCAACGCTCAGAGCAGGAAAAATAACCAGCACTTCGAATCGAGCTACACAGAGGATGCTTTATGCAACAAGACACCTTAAGTAATTTGACTTGAAGGGAGTTGAGACATCTCTCAGGGTTAGCAGGCATTTAGGCTGCACTTAGTCTCTGTCTTTCTTTATTTCCCTTGAGACTGTCCTCCTTAACTCCTGTGTCAAAAGGCTCAAATTTAAGAGCATATAGTTGCGCTAGTATCATTCAAATCAACCGCACAATTAAACATGCTCAAAAATGTATTTTGGCCAAACAAAGAGAAAGCTGATCTTTCAGATTTCTAACCATAAAACCAGAATTAGAACTAAAAATACAAAGTATGCCATCATATGAAAGCAGACCATGGCCCTTTTCTATGTGGTTTTCTTGTTCTTTAACAGGTGTCACTGATGCATCTTATGTCCCAATGTTCTAGATAGACAAACTTAACATAATAGTCCCACACAGTCTAAATTACTCCTTCAAGAGTTCAAGGTGCAGTTTATTTGTCCGTAAAAACGTGGAAATTACAGCACTCCCATCAACCAACTATGAATATACCCTTAAAACTATACACTATACAAGACTATATTCCATAATAAAACTGTGAAAACTCATATCTTTCAAATTTTACTTGAAATTTTATTTTAATCTTAACTTCCATTCCATTTAATTTGATTAATTTTTCTTCATCTTATTCAGTTGTTTGGCTTTGTGGGTCTTCTTTTTCTCTCAGGTGTACAGGTGTAATTGTTTTTCCTGCTGATTGAAGAGGACTCACTGATACTATATATGTTCTGATGATAGCTTCATTATGAAATGCCTCAGCAGGTTTTTCAGTCAGTTAAATTAAATCATCAAGAAAAATCAAGACATACAGTGATTTTTTTCATAACCAGTGGCGTTCCTACATATATGTCGGGAAAACAAACACAGACTAAAATATACCTCAAGATACAGCCAATTTTCATACTTTTTAATTTTTCTTATTCAAGGGGCAAAGGTCATATATGTTAACCACAACATTTTTAGGGTGGCCTCACTTGACCTCACAGGCCTATGTTTCTGTTGACCTCTCAGTGACCCTGTTGTATTGTCTTAAGGTGGGAAAGCAGAGCGTTACGGCTAATGAAGGGGCACCAGCACACTGTAGGTCAATGACCTGCATGTAAGCTCACTAAACCCTTAAGCCAATTTGTGGTTAATTTTGGGGTTGTGTTTACAGAGACTGATATTTATTGAAACTGTCTTTCACAGTTACCTCATCACTACTGCAGAGCTTCATTCTGTTCTGTCTAGTGGAGGAGATGAGATAAGAGACAGAGCTGCTTAGTGCTCTCTGATCAGATTAAGGCGTGAGACAGCCCAAGGCATGAGGGCAGTGACAAGTAGTATTACAGCAGCGAATTAAAATCAGACCAAGAGGAGATTTAATGAGACATTTATTTTTTTCTGGGGCAGACAATTTTTCCTAGGATGCTGCATGTTACATTTTTTAATATAATAATATTTGTGTTGACTTTTTGTGCAATCTGTATTGACTCTTTTTCAGAGCCACTGAGTTGCTGTAGGTACAGTAGAAGAATATGTTGACATATTTTTGCATAATTGGATATATCAGGCCTTTTCCTCACACACAAATGTCAGTAGATTTTATGGTATATTTTGAAAAGAAATATTTGTGCTGTGGGTGGTAACTGAATAATGATTTTGTAAAACTGACCACCAGTGGGTTTTGTTTATGGCTCTGCTCTTCTATTTAATGATGTTGTTTGGTCATGATCCCTTCCCTAAGGATGACCCTGGACACCAGCTGCTACTGCTTGTTACACTACAAAACAATATTTGGCACTATAAAATGGAGATGAAATGGGCAGATAGTTGACAAAACATACTTTTTGGATTTGCTATTTTTTTTTATACGAAATTTAAAGAAAGTGACAATATGCAGGTGTTTTGTTGTCCCAAAAATATTGAGACACAATGTCTTAATATACAGTAGTTGACTTCAGAAAGAAACTAAAACTGTACATCGATCAACAATTCGGGTTTTACAGTGCTGTTCACCTGTACCTTACCATGTGCTGCTTCGAATGCTGCTGACCATGTAACTTGTGTGTGTGTGTGTGTCTGTGCAAGCGTAAGGATGTGTGTGTGTTTGTGTGTGTGTTTGTGTATGGGGGGGATAATGAAGAGGCATTGTGTCTCTTCATAATGACATCATGGCTCTGACAGAAGCTGGAGAAGATGCCCGAGGTCTCCGAGCGGAACTCTTCAGCTTGGCGCAAGTGTGAGTGTGTGAGTGTGTGTGTGTGTGTGTGTGTCCGTCCCAGGGCTACAGGAGTCCTCCTGGGCTTTGTGAACGAAAGTCAAACCGTCAAAGACAAAAACAAAACCTGACCAACAGCAATATGAAGCAGAGGGCAGGCCATTTGGCTGCTGCCTGCTCGCTGGTGCCCGTGTATGAAAGCGATGTGGGTGCGGGGGGTTGAGGGGAGGCACATTTGAAGAGAGAGAGAGAGAGAGAGGTGGGAAAAGACTACAGAGAAGTAGACAGGGAGGTCCAGGAAGTTACAGAAGGGGTTCAGGGGTCAGTTCAGCCTGCAGGCCTGGGTGACGCTTTCAGGGCTCAGAACGAGGGGCCTGTATTGCATCATGGGAGTCCTTGGTGTGTCCTCTTCATCTTGCCTCTGACCAGACGAATCCTTCCCTGTGGCTTTGTACACACACAAAGACACACACACGTATGTAAAACACATGCACCTTTGTTCTTTGTGTGGGTGGAGCCAAATAGACAGTGGTGGAAGAAGTACTCAGATCCTCTACTTAAGTAAAAGTACTAGTACAGCAATTTAAAAACACTCCACTACAAGTTAAAATCCTTCATTCAAATTCCTACTCAAGTAAAAGTACAGAATTATTAAATTAAATATCCAAAGTAAAAGTATAACAGATAAGTACCCAGTGAGTGAAATCTTTTTTATATATTACATTATTAGATCATTAATACTGATACATCACTGCATAAGTAGCATTTTATTGGTATAGCAAGGTCAAGGTGGAACTAGTTTTAAAGAAATCCTTTTTTTTTTTGGGACACATGCTTTGTCAGTTTCTGGTAGTGAGATGTCATGTCTACTAAAACCTTTAGGCTATAGCTAGCAGCTGGTTAGCTTGGCTTAAAAGTGAAAAGCAGCAAGTCTGGCTCGGTCCAGCAGTAACAAAATCTGTCCATCAGCATCTCTAAAGCTAGTGGACTATTTCTTGGCTGGGACAAGTAACTTCCTGGAGTCTCAGCTGGTTCCCTGGCAACTGCTCAGAGCCAAGAAAGAGTCCACAGAACATAACATCCCGTAAGACAACAAATTGTTATATTTTACAGTTTTTGTATGGATTAAACAAACGAGATGCAACGTGCTCATTTCTGAGCTATCCTAGCTGTTTCCCCTTGATTCCAATCTGAATGCTAAGCTAAGCTAACTGGCTGCTGACTGTAGCTTCATATATATTGGACAGATATGAGAGTGGTATCAATCCTCTGTCTGCCAGAATGCAATTAGGCATATTTCCCAAAATGTAAATCGTTTATTTTAACTACTTTATATACAGTTATATAGTTTAGTCTAGTGGTTTTCAAACTAGGGGTCGGGCCCCTCCAAAGGGTCACAAAAATAAATCTGGGGGTTGTGACATGATAAATGGATTGCATTTATATAATATGTGCTTTTTTGTTAGATATTAGATACTTTGACCTCTTTGTGCAACAAACTGTTACAAAACCACCTGAGAAGATTGGAGGGGAAATGTCACTTTGGTGGATCTGCTAACAACTCATAGATCTTTGAAAAATGACAAGGGGCTCCAAATATACACTGCTTTTTTGTAAGTCAGGAAGGTTCATGGTTTAATCTCTAACAGTGTGTTGCATTTTATTATCTTATTGTGTTTTTTTTATGTAAAATTTTAACATTTTAAGTAACCAATAACTATAGCTGATAAATGTCATTGGATAAGGTCCAATATTTCCTTCTTAATTATGTGGAGGAGAAGCAAAAAGTATCAGAAAATGGAAATACTCAAGTACCTCAAAACTGTAATTAAGTACAGTATTTGAGTTAATCTACTTTCCATCACTGCAAATAGAAGTCATTTTTGAGAGCTAGAGATATCACAACAGCAGGGCATCATATTGTCTCAAACCACAGTATACAAGAAAATAGATTCTAGGTTTGTATTATATGCTGTTTAAATCCATATCAAACTAATTTGAACCATTAGTAGAAGAACATCTTCATGTAGGCTACAGCAGCATAAAATGTGGTTGGAGGGATTCTGCTGCTATTGTGAACACATCGAAGGCACATCTCACATCTACGCTGAGTAAGATTGACAGGTTTCTTCTCTGAGCTGAAGTGAACCTCTCGCCCTGAGTGTGTGTGTAATGAGAGACAGGTCTTATGACAAGCACTAATCAACCCAGACTCTTGACCCTGTTGCAGTCAGGCTGACACCCTGGGAATACACCCCGACACCGCTAACAACTCACCCGACCTGTCTGTGTGTGTGTGTGTGTGTGTGAGTGTGTGTGCGTGTGCGCGCGGGTGTGTGCGTGTAGATGAGCATGTGTCATTTTAGGTAATAGAGACATAGCAGGAATGAATTTACGCTCAGTTCAGTCAAGTCCGGATGTGAGTTTTCTTCAAAAGCTGAAAATATTCTGATATGAAAAAGTTATTAAATCAGTTTTTAAAGAGATTACTTGGAAGGAAATTTGACTGATTTCTAAATGTTTAATTTTCTTTAGAATAAACTTTCTTGCTGAGAGTTAAATGAAAAGATTGATACCACTCTCATGTCTGTATGCTATAAATGAAGCTACAGCCAGCAGCTGGTTGCATTAGCTTAGCATAGGCATACAGATTGGAAAGCGGGAAAGTGGCGAGGGGGCTGCCCTCCTTGAGCTCTTGAGCCACAAAAAAAACCCATTACTACTACTAACAATAATAATAAATTAAACAAATTGTCAATATTTGTGTTTGAAATATGGAATGCACGCAGTAATATGTTTAAAATATGCTAGAATATCATCTGCACAACATGCTTTTCCTACACATCCCCATCACATCTCTGGGGCGGTGGAGAAATCGCCCACAGGAGGCGGGTCTGAGTAGCTGTTTAGCCAAAGATATGAAGGTATGACATAATATTTAGCCAATCAGCGACCTCAAATTTAATCCGTGAAGGGCGATTATTCCATCGCCTAGATCCACCATTCTGGTAGCTGGTCCACCAGAAAGGCCCGGCTCGCTGGATGCAGTCATGCTAATGCCTTATTTTGCTTTCTGCTTGCTTTTTTAAACAACAGGGACAGATCCAGCATGGACAGTTACGGGAGTGATTGATATGAAGCGCCTGTCTGAGAAACACGGGAACACCTGGACACACCTGGATAACTCTGGCATGTTAACGTCAGCCACATTAGGCGGCCGACAGGATCACAGCGAGGAGACAAAAACAGGCCCATTTTATCAAAATAATCGATTGTGTTGAGTTTGGTTGGGATTTTGAGTCGGCCATGACGAGACTGACCCCTCGGACGACCCTGGCATCGCCAGTGGCTTGGTGGAGTTTGTTAAGACAGCGTGCTGGAGGAGCTCCTCGACAGACAAGTCAACATTACCGTTTAAAGGTCAAAGACGGTACAAAACGAGCTGTTGGACTGCATGCTGTCCCAGCTGAAGGATTACATTCTGGGGGAAGTAAAGGGCGCTGATTGTATCGCCATTCAAGCTGAGGAGATGACCGACACGTCCACCCTCAGCCAGCTGGTGTCGTGCTAAGCTACATCGACTGCAGGGTGACCGGTAATGTAACTTACACGTGTTCATGTATGGGTTTGTGACACTTTGAAACAAATCTCAAGCTCCTTCATGTGTTAGAGGTCTGCTGATATTTACAAGATTGCTTATGTTGTTGTTTTGGCTATTTCCTTCTGCTAACAGTTTTGTATTACTTATCACGGACCCCACAATTAATTTTTGATTATAGTTGAATAAACCTGTGAGAGAGTTTTGAGGCAGAAGTTTACTCTCTTTAACTCCCATGCTCGTGTCCAATGAGGTGCCTGAATAGCAACTTAACACCTTTTTGGGTGACAAAAATAAGATGTCCTGATGTGTTTGTAAAGGCGTTGCTTACTGCTTTATTTTATGTTGGAATTCAATTGTTAAATAGATTTAACTGGAAAGTAGGAATTCTTTTTTGATACATGCACTTTAGTTCCTGTCTGTTTTTTGTTGTTTTTTTTAAATCAAATCACACAGCACAGCCCCACCCAGAGACTAGCGTGGCTCTGACCAAAGGTTACAAAATCTGCTCCCCAGCACAAAGCTCACTAACGTTAGATTTCATTTGTTGATTTCGCTTATGTGCCAAACTATTTCGTTGCCAGGAGCAGTAACTTTCTGGTTGCATAGAAATAGTCCGGCACATAACCCTTACACTTTGTATGGATTAAAAAAAATAAATAAACCAGACTGTTGCCAGCCTTTATGCTAAGCTAAGCTAAGCTAACTGGTTGCTGTCTCCAGCTACATATTTAACATACAGACATGACAGTGGTATCGATCTTCTCATCTAACTCTCGGCAAAGAAGCACATTTCCTTAAACTACTACTCTGTTATTGGACCCACCATTTTGGGTTTTGCCAAAAGTAACTCTCATCTCTTAGTTGGCATAGTTCTCACGAAGACGTACTATTGGGGGAGTCAACCGTTTTCAACATTGTATTGTTTCAAGGTGAAAAGGGTCCATGTGTTTCAACGAGCGCTTGGGATTTAACATGCTGTGTGTGTTTTGCGGACTGGCTCGCATTATTGTCATGGTGACACTCAGCCGGAGTAACAGTGGCTTCCTAGGAGGATCATCAGTCCTGCTGAGAAGAGGGGCTGTAGGCTCAGAACAAACACAACACACTCCCAGCTCCTTGCATGTAATGAATGAATCTATAAAAGCATCACTAGATGTACTGATCCAGGTATGTTTATTGTTATCCAGAGTACACGGACAGCCCAGTATGGACGTACAACACAGAAAAGAGTTAGCATTAAATAGAAAACAGAAAAAACTGACAAACACTTTGATGTTTATGTCTGATTAAAAATGGTTAAAAGGTGGAATATGAACCTGGTAATTTACAGTGTCAGTTTACATGTATAAAACTGCAGTGTAGTGGAGTAAGAGTGTAAACGTATAAGATATACACACCAATAATTCTCAAGTCTCATCCCATTATACAAGTGATTTATGGAGTGTAATGTATCCATGGAAATGTTTACCATGTAATTCAGTCATTATGAGATCTGTGTGGCAAGTTAGCAGACGTGTCGCTCAAAAATAAAACAAATAAAAATGATTAGTTTGAGGCAGTAAGTGATTGACAACTTGGACATAATCAAGGTTTCAGCACAACATCCTTTAAAAGGTATATTTACAAAGCAATCATTTATTGTTTAATATATTTTTCATTGTATTAAATATTACATAAATCATATTCTTACATGCAGAAAATGCAGTGTTGTACAGTAAAGAGTGTTTCCTCTGATATTCATAAAAACTACAATCTGTAAAAGGGCTGGTTTTAAATGTGTGGTTCAAGCCTCATCCTTCTTTCTTTCTTTAATGAGACACACACTGTCCGCGCAGGGAAAACGCTTGCGCTGTCTGTTAAACAGGCCCTCTTTCCAGCTATAATCTATTAAATAATTCAATCTCAATGTAACAAAATGTTTCACTAAACAACAAAACCCATTTCCTCCTACATATTTTGTTCACTCACCTTGCATAGTGTCCATCTCTGTTACTGTATGGAGGCTGGTTGGCAACACAAAAAAATAAATCAAAGTTTGAGGTTGTTGGAAATGAGATATCAAATATGTTCCGAGATCAGAGCAACACATCGCTCGCATCAAATGAAAAGCTCAACCTGTCTCACTCACAGCTAATCTCAATGGGCTCTGTGAGCAATCATGTAAGTGTTATAGGTGGCAACAAACTGAGTGCATTACGCATGTGTCTTTAGAAAAGGTGACTTAAGTCTGCGTCAGTTTGAATGGGTATCATGCAGTGAAAAACAAAAAAATGTCACCTCTTACTGAGTTGTGTCATTTTGGCTTACAGCTACTATATGAGGAGCGTAAAAGCAACAATGTCGTAGTAGATCATCACTCAGTACCAGCACTTGCTGTAAAAATTATTGCACCACACATGTTGAGTTTTCCCTGCACTACAAAAGTTAAACAGTAAACCTTCTATGACATAAAGAAATGTGCAATTTACAAGGAAGGTAATACTGATTCTTGGCAAATTCCATAAAAAAAAATAAAATTAGACTAGTACATGCGGACTGAATGGCTGTACACAAAAGGGGAGATGGGTGCAGAATTGCATTATCTGTATTTACTATATATCTATTTGTGTGTCTAGACTTAAAGGAGTTCATTCGGGACAGCCAGTTTCCCAGGACGCAACTCTGGTTTCCGCAGTCCCACAGTACATAGAGTCTATTTGGGCCAGTCCACTCTGGCAAAGAAAGGGTGGGATTTGATATCATCCACGCCTCCCACACCTGCCCCCAGTCTCTCCATTGGGTTGTACTGGAGCAACTGCATGGGTGGACAAGACAGAGACCAAAAGAGACACGCAAACATTTTTAAAATCAACAAGCAACCAGGTATAATAAAAAAAAATTGCATTGTGTGCCGCTTGAGCGGCTCATTATAAAAAAACACGAGTATGTAGCTATATCGGGTGCCTTTTGATGAAACATTCAACTTTTCATGAAGTTGATGCGCTATTCAGTTTCACTTTTCATGATCTGACCAATGACAGCCTTGATGGGGCGGGACATTAAAAAAAGGTTGACCTGCTACAGTAACCTTTCAAATGTAGAACTCCTTGTTATGCATGAATGGTTCTGATTATTGACAAGTTAGTACTTAGCATTAACAAATTAGAGACTAACCACCGATGTGAACCACTTTTCTTGCACAAGGATTTAATGTAGGAACAAAACCTACAAAAATGATATGTTGGTTGTGTGTTTCTTTAACTGCTGTATTGTCCAACTGGAATTAATATTATACTAGTGGTAGGCTATATAGTATAATATACAAAATTATAATTAACATAGTAACATGATATAATTAATATATTAACATTATACTTCTTATGTAATGTTATATTATTGTACTTCACACAAATTTATATTTATACTAGTTACTCCTCCAGGCTGTGAATAGGGCCTCTGCAGTGGACAGATGTAGATTTAACCAGAGCCAGGAAGGATGCCATTGTGCGAAGAAGTGCTGCTTCTAGCCAGCCTCCTCCTAAGAGCAGCACGTTCCCCTTGTTCTATTTTACATCTATTTTACTAAAGCTATCGTTATAAATATTGGTTACCAATCTTGTTTACACAAACTGTGGCGTGGGTTGTGCGGGTGGTGTATCAGCGGGGGCAATATTTGACAGGCTATTGCAAAGAAAGGAACACCATGTATTGTATGTACTGCTCTCGGTGTGGCTGAGGACAGCACATTGTTATTTCTGTAAATTGTCTATTTATTACCAAAGCATTTATCAGTAACACAGTTAAGATGGAAAAAAAATATGAATGTGTAGCATGTTGATTTAAATTTTGTGCTGGTGCTCCTAAAATTTTCAGTAAGGAGCACTAGTGCTACTAGTGCGAAAAGTTAGTCTGGAGCCCTGTACGTATATGCATAAATTTACAAAGGCTACTATAAAGCATGAACATGCAAACAGTTTACATTGAGTGTAATGACTAATGAGCAAATCCAGTCAACGGGTAGTCGAAATACATTTTTACAATTTAAGTAATAATAAGTGATGCCATAGTCCTTCACAGTCCTTCACAGACAACTACACTGGATTCATTGCAGATTTTTGCCACATTAAGCAGAGATAAATCCATGCAAACTGTATTAAAATACATCTAAAGATGACCAGTGTTGAGGATTTGCAATTAGCTTGAAGATATTAGCTTGGTGCAAGTTCTGTTATTAAAGATATATTCACTATGTGTAGGCTGCATGTTTGTCTGTTCTAATCTGTCAGAACATTCTTAAACATTGAAAGTAGTTATAGTGAGGTCTGGTTTTTATTTTCACTTTTATTTTCACACTCACTTTCTCTCATTTACATAAGCTCCAAGTTAAATTACTATTGTGTTTACCAACCAGTGAGAGAGAGCAGTAACTTTAATTTATTTAAAAACAAAAAAACTGATTATTAAGATTATGACATTATCATACACCATGCAAGAGTTCCTCACTCACCCATCCTCCATTAGCATTAGTCATGTTCACGTTTAAAAAAACAAAACAGATAATAAACATCTTTTCAGGGTGAGGCCGGGGATCTATCTGAGTGGGCCACTCAATTCAATTCTGTAGCAGGAAATGTTAAAATATCAACACACAAGTTACCAGAGGCACACTAGACTCTCACCTGGTCCAGCAGAGAACTGGCCTCCTCTGAAACAGACTCGGGGATGTTGAGAGTGGTGTGGCGACTGATTCCTGCTGGATGGCACCGCAGCAGAGACTGGACAGAGGGAAGGAGGGGTGGAAAGGATAGATAACTATCAATCAAAACAAAGAAAACCTGACGGACTGAGAGCTAAATGGACAGATTTACTGACGCCCGCAGAGCCTAGGTCAATGTGAGGGCACCAGGGCTGGACAAATAGGAGGAGACCAAAGAGCCAGAGCACCTGAAACAACACTGATCACACCAACTACAACAAGATAATGATTTCCCTGCTGTTGCTCTTTCTTGGAACTGCTGTGTGTGTCAGACGGAGTGAGTGTCACCGAAAGAACGACATGTTTACACATTATACATTGCTTATACCAAGCAACTTTACTGTAGGGGCCTACACTTAAGCAGCAGTAAATATAAAGACTTTTTATTTGTTGTAGTAAAATCAGATTGGTTCAAACTGTCAATTGCGAGGAATTGCTGCACTGACAGAAAAATAAACTAAAAATAATCTGAGAAGTGAGAGCAAGGGAGCACATGACCTGCAAGTGCTTTTCCAACCACAGATTGTAGCCCCATTGTTAAAATAATTGACAATAATGACCGTAATCACTGTATGTTGCAACAGCACATCTTTCAGTGCATCTACAACTACAAATTGAAAATGCTAGTACATAACGTGCAGCAAGAGAAAGCCGCAAACTGTTTGTGTGTTTGTGTTGGGGGACCCTGTGTGTGTTTTTTCCCCCATCAGTTAGGTCGGTTGACTCTCTCTCTCTCTCTCTCTCTCTCTCTCTCTGCTGATACGTGCTGCAGGAGCTCTGGCTGGGTTCCTAGCTGCAGTCAAGACAGCTCCAGGCAAGATCTTATCCTGCAAGGATCAAGAGACACTATGTGTGCCTGTGTGTGTGTGTATCCTTGCCAGGACTGTACCCAGACATAATCATCAAAGGAGACATCTGTGTGACTGACTTTATTTTTTTCCCCAGGTAAGTGGGTATGTATTGTTCAACATAATAGCACTAACCTAACACCCCGACTCATGTTTGGGCCATAGATGAGAACCACTGATAGCTGATATGAAAATATGCCCACTGGCAATCAGTTAGAATTTATTCAAATTTAATAGACAATGAAAAATTGAAGGGACGCTCTGCACCTGCACTGGGCGTCTGTGCGTACTACTGTGTGTGTCCTTCAAGAGAGCAGCAACTTATAATTAGCACGTGTATGTGTACATGTATAGCAACTGAATATGTATCTGTTGTTTTTCCAAACAGAAAGGCCTCTGAGATGCTCCCCTTCCTCTCAAGTTGGTCTTAAAAGATTGTTCCTCAGACAGCCCTGATCCTGGACCAGCCGAGTTCCAGCACCTTGAGAGCTGCCCTGGTCCTCACCTTCCACGCCGACCTCGGCTCGGCGTATTCAAAGCCCAGCGCTGCTCCAGGAGCCAGCAAAGGGGCCCGCGGAGAGCTGACCCCCTGGCCCAGCAGATGGAGCTCAGGCTGGGGGAGAAAGTCACACCGACACCCCTGGCACTCCCCGAGAACCAGAGTACGAGACGGCAGCCAAGACGCACCTCACACACACACCAAAACAACAAACTCCACCTACTCAAACACATACAGACACGCGCGGCAGAATCACACACAACCTGGCACGACCATAAAGCGTGTGAGAGTTGAAAGCCAAGACACCTACAGACATCCCACAACACCTTAGCAACAAAGAAAACATTTTTTTGGTACTTTTTCGACTCACCATGCCTGTCAGGAGCTCAAACAGGATGGCGCCCAAACTCCACCAATCGCATGCTGCTGTCTCCTCACTGATACCTCCCACCTCTGAAACGAGCAAAAAAGAGTGAAGACACTGAATTAATCAATATATTCACAAGCAGAGAAACAGTGTATGTGTTGGGGAAGAACAAAGGGAAGAATAATCAACTAGTGATGGATGTAAAATAAGAAAATAATCAAATGTGTATTTTTAAAATCATTTACTGATCTTAAGCCCAGACACTAAATGCATAAGACACGATTACATCAGTTTTAGGTATGTTGCTTTAGGCATCTTGGGTTACATAATGTTTCATTGATACAATCAATTCAAAATGAGCACAAAAACATGGACAGTCACACACAAACAAGTGTGTGTCTCATAAAAGGGTGATTTGCATAATAAAAAAGCAGTTAAATTGAGGAAACCGTCTGCTGCAACTTCACACCATCTGCATGACCTGACCTCAAACACAAACACACACTCCAACAACACACACACACACACACGGCAAGACATGTAAAGTAGACAACTGAGAACAAATAGCATAAAGTAACACTTTTGTTCAGTTTTCTTTTTCTCAATTAATTGTTTGGTCTGTAAAATGTCAGGATATAGTGGCAAATTAGTAAATCACAATTTACTAGAAGACCAAAGTCATTTCATCAAATGTCTTGTTTTGTCCATTTAACCTACAAACTTCTTAAACTTAATTATCAAATTGACAAATCATTGCAGCCTTACCATAGAACCTGCTGACAGTCCGTCATAAAGGTTTTTGTCTTGACAACCAAAACTGATTAAAGGCTCTCAATAATTACAAACACCTCTTCCTTTTCTAAAATTCTCCCACTTTGGTCTTGTGTTAGTCTTTAATACGCAAAAACTTGCAACTACACAAATGTAAAGACTACAACAACCTCTCAATGTGAACATTTCACGGGAAGTCTGTCCACTGCGAATCGAGCTCTCCACCTGAAGTCTAGCTCATGGCCACGAGAATCTGATCCACAACCATTCTGATAGCCAGCTCGATGGAAGGCTGTTTGGCTTCCACGTGTGTTTAAGTAAGACACAGAAACCAAGAGTGACCGTCTGCTAAAGTCAAAAGTGTATGTGTGAGTTTGTGTGTGTGTGTGTGTGTGTGTATGTGTGTGTGCTAGTTCCACTGGGTACCAGATGGCCTCTTGTGCCGCTCAGCTTCCCTCTGCTCTCTCCAGAGGGCCGGGACCCAGGGTCACGTCTGTGTGTGCCCAGAGACCAGGCTCCTCAGCTGGGGGAGCATAAGAGACAAAGACCCCTCATTTCCCTGAGGCTGCCGGGAACTCCAGGGGCCTGTGCGGCTCTCTTGCAGCAAAGGTTAGAGAGGGCTATGATACGACTTGCACGATCCATATACACATATACATACACACACAAACACACACAGCCAACTGAGCAACCAGTCTTCAGGGCTCCCCAGGACTGCTGTTTTGACAGCCAAGGAGAGAAGATCGTCATTGAACGGACTGGTGATACCTGCGTAGTTATGAGCTGGAGGGGAAATACTGGACACACACACACGCACACGTCTCAGAGCAAGGTCGATGTCATCACAATGGATTAATGTCTAAGGAGCTGCAGGGAGAGTACAGTGGAGCTGGCTACACTTACCGCTCTGTCAGAGCGAGGCAGGGAGATAGAGAGAGAAAGAGGACGGGAAGGGAGAATTAACTGCATCCACAGGCCATGGGTCATTTAAACCCAACTGTTACACTGCACTGTGTGATGTGTACATTAACCTGGCATTTTCTTTCTTGAACAGCACATGAAACACTTTAAAATGAATCATGAGGATTCTAAGAAATCAAAAGGATACTGAGGAGTTCAGATACACAACAATGCAGTGTGTTCACCTCGTGGCCTCTTCTTCTTCCCTTTCCCCTCAACAATGCAGTTCCCTCCTGCTTTGTATCTTAATCACACTCATCTCCTCTCTCCTGGGGGCCATAAGGAACTTTCTCTCTTCTCCTCTTAGACAGACTTCCCTAAAAACTTAACCGACAGTCATTGTTGAAAGAGGAAGTAAAGTGTATGCAGGTAGGAAGTAAGGAGGGATGGGTGTGTCGTGTTCCAAGACTGTGTGTCTTATGAGGTGGGGAGGCTCTCTTGAAATGGTGCCAATTGTTGATTAACGAAATAAGTTATATACTCAAAAACAAACCGAAGACAATCCTATAACTCATAACTCATCTTTACTATGAGGACAGAGCAACAATATTCAAATAATAAAGCAGAAGTACTTTCAGGGCATAATGTCTTACTTGAAAGTCTTTTCAAAACAATGACATGACAGCTCGGTTTCAAAAGGGGAACTCAACTTTATCTTCCATTAGATCAGGCTGTGGCTGAGCAGGTAAAAGAACAAAACCTAAATAGTGAGTATGATGATGGAGTCCTCAGTAACTGACTTTTTAGCTCAGAGGGGAAGAATATTGAATTTCCCTTTTCTTAGACATTGAAGACAATCGGTTTTGGCTTTGCTTCCCTCTCAGAACAATAAACAATTTCCATTTCTGCTCAAATTAGGTTGCGTCACACAATCACTCAACAGCTTGTTTTTTTGTCTTATTAGAGAACAAAACATGAGCCATCTGATGTTCATCAGTAATGACGAAATGGTGGAAAGTAAATAAGGGCAGAATAAATAGATTAAAACCCTGCCGCTGTATTTTCCGAGTTCACTCCCGTGTTTTTTGGGTGTGAATGTGTGCGTTTTAAAAACATGTTTCCCTCCTTCTTAAACACACACACACACACACACTCATACGGTCACAGCAGGTCCCCTGCTAGCTTTCTGGCAAACAGTCATAAATCTGTCATGAGGAAAGAAGCCATCGCTAGAGCTGACCCTGTCTGGATAAACAGCAATACATAACAAGGGCAAGAGAGACACACACTCACTAACCTCTGCGTTAGAGTGTGTGTGTTCACAAGCACATACATCTACAGATACACGCATGTACTAAACATAGGGGTTTGCAGGTATGCAATAAATACAAGCAAGCTAAATAGGGGATAGCCATTACTTTGCAATATGCCCAAATTCACAACATCAAAGAAAGATGGACATAAGAGACACCCAAGAAAAAGAGAAAAAGTTGCAAAAGTTTGAGTAGGGCAGTCAGTGGATGTGGAAGTGGCCCAGCAACAGCATAACACACCCTCTGCTGGTTGCAAATATGTATTATATCCATTGATCTACATGGGATTAACAGTCATTTAACTTACCAAGACCTTGCACACCTGGGCTGAGGTCAGTTAAATTCCACTTCATTTCACTAAGGCCCTGGCTTTTATCCCCAACATCTTTTTCACTGGGCATCTTTAGCCATAAAATATTTTTGATTATTTGTGTGAGTTGAATGCGAACATCACCTAAATGATGTTACTCAAAGGGCACCATTCTAACGATTTTATTGTGTCAGGAGCTACTGTTGATGATGTACATAAAGCCTCGTTTCCTCCTGCTCCTCCTCAATTAATTTATGGATGTATTCAATATACATTTTGAAAGTCACTCATTTACATAATTTGTCAAGACTGAATATTTGTTTACTTTTTATGTCATTTTAAACTGAATACCTTCAACTTCTTCGAGTGCTGGTCAGACAAAACATGACATTTGAGGAAATGAAAATAATCAATTAAGTATTGACTGATCCAGAATTGGCCTAACAGTGATGCAACAACTGACTGTATGTCAAGTGTATATTTAGTCAAAATACACCTTTTTAAATTTTTTTATTTGAATGCCAAATTCGTCATTAAATAGACAAGATTGTTCAGCATATTACATTTTACCTTTCAAACCTAGCATCCATGCACTTACTGTGACAATCTCCCTCTGCCTGTGTTAACAAGAAAATTACTACATTAATTATGACTTAAGTAGCAAAAATGTCTCGGCTTAGCACTTAGATTTTAAGCAACATTATGCATAAAGCTCCTTCTGCTGAGCTCCTGTGTCTTTAGGTCATCTACCACTGGCCACTATATGCCTCTATGTGCTTCTATTTCCATTAGTAGGCTTTTAAACAAGCTTTTGCTAAGGTAATAAAAACGCACACTTTGGATATTAGATAGAGCGCTTGTTGCTTTCAGATTTATTACGACAGTGGCATACTGTATGTTCTAGTCACAGGGAGGATTTAAATCTGAAGTGACCTTCCTGGCTAGAGAGAGAGGATGAATATAAGTGAATAGCTTAATGTAAGTACATGGTAGAGTGAATGGGTGTGAGGGTCATTGTGTACGTCTCAGAGTGCGTCCAGTGTTTTTTTAGCTATCAGTTATTCACCCTGAATATTTAAGAAAGATGCAATTAAACACATCACACAATCTATTCAACAGCCTAAGTGTGAAGACATATGCTTAAAGCAGCAACATACTGGAAAACGTATCCGCCTATAAACGTCAAATGCATGTGAATGCACCCCACCACACACACACGGAAGTGCTAAGTCGGGACATGGTGCTGTAGTCTAGCAGCAGTTTGTTTTAGGCAGCTTGTAAACAGCATGCCAGAGCTGCCACAAGCCTGCCGGGGGCAACACATAGGGTTACTGCACTACTGGCTCACTGCTGCACAACAGCACACTCTACAGGACAATGGGAGAACTACAACAATATCTAGCTTCTCAAAACTGACTGCAAGAGAAAAGGAGATCTAATTTCTCCTTCATATATTAACCACTGTGAGTGTTAATTCAAATGTAAAATAATACTGCCATGATCATTGCCGTATGTATCCTTTAAATGTGGTTCTTTTAACAGCAAAAGAACAGAATGGAAAGAGCACCTTTGCATATGGATTTCTATCAATCTCAGACTCAGAGTCAAGAAGAATCAGTGTTCATCTGTTTCCACTCTCAAGATTGGTTTGAGTACACATGGACTGTTTATTTATGTCTGCCTATGAATGAGGGCTTTGTGACCATGGGAAAGTGGCCTACGTATGGCCATGCATGCCTGCATAGAATTAACCCCACATAAACCTCCTAACTGACACACAAACGAGGTTCCTAATTCATAAGTATAGAATGAGTGCATAAGAGAAACCAGAGAAATAAAGTGTATTAGCATGTATATGTATGTCTCACCTGGTGCACAGTACATATTGGAAATGGCCTCTTTGTCACAGGACTCCTCCACGTCGCTCCAGCTACAAAAGTAGGTAAGCTGAACATGACCTAAGGACACAGGAAGAGACAGAAAGTGTTCAGCTCAAAGTCTAAGTGTGACACATTCATCCCATGCTCTGCCTCTCGTCAACCCCACACAGTCAAGTGTCACTCGCTACTTTTCAAACAGTTTTCACTGTATTCCCATTTACAGCTCTTCCTTCCTCCATTCCTTTCTGCCTCTCTACATCTCTCCGCAAGCTTTTCAAGCACACAGACCCTGCGATTACTCCTGTTTAGCGGCTACCCGTTAACGCTATCATTAGAACTAATGGTGTCATTAGGTAGCCGTGGCCATTAGCCTGGGCTAGCCAGACTGATGCACCACACTACGCCGTTGATGGGCCCTTTAGAACAATAATTACCACCAGGGAGACGAAAACAGCCACTCAGCTAATTAGACGCTTGTTGATAACGAGGTGGAGAGAGATGATTGTAGGACGACAAAAGAAGAAGTTGAGGGGGAATCTGTGACCTCCTGGTAAAACAACACTTTTCAGCTCTGGAAGAGCCTTCATTTCAGTAAATAGATTACATCATGGTTGACTGACAGGCAGTGCCTCAGTCAAATACTTTCTGCTCTAAGAAAAAATACACCTTATAAAAGTTATTCATTTTTGGCTGGAGAAAAAAAAAGCAAAAAATATGACATTCACATAGTACAGCAGCTTCAGAGGGATGTGATTTTATACTTGCTGCAAGAGAAATAAGAGAAGATCTCACAAAGAGTCTATAGGCTTTTCCTCTTTTCAGTGCATGAATTTTCTAATTCATGTGTCTTGGAAGCTGACATTTCAATTTCTTTTCACTAGCCATCAGAAGATTTACTTTACTTTCACCGAAATTCTTGTCTACAGCACTGGGCCATGAAAAGGGCTGTGGTAATAATGGATGTCTAACCTTGGTGGTCGAGCAGGATGTTGTTGGGGTTTAGGTCTCGACAGATGATGCCCTCTTGGTGCAGAGAATCCAGGGCTGTCACCATCTCTACGGCCCGGCATCGTACAAACTCCTCCGGGATACGAGCCTGGGATGCAGCCAACGACAGCTCGTCCAGCTCTGCAAACAGCCGCGATACTTCTTTATCAAATTCGCTGCCACCTGTATTAGTAATAACTCGTGATGATTCATCATCAAGACCTGATATACTCTCCCTCAAAACTGCACAGGCCTCAGTCCCATTTGCGGTTGGGATAGAGCTTGTGCTATTGCCACTGGCCTCTGGAAACAAGTCAGTATTTACTCTTGTACTGGCCTCTAGTTTCTCATTAAGTGAGTCAGTAACTGGAAGGTCAAGGGGAAGGTCATTACTTTGGCATGCAGGATGATCCACCATTTTGTCAGAGGCCTCTTGCCCAAATGCCAAGCTGCAGTCATCCCACAGTGAGTTGAAGGGAGAAGAAGATGCAACACTGGTGTCACAAGTTGCAGAGGCTTTACATAAAGATGAAAGCTCCTGCTCCAGTGGCTGCTCCTCTCCTTCCTCAGGCTGGCTGTGAAGCTGTAAAACATCAGGCTGGATGAACTTCTGAGGAGAGGCTGTGGCATCGAGGCCCAGACACACTCCCGAAGTCTCAGATTCCTCCTGTAAAGAGTTTACGGTCCCACTCATTACAGGTAGGTTGACCAAAAGATCTGGTGGGTGACCCTCATCCTCAACTACTGCCTCTTTAAATGAGATGACTGGCACTGACTCATTGGAGCCTTTATCACTACAGTCCAACCCCCAAAGCTCCGAACTGTGGCCCTTGACCTCCTGAGCCAGCTCTGGAAGATCCTCAGTGACATCCGAGCCCAGGTCAGATGTAGAAAAGAGAGGGACCTGCTTATGAGAGGGGCGCTGCTCTCCTAAGTCGAGACAGGTCACCTCGCTTGCACTGTCTTTGCTGTCAATACGGAAAAACTCCATTGGCGTGTGCTTGGACTGATCCAAAGTGAGAGGTACAGCAGGGGAGGGCAAAGGACTGGAGACTTCACTGTGGTCCAGTTCCTCGCCATGGTATTGCTCATTGTCAAGGGTGTGGCCGCTTTTGTCAGACGACTCCGTGAAAAAGCCAAGTTCCTGAGAGCTGATAGGTGAAGAGAGGCTGTCGTTGCTAAGCAGCGAGCGGCTATGTGAGGAAGTGGTGGTCGTTGCTATGGGCACTTCCAGTGACAGCATTTCCTGTTCACTCTTCTCTTCCTCCTCTTCCAGTGCATCTGGTTCGACTTTGTCTTGTTCATACTCATTGCAAAGTGTCAAATAACTGTTGGTGCACTCTTCTTCAGAGTTGGCTCCGGAGTCTGACTGGGCCCCCATTTGTTCGTTAAGCCTGGGAAGGAGAACACTTTTCTGAGGAGACGTGATGAGGTTCTCCCCTTTGTTCTGCAGCCCTGAGACAGAATCAGAACAAGCAACAGTACCAGAACCAGAGCTGGCTGAACCTACATCCAGCTGTGGTACAACATGTTGTGGAGAGTGTACAGCCACTGTGTGGCTCTTCTGGATGAAAGGAATGTCAAAGCTCTCCTCTGGGCTGGAATTACGAAGATACTTTCCAACGTGAGACCACAGCTTCCCGCCTAAAGATGAAGGAAACAGAGCATTAAAGACAAGACACGGCACACAAAATCCACGGTTCAGTATGTATCTCGGTTTTAGGGTCACGGTTCGGTACGTTTTCGGTACAGCAGGGAAAAGATAAACAATTAATTTGTCATTTATTTTGAAAAGTATTGAACTGAAGCCTTCAAGTCTGTTTTTGTCTCGTTCCAGTAATTAACATATTCGGGTGATGCAGTCTTAAAGGACACGTTTGAAGTGTTTCCACAGACAAACCCGACTTCAACTGAACAATATCTGCATACAGTTTGACACTCATAGTTGAACATCTGAATGTCACGGGAGGATCCTCCAGCTCTGGTCTCTCATTTGTGTTTACTATTGTGAGGCAGCGCAGCGACACTACACGAGCTTGACTAATGACAGACAGCAACTGGTGCGCTGCCAAAACGTTTCTGTTCCGCAGGTGCAACTAGTCGATATAAATAGACTATTTTGACAATAGTTTGGGTCACAGGGCGCACCGATCCGAGGAAGTCTCCGAACCAAACTGAACATCCTGTACCGGTTCGAGACAATACACAAACCGCTTACACCCCTATAGTAAGCAGAGGTATTAAGAGGACGAATGAGGAATTAGACAAAGCTGTGCAATTTCTGGATAATTACTGCACATTTCCCCTGTAGGAACTTTCCCAGGAATGTTTTTAGGAACTCGGCAATCTGTGTTTCAACTGGGGGAACCTTGTACCTATGCCATAGTTTCCATCGTCCAAAAAGTCCCTGCTCCGCGGGTAGCACCACTGAAAGTTGCTGCCTGATCAAACAAGTATTGAGGCTGCTACAATTTGTGTACATTCATTCATACAGTAAGCAAGCAATGGGTGCCAGTAGTATCAACAAAGTGAAGTGGATGGTTTATTGATATTTAAACAAACACATTTATGTAGTAGACTTCTAAACCACTCATGAAGTTGTTTCAATGCAGTTCCTTTCTACAGCAGAAACGGGGCCAAATTAACCCAGTATGAGGCCTGTGGCAAGAATGATCTGCAGGGCCCTATTGTTCCAAGCAGTATATTTAGGCTGTAGGCTGCTTGATTCGACACAAATTAGAATATGTGCTTAAAACTATGCACCATGTCATTAAAATATCAACTGAATTATTAAAGTTGTTTAGACTAGACTTTCACACAGGGCCCCTAGATCTGGGTCTCAAGTTGGAAAAAAAATGCAGAAGCCACCTTTGGGCCCTTACAATTTCAGTTTGTGACTGTGTTTTAGTGGTGCATATTACCAAATTAATTTGTAATTGATGATCAAATCACCACATAGGCAACTTGGGCCCTTTGGAGCCCCTTAAGAGTCTGGGGGTCCCTTCCTAGTTCCCCGCTTTCTGGGGTTCCTTAGTTACTGGAACTATTTGGAAAAATGCTCATTAGTTTCCATTTAGGAATAAGTAACCAAGGCAAAATAAAAAAGTGTTGACAGAACCCTATTTGGCTAAATGGGGTTGGTGTGGATGTGTGCTTCAGGTTCCCAGTGTAATGTTAGCATTCTGACTTCCCCCTTATCTTACACACACACACACACACACACACACACACACACACACACACACTCTCTCACGCAGACATACAGATACACACACAGCCGTAGTGTGAGCAATTGGAAGCCAGCATCTGTTGTGTGTGATGAAAACGGATAGGGAGTTCACAGTGATGATAATGATAGTGGGGCAGCTCGATGGCTTAGAAAGTAAAACCATCCACATGTTGTTTTGTCCAAGGTCAGTCAGGTCACTGCCTCCTTCAGTCTGCCTGTCTATCCTCATTCAACCTCATCAACTGCTACCAGCATAGTATAGAAGCATAAGGAGCAACCCCAGATTTTGTGAATGACAGAGCTGGATGCAACTGTGGCGAAACTATGTCATTTCTGGCATTTGATTAGCTTTATTAGATCATGTTGAACAGCCCCATATTATATTTAATGCTGTCCATTAATATTAGTGCAGGGTGGTTATAGAGTGTGCCAGATTGTATAGGTTACAGGGCATTAAAAAAATATGGCTGCATTTCAGTGTACGCACTCACCACTCACATGAGCTACACACACATCACGGAGTGAGTGGGATGTAAGGAGGCCCAGGTGTTGGCATAGCTAATGAAGCATAGCGCCACCTGGTATTCAGAATAATGACCTGTGACACACACCCATCTCTATCAAACATCTGTCTGGAACAAGGGCAGAGAAAGGGGTGGGATAAGAGAGGAAGAGGGATCAGGTGAAGGAGGGGAAAAGACAGTTGGAGGTAAAGAAGACAAAAGAGGGAAGATGAAACTGATGAGCATGAGATGTGTGTGTCTTTTACCTTCAGCATACTGCAACAAAAGGAAAACTGCGTCTTCAGACACAATGAACTTCCTCAGCTGCACCATGTGGGGCACAGAGTGGGGCATGATCGTCCTCTTAGTCTGCCCACAGTCACTGCTCTTCCTCAGACCCTGAAATAAGAAGGGAGAGGAAAAGGAGGCGAGTAATTAAAGGTGACTTAAGCAAAGAAAACAGAATGTGCATTTAAGGACAAGAGGATAAAAGGAAAATTAAGCCAAATAAAAGAGGGGATGAGAGGAGGAAAAGGAAGGTGAATGCTTTAGATTTCTTTGTAGAATAAGGTGTAAAAAAAAAAAAAAAAAGACAGAGGAAGCGAGTGTGGCAAAGGAGAAACCTCCCATTAAAGTGGTGCCAGCTATGCCCCATGGTAACCCAAAGTCACTGGATTCATCAAGCCACATACAGCGCGTGACTTTAACAGAGCCACACAAATCTATCAGCGCTGCCCGTAAAGTTCACATTGGCTGCGAGTGTGTGTAGGTATGCGTGTGTGTGTGTGTGTAGTCATCTGTGCCTGTGCTGTGCGTTGGCATCTGGCACACGTCTCACACCTGAGAGCAGAGGAGCTGACAGGGACAGGCCCATTAGAATCAATTACACCGGTCACACACAGGGGCTTCTGGCACACTTTACTCTTACAGTCAGGACGACGAGGATGTGGGGTGCGCACACACACACACACACACACACACACACTACACTTACTTTGAGGATGAATGTCTCTTGTGTTTTCTTGTCCATGACCAAAAGAACCTGTGATGGAAGAGTGCCATTAATTGCCAGGTATGAACATATGACATACACAGTCTAAGATGATGTAGTGGTTATGTCCTCCAGAGCAGTATTTTTTCAACGACTGGGTCAGGGCACACATAAGGGTCACTGCAAGATAAATGTATGTCCCTAAATTATACTAGAACCATTGTCATTAACACATAACATCCTGCTGTGTTGACCAAACCAAGTCCCAGCCACATAACAATGACTAAAAAGGATTCTAGATGTCTGTAATGTTGTAGCAAATGAGGACAATCTACGATGTGCAATAACTGTTCAATATTGCGATGAAGATATGACTTGCGATAAATATTTAAGCGTGCATATTAGCTATACAGTTCCTATGTCAGCTTGGTTGTCTTTCAATTCAGAACAGGATTAGAATTTTAAATATAACTAAACAGTCAAGTTCACAACAGCAAAGTCAATAATATCTCACAAGAATGTCGCATGTCGATGAAAATACAATTTATCGGTAAGCACACTAGCTGTGAAAAAAAACAGAAAACAAAGAACAGTGTAAAAGTGACAGAATTAACACTTATTTTTCTAAAATACATTATACCTGATGTAATTAGTTCATTAATCGATTAGTTGACTACCAAAATTGTTGTAATTCAGTTTTCTGTCAATCTCATCATTAAGTAATTTATAAATTAAAAAAGCATTCGCAGGTTCCATTTTCTCTAAAATCATTTATTTTTCTTTTTTTTTTTAAACCTTGGTAAATTTCTAAAATAGATTTTGGACTGTTGGTTGAAAAAAAAACAAACAATCAATCCGAAGAGGTTACCTTGGTCTCTTGAAAAGAACAATGACCATTTTTCACAAATTTTGGTTATTTCATATACTTAATAGAAAAACTGAGAGATTAATCATTATTGCAAATAACGGTTAGTTGCAGCCCTAATATACACAAAAAGGGACATTGGCAATCATTCACATTTACGTTATACATATATCAGATGCACACATTTCTTTCCTGTCCTGCAAATTGTTTTAATTTTGGAGCACGCTTCTTGAAAACTATTTCACTACAGAGCCGTTTAATGCTTCATAAACCTCTACCTTTCCATCTGCACCCACATTCCCACAAAAATATAGCTCCTACCATCTCTCATTTCACTTTCTTTTGCCTTCTCCCTCTGGTTCTTCCTAATATCTTTATTTCCTGACATCTCCATTGATCTTCTGCTCCCTCACCGTCTCGGGGGAGAGCTTGAGCATATGTGTGTGAGCCGGTCTGTGTTTGTGCGCCGTGGAGTGCGTGCGTATGTTTTGTGGGTGCATTCTCTCCATGTGACCCTGGCGGGGACCAAACAGGTGCAGGCTAAATGGATATGAATGGAGTTGTGAGTAAACAGAGCGGCGGTGCTAGCCAGGGCGCTAATATAATTAAGACACAAACATCAGGGAAGGGGGGAGGTGGAGAAGAGGGGCAGAGGGGGGGCAGTAGGGTGAGGAGCTCTCTCCATCTGTCCCCTCTGTCCCCATTAAAAGTGAAAGGAGGAATGAGAAGGGGGAGGAGAAAGAGGAGAGGAAAGCTGGGCCATTTCTTAATAGCGTAGTTTCTGCTTATGGCGAGTTTTTTTCTTTTTGCTGTGTCTGATTTTTTTCTGACATATTGTGGATTTTGTGCGGACCTCTGTAGAGTAACACATGTTGGTATTGTGTCAACATTTTCCTTGGGGTTTTTTGTGTGTGGAGGACGAGCACCATTGATTCAATGTTGTGTGCTGCTCTCTGAGCTGCTTGCCAAGTCATTTCATGGCTGAGTGGTGAAGTTGCTTCGCCGGCAGCTGGTTGAGAGGACCAGCAACCTAAACTGACCTTGTGGTAGTCATAACTGACGCTAAACATACACTCAGCCTTTACCATACAATATAGTAAATCTATTAGGTTTTATTGCTCCAGATAAAAGAGATGGTCAAAGAAGGAAAGGACACAAGGAGGGGAAATTCGAAGATGGATACCATCCACATTTATCTGGCCGGGGCAATTAAATAAATGAGTGTCTGCCTACGACCTAAGTGAAGATATTTTGTTAGGACCACGGTCATTGTTTTGTTTGCACCTCAAGAATTCTCCTTTTCCATGTTTACTATAATATTTGAGGAGAAAATTCTGACAAATCAAATCAAATAAAGTGAAATGTTTATTTTTAACACTAATCAATCGATCTTTTCGTGTCTTGTACACACTCTCTTGGTAGAAAAAAATACAAATGATTGATTGTGATCATAAATTAAACAACATTAAAGTTAACTCACAAAATTTGGCTGCAGGTTTCGAGACCTGTCGATAAACTGACCTTATCTATGACCCCCAACACCGTGAAAGTTCTCAGCTCCTCAGATGGACTCTGCTGGCCATCTCTGCTGGTCGACGTGCAGCACTGTGCCCCCAAAGCCTTGGAGAAAAAAACCAAACATTTCTTAGTGCTTTAATGGTGAGCAATTTATAATTAAAATATGGTCACATTAATTAGGTATCCTGACCTCTTGCAACGTGTGACCCAAGTAATCCGTGTCATAGTGAAAAACATAAAAAGATCAGAATTCTGTGACCATCACAAAGCAGGCCGTGTTGAATACACACTAAACTATAGTTCAAAAGGAAGCACTATTTGTGTTCCTTTCCTTGAACCTGCAATAACACATTTTTTTGACCACTTGGGGGCAGCAGACAAGTTGTGAACACAAAATTGTCATATCGTCACCTTTTAAGCAATATGGCAAACTTAGCAAGTAGTTGCTTATTTACACACCCAGCAGTTATAGAGCGACATCAGCATTCATTTGGAGTCGTGACTGTGTTCACCTGAAGAATGTTAAGTCCACTATTTACTCTCCTTTTAGGTCTGTTTTTGGTCTCTACCAACATCCTTTAGGGAAATGTGTGGCTCTTTAGCTGCTAAATGCTCTACTATGTCCACCAGCTAAGTTTGTCTGATGCCATTTGGTGCTGAGCAGGTAGCGTACAGTGTTTTTTTAGAGATTTTTAAAACAGCTGCCTGCTCCGGCCACAAATGACACTATGAGAGCTGTGACAGTGAACCAAAACAGTAAAGTTGTGGAACAGCTAAACAATGAGCTGGAACTCTCTATAAAGCTCAGCAAAGCTGAGGTGAGCTGCAGATTCAGGTGATAATCACTTAAAGCGACCCCTTTCACACGTTGTTGTCACATTGTTTTCAGTTGTCGTTTGATAAATAGTTGTTGTAAAAATATCAATTATTATCAAAAGACATTTTTCAGCACAGACTTGCTGTAATATTTTCATCTGTAATAAACCCAACCACACTCTGATACACTGCCTCAAGTGGTTTGAGGACCCTGGTGGATGCATGCATATAAAGCACATTTGCGTAATCTAACACAGACAGCGTATGGGCCAATGACATTTCCCTCCCACTCACCACTGTCTGTGTTGACCCTTGACCCATGTTACTTCTCAGATGCTGACTGGATATCTGTTCTGCACGCATCAGATACTCTGCAGTCTTCTTCTTCACTGCCTCTCGCCGCGTGGGGCTGGGCTCACCTGCAAAAGGGGTGAGTGAGATCAATAATTGTTCTTTACAAAGAAGTTTTTATAGTACAGGGTTAAAAGTTTCTCTAACAGCATTTTATTAACTGAAAAAAAGCATGTTATTACGATGACTAATAAGCTAATGAACCACAAAGTAAAAGTGAAAAGTCTTTTTGGTTTGGCTCCTCGTGGGACGCAAGGTCAGGGTCACTGGCAGTGATTCTCAACGGCTGCAAAGACGTTATCTGACAAGAACCGATCATCCATCCACTCCCACCGCCAGCCGCCTGCCAGCGCGAGCAATGATTAGGAATGACAGCGTGCATAAATACACATTCAATTTAGTGTCCTTTCATATTTTGTACTGAGCATCAAAGTGGAGTATCCACCTTTTTTTTTTCGAAGAAAGTCAGCATTACAATTTGGGGTCATAAAGTTTGAAGGTTTGGTTGTTCACCAAGCAGGGAGGGTCAAATGTAAAGATGCTACTGAGTTACATTATAGAACATGTACGCTTAAACCATATTAGGACTTTTAATCTCTCTCTCGTACCAACTTTATAAAAGTGCAACTCTAAAATCGCTCGACTACACTTTCAACCAACTGTTGTCGGCTCTCACAGTAAAATACCACGTTAGTATTAGTTTTGCCAGTAAAATGTCTCCCTCCCAAACTGACCTTGTACTCCTTGCAGCAGCAGGTCCACTCCGCTGCTATAGCAGGAGAAAGCTGCCTGAAAGTCCTGCTCTTTCTCCTTCTGTAGAGCCAAACAGATGAGCTCACTGGCTCTGTCTAGGTAGTCTGACTTCACGTCCTTAGGGTTGCCACCGCTGGCTTTCTTCAGACTGCTGGAGAAGACTGGCGTACGGCCTGGCCAGCTGACCTCTGGGTTAGGGGCTGAGGAGGCAGGGGCTTGGGCAGGAGATGGGGTTCGGCGTTCGTGTAGGAAGGGCGAGTGAGGGCTGCAGCTGCTGCTAATGTAGGTGGCTCCCCCTTGTGGCTGGTTAGGGGAGGTGCGGCCTGAGGCCATGCCATCATCCAGCCCAGCCAAAGAGTCTGTATCCACAGCCAGGAAGGTCAGGTTGCTGTCACTAGACGGACCTGGGGAGGAAAACAACGCTAGGGTCAATACAGACAGATACATACACACTTCATAATAAGTCTATGTATGTCAGAAAAACTAAAATCTAATTCAGCTGTAAAGTAGGTGGGTGTTATTTTGATGCATCAGTAAAGTTTACCTCCATACTCAGATGTGAGAGTCAAATCATCTGCACCACTGATGTCTCTTTGAACTGAAAAACATGGGCACACATCTCGTCATTGTAAATTAAAGGACTGATTCTGAGGAAGAGTTATTGTGTGTTACCCTACCATCAGAGCTGCAGTCTGATAAACTGTCTGCCAGGAAGTCAGAAAAGTGCTCGGCTGGTCCAATGAGCTCTGAGCCTTCGTGGACCTCACCTCCCTTGAAGAGAATCAAAAACATTGCAGGCCATAGTCTCTCTGGGAGTATGTTTGTGGTGCTGCATGTGTGTGCTTGGGTACCTTGAAGAAATCTTGGATGTGGTGACTACTATAGAGAGCAGGGATATTAGCAGAGAATTGTAGCAGATCCTCAGAGCACTGTCTTCTTTCCTCAATTACTGAGTCATCAAAACGACCTGCACATGCATAAATGGATAGAGAGAAACGCACACACACACACAGAGGGAGATTGCCTTTAAGCAAGTGATCATGTCAAGTAAGAGTCGTCATCAGTTACTAACTGAGTAATAACACTGAGCTGCCTCAAGGGGGCAGAGTCATCACTACTTCGCCAGTTGTTGAAAGGTCCAGGATCTATGGTCTCCTACAGCAGCAAAGTCTGTCACTGTAACAGTTTTTCTTTAGTCACTTTAGAGGAGATCGCTAACAACCAAATGTTAAGGTGCCAGAGGACCAAAAAAATCAAACAGGAGAAGAAGGCTCTACACGCCTAGATCCAATGCAAGAATTTCATAAAACATTTAAAAAAGACAAGCATCTGGTCTCTTTAACTCTCTCAAGGAAAATGTTTGACAGGGGGGAATCGGGGGAGTTAGTTTCTTACCAAAGACTTTGGCCCTGGCAAAGGGAGGAAACAGCTCCGACTGGCTACATACATTCTTGTGAAGCTGCCAGAGATTCTGATGAAGCTTCCGGAAATCACTGTATCTCTTCCATACGGTTATCTACAGAAAGAGAGAGAGGACATATGATTGAAGACAGGGAGGAGGCAGGAGTTGGGGAATCAATCATTTTGTGTTTAAAGATGTGTGAAGCTTCACCAAATGGATTATATCAAACTTGTTTACCAATCACTGCTTGAAGAAGCAGTAGCTTGATTTTGTACTTGTCTGTAAAAGTAATCTCATGATCACGTTTTTATTTTAAATATCTGTCTTGTTACAGACAACCCATTTTCTTAAAAACTTTAAAAATACAACTCCATAGCCTGAAACTACAATGAATCAAACGTCAGCTATTGCTCCTGTGCTAACAGATGAAACAATCTAACCTGTATGGCAAGTTACAAGCCTCATTCCACCACCATCTCATGCAATGAAACTTAAAACACAAGTCACAACATTCACACACAAACCTGGACGAAGTAGTTCCTTACTCTGTGGGATAAAGCAACACATATTGGCCTAATGTTGAGATGCAAGTCCGGTTTGCTAAAATCCTGGCCAGCCTGCAGCTGTGAGAAAAACTGGACTGAGCACCACTCCCAACCAGGAGCACAGCTCAATAATATGTGTTCCCAGGCAAAACTCTTTCACTGTCTCTTAGTGACACATGCAGTAATTGACATCATGCCTGCTGCATTAGCGCTGGTTCCAGGCAAGACTGCATTCCTCACTGTGTGACAAATATAAGAGAGCATGCATGTGTGTTTTTACTGCATGTTCATAGGTACATTATAAGAAAGGGGAATAGTTAAATGTTCTTTATATCCTTTTAAAAGACAAAACGGTTGTTTTGAGCAAAGATGTGACAGGCAGTGGGCGGCCGTGGCTTGGTGGCAGAACGGTTGCCTGCGGTTCGATCCCCCAGCCATGCTCGAAGTATCCTTGAGCAAAATTCTGAACCCCAAAATGCTCCCGAAGCTTTCGGTTTGTGAATGTTCTCATATGTAAGTCGCTTTGGATAAAAGCGTCTGCTAAATGACTAAACGTAAATGTAATATATAATCTGTGATCAGTAAACTGACAAAGACAGTGAGCTTGGAATGAAAAAAAATACGCAAAATGAGTGAATGCCTGCAAAAGAGGAATGCAACAATTCTCCTTAGGTAGGCCGAAGTCGTGGCTTTTTTGTATTAATTATTTTTCTGGCCTGATAAATCTCATGTGTAAGGAGTCGGACAAGGAACATAGAGCCACACACACAACTCACACAGCCTCTTCATACAAATTCACCTGTGTCACTTTCAACTTAAATTTGTTATAAATTTCATAAGTAAATACTGTAAAACTGCAAATTTTGACATGTGTTAATATACTGGTCTTGCAAGGTCTCAACCAAATAAGTCGGAGATAACAGAAAGCTTATACCATATAGAGTAGCAGTGCTTATCTTCCAACCCTGCAGCGAAAATTCCTTCAAAAATATTCCATCCAACTCGTCTCTTTCGAGAAGTCAACTGTCTGTCTGCCAAAGCTTTGCACAGGCACAATATTTTTAAAAAAAATGGCTGCATGTCTTACCTCTTGGACATCCTCTGGGTTCTTCCTGGAGATTATCTGTGTGGAAGAGGGAGAAGAGAACTCAAGGCACGAGTCTCCATGCGAGTGATTCCTATCTAAAAGTATAAGATGCCAGTGCTGGTTTCTTGCGAGGCTGACACAAGAATGAGTGGGGACACATCTCTGAGTGTGACAATGAGTGCATTATGTAGCGAATGACGAAAGTCTTGAGTGTAAGAATGAGACATCACCAACATTCATAACAAGCAGGATGGCAGGCAGGCGGAGAAAAAGAAACTCAGCCTGTCCTTATTGACTTATTAAACTGGGAGTGTGCCCATGTATCTGTAAAATCACTGCTGCAATAAGGCCAGGGGTGCAATGCTTAATTAAAGGTGGATTTTCCAAAACTGCAAATTAATTTGGTATGTGTTTTTTTTCTCCTAACGTGAAATATTTTCAAAGTAACGTTACTCTGTAAGATACAGGGAGTTGAATCCATTGACATGTATGTTATGAAGTTATCCCAGGCTTTGACATTTCTCCATCGCAACCTAAATAACGTTAGCGGGTCTGGACTTGAGATCAGGATCCCTAACACCTTTAATTACTTGTTTCAAGGCATTTCTCTGGGAAACCTGCCTCAAAATATAATGAGAATACGGACCAGCTTTCTAGATAATGATGGAGTCTGAACAGATTTTTTTTTCTACTAAAAGATGCTTAATATTAACGTTATCTCCTTACTGCTCGTCCATCGTAACGCAATGTAACGTTAACTTAGCTATCTAACGTTAGCGGTTAACGCAGCGTTTTGGTCGGATTTCATCGGGCTGGCTAATATCGCTAATGTAAGTTGCCAACCAGACATTTAACTGGGCGAAGAAACCCCACATTTAAAAATATGAGCAAGTCTGTAAGCTAAATCTGCGGTGTTCACAAAAGCAGTTACCATTGCCAGGTAATCCTCAAGAGGTAGAAGTAACGTTACTTGTGTTTGCATCATATTAGCTTGGTTAGCACAGCTCAAGCTAAACAGCTAGTAACGTTATATATTAGCCAGCAACACCTAGCATTAGCCCTGCTGTCAGAGTGCCCATCCTCCCTTTACTTACCCTTGCGGTGACTTTGTACACAGTATAGCCTTTCTGGTGCTTTTTGGGATCTGTGACAGTATAAAATCGAGCAAGTTCTCCTATGTCCCGCTGCGATATCATTCTGATAGTGACAACATTGCCAAAGCTACCAGCCGGCTAGCCGTACACACTCATTCCCTGACAGCACAGTGACAGGCAGGCTAATGAGTTAGAGCTCCTCCTTGAGGAAAGCCGGTGAAACTACCTGCCACTACCACTATTTTTAACTTGTTATAACACCAGTTTTATATATCATTTGTGATATACATATTTTATTAAGTGAGTGATTATCAAATAATTGGCTCTTTTATATAACTCGTATACATAATCACAAAATGAGCAATTAGGCTTAGAAGTGCATGAAATCAACAAACTACATGTACACAAACAGAGGTAAGTGCATGTGTGTTAGTGCCAGAATCACAGAATCACAGCATATGCATACACTGAATGAGGAATATAATATAATGTAGAGTTGGGCGATATGGCTCAAATTCTCCATCACATTGTATTTAATGTAATTTTGTATACATATACAGTATATGTGTGTGTGTGTGTGTGTGTGTGTGTGTGTGCCATACATTATACTGCTATAGGTAGTAAGGTATACATTTTATCACATATGGTGAAACTAACCTGCCTTAAAACTGTATAAAAACTGTGTGTAGTTAACTGCTCACAGAGTTTAAAGTAAGAAAGTAATGTTAATCTTAATATGATAATCAATATGAGAGTTGCTAAATAATATTCCACCCGATCTGTGATTAACAATTAATAGAAAAGAAAAAAGATTTGCTAGGAATAGAGAAAACGAAAACAGAAAATGGTATACACCCATTCCTGTAAAGATGAAGATACCCAATTGGATACAACAGAGATTTTATCATCTGTGCCTTCCTTTATCAAGATTGCAGTGGATCTGTTGTCATACAACCTAATTACATTATTGCAATCAAGAGTAGCAAAAGTATGATTCCTGCTGAGTTCACAATCCAGGAAGTGGCGGGTCTGCTTGACGCATTGTTATTCTGACATGTTACAGTCGGTGTCGTCATCATCTCCCTGATCATGCCATTTCTGTAAGAGGAGGCGTTGCTCTGTGAACAAGAAAAGATGGTATAATATAAAAATACCTCTTTTTATGATACTGCAGAAAACAAGCATCAAACAACAATTGACAGATGGATCTGTACTTGAGGAATTTAAAGTTAAAATAGTTGAACCACAGTATGGGTAAAGCTAGAAGGGAAGGCACCAGTTGACAGAAGTATTTATCATCTAAAAATGATAAAATAATAGGGACTACTTTTAGGGGAATAACTGTTGGTTTAACTTGGTATAAACCATGACAGGCAGATGACTCTACAGTCTTTAAAAACTAAAATTCTCTAACAAAATGTGATTTTCTTTATTAATTTGGAGGTAGAAAAGAAAAGACACAATCAAACAATTCAGACTGTGACTTACATTGTCATCAAAGATCAGCTGAAGTTGTGGGAGGGTCTTTAACAAACGCTCATACTCAGCAATTTCATCCTGATTTAAAGTTGTCAACCTGTCAGAAATTAGTATAGAGCTTCTTCAAACGAGCATATCAAGATACATTCAGATACATGAAAAAACTATACATATACAGTATATAATGCATGCAACTTGTAAGCTGTTTGTAAACCAGCACTGGTGCTGAATCAGTCTCAGCAGAAATATTATGAGAAGGACTGCATCGGGTCTTACTGTTGACTTGTGTTCATCGATGGATGCATTGTGTCTGGGTAGCTAATACATGTGGTGATATTGATTGCAGGGTAGTAGAACAGGAAGGCTAGACACATCTCATCAGTAGTTGCTAACCCCATCTGAAGGCATTAGAAGAAGTTAAAAGTTCCACACAGATTTACCCTGACATATTTCTTAAATCTTTCTGGTCAGATACATAAAATATAAAAAGTATTCTTAGATAGCACTGATTTCATCAGGTCACACAGTATTTACCCACCTTAGTGACTCCGGTGCGATTGGTAGTACTGTAGGTGCACTCCACTGCAATCTCATCACCCTTTAATGGGAGACAAGTAATGTAGCATCATAAATTGTAGAGCACTTACAATAATATATATCGTTTTTAAAAGCCTGAACAACTAATAACTTACTAAGAAACTGCCATGTGACAATGGTGGCAATGGTGACATACCTGCTTGATGGTCTTGGTGTTTCCCAAACTGATAATCTGCTGCATCTCAAAGTTGTAGTTTTCATCCAAGCCCAAGAAGTCTATCTGCTTTCCATTTCTTCAGTAGGCCAAGAATTATGAAATAAGAGTAACACAATGTTTACAGGAAAACAATAGTATGTATGTCATCACAACTACCCTAAACTCATTATTTCATATTTTATAGTTACCAACAATTTGTTTCTGCATGTTATATAAACAGTACAATTATATAAATCTAATTTTTTTTATTCTTCAGCTTAGATATTGACAGACATAAAGCAAGTCCACAATCTCTCTTTCTTACCTGTAGTGGCCAACTCTGACTTTTCTCCCAGCCAAGTGAGTGTGTAACAGCACAGCGAACACTTGAAGGTCAGGCAAAGGATTCACAAGCTAG
Source organism: Coreoperca whiteheadi (assembly GCA_011952105.1). NCBI lineage: Eukaryota > Metazoa > Chordata > Actinopteri > Centrarchiformes > Sinipercidae > Coreoperca > Coreoperca whiteheadi. The sequence goes on along the minus strand of CM022481.1, from coordinate 14,432,809 downwards.
GGGTGGAAAGTAAAGACTATCAGGAACACAGTCATTAACAATAACAAAAAAACTTGTTCCTAATAACCACTGCTGCAGTTTGCAATCCATACTGAACCACTACAGACCTGAGAAAAGACAGTGGTATTACACAGGCCGTAGGTGTGGAATTGAGTGGCTTTTGGAGGGATGTTGTATTGCAAATGGTCATTTGGCAGCAAACCTGTGAACAGGATGCCCACATCATGCTGCCGGAGTTGAGCTGTATAGTACAGTCTCAGTCCTGAGCTGTCTGTCCTACCTATACAGAGATGGACAGAAGTTTAAAAATGTTGCATCTTGGTCATGTAATAAACTACAGACTAAAGAAAAGAAGGCATTATGCTCCAGTACTTTGTTTATACAGTATGTAATGTTAGTATGAGTGTATACTGTGTGTTATTGTCCAGACAGCAGTCAAATATAGCCATATATATATACACACACACACACACACACACACACACACACACACACACGTAATGTATATATGCATAGTTTGTCATTGTATTAAAATACACTGCTATATATACGTATGTATACGAAAGAATCTACAGTATTTACCTGCTTCACTGGTTGGGTTATTGTAGTGGATTTCCAGCCTATAGAAAGTGTCACTGTTTTTACCTCCAACAGGAATACCCACATTTTCTGGGAGCTCAGATACCTGCAGTTTCAGAGATAAACTGTGGATCAACTTGCAAAAGCACAACACTGACATAGATGTACACCCATGACAACAGACAGACAAGAACACGAATCTAAGAATTCTGAGATGGGCACTTGATTCTCCCTCACCCCTCCTCCCACTCCCCATGCAGCCACCAGGGCAAAGCAGACATCCCCCTTGTCACCCGTGTAGCACGGCTTGTCGTACGGTTCCGTCACAAAGGAGGGGCAGCGGTACAGTAGCATGTGATGAACGATGTCCTGGTGATCAATCACCGGTTCAACCTGAGGTAGAGTAAGAAGAGATTTGGTACAGAAGGTTAAAAGAATAATGAATGAAGGAAGAAATAAATACAAAAATCATGATGCTTGAAGTTAATTATTATGTTCACTTTTTAGGTGTGAGACTAGTTTTGTATTAGATTATGCCTACTCTTCCACAGTTGATTGATAAATGACACTTACCTAAACCGTATCAATGATCTTTATTGTAAGCAATTTTGTCAGACAAATTCACTCAAAAGCTGACAGCAGTACGTGTTTAAATCAAAAACCTCATATAAAGAATAGTATTAAATTGCTGATTTTAGTTAAAGGTGGCTGAAGAGTAATATGAAGAAAGGATGATTACCCGATATATATGATGTTTTGTATTTAAAGTTGGAAACTTCATGACCTTGCAGTGGTAATAGGTAGGAATGGGAGGGACAGTGATCTGTAAAAAATAAAGATAACATGTAAACACAATGCAATTTGTGTTTGTCTTAGTTTGGACGACTACACGAATCATTATAGTTTTCATTTGTTTAGATTTTTAAATTGATTTCTATCCATTCATCCAAAATAAAGTAAAAACTGTAATGTATTCCAGCTCTCCGGTTAGAAAATCTGTTTAATTAGATGAGCTACAATTGACAAAAATCTGCACATTTTTCCACAATTCCGACGAACATGCGTTGTCTATCCTTGTCGTAACTGTTTAAAATGATTCTTACATTGTCCACTGTGGCACTGAGATAGTTGCCGTTGGTTAAGCTCATTCTGGGAACATAGTTCAGCAGGTTGACTTCCTTGGTGCCTCTAAGGGCCCCATGGTAAGTGATGTCATCTGTTGGTCCGTAGGCATAGATCAGTTTAATGGGTTGAGCCTATAAAAGAGATGGTAGTTTTAGTCAACAAATATGATACAATACAAGAGTAACTACATGAAAGGGCTTTTATTGGGAAGAAAGGGATATGGCGTGTTCCTGTGTTCCCAAAACTGAAAAATCAAGTCTTTATTTACTTTACAAAACAAGTAACTTTTTTAAATTCAAGTGATAAACAGAGCCAGTTTAATGTTCTGACTTTACAGTTTACTGTGCGCAACAACAAACTGTCAAGGCCTACAGCCAGGTGTTGTTACCAAAAATGTATAGCATTTCAGGTGTTCAATGCAAACCAAAATCTTGTGTGCCTCTTTCTGTTGTTGCCATTGTCTTCACACATGAAAACACCCAAGTGAATGCATGGCAAAGGAACATTCAGGTGAACCTAACAAAAGAAAAGAGTTTACATGCTATATGATACAAGCAGGAAACTTGAGCTTTACACAGGGAATTGGATCATTGGTTCAAAAGCCTATAGTATTAAAAGCTGTTGATTCAGGTTAAAGCTGCGTGATGTAAAACAAAAGCAAAGTTTAAATTAGGTGTAATGAGTTGACTTGGGGTGCTGGCCTATTAGCATGTATGTTACCATGGAAACACCAGCCTCCTAGAGGGAGTAATGTTCCACCATTCTTACAAAACATTGTTCATTAGTTTGATGCTGATACTTTGCTTCATAATTTTTATTTCATACTGTATACATTTTCATATTGTGGATATGCAATATTGTTGCAGGTGCTCATCAGCTCTGCATCTAATACCACACATGCAGATAATACTGTAAACATTTGGGAGATAATATCTGTCATGTCTTACAGTAATATGGAAGTCTTGGTCATCACACGGCTGAATGGGCCTCTCAAAGGTCATGCTGGTTTGACCTTCACCTTCACTCATAGAGAGGAGAGTGTAGCTCTGCTGCTTGTCCACCAGAGGCATGGTTTTCCCTGTGGCATAATAATCCTAATGGACAGAAAGACAAAACATTCAGACAGGAGAAAGCCTGATATTGGCTTAACATTGTGCTATGTTTGCTGTTGAACATAGGAAAATTAAGCTCAAGACATTTTTTCTGCAATATTTCAAGATATCTAAGCACAGAGGAGACCTAAAACAAACGGCTACACATGTAGTTGTTGATTTCTGGTAATGGCTTACTTTGAAGTAGCTTCCACTGGGTCCAAGTCCCCCCATGATGATATCTGACCCCGACATCCCTCCGTTGGGACTGAAGCCAAAGCCCACCCAGCCTGTTGTGTTGACTACAAGTTTGAATGTAATGTTCCCGTGCAGGTTATCAAAGCCCCACTTCAGGCAGACCAAAAGGTCCTTGTCCAGGTACTCCATGAAGGGCATGGTAGGGTCCGACGCCCCTGTCCCGATCAAGAACAGGTAGAGGAGAGGAAGCAGAGAGCGCATGATGTCTCTGTGAAGTCGGAGATCTTGAACTGAGCCCACTGTTTGTGGAGTTACCAAATACCCTCCCACCCTCCTCCTCCTCCGACACACCTGTGTTACTAGATGAGCTCAAGTGATACAGGCAAAAAGTGCTCAGTCATTTGGCATTCGCCGTTGTGGAGCAACAAAAACCGTGTATCACTTTGGCTGTGGCCTCAATCACATTCTGATTTTTGTGCTAAATTTCACTGTATTTTCAAATTCAAGGATTTCTTCAAAGCTTTTTCTCAGTGTTAAATCTGCAAGTTCACTGTCTTTGTCAGAGCAGTAAAAATCCATAGCCTCTCGCTAAAGTCTTTTCATATAACTACACAGTCTCTCTCAACAAGCTGAGGTCAGCTGACTTCACATGCTTACAGTAAACTGTATGCCCTCTCAGCTACTCCCTCATTGATATCAACCTGTTCCACCAGTTCTTTCCCATTGACAGACAAGGGAGACCACTGCTGGCCTCCGGTGTTTGATATATGAGGAGGTGACAAGGAGGGAAACTGTAATGAAAAGTGTACCTCTTATCTGCTTTTTCTCTCTTTGTCACCTTCTCACTTCATTCCAGCCAAAATAATTTCATCTTATAGGAATGTGAATAGTGTGATTATTCACTGAGTGTTGGATTCAGATCCTTTGCACTTAAAGCCAGTCGAATTTTTGTAATTCAACATCGCCTTCAGTGATTCACGCTCATACTCACGTATTTACTGTATTATATTTATTATTACTATTTACAGTGCACACACTATCTCTGGCACTTCAACTCTAACAGAATTGTCAACTGCTTTCAGCCTCTACACATCAACTGACAGCTCAAATGCTGACTGCTGCCATTCCTTACATACCAACTGACACTTTGAAAATATTTACAGTGCACTATTTTGTCACTTCACTTTAAAATTGAAATTGCTTTCATCTTTCACACCTCAACTTTCAGTGCTTACTTACATACTTAAAATTCAACTGCACTTCAAGAAGTGAGATGGCCCTCGCCCCTGAGAGTCAATCAAAACACAGGAAGTCAGGATGGATAACTTTCACTCTTTAGTACAAATTCAATAACATACAGCACAGCGAAGCAAGCCCAGAGTAGGCATGTGTGTTATTATCTGTACAGGAGGACAATATGACAAAAAATCACATTAACAATGTAGTGAAACTCTAGAAATTGCTTACTCTAAAGAGGTGGTTTAATGCCTGGGAAGTAAATGTTTTTAACATTTAGAAAAGGGGACCTTCAGGTGACCAAATATACCTTGCACAGATATGAAATGACCTGCCACAATAAGACCTTCACGGTTGTACTGGTAGTTTAAAACCGTAATCACTTTATACTGTCTTACATTAGACAGAATACTGGTTAAGACCTTGTCTTCTTTATGCCGCCTGTGAAATTCAGCCTTCGGCTTCTCAGCTAATGTTGTCAAAACCGAAGTCGTGCAAAGTCTGGATGCCAGCAACTCTTGACATCCAGCACACAGGGGCAGAAAGAGACTCTCTCAAGACATGAGGTTGTGAATCTACAGACTAAACACTGTGTGTTTAAGGACACCTAAGAATGAGAATATGTCTAAGTAGCCTACCTTCATCTGAACTTCATTCAGTATCTCTGCCTATGAAGCTCAGAGGTCCATTTGCAAATGTGTGACTGGCAAATAACCTCCACAGACAACACGCTCTTTGTGAATTCATTTTTAAAGTGCCACCAAACTGTTTAAAGGAGAAAATACTTTACTAATCACCTCCAATTTAAAAACTAATCTCTATGGCACAGATAACAGCACACCAACTTAACAACAATATTAACAGGATTGATCAACATGTAGTATTTTTTAACAGTGGTTGCACCTGCAATTTTCAGCGTAAGCCAGCAGGCTTAATTTAGTAATTCTAAGTCTGACTGAATAGACTGAATAAACAGACAGTTATTATCGCTGCTATTGTTGTTTTAATATCACCGTGTGCCCAGCAGAGGCCGACTTCAGCACAAGACATGTGTTCAGGGTCACTCCCTTTCGGCCGTTGAGTCAGCTGTGAGCCGTCAACAACACGGACAGCAGCTGCCTTTACGTTACAATAATACATCGGAACTTTGACCATTGCGTGGGCTCAGAATAAAACCAACTCAGCCTAATGTTGTCGGAACCTCTGAGCACAGTTTATGTATTTGGAAAAATAGTCTACTAACCACAAAAAAAAAAATAATAATAATTTGACGACGATTTAAGATTTTCAATATTTTAAGATTAGGATTTTATTTTTTAAAGCAAACATTTGGATGGCTGCTATTGTTTTACTAGACATATTTGCAATTTTACTGATGCTATAGCAGTAATAATAATAATAATAAGTATTATTATTTTTTACCGCTAACCTTTTTATAGCCTAGCTGTTTATGAATTAAGATAATTATTGTTTAGTTTTATTTCATGATTTTAACATTCGCCCCCTTTAATTTATATTATATACATTATACTATATACATTTTATTTGTTCCATACATTTTAAGTGAGCCGATTTCTAATTTCATTTGAACCTGTTTTATACAGTCTGTGTTTTAACTAGTCCAGTCTTGGAGGGCCATATCGGACCGAGACTACCTTTCCGGTTTCTCTCCGCGGTGCAGGTCACTCCCTCCGTGCTGTCAGCAGCTCTCTGCGCGGTTCAAACTTGCAGTCGCACTGAACTGGTCTGTTCCCGCCGTGTTTTCCCCAGGTTTTTGAGGTTTTAAGTGACAAACTGTTTTAGTAATGTGTTAAAGTCTGTGGCGCGGCAGCTCTCCACCGGGAGGAATTACCGTGTTTTCTTCGCTTTTAGTTGAAAAGCAGCGCTTGGAAATGTCCAGCTGAGGATTGGAAATCCTGAAATCCGCAGGGCCTGTCTTTGTAATGATTGATCAGTGCTTCGACAATGGCGATAAAGGTAAGTCAGGCTACTTTTCTAGGCTGTTTTAAGTCAACCCGGCTGTGTTGGCTCCTCCAGTTTCCCATGCCAATTATTTTTTTTACGAAAAATGCGGGCTATGAACTGGAAGCAGAGTTACAGTTTCTCGCATTTGGTCCACTTCACTCGATACACTACCTATTATTAAGAGTAAAACACATTTCAATACTCCGGTTTAGAAGCGTGTAATGGACGCTTACAACATATTTGTGTGCGGTAAATGTGGAACGAATGTTTTTGCTGTAGGCTTTATGGAAAATATGTCTCATTAAGAAAGTGTCTTGTGACATTTTACTACCTTTCCAGTGCGGGTCATCCTCCGTGGGATGCTGGGAAATGTAGTCTTTGGTGTGTGTGTGTGTGCGCGTGTGCGCGTGTGTGTGTGTGTGTGTGTGTGGCGTTTTTGTTCATTCTGTACAGTGTGTGGGCGAGAGTGATTGTTGTTAATCTTCCTCAGAGACTGCAGTGTATAATCATCATTAATACAGTTCGTTTTAGTATTATTGACACAATCATTTGAGGTACTGTTAGTAGCCTATTAATAGTTGAGCAGCCTATGAGTATTACTAAAAACAGGAAATAGGTGGGTGGGTTTCAGGCTTATTTTGATTACAGGGTTGTACTTGTGGGGTTTTCCTTTTTGGCTTATATGGTTTTCCACAAAAAAAAAACTACTTGATGAAAATATTCTCATTCAAACATACAAAATCTAAGAATTTTCAAATATATTGTTAATTTCATAAGGATTGGCTTTCAATCTAGTTTTGATGTCACAAAATCATGCTTTGTTGGTACACGTGCTTAAAGTCAGAGTGAAGGTAAGCACAGAGAGAGTTTCACTAGAAAGCCGTTTTCACATTCATCTGCTTCTGCAGATGTATGTGAAAATGGCTTTCTAGTGTCAAACTGTCAAAGGTCAAACATCCAAGTCCGGTAACAATAAGTAAAACACAGTTTTGATTGGAGGGGGGCTTTAAATTTAAATAACATCTCTGAAAATCAAATCACATCACATCACACCACCAAGCTAGGAAGCTCTAGATCATTCTTGGCCCGACCAGATTTTTAAACAGAAACAAAGTGGTTTCACTACATAAAAATTATAACTGAGCCAGCAATGCTAAGGCTATGGCCAGAAACATTCATGACTCTTTCTCTCATGCAGTTCCTGTTTAAAAACATCATCCAGCGTCCTTGCCTCCAGGGAGGTTACAGGCCAACACTAAAATAGATCTCTGTTCAGGAAAGAGCAAATGCATTCCATGTCATTGGTAAATGAACAAGTTAGAGGGTCATGCTCTGTGAATTAGATACTGTTTTGATAACAATGGCATTCTTACTTTTTAGTTTGGATTAGAACTGGCAATCAAAGTGAATATGGATAGTCACATTTATGAAAATAAATGAGTGGGTAGGCCTGGAAATCAGCTGTGAGGTGAACTGAAAAGAGAAGTCATGTTTATAATTGTTACATGTATTGTTTGTGTGTGCGTGTCTCCAGGGCCAAGGGGGAAGGGCACATTAGTAGATGTGGGTCAATATGTGAAGAAATGCAGCCTCCTGTATTAAACTGAACCAGGTAACAGGATGATTCTGGGCTTGTTTTTGACTGATACTGGTGCCCAGTTAAGAATCAGCATAAGATTGCCAGAATAACTAGTTTAGCCTGTTTCACAGTTCCCTAATTTCACTCCACAAGAGTTAGAATAATGGTGTGTTGCTATACGTGTGTTCATGCACATTCACGTACACTTTCATAAAAGCGCCCATCAAACGTGCAGTAAGTCTTGGATGTATTTTCTTGATTGTCTTCAGGCACAAGTTTTATATGACTTCACTGCTGAGCCTGGAAACAACGAGTTGACGGTGAAAGAAGGCGAGACAGTCACTATCACCAACCAGGTAAATCTATACCTCATTATAGCGCTCCTTCCTTCTGTCTCCTACCTCCCCTCTACCCAGTGGACACTGGGTGCAGGATCCCTCTACATACTGCTGTCGTCTTTTTTTTGTTTTTCAAATGTACTTTTCATTTAAGTTCCGGTTTGCATAGACTTAATTTAGGTTTTGCTGGCTTTTTTTACATGAAGTTTTAATTCCTGTGATTTTGTTTGTGGTTCCTGTTTTGTGTACATCATGTAAAATATGAATTTGCATTGATGTGTTTGCATTGTCACCACTGGCACTGTGGAAGACGAAGAAAGTTTTAAAAAGTTGAATTTAATTGGCGCCTTATGCTATGAAGTTTCAGTTTAAAAAAAAAAAATATATATATATATATATATTTTTTTTTTTTTCATTAACTAACTACTAACTTTAAGTGGTGGTGTTTTCAGCCTGAGGGTCAAGTATTAGTTAACGACAATAGCTATGTGTGTTGTAGCCTCAAATTTTAAATGTTCACATGACTCTTCTGTAACATTACAGTTGAAAACCAACAGTCCTTTAAAGGCCTAACTCACATGATCTCAGGTTGTCTATAAATGATGACTGCCACAAACATGTACAGAGGAAGGACAAAATGGGAGAAAACAGAGGGAGCAAACATGATGTCATTGCAGCAAGTCGCCAAAAGTTTAAAGGTCACTCACTGTGTGCTGACCTACATAGTTTTCTAATCAAAGTCGGTCTTTAGCCAATCAGGACCTACTGTATAAGGAAAACAGAATCATTAAATAAACTGACTGTTGGGGAATTTGTCCTGGTAGCTTTCAGTGTGTTTACAGATACTTGGGTAACCTGGTTATTCTCTAACCTGAATTCTTACAAGGCATGTAAATGGTAAACCTGGTTTCCTTAATTGCATTAACGAATTAAGAGAAACACAATTAAAGTAAGATTTTCTGGAGAAACCGGAGTTCTCCAGGGTTTCTGCACAAATGCATGTGCATGTCAAATACTATACACCGCATTAGTGCTGCTGGTATTGTATTGCTGTGGCAGCAGAACAGCAGGATCAATAGAAACGTCATCACTCGTAGCAATGTGTCCTTGCATCAAAATTAATGAAATGATGCCTCATTCCCACTGCATGGCACGGCTCCACTCAACTTGCTCGGGACCGTTATTTTTTGGTTTTCCATTGGCACAAGTTGTGGATAGTAGCTGGTACCTGGTACTTTTTTAGTGTCACCGCTAGGTTCCAAGCAAGCTGATTGGTCAGAGAGAATGCTCACTAGAATTGTCACTTGCACGATACAGTACAACACTACCATCAATAGCTACTGCAAAATTTTTTATTCACTTAACCTAGATTTAAAGAGACCATGTTAAACTGTTTTGGGTTTTCCCTGCCTTTTATTGTGTTGTATAGCATTTTTGTGCATGTATAAAAATTCACAGTCCGTGCCAAAGGAAGGTCTTCTCTCCCACAGAAAACACTGCCGGACCTGTGCCTAAAAATGTCCTTATTGGAAATCCTGCCTCTTGTTCTGTACTTTGGTTACGTAAGAAAGGCACACATTTGTTTAATACACACCTAGCGGCTAGTCTGGCACGTTACAACGAGGCTCTGTGTGTGCGCCATAGTGCAGGGTTGGTGTCCATCCACCCACTGTCTGTCTGAGTTATTCTACCGCTCAGGTCGCAGTGCTGAAAGTAAGCATGGAGATAGGTCTGGCTATGCGTGACTACTCTACTCTTCAAGTTTTTGGAGGTTGTTCAGTATGTCTCACAGAAAGTGTTTTTTTGGTTGTGAAGGAAAGTTAGTTTCTTGATGGACAGATGGCTTTAGTTGTTGCTTAAGTAACTGCTAATTATTGCTAACTGCAGCTACCGTTAGCTCTGTTAGCCATGCAGCTACCACTATTAGCTAGCTGTCTCTGCCCAAACTGGGAGGTCAGAGCCCGGGCCTGGAAACCTCTTCCTCGATGCGTGGTGCTGGCTCACAGCACTGGGTGTAAAACGAGAACTGGTTACAGCAGCTGGAACCCTTCGCAGGCTTCCAGGAAGCTGGCCAATCAGGAAAATGTGGGCTTTTGGGGAGGGTGGCTTTAAAGAGACAGCAGCTAAACAGCTTGTTTCAGACAGAGGATGAACCGAGGGTCTGCATAAAGGGCCAGTATAAGATGAATACAGATTTTTTTAAACTGTGGCTCATGCAACGCTACTCTAGTGGAGTCCCAGAATAATATAGAGCTGGAAATTAGTATAATAGGTCCTCTTTAAAAAAAGGGCAGCCCGCAAAACCACGCCTTGATCAACTGAGTCAAAAGCATAGATGTTCCTCTGTTTGCTGATGAAAGGATCCAGCAAGAGTTTTGGTGTTGTGTTGATCATCTCACGGCAGTTTCACTCTGCGTCGCTATGGCGATCAGCTAGGAATCCCGCCTACATTGAGGGGGTACTATCTGTAGTGGAAAACGAAATTGAGAGCACCTGGTACCAAAAGTGCGTCGCGTCAAGCCGTACCATGCAGTGGAAATGAGGCTTTAGTGTGACTTGAACTGAAACTGAAATAAATAAATACATTTAAGTTGGTTTCCATGGATGACTAATAACAAAACAGGGTTTGTGCTCTCATTTTTATTGTCTCTCGCTATCTTTCAAAAGCTGCAACAACATTTAGGCTGCAACATCATTAGAAAATACTGTAGAAACAGTATTGTTGACTGGTCTTTTGTGTGCATGTGATGCAGACACTTACTCTCTGCTGGCCTGAGCCAGTCCAGGTAATTTACACTAACATGTTATTTTGGGTCTCACTCTATTTCAGAATATTGGAGGTGGCTGGATTGAAGCACAGAACTCAAGAGGGGACGTTGGACTGGTGCCAGAAGACTACATCGAGGTAAGATAGACAGTCACTTAGTGTATGGTGGTGATTTTACCACAGACATCTCACATCTGGCACAATATTTCAAACAAGTTTACCTTCCCTAAGCTGCAAAGCCATCTGCTATCATGCTTTGAGGTCAAGATGCACAGGATGTACAATCTATGTCAAAGTACAACCAAATATTTAACATTTCAACCTCTCAATGCCTCTATCAGGTCGATATCATTATAGACAAGGATATGTTTCTGCATTGACTGCAGACTGTAGTGCTGTTTCTTGCCTGAAACTAAAGTCACAACAGGATGTGCCTCCTTTTGCTGATTAGGGTACTTGTGTGTGTGTGTGTCCACTTTGATCCAGTAACTGACTTCATCATGAGGATATGATTCACTCTGAAGACATTTAGAAAGAGACACAGAGAGAGTTTGATTAAAAGTCTGTTTAACAGTTCAGCCTCACTCTAAACAACCCATCTAACAATGTAGTGTCTGTGTGTACAAGAGAGAGGCTGATATTATCCGTCTGCTTTACTTAGAAAACAAGCTCATGTGGATTTGTGTGTTTTTTCTGACCTTAAGTTACCTCCCCAGCTGCCCCCAGACTGTTGTGATTTTGTTTCAAAATTATAAAAACCCACTGACAACTGCACTTGTCGCTTATGTAATATTTAATGAAAAACATCAGAAGGCAGCCTGTTTCTCAAGCAACTACTTTCTATTTTAGTGCACTCTGCTGGTAAAATAAGATCTGCAAAAACAAGCAGATGTTGAACTACATACATAGCCAGAAGAATTAAGTGTGGTACCTTCATGTTAAAAATGGTAAAGCAGATTTAAATGTGTAAATTTAAGTATCACCAGCCAGTGCTATCACAATTTGGATAAATGGAGAAAGTTTAAAAACCCAGTTTTCAAAGCCAGGGAATACCAACGAGGCACGATCACATTACTACAGAAGAATGTACCTTTGAAAGTCATTAAATCACATATATCTGAATTTGTTCTCCTAATGGGATTTTCTTCTGTCTCTCCCTCTGTCTTTGATCTTTCCATTTGTAGTTCGGTAAGCCGTTTCCATTGCTCCCAGGAGCAGGAACCACTGCGCCTACTCCAAGTGTAGGAAATGTTGCATCTCCAGACCTGTCCATCTTTGATGCCTACGCTCCCCCATCAGTACCTGCACAAAACCAGGTAATGCACTCCAGTATTTCCCGCAAGATTTTGTGAGACTGTGGTTTGTGGACCTTGGAGCGTCTAAAGGGATCTGGGGGCATGTTCCCCCTGATGAACATTTGGTACATTTTAAGGTTTAATGCATCAATCTGGTGCACTAGATCTATTGAGAACTTTGTGCTCTCATAAACAATTTTGTGCTCTAGTAAACAATTTAACCCTAAACAACATTAGTTTTATTGATATGAATGGTGATGACACGGCAAAAAAGTTATACCCACAAAGCATGGTAAACGAGACAGAGTTTAACGTCTTGTTTGGGTTCATTATGAAACTGTGGCGGGACAAATTAGATAGGCTGCCACAGTCTAGGCAATTAATGGGAATCGCTGCACTCACCTAATGATGGTATAGGTATACTTAAATAGGCATAAATACCTATAAGAGTGCCATGCACAGTGCACCTGCTACCTTCCATGTTCCGCTTCTCCCACTCTAAAGGAGATTTTGACTTTTTTGTCCAAGAGAGAAATTTGTTTTCACAGCCATTTCAACATCAAAACACACCGATTTGAACACAGCAATATACGGATAAAGACAATACATAGAGTTCACATAAATACATTTCTATATCCCAGCACACAACAGAGTCGGCGTGGCAGTTTTCCTCCATTTTAAGGTTCTGTATCTCCGTCCAGATGGTTGTGATGATGATTGTGAGTGCTAGATGTGTGGTGGCTGTGTTGTCTGAGAGTTTGGGTGTAGGAAGGCAGTATGTATGATGGGGTGATGTTGAAGAGAAAGCAGAAGTGAGTGATGACAGGGTTTTACTGACGTTCGTGCAGCGTGTGTGAACCCCAGAGATGCAGAAGTGAGAGCAGCTGCAGTGGAAGATATTCACCGTGGTCATGTCATTTGTAACTGACACAGGTTTTTAGCTCTAGTAAAATAGAACCATGAGGAAATAAGTTCAGTGAAATCTTTTCTCGTTAGCAGGCAGGAAGTTCCACGAATATGAGCGTATTGCTGGATCAGTAGAAATGTGGGCACAGTAAGTGGTTGAGTCAAGGAAGGAAATGTCATCATCACTCATGCTCTCGCTCTCTCTCTTTCTCTCTC
>CM022481.1:14318668-14419489 GCA_011952105.1 Coreoperca whiteheadi | reverse complement strand
CTCCCCCCCCCCCCCCCCAAACACACACACACACAAGCACATCTGTATCCAGCATCACTTTAACCCATCCCCTGCTGAGTGTAAACCTTCACTGCTGGTGCTGTGTGATGATGTCACCTTCTTTTCCCCCTCAAGGTGGATGCTGGGGGCTTAAATCCCCAGCCGGACACCCCCGACACCCCAGTTTCCCCCTACCTTTCGTCCCCTGATGAGGTAACCGCCACCTGGGGGTGGTGGATGAGGCCAGTGGCATGAAACCAAGCCCGCCACCCTCACCCATTCTCTGCACCAAGCCCTCTCCTCTCTGATTGGTCTGCTTTGGCAAATTCCCCTCCTACTCCTACTGCCTGCAGAAAGCATGATCTCGCCCTCTCCGTTCACTACAGCACACGTGCCCACGTTCACACTCACACGTCACCAATCGACTTTCACACCCTTTATCTCAATTTTATGAATCAGCACCACAGTGAAACTTTAAAAGCTTAAAGGTCGGAGTCAATGGTCTTCGTGTCTTACCTATAATTGACTAATCACACTGACGAATCATCAGAGCAGAACACAACCCATTCCCTTGGATGATGATCAGAATCTCTAAAAATAATCTTCAAAATGTTTCCAATGCCATTTTGACTGACTGTTAAAATGTGTGTATAAAATGTTGTCTATTTATATACAGTCATGGTGCTGCTTAATCTGGAAAGCGCTGTTGGAGTGTTGTTGCTCACTGCGCTGCTGTGCTCCTTGTGTCGATGTCATTGCAGCATTTTCTTTTGTGTGAAACCGCGGTTTTATTTCAGCTACTCTTCTGTATGTCTACGTACATTATGTGGTGTATTAAGTGATTCGCACTTTTTCAGTGTGTAGGCAGCTCAGTTCTTGTTAGCATTAAGCTAACCGCAACCTACGAAAGGCACACATACACTGCATTGCATGCCCATGCCCACAAGTTTTCATAGTGGTCTACACACAGTATGTCTGCCTTGCAAGCATGGCATGTCATTGCATTTTCATCTTGTACTGTGTATGAACTTGAGAATGGTGGTGTTTGTGTGTGTGCACAGTCATCCTTGTAAGCATGTGTGTTTTCTTTTTCAAATATGCAGAATTGTGCATTATTTTGATATTTGTAGTTACTGCATATGTTAAGCAGAATTTACAAACTACACTGTCAAGTTGATTACCTTACCAGATTCCCTGTTAGAGGCCAGGTCTGCATCATCAAAGCCTGTTGTTTTAAGACTGCTGTCAGCTTCTCATTAAACAGACTCCAAACTAGACTGGACTGTATGTGTTCTCGCTCTTTCTCCTCTTCCTCTCCATACTTGATCTGTCATTTCTATGCTTCCTTCGTACCTTACATTTCCTCTCTCTGTCTCTTCCAGACTAGTAACGGTAATGATCCCTGGTCTGTGTGGAACGCGGACCCCTCGGGGGGCTCCAACAACAACTGGGCGTCCAATCCAGAGGGCACCCAGACTGGGAAAAATGCTGCTGACCCCTGGAGCTCCGTATCACAGGGCCACCCTCAGGCATACCAGGGCCCAGGTAAGAACAGCTTTTCAGTTAGCAACCATGGTTGATGTCGGAAACAAAATATGTGTCAATATGATAAAATCACTGCCTATGATTTTGTGCCATTTTTAAATTGTAAATGTAGTTTTTGTGGTTGCACTTCTCAGTACTGCTATTCAAAGCTGCATGTCATTTTAAAGTGCTTTTCTTTTTTGAAGTTATATTTGTTTGCTGTTAAGTTTATTGGAATCTCAGATTTCTGAAGTAACACATAAACATTCAGAAAAATGCAGTGCTAAAAACAGATTAAGGAGACTGCATGATGATGTCTTATGTGGTTGCAAGCTCGGGAAGATCACATACTGTTTATTTTGCGTCATTATCTTGCTAAACAGTTTCGCTTACTGTTTGCAGATAGGTTGCTTTTTAGACTATTTGTTGGGACAGGATAGAATATATGACTGCAGTGGATGTGGTTGTTCTGGAAAGCTAAGACTTACTGTTGAGCCCTGGAGGCGGGAGCTTAATTCATCAAATAATCACATTTAAGCAAGCGCGTGTAACACCACACTGCAACACAGTTAGATTATGTGGCTTGTGAAGTGTTTTTGAGTAGAAAAAGGAAGACATCCTGAAAGTTAAGAGGTAAGATTATCTGCAACTATGATAAGAGTTTTGGTGGTGAGACAGACGATGATTTGAGTAAGGGTTTTGAAATGTGCTTAATGTCTAATGTTTTGCTTTTTCCTCTTATTATTGTTTTTATCTTGAAGACACAATCATTTTATGTTCACCAGAAGGATAATTAAGCCCATGTTTCACAGATTGGAATATATGTCAAGTAGGCCCTGCAAATAATACTTACAATCAATTTTCTTGGAGTACCAGATGGGGTTTGCATCATATAAAAACAAAATAAAGAATATTCTTTCTACTCCGGACAGAATACTGTTTCCTGTCCTTCAAATGAACCTGATACAAAGTGAAATATCTTGATAATATATATTAAACCCTCTAATCTGGAACTCCATGTAGTTTGATCAAGTATTTATTATTTGCAAATACTATTTCACCCAGGTCTTTACAGATTTGAAGTGACTTGAACTCCCAGATGTGGTTCTGCTCAGTCGCCTGTCTCGGGCCAGTCCTTCCACACAGATGCTCCAGTATGTGGACAGGACAATCAAGTCATGATTCTGTTTTTGCCGTACTATGGAAAAGTTAGCCTCATGCATGACTCAGAAGGACAAATTACATGACCTGTTTTTAAACTTTCCAGTTGTTATTGTAAAGAGAGAACTGGGGGGATAAATGGCAAGGAGAAGAATTAACAGACTTTTCCTTTGTTTCTCTCTTGCCAAAGACATCTACCCGTACCCTTACCTTATCGATTACACAGGTATCCCATGCATCGCCTGGTAGAAGCTTTTTCCTAGGTTTTGTGTGTGGACTGGCAATAAGTACTCATGAAGAGAGTTTCCAGCAAATAGTTTTAGGAAATGATTTACATTCTTAAAAGCATGTGGGTGAGGCATTCACTTGGTATCTTGATATTAACCCTATATTAACATTTTTTGTGGTAAAGTGCCAGTTGTGTGATTGACCTCTCACTGACTTATAATCACAATGTGAAAACATTGATATCTTTCAGACATTTGTTGTAGTTAAGGAGGAGTTTAATCTTGAGTTTGAGTTGTGTCTCACAGCTAGGGTTGCCAACCATCCCGTAAAATACAGAATCGCCCCGTAATTGGAACCTGAAAGACTTGTTCCCTATTGAACTAATACGGCACGCGCTTTTGTTCCGTATTTTTGAGAAGCAAGTCTATTGGAGATAAATATTACTGGCCTCAGATGGCGGTTACAGCTCTGCTAAGCCAGACTAGTAATCTTTACTAATCTAGTAGTAGCATTTAGGGATGGAAATTGAGAATTGGTTCAGTGTGTTGGCTATTTATTTACTTAGCTGTACTTGCAAATTAAATAAATTATTTTACACCAGGATGCATGCTCCCTGTTTTCGTAGGGAATTTGAGCTATGGCAGAAAGGAAATGTTGTTCGAACACATTTAACCATAAATCACAACAAGGGTAAAGTGCGATATTAATATTATTCGTTTCAAGAAAAGGTGGCGATGCATGACCGCTTATAGGAGAGTGCTGCATGCCCTCAATCTTGTGCAACTGCATCTGTTACCTTTCTTTCTAATCTAATATTTAGGACCAAAGACTTACGCTTAGCAGAGCATTTTTATACTTAATAAGATATCTTAAATTAAAAAAATATACATTTAGACATCACATTAAAATATCCCTCTATTTCATCTACTTTAGATAATATTAGTCAGACTCATGCTGCAACGTGTAGTTTTCTCTCTATCCAACACAACAACAGTGTTCGATAATGGAAACAATTAACAATTGGTTTATAAACAGAACTGATAAAATACTTTCAATGTCCATCCCCGCTAGTGTCTAATTAATATAATAGAGCAGAAGCTGCTGTATGTATCAGTTATTCTTCCCCAGCAGCTGTGAATTTTCACACAGCTCTTGCAGTTGGCTTACATTTTACACATTCCATACATTTACACTTTGTACAGTAGGATGTTGAACACAGAATATGCCTGTGATTTAAAACGTAACCACGTGTTTTACCATGTATCTGCCCATCAGGAGCAGAGGATGATGAGTGGGATGATGAGTGGGATGACATGAAGTCCACTGGAGGTTACGCCGAGTCAGAAGCTGGAGACGGTGGAGCAATGAGAGGTGGCGCTCATGCATCTTCAATGAAAATCTCCCTCAACAAGTAAGACTGAATAAGGCACTAAGACATGAGGCTTTGAATTCTAGACGTTGATAGAAAAATGAAGCAGCAAGTCTTTGTCAAACACTGGGAACAATACAGCACATCACTGTGTCTGACAACAACAATTGCAAAAATATTGTGATTTAACTATTAAATATAGTAACTAGGTAAGCTGATCTGAGTTGGCACTGCACAATGTGCTTCAGCTGAAATGTGCTCAGCCTTTTAGAGTTTGGTTTATTGGTTCCATGAATGTCACATTTTTCGTTCCAGAATTTCATGTACATGTCGAAACATTTGCAAAGCTGATTTTTCTTAAACTTTTCAAACCCGCATTGTTTGCATTCATGTTTACTTGTAAGCAGTCTTCTTCTTCCCTGCATCTGTTGGTGCATTGCTTCATATCTTGGCATGTTACGGCGTGAATAGTGTGAAACCTTTGGCAGGAATGTGAATCACCTTACTTAGAAAGACCGCACCATAGCGCTACTGGAGGTCAAAAACGCCACAATAAACCTTTAATGACAATGATGAAATCATTTGGTTGTTGTGGTTGACATAATAATGACCACAAGCACACACCTGTTTAGTCCCACAGAAAGCTGCCTCTAGCAACATCAAAAAGTCCTCTGACTCTGAAGGTGGAGGAGTTAAAGAGAGTGTGCGGGACCATCGCTTTTCATACTTCCCTTTTTCTTTGAGCAGGTTTCCTGGGTTCTCCAAGTCTGGTCCAGAGCTCTACCTCCTATGCAAGCAGCTTGCTAAGGGCAAAGAGAAGCTACCAATCTATGTAGGTTACCTCTGAATATCCATAGAAAATGTTTACAGTATATCATCAGATGTCTTAACTTGTTATATCAGTGGTCGTGGTGCATTAATTGAACCTACCTGACTGAACTAAGTACAACGTGCTGTACCATAACACAAGAAACTTAAAATATGTCATGAGCACATTTACCAATAGATACAGTTTTTGTTACTCGTCAGGTAGATTATTGCAGTAATAGATGTTCAGTAGTATTGCAGCATAGTTTGACATGGTTTCCTCTCTTCTCCAATGTGAACATATGTTTGTATGCCATAAAATCCAGAGTAGCAGGTTTCTAATCCTTATGTTTTATGCTCAGGTGGGAGAAGTTGGTCCGGTGTGGTCTTACCCAGAAACTCAGCTAGATTGTGTGGTGGCTGATCCCAAGAAAGGCTCAAAGATGTACGGCCTCAAGAGCTACATCGAGTACCAAATCACGCCCAGTGTAAGTCTCCAGTGGCATTTTCAAACCGTCAGTATTTTTGAATCTGAGGTTTAGATGCTGGCCAACACCAAATAACTGCAAGTACAACATCTAAAAACAAATTAAATTTTTCTTTTTCTTTTTTAATTTTTTCCAGACCACAAACCGACCAGTCAATCACAGATACAAGCACTTTGATTGGCTGTATGAGAGGCTGCTAGACAAATTCGGGTCAGCCATCCCCATCCCCTCTTTACCAGACAAGCAGGTGACCGGTAAGTGCCCAGCGTTGTGACAAACAGATGTAAGACACAAAAAAGATAAACATTGCTGACGACAACATGAAAATGAAATATTTTCTTTGTATCCTTCCGTCTGTTCCAGGGCGATTTGAAGAAGAGTTTATTAAGATGCGTATGGAGCGGTTGCAGGGCTGGATGACCAGGATGTGCAGGCACCCGGTTATTTCCAGCAGTGAAGTTTTCCAGATTTTCCTCACCTATAAGGATGAGAAGGTTTGCTATTCCTCCACTTCTCCCTTCAGCTTTTGAATGATCTGTGCTTCCAACATTGTATTACTGAATGATTTGAAAGGTCCTGCTTTTATCGTTAAAATCAACCATTTGATCTGATTTGTACTTCAGCAGCTGTATACAGTAGACCTTTCATTCAAGACTAAAAAACTAACAGGATTACTACTTACTAAAATTTAGGTTGGGGATATTTATTATTGCTTAATTAAAATGAGCGATTCATGGGTACAGGACTGGAAGACGGGGAAGAGAAAAGCAGAGAAAGACGAGACGGTGGGAGTGATGATCTTCTCCACGATAGAGCCGGAAGCTCCGGACCTGGATCCTGTGGAAGTGTGAGTTAAATAAAACTTTACTCTAAAACCACTGCAGGTTAAAAAAAAAAAAAAAAAAAAAAACCTGGCTCAAAAAGAACTGTAATTAATTTTGTGGCTGACTGCATGTTCACCTGCTTGTGGTTTATGGCATGTAAAATGTGTCCCTCGTCCACAGGGAACAGAAATGCGAGCAGTTCAGCAGGTTTACCAAGGCCATGGATGACGGGGTAAAGGAAATCCTCACAGTGGGCCACGAGCACTGGAAGAGATGTACAGGCCGTACGTACACACACGGCACTGAAGCTTAATAATCGTTTTACCACACACAGGCCACATCTTCACTTTGTGCTGTAATTACTGTTTATACTAAAGAATGGTTTATTAAGTTGAGTGTTTTGACAACTCAAGAAAAATTCATTCACACAGCGTGTCTGTGTTTATGTTTAATTTATTCCCCTCCACAGCTTTGCCGAAAGAGTACCAGAGAATCGGCAAAGCCTTCCAAAACCTCTCCTCTGTCTTCACCAGCAGTGGATACCAAGGTACAACAATGACTACAAATATGACGGCAAATGTTGTTTTGAGTGGCAATGCAGTTTCCTATGCAGTCATTCATTATGTGGAAATCTGTTTTAAAACAAATTGGCACACAGGTACTGTTGAGAAACACGGCGATAACATATTTGAATCCCTTTCCTGCTGTAGGCGAGTCAACCCTGACTGATGCCATGACAGCAGCAGGCAAGACATACGAGGAGATCGCTCAGATGGTTGCAGAGCAGGTAGGAGCTATGCCTGTTATAACGT
This sequence comes from Coreoperca whiteheadi, assembly GCA_011952105.1. Lineage (NCBI taxonomy): Eukaryota > Metazoa > Chordata > Actinopteri > Centrarchiformes > Sinipercidae > Coreoperca > Coreoperca whiteheadi. The sequence goes on along the minus strand of CM022481.1, from coordinate 14,412,276 downwards.
ACTGCAATATAACTGCCTTAAAATTCATCAAGTCCTGGGCGGGGTGTTAGATGCACTACACTTGTTGTCCTTCACGAACAAAGCACTGGAGCAGAACTTTAAGGCCTCTGTTTTCTCAAAGGTCTTTGAGTTTATTTTAGACCCGTTCATCAACCGTATCATTGCGTGTTAGCTCTCTCAATAATCTCAATATCTCACAGTGTCTGTGAACATTTCCTGCTTGCAGTCAGTGTTTACATCCTAGTTGTGGCGTTTTAATGGCCCTGTTAATCCAGCATCCTACTCGTGAAGAACGAGGCCACGAGAAAACGGATCTCTAGTATTTCCTAAATGTTGTTTAGACCTATTATTTGAAGGTGGCTTTTCTGACCGTTCTGCGTAGCCCGATCAGTGTGGTGTGTAATAAAATCAAACTTAGGCCTTTTTAATGTCCCAGCAGCTTCCAGAGGGAGGATGCGTCTGGTAAGCTTGTGCTGCTCCAGACACTTTGTCTCCGTGTTCCTGTAGAACTGTTGGCTTTAGTTTAGCTATGCCAGTGATAGTAATGGGGAAAGCCATTGTCTGCACATGGGATTCATTTTAGGAATCAAAAGTCTAAAACAATGCAGCATATATTCTGGATTAACCTGTGGAGGATGCATACAGCTTTCTCTTGATATATTCAAGGATAAGGGAAGAATGTAGGTGTTGAATTGTATATACATATAGCTAGACATACTGCAGGATAAGTGCATATATCAGCTCAGTGTTATTGCCTCTGTACAGCAAGTCTCAGCTGAATCCAGTAGTCTCTTAATCTGCACTATTGAATCTCCCTTTTTTGTTTTAGTTAGGCTTTTGAGACGTTACTCCTGTGACATAATTCCCTGTATTCTTTCCTATTACTTTCAAATCTGAGTGTTATTTCTTGTTTTGGATTTAACTCTGTTCCAGTTTTAGGTTACATTTACCTTTTTTTGTCTCTTGTGTTTGCTCCCCTTTCAGCCCAAGAAGGACCTTCACTTCGTCATGGAGACCAACAATGAATATAAAAGTCTTCTGGGATGCTTCCCAGACACCATTGGAGTCCATAAGGTACATTGAGAAATAGTTACACAAAGGTTTATTAGAAAACAGATTTAATGGGATGTCTCATTTATGTACCCTAAACCTAAGTTTTAAGGGCAGTTTCTTCAAGGGGCAACTGGCTCTGCAGTAGGAGCCGGCTGCACCAGCTGGTCTAAAGTTCAAGCTTAGTCTAGTTCTAATGTTTAGTTTTTACTAAGTGGAGATTTATGCATCACTAAATTGAAAGGGGTCACACCACTGCCAGGCGTAACAGTCACATAGCCAACTCAGTTTGCAAAGCAACGTTAAGTTGCAGTTATTTAAAAAAAGAAAAGAAAGAGGTAATTGGACATAATTGACATATGACTGACTTGACACTAAAAACTATAAAATGCTATTTAATAATAATATAAACTATGAAGATTTTCAATGGCATTTCATAACAATAACCTCATGTTACAAAATGGTACATTTCCTCCCTCACTCTAAACTGCTTGAATTCTTCATATATTTCTCCACGTACAGTATGCATATATAAATAAAAGAACTCCTACCTACATGTACAAAACATTGGCAGATAAGATATATGGTGAGATATATCATTTTGCCCAAAAAATAGAGTAGAGTCTAGACCTGCACTGTAGGAAATGTCATGTTACAGCTAATAATGCTACGGTGACTTCCTGTTTCCCAGTTGATTCCTTTTGATTAGACAGGGTTACAGATGTTTCCTAGCAGCCGATTTACAGTTTTAAAGTCTGTACTAGCTTTCCTGAAGACATTCCTGAAATCTTAATAGTGCAACTCAATTCAGTAAAGCACTAATTTAGAAACCAGCTAGATTTATGAAAAGCTGGTGCAACATAGTCCAGAAGAGACAAAATGTAGTGAACAACTTTTATTGATAATATATCAGGTTTTCATTTAGCTTCTTTTTAAATTCCTTCACGTTCTGGACACAGACGAGTTAAATGGTGTTTTGCCTTCATACTATGTAACTGAGGACTCTTGTGTTGTTAAATGTTTGTGTTGTTTAATTCTTGCAGGCAGCCATAGACAAGGTGAAAGAGGCCGACAAGCTGGTGGCCACCAATAAAATTACCCCTCAGGACAAAGTCACCATGGCTAAACGAGTCAGCACCATGTCTTACACATTACAAGGTAACACACTCACTCAGAAACATTTAAGTGGTGGAGTTTATCTGACATATGGTATCTGATTCAAGTGCCCCCCTACCCCCCCTGTCTCTCACAGCTGAGATGAACCACTTCCATAGCAACCGTATCTATGACTACAACAGGGTCATGCAGTTGTACTTGGAAGAGCAAGTCAAGTTTTACGAGACGGTAAAGGCATTTTTATCGTCCATCTATCACAGTACATTGGAGTCTGTCTTTTTTGTTGCCTCATTACCTGGGGAGCAGTTCATATAGTGCTTAGATACTAAAGATACTCAGCTATCATATGACTGCCCTCTGCTTTTGTATTAATGTGAGTTTTTCTTCTGAATTGACAGATTGCTGCAAAACTGAGACAAGCACACAGTCAGTTCACTACAATGTGAACGCAACAGTATCGCACTACTAAGACAAGAAGAGTTAAACCAGCTCAACATCCAAAATATTCTTGCTTATTCTGCATTCTTTTCCCTCCCTTTAATTTAAAATTTCACTTCTCTCTTTCTCTTGCTCTTACCTCATCTCTTCCTTTACTGCTCATGCCAACAGTTCCAGCTCATGGTGTTACTCGCGTCCGCTGTTCTCAGACGTTTATGAACAGTTAATGAGCATGTGCAGCAGCTGAAAAGGCGTTGACACCAGTGGGGGGTTTTTAGGGCCAGCAATGATAGCAGCACAAGACACACTATTTACACACACCCTTTCCTCTGTCCGAGGTCCGCAGCTTGTGAGACAGGAAGTAAACATCCAAGTCACAGTTTGGGGTTCGACTCATGCTATGCAGCAATGCATGACCACAGAGTTTCTCGAACATGATACAAATCTAAGTTTTGTGCAGCATGCCTGTGCTCACATTTTATCTACCTATTTTAAAGCAGTCCTCTGCAGTTTTTGATTCATTTTTCCATGTTAAAAATGGTAAAGGAAAGGATTTACACGTGTTGCAAAACTATTGTCTGCACACTGACGTAGTGACACCAAAAGCCAAAGCCATCCTCCCCTCTGTCAACAGGGACCGCAGCGGGGTTGATTTCTGAATGCAGCATTGACAACAAATCTATTTTGATTATTTTTGCCTGTTATTCCTACTGTTAATATTTAAGAGTCTTAACATCTTCAGTAAAAGCAGCGGAGAATCCCGTTATGAATCCAAGAGTTGGCAAAGGCAGAGTGTGTCCTCTGTTTGTCCACTGCTGGCAGGCCCTAGCCCCCCTTCATCCTGCACTCTCAAAAGCTAACAGGAAGCTCCACCTCCTTCCTGTCTTGCTCACGTGCCTTGCCCCTTTGAGGAAAATTGAAATGGTTGACTTAGTTAGTTGCCCCCCAGCCTTCGTACCATGACGGTGCAGTTTACATTTAAGGAGAAAACAAAATGTGGGATAGAAGATACTCAAGTTGGGGTTCATTATTTTAAGAGATTAAAGCCAAATGTCAGTGAATCAATACCTCCCTTCAGGCGTTGCCAGACGTGATTGCTCTCTCCCAGTTCTCCTGAACGATTGTCCTTTTTTTTGACGGGATTACAGTGTAAAGGTATAACAGCAATGTTAACTGTAAGAAAATAGATTCAACAAGAAGAGTTTGGGGAGTCATTGATTGTGTCATTTATGCAGTTTTGCTTTTCCCCTCCCAGTTTTCAATCAGTGTCTAATCTTTGTTCACTCTTTGTTTTCCTATCACTTGATACATGAAGAAAAAAAAAATAAAAAATATATATATATATATATATACATATATTCTATTGTACCTATCAGTTGCTTCTTATCTTTGAGATACTATTTTATGTATAGAGGTATTTGCAATACAGTGTAACTCAAAGAGGAGCAGAAATTCTGTTTGATTTATTAAACAATGATTTGTACTTATTGGGACTTTCTGTTATGTGTTTGAAAGAAACCTCGCCTTGTTCTCTGCATGGTTCAGAGTGCACAGCACACTACACGCTCTCTGACTTACTCACAGTAAAGCCCTTATTCGCTTGAGCAGGTTCTTGCGTAGACATGGATAGGAATGAGAATGAGTCGGCAGCCTGTCCGAAAGGGTAAAAGGGTGTGTTTGTGCAGTCTTGTAGTGGAGGAGGTGAAAGAGCCCTTTCACCCCACATTCAGCTCTCGCGCCCATCAGGTGCAGCTGGATGTGTAGGCCACATAAAGTGGCCAGCTGAGGAGATCTTACACACAAGACAGTACATTCATTCACATCTTTTGGGAGTTATTTTTCAGTGAATGTGTTCTAGTGCGTTAGGCCTTCAGTGGAGCTAGGAGCACTTGTTTAAAAAATAATAATTATTGTGCAATAAAAAAAAAATAGTCTCATACTACCACTATGAAATCTTGTAAAACATTGGTAGGTTTATTTTCAGGTTGTATAAGAGTTTAAAGTGAATGTAAATGACCTTACCGCTGCTCAACACATGCTTGCCAATAGGCTAAGGGTCTGTGGAAACCCATGTGTGAAGAAATTTGAATGCAAGTAACACTTACTGTATGCCACAGATAAACAGAAGTGTGTGTACTGAATGATAAGAGTTATCTATAACTCCCATCTGCCAGTCAGAAATAACAGTTTTAACTGAATGCTTTTGCGGAACTTGAACTATTGTGTTTTATATGAAATGGTGTCTTTTGTGTCATGTTTTGTGAATATATAATGTTTATTGTACAATCCATACACTACGTATGTATAAACAGTTCTTAAATAGCACATCTTCTCTGCCTGACCCTAAACTGTGAGTCAGTAGCATGTATCAAAGTGTTATTATATCTAATATAATTCAGTCTTCTTATGTCCTGACTTGTTTGAGTAATATTAAAACCCATTTATTTCAATAAAAGTTTACATAATGCATTAAATTCATAGTTTATAGCAAAATTGGATAATAGAGTAATCATAAATATGCAATTGAGCACACAGCATAGGCCGAGCATTCAACAAACAATCTCGTGATCTGCCTGCCAGTTGCACTTGCCTCCTCTGGCTGGTAGGAACTCCTCTGTCAACGCATCATACAAATGTACTTCTTATTTTGGCTGGGTTCCTAATAGTGTGTTAAAGTATCAAACTAATGGTACAAAATAGAAGTAGAAAATAAGGAAGAACTCACTTCCCGTGAAAAATGTTCATGTCCCAAAAAGAACTTTACAGTATAAAGTTTGTGTTTTTCCAAAAATATGCAGCCTAAAATGAGTCGGCGGCTGTGGATTCCCACGCATCAAGCATTCCAGCCACTTTTGCACGTAGAGCTTTTCAAAAATAGCAGAAGAGATGCCATTTTCAGGTTACTCTCACTACAAACGCTGTTGTTGACATCACTGACATTCACTTCCTTTTTGATGATCACTGTGGATGTCATCATCACCACTGTGTCCCAGTGAGATGCCCATGGGATCCCTATTGTCACATTATTGTTCATGTGTCCTAACCGTTGTCATGGTGACGTGGTGGGTCAGGGCGACAAACGGGTTCGGAAGCTGCGTGGGCGGATCATCATGCTGACTTTGCGTAGCGAGTAGTAGTCAGAGTCTCTCCAGGAGTACCAAACGATCCCATCAGGACCCAGCGGCCCCCGGCCTTTAGGGGTGTAATGGCCTCCCTGCAGGATTAGGAAGTAGTAAACGCTCATGATTTTAGAAGTATAAAGTAAAGGGGTGTCTGTGTACACTTACCCTGTAGTAGACTCCATTAAGGTTGGCATAGAAGCACTGGTTGTACCACCAACCGCCGTGGGAGATCTCAGCACAGATGTTGCCGCTGTCGGGGGTGCTGAAGCCCTGCTTGTCGTGGTACCAGCTGAAAGAGTCCTGCACCGTCCCACTGAAGCCTGACACATGGAGACGGTACTGATGCTCCTCGTCTTCCACGCTGCACACAAAACACAAACAGAGGTACAGTGGGGAATGGTGCAAGATATACAGCTGGTTGTGCATGTTTTGCAGTAACGTCATACGCGCATGTGTTCGTGCACTTGTGCATGACACCGACCTGAAGCTCTGGTAGAGGGCATGTTTGTGCTTGTTGTTCCAGTCCTCCAGGTCGATGCGGAGGCTGTAGTCTCCCTGGGTGCTCAGGTCATGTATGTGTTCGTTGCCCAGCCAGAACTCTGAGTGAAGGTCACCAAAACCGTCCCTGTAGTCCCTCCAGCTGCGGTCAAAGCTCACTGAGCCGTCAACACGCCGCTGGATCACAGTCCAGCCACCACCTGAAGCAAAAAGTATGCATTGCACTGGAAGGGAAAGCATATGCCATGTCTAATGGGTTATTACACTTGTACCCATCTGGCCAAAGGACGAATACAGGTCAGTTGCACTACAGCAAACCGGGAGTTGGTAATCAACACCAAAGCAGAGTGTGCTTGCCTACACATGGACTGAAATGTTGGAAATTCAGTCACAGCTTTTTACTCGTGATGCTGCGACTTACCATCTTTGTCCATATCACAATAGACCTCCACAGGCATGCCGGCCAGTGATGACACTACTGTGTAGAGACCTGATCTCCTCACTCCATTGTAGTAGATCGAGGCACAGTCTATGGGACAGTTCCTCATATGGCGAATCTCTGATAGATGAAAATGTGGGAGAGGATAGAATAGGAGTAAGTCAACAATAGAAGTTTGGCGCCCTCTGCTGGCAGATCATAGCATACGAGACTGCATGTGCTGTATGTTTCTGAGAGTACGCACCTGGGTGCAGAGCTTCTTGAGCACTCATCAGTGGGTTGGGGCGGACGATGTTGATCAAGCACCCGGGGCTTCTTTTTACTTTATCCAGCAAAAGTGTAAGATTATGGAATTGGTTCTAAACAGAAAAACAGTGAAACTATCAAAAACGACCCAGTGCACATAAGTTCTGAGGTTTTCGTTCCTTCACAAATTTTTCAAGAACATGCCTTAAACCCCTGAAAGTAAAGTAGTACTACTTATGATGAGTATACCTGTAGGTCTAGGATCAGAGTGCCCTGTAGGTGCAGCAGGGTCGTGGCTTCGGCATAGTGAACCTCCATCTCATGAAAACGCTGCTCCAAGGAGATATTCAAGTGTTTCCTTTCTTCACACTGACACATTCAATACATGTAAATACCCAATCACACAAGTACACACATACAAAAACATTAACTAACATCTTTGTAAGAAATGCTTTAAAAACATTTATTTTTTCAAGGTAGAAAACCTGTATTTAAATTAGACTGTATCTTAAATAAGTTGACCATTTGTTAATATTTAAAAATCATGAATTTGATATGAACTTTTAAGCAGAGTGCTTATCAATTATTTCTCAGATTATTTAATAAAAAGTGCAAAACATTTTTAATCTAAGGTATACTGCCTGTCTGCTGTGCAGGTGGGCATTGGATGAAACATGCAGTTTTTTTCAGCTATAAATGTCATGGCGGATGTTATGAGAATTGATTTAAATTAACTAACAACGTCTAAAACTTAAAGCCTGACACTATTCCTGGCCTGGACATGGAGGATAATACTAACTCCCACTACCAGAAACCATGGTGCCTTCCTGTCTCTCCCCTGTTCTCATGTACGACACACAAGCCCTCTCCACCATTCACTTTTGGCCACCGACCGGTCCAGCTGAGAGAAGTTTGTATAGGCTCACTGCTTGAGACGCATGAGGCAACACGTGGAAGAGTAGGAGGCTAATCCTGTTAGTGACTAAGGTCAAGGACATGCTAGGGGGGAAGCCAGCTTGATGACCAGGCACCACGTTACAGTGCAGAACTGACAACAACTAATGTGATGTGTTTCCCCAAACTGCAAACAGCCAGACTACACTGAGAACATGTTTAGGACAGTTAAATCTGTTCTTTCAAATAAATAGTTAAAGTTCATATTAAATCAAACCACGGTCAATACTTATTTGATCAAATATTTATGTCTAGTCCAATCTGTCTCTCAAACAAAAGGAGCTCAGCAGAGGAAATACAAAAAAGAAGTAAAACGTTTTTTGTTTTTTTTAAGTCTGGCTCTGAAAAGTTATATTTAATGTCCCACAGAGGAGAACAGAATAAGCGTACTTTCCAAATAAGCAAAAAAGTGTGTTCTGTAAGTCTAGTCTGTAAAAAGGAGCAGTCACATTGTCACAACATCCAGTGAGCTCCAGCTGAACTAAAGCAAGTACTCAAAGCAGTTGAAAGGATTGTGGCTGATAGTTGACCCAGTTGGTCTAAGTCGGCATGGAAATCTCACCTGCAGCTCGAGGACTTTGATGCGGTGCCGGTGGTTTCTCAGCTCCTCCTGCAGCTCGGAGATGGTCTCCTTTAGCGCCACGATCTGCTGTTTCCTCTCCTCGTTCTCGTGCAGCCAGTAGGAAACCTCATCCGTGCAGCGGAACATATCCGGGCATTTCTGCTCATCCAGCTGAGGCAGTGTGGCCACCAGCCGACACATCCCATCCTCCATCACCTGTTAGATGGAGGAGATTTTATGAAAAACAATTCCTAACTTCCAGACTTGCTGTTGCTCAACAGAGTATCAAAATATCTGTTAATCTCTTGAAGTCTTTTCATCAATGACCAAAAACAAAAGGACTAAATAATATAAGTACAGCCTCCAATTGCCCAGCTGTGACTGTGATTGCTTTCTCTAGTGAACCAATAAATTCTACATCTGTCAAAAGATTATCTGCAGCACACTGGGTCACACAGAGGGTTTTTTCTTCAATGGCATGATCTCATCTTTTACACCAGATACACAGTGGACATCGCAGCCAAACACTGTATTTTGCACCTGAATTAGTGCTGATATAATCAGTTAATTAATGAATATTGCAGGTACTAATTAATCATTCCAATTTCGATAACTAATAATAGTTCTCATTTACAGCCTTGCTAGCGGCATGGCTCTAGGGTTGGCAATACAATTTCGTAGACATTCATATCCGAATGAATATGTTATAACTTTGGTGATCCTTCAATCTAGCGCCACCAGCAGGACAAAACTTGAATGTGTCCAATTGGTTTAATGACCAGATTCCTGCAAAAGTAACAACATTCTCATCAGCATCAGCTGTGTGTTTAGTGTTCATTAGCAAATGTTAGCATGCTAACACACTTAAGTAAGATGGTGAACATTATATCTGCTTAGCATCAGCATGTTGCAGTAGACACTTTGTTCTTGTAAAAACATTTTTGCTCCTTACAAATGATCAAATGCAAATAAGAGCACCTTGCTTTCCTACATTTACAGTCAGGGGTTGGTGATATGACAATAGATATCTTCATTTTGCCATACTGTTTGTAGCTATCCCTTTGATATCCCTTTATGTATAAAGCCACTGTGCAATGCTGCAAATCTATCAACAGGACTGTTTTATGGCAATATTGTATTGAAATACCTTGATTTTTCATGTATCTTATTCACTGGATTGGCCTCAAAAATACATTCCTGTTATTTTAACCATAAACTGTCTCTAAATTTATTTTCCAGAAGGTTTACTTAATCCTGATATATGTCAATATTGTGATGTTAAATTGCAGAGGATTTTATCCATATCACCACCAATCCCTAATTACAATAACAACATGAATGCCTCTGGTTTCTGGTAGTTGATCATACAGCTACAGTATTTAAAGACATCATTCTGGACTCGAGTTTGGTCATTTGCCATCACTCTTGACATTTTGCAGACTACATAATTACTTGATTCATGAAACAAAAGTAATTAAAAGATGATTTAGTTGCAATCTTAAACTGAATAACATATTCTTCGCCTCTTGTGTCTTTGCACACTTGAAGAAATTCTAAACTTTTACGATGTATCTTTTTCTAAATTTCCTGAGCGTGATAATGATGTGGCAGAGCGGTTAGCGCCCCTGCTTCCTAATAAGGAGATTGTGGGTTCGAATCCCGGACCTAGGTTAATTGGTGACTCTAAAATTGTCCCTAGTGGATGACTGTGAGTGTGAATGGTTGTCTGTCTATGTGCCGGCCCTGCGACGAGTTGGCCACTGTCCAGGGTGGACCCCGCCTAAGGCCCGAAGCCACTGGGATAGGCTCCAGTCACACGCGACCCCGAACGGGAACAAGCGGTAGAAAATGACTGGCTGATAATGATGTGTATTTTGTATGATATTTATTGTATAATAGTTGCCTAGTTGTGGGCCTGCTTCTGTCTGTAAGTGGTCACAAATAAGTAAGTACATTTACTCAATTACTATAATTAAGTGTGATTTTGAGTTGTTGTAAACGTGTTGTTTACCTGTGTATTTCCATTTTATGCTACTTTATACTTCTACCCCATTACATTTCAGAGGCAAATATTGTACTTTTTACTCCACTACATTTATTTGGGAGCTATAATTCTCAAGTTACTTTTCAGATTAAGACTTTACATAAATCAGTTTATAAAATACAGGATGATGCAATGTTATAGATGAAACTACCCAAAGGTATATAAAGAAGTTACAAGTAACTCAACATGAGTTACCTACTACATTTTACTACATTGCTAAAATGCATTGATACATTAGTATTAACTATCTAATAATGTAATATATAATAATATATATCAGTCACAGGGGCCAGAACAAGTACTTTTACTTTCGATGCTCTGAGTATATTTCACTAATGCTTCTGTGCTTTTACTCAAGTAGGATTTTCAATGCAGGACTTTTACTTGCAATGGAGTGTTGTTTAGATTGTTGTATTGGTAGTTTTACTTGAAAACAGGATCTGAGTACTTCTTCCAACACTGCTGTCTTGCACGTTTAATTATGTATTTTTGGCAGAGCACTACAATCATGAAGTTCCTTTTTCACTGTAAATGTAGTGGAAAATAAAACATTGTTGTGATTCCTGCAGAGTTGAGATGCTCTTTCACAGAGCTGACACGTCTAAAAGGAGGAAACAGAAGGCAGCAATAAGTCGCTCCTGCAGGAGCTTGTTCATAGAACAACACCTTGGCCTGTGTTCAGGATGCTTTACAGTTATTACCTGGTTAGTGTACTCCCCACACTGGGATCCCCCACCATTGCGCGGAGTGGTAGTGTTCAGGTTGTCCGCTTTGGCCTCTGGAAGCAACACGATGAGGATACAGAGAGCAGAGCACACGCGCCAGCCGGGAGGGTTGGTTAAAGACAGGAGAGACATTGCTGCCGCCTGGTTAGTCTGTTCCTGCCTGGTCAGTGACAGCAGAGGTGGGACATGGGAGTGTGTGCTTCACCATGTGAGGATCTGCTGGCTCCTCCTACAAGGAGAAAAACTGAGAAAATTAGTGTATTATGCTTCTATTGTCTAATTCAAGACACTGTTTAGCACACAAAGTAATATTCTTTCTCTCTATCTCTTACATGTGTGTGTAAGAGATAGATGTCTCAGTGCAACTAATAGGACACAAACTTAGGAAAGTGAGATTAATTAAGAGGAAGGTGATCCCCTCAGTCTATCACATTACTGTAGTTTGTCCTCAGGTAACTCTCTCACACACACACACACAAACACAAAAGCTTGCACACGTCACCTGCTCTTAAAGCCAAACTGAGATTTTGACTTCAACTAAGCTTAATTAGAAGGCAGATGACAGTCTTCATGTTTCCTAACTTTTTAAGTCTCACTCAGTAACATACATACTGTGCACAGATGACATGACAAAATGTGGTATTGTCTTTAGCAAATGGATTTTTTTAAGTTACTATGGAGGGGACAAAATTACACTTGTAACCCTCGTGGAAATGGTGGTACTCACCCCAGTTACTGACCATCTTCTACCCCATTCCCGGCCCATTTCAGGCCAAGGGGTTCTCTCCATTTTCTTCTTCTCCTCCTCTTCTTGTATCGTTTTCTCTCTCACTCTGTGTGCCTCATGCTCATCGTCTGTCTCTCTTCGCCACTCTCTCTTTCCCTCTCTCTCCCTCTCAGTGTAGACATCTTAGTCCCATAATCCACCTCTAAGAGGATTCACAACGACTGAGGGATGGAGAGAGGCAAAGAAATAGGGAAGTGGTAATAAAATAATTGTTAAAAGCAAGACATAAGAGAAAATGCTAAAAAAAAAAAGTATTATTTTCAAATAATACATAATTGAACTAATAAATCCTGCTGCTGTGTCGGGTGTCTTTATTGATTGCATCAAATTCTGTGGCATTATGTATTGAATTGTATCTCATGGTTCTAAAGCGTTCTGGATTTTACTGAATATTGTGAGGAGTGAACTGATTATGTTATAGAAATAGAGTGAGCACAAAACTAAAACAGAGGACAGAAGGAATAGAATCAGTGTATTGCTGGGGAATTGAATGCACATATATAACATGCATCAGCAAAACACAAAAACACCTACAGTGAATAAGCATCACCCACAGGCACAATAATCCTGCTCAAAGCTAGTGGTAATGAAGGCTGATGTGAGTGAGAGTCTGAGGGGTGTTGATCCTATTACAGTAGCCAAGCCGCTCTTTACATCTTTATACCCTCAACTATGGCTCAGCATGCATGGACTCCTTGTTATAAGACTGCTATTGAAAGTCCAATTATTTGTTTTTATGAAACTATAATGTAACAGCTATTCAATACACTGTTATAAAATGCAACAACATTTCCTAAACCAGCTGCCTGTACTGTTACAGTACTATGTCCATTTGCAACACTGCCTGAGGCAACTCTCTCACACTGTACTTTGTCCTTAAAGAGGCCGCGCAGAGAAAATGTCAGAGCAGCCATCCGCCTCCTGTTTTTAAAGGATTCTGTACATCACACAGAAGACAGGGCAGTGTTTCGCTTGGCCAAAGCATAGCAAATTTAATGCATTCAAACTGAATTCCACACATTCCTCTCAGGAATGTAAAATGTCCTACGTGAAAAAGGTTTTGCTGTTGTACCTGATGGTGTCTGCTGCATGCATGTGAGAGAAACCGTGTGTGTGTGTGTGTGTGTGTGTGTGTGTGTGTGTGTGTGTGCGCGCACTCTTGTTTTACTATATTCGTGGGGTCCAATAACCAGGAGCCCACTATATTTGTGGGGCCTGATCTCCTTTGTGGGGCCAAAATGCTGGACCCCACAAGTTTAAAGGGCTTTTTCAGGGTTAAGACTTGGTTTTAGAGTTAGGGTTAGAATTAGGTTAAGGTTAGGGTAAGGGGCTGGGGAATGCATTATGTCAATGATGGGTCCCCACAAAGATAGTGCCACAAACCTGTGTGTGTGTGTAAGGCCACAAGGTGGCACCATGTAACAACTTAATCACCTGCCTTGATAATTAGTTTCCCTACTGAAGTGCCCCAGTGAAACAACATAAACAACAAATAACTCAACAAAATTACAAGAGAAGAAGGGAAAGAATTTGCTGCTGGTTTCTAACAGAAGATTTTGAACTCAGAATAGAGCAGGAGGTTTAAAGAAACAAGTAGAGCAAAAGTAATGCAGGAAAGTTTGTAGAGGAATCCTGCTGCCGGAAGCAAGGCTGTAGACATGAAAAGAGTTAGTTAGTTCTGTTTGGCTCTGTTTCTGTAATCAAACTACATTTACCAAGTATGGTGCTAAGTGGGAATTTTTGTGTCAGAAGATGATCAATTTGACTCCATATTACAGTCATTCATCATAAAGCATTTCATATACACTCACTGAGTTTCATTGGTCAGTCATTTTCTACCGCTTGTTCCCGTTCGGGGTCGCGGGTGACTGGAGCCTATCCCAGTGGCTTCGGGCCTTAGGCGGGGTACACCCTGGACAGTGGCCAACTCGTCGCAGGGCTGACACATAGACAGACAACCATTCACGCACACATTCATCCACTAGAGTCACCAATTAACCTAATGCATGTCTTTGGACGGTGGGAGGAAACCGGAGAACCCGAAGAAAACCCACGGGGAGGACATGCAGACTCCACCCAGGGAGGCCGTGGTCTGGTCCGGGACCAGGCGCCCGGAGGCAGGGGCGCTAACTGCTCTGCCACCGTGCACCCCAGTTTCAGTGGTGAATAAAATATTTTAACATAGACATTGTTTTTGATAAACTGCTGTTACCTTTGACAGTGTAGCCTACTTATAAACAGCCAGACATTGTGTGCTACATGAGTTTTTACATAGGCGTTTTTGGCATTAGATTCTCCCTGTTCCAGGGGAAAACTTTTTGTAGTCAGTCGTTGACATAATACGGAAACTGTAAACTACGGGGTGTCAGACTCCTGTTTTGGCTAAAATATCTTAAGCAACTATCTTAAAATACTGCATTTTCCACTGAGGATAAAATAAATGTCCACCATTTTGGTTTACACAAAAGGAACTTGGCGGTCATGTGACGTGGACGCAGGCCAATAGAAAAGAATGGGACAAAAAACTTCCAGAATTGAAGGCCAAATCATTAAAACTGATGGACGTAACACTGACCTATTGTATTTTTGAATTATCAAGGACACTTTCGTGTTCTTGTGTTAAGAAATGTTGATGATATCTTTGAAAGAAAACCATAACATTGGAATTAAGAGTAAGGAAAATAGTTCCAGGTGGTGGTTCCTCAGTTCTCCAGTGGGACTGATGCCCACAGCGTCTTATAGCGCTGCTGTCAGATTATTATTGGAGTGAATGGACGGCTGGAGTATTTGCTCTGAGCATCTAATATTGCTGCGAATGGTGTTACATTTGAGTTAGTTGAAAGCCCGTTGCGTCGCATAGAGACGCTGAAGGATATCTTGTGCATATGAGACACCAAGGGGATTGACAAAACATATGTTTTTGACGACCTGGGAATGAGAACGGGTTGGATCAATAGCTGCTGATGGTGGTGTCTGAAGTGTAATCACAAATCACAGTGTAAAAAACATTTTGGCAGCTTTAAAGCTAAATTAGGTCACTTTTGATGAACTGTGGCCACAAGTGGAACTACAGTATAATCGCATATTGAATGTGCCTTTATTTCCCAGAATTCTCTTGATTAATTTGCTTTAAAGGTCCAGTGTGTAAGATCTAGCAGTGAAATTGCAGTTTGCAACCATTTGAATTGAACAAGGGTGTGTTTTATGAACTACACATTTGTAAGAAGAAGATTGTGTTATTTCTACTTTCAAAAGCAACACAGTCTCACTTTAAGGACATAATTGGAAAGGAGCAGTTTAATCATTCTGGCCCTCTATTTCCTTTATTTAGGGACATTTTACTCAAAATTTAAGCCTACTGCTGCAAAGGTAAATTAATAATTTTGACTTTATTTACCACTTCTGATGTAGCCTTTTGAAATGTCTTAATGCCAATGATCACATAATGTCACTGTTCACTTGGATTAATTTCAAATGATTCATCTTGCTGAATTATTCATCGTCCGAAAAAGGCAGGGTAACATTTGTCATCATGTTAAGTGGCTTTTCCCAGCATGCTGACATCGAGCTAAAAGCTAAAGGCTGAGTGATGCGACAGTTTGACAGGATGCAGGACAGGTGGTGATGGCTTAAGAAGGAGGTGGAAGGAGAGGTGATGAGGGTGGGAGGTATTTCACTTCCTGTGATCACATGATCCGTGTGGAGAGCACAATGAATAGAGTTTACAAGGAAAAAATAGAGTTTCAATTCAATTTTCCAGGTCTTTTCCTCAGACTAACAATACAGGACCTTTTGTTGATAGGCTAACTGCCTGTATTGTACCTAGAGACCAAGCATGTGTAACTAAGGAGCAAATGTCCATCACACAGGGTGAATTGACTGTTACTAAGGGTAAAGCAGGATGTTGTTCTACACTGATGTGGAACAAGGATGTTGTAGTTAGAGACTCTGGATTCGATGTAAATAGGTTCAGAGAAATATGGCTAGTTCCTGGAAAATAAACTAATTTATGAATATATATTTATGAATATATGTGTGTGTATGTAAAAGAAGAGAAAATAATCGTACAAACCCACTGAACTGTCTAAACTCACACACAGCATGTTACTCATTGGATCTGACACATCTTACTCTGTATTTCCTGAATGAAATGAGGAGTTGCAAAAACCCCTCTCACCATGAGAAACATCTAGAGCTTCAGTGTCTACAGTCAATGGAATATTGACATTGTGGAAACAGAATGACAAGCTTGTTTAGCAAAATGTTCATGTTTTTTTAAATAGAATTGCTGTTATCTCTGTCACGTACTAGTGACATTTAAAAGAAAAACTGGATGAAATGACTGAAGAAACATAATGCTGATGCTTCCATACAGGGTACAGGGCAAGGGTCACTGAATAGTTGATTAGTATGAAAATTATATGAATCATAATGATGCTTTTTCACAAAAGAAGATCAAGTCTAAAAAGTCAGTTACGCTTCATTTTACAGGTACAAAATATTTATTTCCTACTTATTCTCTTGTAATTTCCTCTAACGTTTTCTGGAAAGAACTATGTCATTTATAAATAGGAATTTCCTTGAAAGCACTGCTCTATTAAGCAGCATGAAGCAGAATAAATTTTTGTCATTGCTGTGCACTGACTGAAAGACTCTCAAGTTACACTAACAATTAATTGGTTAATTGATTAATTGGAAGTGTACACATTGAACATTGTCTCTATTTTCCTATAACAAGTAAAAAATTATTTCTTTCTAATAATATAGTTTTGTTACAGCTCCCCTTTAACACAGATCACCAGCCATGTCATCTGTTTGTGATGCAGTGAGAAGCTCTGAGTATCTGTATCAATCAATCAATCAATATCAATCAGTATGCATCGCCTGTCTGCACCATTCTCGGGACAGATATTTATCTGGAGCGCATGCCATTACACTGGGCTCTTCGTAATGCATCCATATCCATCAGATCTCAGTCTCTTTCAGTCTTCCTCCTACTGTCTCCCACACTCACACACACACAGTCATGTTTCCATCACTTTCGGGGGACGTTACATTGACTTACATTCATTCCCTGGAGAGTTACCCTAACTATAAGTTACCTTAACCTTAAACCAAGTCTTCATCCTAAAATTTAACTATTTACGTTATGGGGACTTTGTCCCCATAAGGAAGGCAAGTCCTCACAATGTGACTGTGTAAACAGATTTATGTCCCCACAACATTAGTAATACCCGTCAACACACACACACACACACACACACACACATACAGACAAACAGCCATAGATTTCAATGTCTAGTTTAAAGCTCCTCGGCTGTAATAAATTTGAGGAGACTAAATCTGTTCCATTCATCACTGGACTCCCCTTGGTATCATGTATCATGCCAACCGTATTACTTGAATGCACTACAGGGACATGATCGACCACGACTAAGTAAGTAAACGGCAGAAACAGCTAGAAGAGGTGGTCCAGGATAACACAGACAGTTAGTGTCTTTGATGATAACAGCCTCAAATATCAGAGGATCACATGGGTCACATCACAAATGTACGAGTCAATCCATGGTGATGCATTTTGTTTGGCAGCACTCGTTTGGAGAAGAACAGTTGAAAAGTCAAAGGTATTTCTACCTTAAATGTAACATCTCGCTTCACCTCACCTATGTAGGAATGTCATTTTTATTTGAAAGATAAAAGAGGTAATTTAAATAAAACAACGCATCCATGATATCCTTTTAACATTATATTTTCCCCCAATGCCTCTCTGAATGATTTATAAGAAAAACCTGAGGGCTTCACCTTCCTCTGCAGCAAGCACTAATCACAGTCCACTTCAGAAACATCCCCCTCATACACCTGCCCTCATTTACCATGTCACTGGCGTGTTGGCAGATTCATCAAGCACACCTCTGCCTCTGTCTCATTGCCTTGCCTGAAGGGAGACTTAACCTACTCTTCCACATGGCAGCATGGAGGAGTATGTTAACTCATGTCTTTAAATATAATAAGAGAGAGATTATTTTTACAGAGTTCATTATGCATTGAACTCAATGCAAGCTATATTCAGTTCAGGTACCGACAAAACAATGTTTAGTCAAACATATTTCAAAATATCAAATGATAAAAAGACTTCCAACATCTTGTAAATTAACATTTTCTAAAAGAAAAAAGAAAAACACTTTGTTGTGTCATTTGGTGCTTGGCAGGAAGCATACAATTGGTTTTTAGAGAGTTTTAGCTGGAAACCTCCAGTCTGATGCTGCTGGAAATGATGCTAATGAGAGCAGTGCGAGTCACTCAAAACAGAAAAGTTTTGAGCCGAAAAACCAAAACAAAGAGCCAAAAGATGCAACCGCAAACTTGGGTGACAATTCTTTGTGGGTTTGTCCCTATGAGCAACCTCTTTTAGATACTATGCGTAGTCATTTGATCCACCGATAATATAAAAAATATTGTTTAGAGCAAACCATATATAATGTTTAATTTTTTATATTAAAAGTACCTTTAAAGAGCACATTTCATTGTAAATATCATAAAGCCTCGTGTCAGCCAGCCATCTTGGGGTTAAAGTGGTCTGTTGTGTTTTACATCGAGCAGACAGATACATCATATACACAGCAGAGCTCCTTCCTGTTCCATCTCTCCTTCCCCTCATCTCCTCTAGTTTGTGTCTCCACAGGACACACCCGGCTCATCCTCAGCTTCACAGGACAGAAACAGCATTTCACACATACACTAATGCTCCTCCTGTACTGACAGACCAGGGGGAGTGTGTGTGTTTGTGTGGGCGGGTATTACTAATGTTGGGGGGACAACACAGTCACATTGTGAGGACTTGCCTTCCTTTTGGTGACAAAATGCAAGTCCCCATAACGTAAATCATTAAATTTTAGGGTGAAGACTTGGTTTAAGGTTAGGCCAAGGTTGAGGTTAGGTTTAGGCAAGTATTGGTTAGGGTTAGGGTAAGTCTCCAGGGAATTGATGTAAGTAAACGTAATGTCCCAGAAAGTGATGGAAACATGACTGTGTGTGTGTGTGTGTGTGTATATATATGCTTTTGTTTTACTATATTTGTGGGGTCCAAAACCCAGGAGCCCACTATACTTGTGGGACCTGACTTCCTTTGTGGGGCCAAAATGCTGGACCCCACAAACAATTCAATGCGTGGCTAAAAATGCAGCACCAATGGGTCCTGAACATCCACAACGTGATTCCTAGAAACTGGTTATTTTTAACTCCTGCTATTTTTTTTAAACTCTAATCTAAAATTAGATGAAGACTACTGATCGAATAACACAACTGTTGTTTTTGTCCCCACTTGATCTCCCCGTCTCAACGTACCCTCTGGCCTCTGACCCTCATGGGGAAACTCACAGATGTAATAACAAAAGAACACCACCACACACAAAAACAGATAACAATACTGATTTGATCATTTTCAAGTTTATGTAAGACCTCAGGATCCTCAAGGTTTCAACAGCAATGGTGAGTCACAACAAATATGTGACCTTTTGTTGTAAAATGTTGATATTCCATAGTGTCATGCACCTGAACTCAGCTGAACTCACAATATTTTGCTTGGCATGAATATTTCCGAGGCCTCCCAGCGTTTCAACCTGTATTTTACATCCTTATTCACAGCATGTGGCTGCTCTCAAGCAGGATGAATGTGGAGTCTCTTTGTGTCTCACCACCCTCCCTGCTGATGACGTAAAAGGGGACTGTGGTTTTCTGTCATTTTCATTATCCATACAGACTCTTTCACTGCCTACCCGTGCTTCTCCTGATTGTTGAGAGAAAATAAGGCAGCCTCCATCACAATGACGCACACACAGATTCCCTGCTTGGTGGGAAAAGAGAGGCAAGAGAAAGGGCACGGAAGGATAGGAGACATCAATGGTAAAGCCTGAGAATGCACGTAATCCTCTGATCAATGCACGACCATACAGTCTTGTATTTGTGAATTTGCTTTAAATTTTATTATATTTTACGGCTTTGAATAAAAGAATAAAAATCATTACATAGCTTTTCACCAGCTCTTTTCCTAACTTCAGTGTCTAATCAAGACAAGACTTACAAATGTGTATGATGATTTGAGTGTAATTTATAATAATAAGTCATAAAAAACAAATACTTCAAGACATTTAAATGCACAGGAAGATTTCCAAAATGTTAATAGCTTTCATGAACGTGAAGTTGGAAATATATATGCAGAATATTATTCAAGTTGGGTTGTATTTATAAGTAAAATGGTTTTACATTTTTTCAACTTTGGAAAATGCATTTGTGAGCATCAATTACTCAAAAATTGTCACACACATTTCTAAATCTTGTTTTTGTTGGTGGGTCATGAAACACTTGTGATTTGTCACCAGTACTGAGTCTTATTTCTGTCCATACTAATCTGTGCGCTCAGTTCCTCACTGCAGATCTCTCTCTGATGTCACACTGACCTCACTTGTTTTGTGTTTCTGTTTGGTTACTTGAGTGAAATCAGTTAAACACACTTGATGTGTTTTTTCCACTTTTTGTTATGGTCTTGTCTGTGTTCTTCACAGAAACACGAGCAGTGACAATGAGTCACAGTTGAGTTTTATGTAATCAAGTGTCAAGTCATTGTATGTATTGTGAATGAAAATGCTTAATCACACACTGAATGCGCTTAATCACACGTAAGTGTTTTTCGCACTGAATTAGAGCCCGCTGTATTAGCAGCAGTGGATTCTCTGCAGGCTCTAAGCATCCACTTGAACATCCTGCTAATTAGCATGACATTGTAGACAGGTTCAGATTGACCAGCATGCATTTGGAGGTTAAATTTTCAGGTCTTTTCTTGTTACTCACTATATTTATAACAATTCACCATACTTTAGAGAACTATATGGAAAACTTTTATTGGACATAACACTGTTTTTATAGCGTTTGCTGGTAGCAGTAGTACATTTATGTTTCAGGCTTACTGGCCAAATCGACCTTAAATTTCTCTGAACACATCAAAAATGTGGATAGACAGTAACAGAAATCAATCTTTGGTCCAGTTTGGTTGTGAATTAGACATGTGCCGTTTTTTGGTAATGCAATAAATCGTGGTAATGATTATGCACGATATTATTTTCGCGGGCACTGCAAAATGCCGTGAATAATAATAGATCCGAATTTAGATTTTTAGAACACATTAGCTTATTTTCCATCATCTGCTTAAAAAACAGTGCGTATATGCTGCTCAATCACCTCACATGGAGAAGAAGCATGGCGGAAGGAGGAACGGTGCCAATCAGAAGTTTGGAAATATTTTGGGTTCCAAAAAAATGCAGAGGGATTGGAAGATAAGACATATGGACGGAAAGTGGCTGCGAAACACGGGAATACATCTAACAAGGAAATTACATGAACTTATTTCCATTTGCTGCATATGCTTTCTTCCACGTAGTTTAAGAGTTAGCCTGAACTCAACTAGCTACGCTAAAGTTTGCGTCTCGTATTTTAACAACAAAATTACAATAATCAGCTAAAAGTAAGTTGTCAATATGACGATTTAAATATCAAGACATGTTATATATGTATTTGGCTATGTAATTATGGTGTTGATTACACACTATTGTACTGCAAGAGAGTAAAGTAAAGTTGAAAACTTTAGCTCATCATCATGTGTTTTCCATTACTAAAATCTAGTACGGAATGACAGATGTAATTAGTTGGAACGTGGGTTATATTGGTAACACTTTACAATAAGGTTTCATCAGTTTACATTAGTTAATGCATTAGTTAACATGAACTAACCATGAGCAGTACATTTGTTACTGTATTTGTTAATCTTTGTTAATGTTAGTTAATAAAAGCTGTTTATGATTTGTTCATGTTAGTTCCCAGTGCATTTACTAATGTTAACAAAATTTGAATAAAATATTAGTAAATGTTGAAATTAATATTAACAAAGATATATAAATGCTTTAAAAGTGCAGCTCATTACTAGTTAATGTTAACTAAAGTAGGTAACTAATGTAGTTAACTAATGTTAACTAAAGAACCTTATTGTAAAGTGTTACTGTTGTTATCTAACAAACAAAAAACACAAATTTCCAGTTAGCATTACTTTGCCTGTATTCTCTGTCTGAACAACATCTTTTATTTACATTTTCAAAGGTATGAAATAATATTTTTCTTCCCTATTTTACAGAGTAGCCATTCATCTAGCAGTGCTGGTTCATCTTCAGCTGAACCCATCGTTCAGCCAACAGTCAAGGAGGCATTCCAGCATCAGGCTTCATATGGACCCTCATCTCATCGGGCCAAGGAAATAATCATGCCATAGCATATTGTATTGCTAAGGACATGATACCAATTCATACAGTAGCAAAACCAGGATTTAAAAAACTGATGAAGACGAGAGTTCCACTTTACAAGGTTCCCTCACAGAAGTTTTTCTCTAAGACAGAATTTCCCAGAATGTACAACAGTCTAAAAGAGGATGTTGGCAAGCGTATAGCCCAGGGAAAATGGTATGCAGCAACTACTGACCTATAGACCAGCGGTGGAGGAAGTGTATACATCCATACATCAGCTTCACCACCCACTGCCTCACAGATTGGAAACCATACTGGACATCACACTGCTGAAAACATCAGGGAATTTTTTGATAACTTGTTACAGGAGTGGGGCATCAACAAAGAGCGTCTGGTCAGTGTTACAACTGATAATGCCACAAACATGCCACAAACCTTCACCAGCCAGTGGTTTGGGTGTTTTGGCCACAACTTGAATCTTGCCATTTCTACACCTCTAAAAAATAAGAGGGTGGACACAGCTGTCCGAAGCTGTCGACATTTGGTGCAGGGATTTTCAAGAAGCTGGAAGAGAAGAAGAGAGCTCAGAAATTAACAAGAGGCCTTAAGTCGCTCATCCATGTTGTAGTCACTAGATGGGGATCAACACAGAAAATGCTGCAGAGGTTTCAAGAACAACAGCAGGCAGTCTCTGCTGTACTGGCAGCTAAGAGCGGGGCATGGCATTTAATGCCAAAGGATGCAAATCCTTCAATCACTCAATGCTTTTACTGATGCTTTGGCATCAGAGAGCAGAGTAAGTCTGTCAACCCTGAGGCCAGTGCTAAGTCACATCATCTCAGACATTGTTAAGGGTCAAAAATTAAGACAGTTCCCTCACCAAAGACCTGAAGAGGGTAATTAAGTCAGATCTTAATGCAAAAAAGGTGATGGACTTGACAAGCTTTGTTGATCCCTGGTTTAAGGGAAGCTTTTCTGATGACCTTAATGCCACGGTCTGCTGTACCGAGGAAGCCTCAAAACTGGCAGAGATGACAACACTGAGTGAGGGAGCTTCCCAGACAGAGCAAACCAGCACAACCCACCCACCTCTGAAAAACAGCGACAAAGCTTGGCCACCCTGCTCAACAAAGTCACCTCCACAAGGCAGCAGAGGGCAGAGGCGCAGGAGGGTGAAGGCACCCTGAATATTAAGTCAAAGACTGAAGCTGAGCTAAAAGTGTATCTTTCTGGGCCACTAGTAAAATCAGAAGCAGATCCATAGCAGTGGTGGAGTTTGCATGCTGAAAAATTACCTCATCTTGTTCCCGTGGCTGAGAAGTTTCTCTGCATTCCTGCAACAAGTGTTCCTTCAAAGAGGGTATTTAGTGCCAGTGGACATATCCTCTCACCTCAGCGTGCAAAGCTCAAGCCAGGAAAAGTGAACATGCTCACATTTTTGCACCTTAATCTGGAGGACTAAAACATGCCAGCCAAGAAGAGATACCAGGAATTGGTTGAAAATGTTTATTGTTGATTCTTTATAGTTGTGTTTTTTTTGCTCTTAAATCTATTTAAAAACATATAACAAAAGTTGTTTTTTTCAGTTTGCACATTATTCTCTTTCCGCTTACTTTTATATTGTGTATTGTTTTATTTTTAAATTTATTTGTATTTAAATGTTTGAGGTACTTTTTGTTATTTAAAAAGTTATTAAAGTTGTTCTTTTGCTCCTAAATCTATTTAAAAACAAATAACAAAAGTATTTTGCAGTTTGCACTTGCTGTTTGATACAATTACTCACTTTATACATTTGTATTGTTTTATTTATATTTATTTAAATGTTTGAGGTACTTTTTGTTATTTAAAAAAAGTTATTAAAGTTACTAAGTGGACTACACTGAAGTTTGTTTTTAACCCGTTTCTCTTGTGCAATTAAAATATCCTGATAATACCGTATACGATAAAAGCTCAATCAATTAATCGCAGCATGAAAAATTGATACCGGCACATGCCTATTGTGAATATAACCTTTCAAATACTTATGGGTGCTTGAGTGTAAAGCAGTCCGCATTAGATAAGAAATGATATATAGGCTATATAATGTTTAAAGAGAAACTAGCATCACTATCAAGTAAACACATTTTATACGGTGAATGTCATAAAACACTCTATTATCTTCATCTTCTGACTTGTGTAACTTGTGCGTTCTGGCATGTAGAGTAACAAATAAAAGCAACTTATACAACTGTACTTGTATTTCTAATGAGGCACCTCCAGAAATGATTTCACTGGTATCTGCATGTGGGCTTCTCCATTTTGGTTTCCTCTTTGCTGAAGGCTGCAAAAGCAACATCGTCTGTATAATTGGACTGAACCACTGAACCAGTGGTTTAGTTCTGTTCATATGATAATCCACAACAAAATATGATTTGCGGTAAATAAGAGGGGACCCAGTGCAAATAGACAATGTGACAACTATCGGAAAACACCAAGAATGTGATTCATAGTTATACTTGGGCTGAAAATCGACTGATTGATTGAAGATTTAAACTGACAAACGTTATAAGCAGCAACATATGCTATGAGTTTACAAATGCAATACTCAGCTACAAATTACATTTTGCCTGACATGACCTGGTAACCATGGCAACAACGCATGGTCATTTGTGGAGAGGAGAAGCTACTCCTTCCTGCTCCGATGAAGGTGAAAAAACTAATAAAGGGATGAAAAGTGGAGAGCCCAAGAATGGATGTTTGCATCAGTCTGCAGATGATGCATGGAAACCAGGTTATGCTGCTGCAGTCTTCTTTCATGACTGACAGTGAGTAATGAATTTCCATAATCCCTCAGACTGTACATCAAACCATAACTCCATCCTCCCACTCTGGCCTTTTAATTTATAACTCTCTCTGCCCACTTTCTGCGCTAATCACAGTGGTCACAGTTTCTTTCTCATTTGCATAATGATAATGACAAGAAGAATGTGTGTTTGTGTGTGTGCGTACGCATGTATGTGGCCACTCTGCAGCTTGGCAATCTGTAATTAAAGGATTCTGCTGCCTCTAACTATTAGGACTATTGAACAGGTTTTCCTGGGCATCCCCATTCCTTGCAATAAGGGACTAACTCCTGCTTAAAAGCTAGGAATCATATAAATGCCTCATCGTAGACTCCCAGACTCCTTGGTAAATCCACAGTGAGACGAGTTGAAAGCAACAAGATCTCTGGAATCCATGTGTGGGGGTGGACGTGGTTTAGCAGTCAGCTACAGAGGGAGAGGTGGGGGAGTGGCTAAGGTGAGCAGTGTCAGGGAGAGCTAATTGATACAGCTGAAACTAATGGTCTAATTGTGCTCTCCCTTTTTATATGCAGTAGTTTGCTGGATCTGGAGGACACACACAGGACTTGTTGAAGAGCAGCTGAGATTACCGGTTTAAGGAAGATCGCACACAACGAGTGCAGGGCAGACAGAGTCGTGTGCCATCGGGTTTAGTAGTAACTGTAAATGGTGTGTGTGTTCGAGACCAAAAATAAAACGTGTCCTTAGTAAAAGAAGCTGTGTGTGTGTGTAGCTGGGGGGACCCACAAGTGGCAATAGTCTTGCTACACCATGAATTTAAATTTGGATATTAATTCTGTCTTAGTCAAAGATATTAAGTTCAAATTGTTCTGAGTAAATTCTACATATTTAAAGTCTGTCTGTATGGGGCAAGGTCCCATCTCATCTGCTCAATGTACACTTCATCTAATGGGCATTAATTTTCACATTTTATTCATCAAGTTGATTATGCTCTGACTTCCAGACTGGGTAAAAAAATAACGTCTTGTTCAGGGAGCTTGTTGAGCTTGAGAAACATGCTATAATTTTTTTCAAATCTAAGCTTGGAAGGTGAGCTATGTATTTATTTTAAGCTTCTGTAGGTGCAGCAAGAATAACATGCATGATGTGATTTGTTAAATGTAATAAGCCCTGTGGCACCTTTTCTTCTCTTTCCCACAGTTAATCATTGTTTATACTGAGATACCAGAAGAATATATGTAGAGGAAGTCCTCTTGCGTTTTCACCCATACGTACAGGTTACAGTTCCTAAATTATTTAATTATATGCAAATACACATCTATGTGGTTTAAAAAAAGGACAGTAATCCATTTTACAAATAAAATAATAAGCCAATAGGAAGCCTGAGTATGAATTAAATCAAATAACTTTCCATAGTATAACAATATTTCACACATTGTGAACTCAATCAGCTGTGCAACAAAAACTAACTTCTAACTAGATTAACTGTTAGAGCTAATGGCTAACAATAAATAGTATTTCTAGCATCAGTTAAAATTAGCAATGCCAAATAAGCCACTTTGTAATGACAATTAATAACAAGGATGCTAATTTACTCCAAACTGTCACAAACAGCGACAAAAAGTACAGTACAGACAGTATTTACTCTAGGAGGAGCCATTTCACAATAGCAGCTACTTTAAACATCCGGAAAGATAGATGCAGAGACAGACCCATAGATAACTAGAAGAGTGCACTCAGTGAAGATCTTCGCCAGGCCTGGTATCACCATACGAATGCCAATGTCTTAAGTAATTTTGCGTGTTATCACAATGCCTTTTTTGCTTTTCATATGTCATTTCACACCATTTAGTCGCTACTGACTTATATTGTGCAGCGACGGCGTATCATTTTACATGGCATGTCAGCGAAAAAAAAGTCAGGTGACATAGTGTAACTTCACTTACTATGTAACTTACCTGACAGAACTAACATACTTATTTTAACCCAAACCATGATCTTTTCCTAAACCTAACCAAGTAGTTTTGGTGCAAGTAGTTTTCAAGTTACATCATCAAGGTGTGCAGCGTAGACAGGCTATATGGAGACAAACCTCGGACAATTCCAAAACACCCGCGCTGTAAAATATCAATTTCAAAGTGAAATTGCCAACGCTAACATACGTTTTCCCTAACGGAAACGAGATCCCAAAGGGAAGCAGTTGTTGACTTGCTAATCAACATAAGTGTATACAGTACACTTACGCTTGCTATAGCAAGAGAAATAGGAAGAGGTTAGACCACACAATGAATTGGGTGATTATGGATCAATGTGTGTTAAATGCACCCGCCAGCACATTCAAGAGCGTAATATTAATTTCAAAACTACTGGGAAATGCTCAAGCCACGACAATTTTAATGTCCACCAGCAGGGGCGGCGTGTTCTTCATGAGATATTATAATACACTGCATCTTTACTCTGAATGTAATCCTTTGGCACCTAAAATGACAACCTGACAAGCGTGAGAAAGGAGCATGTTAGCTGGATAAAATAGTTAAACAGCTACTTGAAGCAGTGATTGCTAAATTGCTGATGCTATGACATTTGTGCTTGTGTGTGTGCTCAAAGAAATAGAATGTGTTGAAAACGTCCTTGGGCTGATAGAGTTTCACAGGCACCTCAGAGATAAGAAAGAAACTTTTGAGGGAGCAAAACGTCAGCCATCAGACAAGTTAGTCCCATCTAGGGGAAACGTCACAATGGGACAGGGCAGTATGGGTTTGTCTTCTTTTTAGGACCTGTCCTCTTGTTGGATGGAGATGATGCCACCACGCGGGGAGAGTCTAAATCCATGGCCCATCCCCCAACTGTTTTTGGACGAATCAGATAGTAGCACATTCTCATTTAAAATCCTAAACAGGCTCTCTCTCTTGGGGTGGGGCATTGCAGCTAACTGCTTTGTGGACTGCGACTTCCGGACCTGAGAGAGATCCGTGTACATGCTTATTTTTGATCTTCTAATTTCAATAAATCATTTAAATTAAGGATTAAGTTTCAGTGCTTACAGTATCATGTTAAAAATGTTGTCTGAGATTGGAGCTTGGTTGATATTTTCTTGTACACACACTCACCCACCCACTTCCAAATTAATCTAGTCACTTGTAAATTACTGGGTTTCCTGTAGCCCTATTTGTGATCTTAGCAGCACTCGTGCTGCAATTTGGTCCCATAGCGTTCCCTACGTAAACCTTGGCCGAAAACCAAAACATATTTTTTTACCAGCTGTCCAGCAGCCAGTTACATCTTTAAAGGTATTTAGATGTCTACTCTCTGCACAGAATTCAAAGATGTTTTGCCCAGCATTAAACAAACTTTTCAATCAAATATTTCCAGAGATTTCTCTCCAGCCCCTGCCCAGACATGCCATAGGCTAGCTTAACGTAACATATGTCTAGCAAAGGAGAACAGACTGGAATGCCACAGTCTGTGGACATATTTGTTTTCAACGCTCGATGGAAAGACCTGCTAGATAACATAATAAAGATTAAGGGAATGTTATGTGAATGAATCAGGGAATATGTACAAATTGCAGAGGTTACAAAAGGGGCTAGGTGGCCTGCTAAAGTTAGCTATCTAGCATTAACACCCTGAAATTGATGTGTGCAGTATCATGACTGTTAGAATAACAGTTGCTATTTGCTAACATAAGCCATCTACAGTGCATGGCTAAAGCTCTAAATAAATGTTAGAAAACGTTAGCGATATGTAATATAAGTCAAATGAGAGAAACACTTTTTATGATTAACTTACCGGTCTGATGTGTTGCTGTGCCTTTTTATTTATCAAAAAGTGTGAATTCATTTAAGGAATCCCTCTGAACCATGTGACATGTGTCCCTCTCTCCCCATACAAATTATGCTTGATTACCTTTAAACAAAATTGTTAAGGATACCATCTCACATGACAATTAAACATTAGCCATGAATCTACCTTGTGTTATTGTCACTTTGTTATGTGAAAAAACTTGACATTAAAGCAGGAAAAGACTTGCAGAACAGCAGCAGTATTGATGTCTACCCCGATCAGAATGGGACAGATCAAAGGTCACTGAGGAGACAAGGATTCACATAATTTTTGTTGTCATTTTCAGAGTTCATGCTCATTTCACTTTCTCCAAATTTTATGAGACTGAGTCTCCCTCCTTGTCTGAAAGACCTGTGCCACTGCTTAGAGGCATGAGACAAAGATATTGAAAATTGCATTCTTGAATTAAATCAAGGATTATATTTCAACCAGGGTAATTTCATTTCTCCAAGGAGCCTCTACTCTGAGCAAGTCTCATCTCTCTGTGGCCTCAAACCTACTGTCATGTGTTTGTCAGCATGATAGATGTTCAGATAACAGATAAAATAATTAAAAGTGCTCTCAATCTGATTTTAATGAAGGATGTCAGATTTTAGAAGCTTCTTAATTTCGATATCATTGTTTTTACCGTCAGAGTGAAAGGCTGTCTATCCCCTACGCTCCAGTGGCTGTAACAGTGTGTGTATGGGGAGAAGATTATATAACGCAGAGTGAAATGTTGCATGTTTTATTGCTGCCTCAGCATGTTTTTTCATATGTCGTGCGTGTGTATGTGTACCACAATATGTGTTGCAATCCCACATTTCTATGGAGATAGATTAAACACAATGACAATGTGTGTAATGTGTAATCTGCAAATATAAACACCTTCCACAAATACAAAAAAAGATTTGTTAATATTTAGCAACTATCTAAAATGAATCTGCAAATACACAAATTCCTCACACAAAAAAATATGAATACATTAACTTAAAATACAAATAAATTACAAGCATTTGTGAATATCTTCCTAAAATGTATAACTTTCAAACAGGCATTTGAAAACAGGCAGTTTTTGTTTGTGAATCAAAAAGGCATTTGTGGATCGCAATTATGTGGATTAGCATTTTACACACACACACACACACACACACAGTTTTGAGAAAAACTTTCCGCTAGCCGAAACAAAAATCCACTTGAATCACTCGGCCATTTTCAAGAGTAACTAGCTGCAGAAACAAAATGGCAGACCCCGCAACAGCACCGCTGCAGTTGACAGTAAATCACGTGACCTCAGCAGTGGAAGTTGGTCTTCTTTGGCTCGTTTTTGCGTGAACACCTGCATTGCACATGTGTGTGGTCTACTGGTCTTATTATACATCCATGCAGAAATGTTATGTTTGTTGGCAAGCAGGAAACAGGAAAAGAGCCCAAACGCAGAAAGTACAGGCAGACAGGTGCAGTCCAGTTATTTATTTTCGCTTTCTGACAGGTATAGGTAGACAGACCGGTAGGCAGGCAGACAGGCAGCAAATAAGTAACAGGCAGGCAGATAGCAAACAGGTAGGCAGATACTGGTCCAAATGGCAGGAAACAAAAACAGGAGTCACCATAGCAACTGAGACAAACTGACAAAGCACAAAGGAATCACACAAGTGAGGGAAGGATAATTAGACACAGGTGAAACTAATCAGGGTGTGGCAAACAATCAAAACAGGAGGGAAAAACACAAAGACAGGACGTGAAACAACACAACACAGGAAGAGATGAGAGTATACAAAATAACACAGGAAATGTACAGAAAAACATTAAACTAAGGAAAACATAAACTAAGGAGCAGAGCAGGTCATGATACAGAGAAAATGCCTGGGCCTTATGGTACAAAACAACTTTATTCACTGATTTTGGTGAAACTAGCAATTTGGAATTTGGGCACTTAATTGGATGCATTTACTGTTTATCAGACCACAAATGAGGGAAGATTAGGTTGGGAAAACCATAAGACGCTGGAGCGGAGAGTTTGCGGGGTCCTGGCCTCGCTGATTATTGTACAAAAACACAATAACTTTATTCCCTGATTTTGCCGAAAATGGATCATATTTTATGGAGAAAATGTTCTGGTTTTCCCACTGATGTCCATCGGCTGCTCTTCCTTAACTCTCGGTAATTTACAGAGTTTCCTGAAGAACAGCTTTAAAGTAACCACTAACTGCAGCATATTCCTGTCCTTCGTGTTACAAGAGAAAAGGTAAGATACGTTGCAGTTCTACACAGACATTACAACTACATTAGTAAAGGTACAATACCAATAAGATGTGAAGTGCTTTGTGACTTTTACCCATCTGAAAGAATAAATGAAAAATCTATAAGATGAGTTGGCTAGATAACTGGCAACTGAAGAAGCAGCACTAGCCCACCTCTTTAGGGACCTGAAAGTTGCCCACAAGCATCCTTGTGCCTTTCATACTCAGACAGAAATATATATATATGTGTGCTAGATAATATACATAGAACAAATAAACACACACAAATACTCACTGTGTCACAACATAATAATAAAATAATGAATGTACGTTACTTTTTGCTGATTATTAAAAAAAAAAAAAACAGCCCATAGAAATCTTAATCTGAAATGCAGAAATGACGTTGTCAGCAGGCCATCGCGTGCAATGCGAAAATGGCCAAGTGATACAAGTGGATCTTCGCATGGATGGCGGAAGGTTTTTCTCAAAACTCTGTGTGAAAAATGCAAATCCACAAGCGTATAATTGCGATCCACAAATGCAGTTTCGATTCACTAACAAAAACTGGATTCACAAATGCCTGTTTGAAAGTTGTAAATGTTATTCCCTCCCCTTCAAGATATTCACAAATGCTTTTCATTAATTTGTAAATTAATTTAATGTATTCACAGATTTTTCTAGTTGCAAAATATTTATGAGTTTATAAATCTTTTTTTGTATTTGTGGAAGGCCTTTCACATTTGCAGGTTATACATTTACACACGGATTGTTGATCTGTTCACACAAATAATATTGAGCCAAATCTATCTCCATTATTGAAATTTTAAAAAAAGCTTGTCAATTTCCTAAAACAGCTGGACACTGTAGTTTTTTAGCATACTCCTGAAACAGGAGTAAATAGTGTATTTGTTGGGGACTATTTTCAACAGTGGATTAACACATGTTTGGGGTTCTGGTGAGTGTTTAGAGTGGCAGATCAGAGTTTGTGGGATTGACTCAAAAACTAACTACAGGTCCCTAGTTCATGGTAATGAGGGAACATCAGCCAGTGCAACGGTGTGGCTCATTATTATGTTTTTAACACAATAATGGAGATTTATGGCACATAACAACAAGCTATATCAGACTTTTACTACATATTCAGTACTTGTTAGTGGCATTAATTCATTGTTGGTTTTGGTATTTTCATGGGATTTGACAGTAAGAAAAGTATATCATATAGCCTTTAAGTGATACAGAGGTGTCACTGAAGAAGGAGCCTTGTAGTTCCCTTACAGTATTGAGCCTCGTTGTTGTTCAGTCTCACATCACACCCTGGAGCTTGAGATACCTACAGTGTCTGGGCGAGAAACATTTTCAATTATGGTAGATACTTTGTTCTTTTTTGGAAATTGACTTAGGCAACTGGCGAGACAGCCACATTATAGTTGCAGAGCTGTAAACAAGATCCGAGACTCACTGCAAGAAAATGTCTTGTCCAACACCTCATCACGCAACACTTGAGGCATGAAGAAGAAACACTTCTGAGAATTACTAAGTTCATCTCGCTCTGAGATATCTGTTGCTGTTGCCATCTGGTTGCTGGCTGCTCCTCAGGTTGACAGCTACACTTGAAAAGAATGAATAGCCCACAGCACTTATGTTTCACAGTAGTGTGAAGAGATTGTGGGAGCGAGCAGTCCATCCTCACTGCAGACAGTTTAAAGAAAAAATATCTTTTTTTCTTCTTTGAACTGCAGCAAGCAGAAAGAAATCGTAGCTTTGGGAGGAAGATGTTTTATGTTGAGGTTACTCTGCACAGCACAAAATATGTGAATAATGCTTTCATTTGAGCAAACTTTTACTGCGTTTTGGATCTCAGCACCTTGATGCCTTGAACTGACCATCATCACTGAGAAGATCATACTCATTTTCATTAATTGAGTAAAACTGACCTTATCAAAATGTGGAAAGCTTTTTGTGCCCTTATTGTATGACAGTTACACTCAAAGTTTGTTTTAGAAAGGACAAAAGGCCAATATTCTTCCCTCTTCTTGTGCAGGTAGAAAATACCATGAGTCAAAGAGGAGGAAATGGCTTTTGAAAAGTGCATACCAAATGCATTGTGGAGAGCTCATCTACAATAATTAACTCTTACTGTTGTGAGTGTTTGTGGGTGGGGGGGTGGGTATTACTAATGTTGTGGGGACATAAATCTGTTTACACAGTCACATTGTGAAGACTTGCCTTCCTTATGGGGACAAAATTGAAGTCCCCACAGGTAGAGACTGGTTTTTGAGGGTTAAGACTTGGTTTTAGGGTACACATTACAATTAGGTTAAGGTTAGGCATTTAGTTTTTATGGTTAAGGTTAGGGTAACATGCTAGGGGAGGCATTATGTCAATGATTGTCCTCACTGAGATAGTGAAACAAATGTGTGTGTGTGTGTGTAGTATGGAAGCAACATGGAGGTTTGCAATAAAGTTGCCCAGAAACGCAAGCTGCAGTTATTGCTTTATTTTTGCCATGACGCCTGTGTCACAGGCATCAAGGAGCAAATTATTCAGGGTTCAAACACCTCCCTTTCCCATGCTTTTTAAATCAGCATCACATTTGAAAACACATTTTAAAAATGTCAGTGTTACATAACCCATAAAATGAGGAAAAGGGGTTTGTTGTGAGACTTTAGTTTTACGCCTTAGCTGTGATTTTTCACCTCTTAAAGTCCTATTTTGGCATTCGGAAAGAAATGTACTCCAGATCATTGTCAAATAGCAACACTCTGCCTCATAGGTTATGTTTTCATTCATTCAGTCAGTGTTCCTGTTTTATTTTGTTACTCACCTTTCTTGTTATAGACTGCTTCGCTTCCTGCTCCTGCTTGTGATTGCCTGCTCTGCCCTGATTAGTTTAACCTGCCCCTCATCATTCCCCTCTCCCTAGAATATTTAGTTCTGTGTGTTTCCCTCATTCGTTGCCAGTTTGTTTTAGTGCCCAGTGTCAACATTCTTTCCTTGTGTCTAGTGTTTTCCGTTTTTTTGGATCTCTGCTTGTTGCCTGACCTCACCTTTGTCTTCCCCCCCTACTAGCTTTGGCTGCTTCTCCTGACTGACTGCCAATGTACCAAACTTATTTTTGGCAAGTAAAGACTGTTATTTATCCCAAAATCCTGTCTCTGAGTCGTGCATTTGAGTCCATTTGCTTGTGGTTACCCTAGTCCTTAGTCAGTATGAACTGGCCATTCATGGACTACAATTCAGTACACGCTGCTCTCTGAGCTCAGGGGAGTCAACCATGATGAGCAACTTCCCTCTGTCTGCATGGGGGTGAGAGTGCTGTTCAAGCACCACGAAAGTGTTTAGGCTTCCAATGGTTCACAGGTGTGCCACCTGATATACCAGTTCCAGCATCTACTGGCCCGCCTTTAGTCCATAATTTTCCTATTGTCAACAAGTCCCCTAAAGAACACAAAAATGTGATGTACAGGTCAAAAAGGTTAAATAATTTCGTAAAACAGCAGTTTTAGCAAATGTTACTCAAATGGAAATAGTATATTTGTTGGGGACTATTTTCAGCAACGGTTTAAGTGCACTAAGTATTTACAGCAGCTGGATGGTGTATGTGGGACATACTCAAAATAAAGTTACAGTGGCCATGTTCATGGTAATGAAGAGACATGTCTGTGTGCAACGGCTCATTGATGTATTTTAAGTTTTGAACATCAGTGGGGGTCAATAGTAGAAGAATGGTGTTTTTGGTGGATGTTATGGTAAAATATACAATATCACCAGACTTATCCTTTAATTTTATTATGAGCAGCTACTTTAGCCAGTGGCAGCAAGACAAACAGTGTAACTGTAGAAACCGTGTCAACAAAGAGAACTGTTGACAAATGCAATATGTTGCTGGTGAACAGAAGGCAATGGAGTAACATCTGGTTCGCCCTTATCTGTTACCTACCAGTATAATTTGCACACAGATGGCAAGATACCAGAAAGTACACACCAAACGAGGCAACATATGCAGATGAACTGCAAACTGCTGAACCATTTCCCAATTCCTATTTATTGTGTCTGTGAGCTATATCTGCCGTGACATACATGGCAGGGAGCGCTGTGATCTAACACCCACACTATTCATCTAACTGATGTGTAGCACAATGAGTGTTTTAAAAAGCAGCAATAAAAATGTCTGGTCTATGCTGAAGCACCAGTTGGGAATGTAAAACACTCAGGACCAGGATAAATTCAGTATGAGTTTTGACCTACAGCAACAGTTTAGTTTTACAAACAAAATGTTGTTGAACTCTCATTTTTTACACTTATATTTTTTTTAAAGATGCAGTGAAAATAAGAAAGAACATAATCACAGGTTTGTATGATCAAGGTGGTGCAATTGTGCACACATGCATACAAAAGCTGCCTTCCAAGTATAGTATATGCCACCAAGATTTGTGTTATTCCACAGATAATGAGCTGCTGCGCTGCTGTGGGTTGAAGGTTTCCAAAGGGAAATGGGTAACAACAAAGTCAATGTTATAGGAGGAGAGGGAGGACTCCTATGGGTGCTTTCTTATCAAAACCCACCACATAATATCTTTGTGCAAAGGCTTGTTATTCAAGGTGCTAAAACCAAATCAATCGTACATGCTTCTGCAGACTTGCACTCAAAGGTTTCACTGACGTCTAAAAAACACAAGTATTTTTCAATAAACCTTTTCTATTTGTCTCTACACAACATTATCTTTGTTTAAAATCTAAAGAAAAATCAAAGCCAAATCATTTTGTGGCTTGGTTGTGTTGTTGTTTAGTGGTCGTGTCTACAGGGAAGGAACGTGGTGGGAGTTGAATATGAGAACCCAATTCACTTGTATGGATTCCCCAGTTCACCTCTCAGATGTGTATTGATTAGTCTGTCATTGTCTGTGAAGACACAGGCAAGTGCTTAGGCAAAGCAAAGTGAAGATCCCCTTGTGTAAATGTGTGTGTGTTGTGTGTACCTAACCTAAAAGGGTGATAGACAGTGGGGGAGAAAATCTAACAAATATTAAACTCATCGCTTTTCTGTTCCAAAGACACCTTCTTAATTAATGAATCAATCAACTGTCAGGAGTGAAACTCAAACTATTAGAGAAGGATGTCATTCTGTCAGGTTTATAATTACTTACCATCATTTCACCCCAAAGCGTGCTATTATTTAAAAAGCGCACTTCATGTGTTGTTTGTGCTGCTGTCTATATGTGTGTTTATGTACTCAAACGCATGTGCTTGCACTCTGCAAACCTCACTGTCAGACAAACAACCCCCAAGGAAAAGTTCCTTTTTTTCTTTGTGACAGGATGTGGCGCTGATCCCATAATAATATTGGATCCTGCAGAAAGAAGAAAAGGCTGGAAAGAGCTGAGTCACTGGTTAAAAAGGAAGAGTCTCTATTGTCTATTATCATCATGAATAGAAAATAGCAAATGAAGAATATAGTTAAATTTAATGTAGAGCTGCAATTTATGCCATCTTCTGCTAAAAAGTTCATTCTGTGTAAATGTGACATTATGTTACCTAAAGTGTAACATATTTATGTAACATTATGTAGCATTTTTACAGCTTCAGCTTCTGTTGTGAATTGGCGGTATATAAATAAAACTGAAAATTGAATTAAAGCTCATTGTTTTGTAATTATAAACCATTCCCCTGAAAGGACCAAAGCCAGGAATTAATTTTCCCTACTAAAGCCTGAAACATGTTTCTTCACTTGCACGTAAACGATATTACATGTGTGTTGTTAAGAGACATCCATGTTGCTTTTCATTTATACTTGTACAGATCTGGGGTATAATGTTAATAACATATAGCTCAACATTGGAATTACATAGGTGAGTATTAATAACAACTATATATGTATTTGTGTATATACACAGGTATTTAAAATAAAGGAATGTATATACAGGTTTGTAATAAACAGGATATTGAAAAATAAATTCAAAGTGCAAGCGGACAGTAAACATTATTGAATCTACTTCTTCTTCTTCTTTTCCTTTCGGCTGCTCCCTTTCAGGGGTCGCCACAGCGAATCATGCGCCTCCATCTAACCCTGTCCTCTGCATCCTCTTCACTCACACCAATTAACTTCATGTCCTCTCTCACTACATCCATAAATCTCCTCTTTGGTCTTCCTCTAGACCTCCTGCCTGGCAGCTCCAACCTCAGCATCCTTCTACCAATATATTCACAGTCTCTCCTCTGAACGTGTCCAAACCACCTCAATCTGGCCTCTCTGGCTTTATCTCCGAGACATCTAACATGAGCTGTCCCTCTGATGTACTCGTTCCTGATCCTGTCCGTCCTCGTCAAAGGGAACAAAGAGAACCTCAACATCTTAAGCTCTGCGACCTCCAGCTCTGCCTCTTGTCTTTTCTTCAGTGCCGCTGTCTCTAAGCTGTACAACATCGCTGGTCTCACCACCGTCTTGAACACCTTTCCTTTCATTCTTGCTGATACTCTTTTATCACACAACACACCTGACACTTCTCTCCACCCGTTCCAACCTGCTTGCACTCGCCTCTTCACCTAAAATGAACAGAGATTAATAAGTTTGAAAGCAGTTACTCCTACTTAAAGGAAATCTCTAGTTGTTGTAGGGTGCATATGGGGGCCAAATGTTTTTTCAATTTGAATGACAAAGTAGTAAATGAAAAGCTAGAATTTTAAACTGAAAGCTGAAGTATTGATCTTGAACCCTAAAAAATGTGTATTCAAAGTTTTTCAATTCAAATGCAATTTTTATTGATTGATTTCTTTGAATACATTTTGTTTTCATTTCATATACAGTTCTCCTAATGAAAACCATTTTTTCCCTAATTCTGTATACTTTTTTCAATTACAAACTTTTTTTTCAGTGTCAGATCTTATTTTTCTTCAAATGACTTTTGGCCCTCTTCTGGTGTCAGGTGTTGGATCAACAGAGTGGGGCGTGGCATCGTGAGTGACTGTATAACAAAGAAGGTTGAGAACCTTGATCAGTCATGAGCCTGATAAACTGTAGCTTGTGCTCTAACCTTCGCAATGTTTCCTTCACTGTGATCAACAACGCAATAAACTAGCATTATTATTCTCTGGTGGGAAACTTTGCGTCAGACAGACCTCCTCATGTTTCCAGTTTCCACTGCTTTGCTAGTTTGATGAGCCAAGAGAAAAAACTACACTTGTTTATCGCAACCTTTGGCTTGTAGGTATTGTTACAGTGAGCACAGCCGTAGTATAACATGTCGTACCACTGAAGAAAATGTTATGAAAAGTTATTTCGAGTGACATTTCAGGAATGAGGAAGGAAGTCAGGAAAGAGGATGATACGGACAAGTTGTACAGACACAATACAAAGTTAAAATATGTAGTAGATGGCCCTTATGCAGCTTCCCTTGTAATAAACACTCATCCTTTTCAGCAGATGAAATGAAAGTTTCTGATCTGTTTTACTTGAGAGGCCCTATGAGAACAACATCACTATTATAGCTTCATAATCTTATCTCCTCTCACCAGCTTCCATGGTAAAAATGTGTGTATGTGTGAATGTGTGTGTGTGTGTGTGTGTGTCTGCTCAGTCAGAAATACCCTTGTCAGCCCCCACATTAGTCTTAATTAACCCCCCGTTGCCGAAGTACACCTGTGTGATAGAGCATTGTGGGATAGGTGACACTGCTATCTCAGTGGTGAAGAATAGGGAGACAGAAAATGTGCTTTTCGCCACATCAAAGTCACCACCAAGGAAGCCTCCAAACATGTTCCAGACAATAGAAACCTACTGTACAGGCAGATTACAGAAATACCTACGACATCCGAGCATTTTATTTCTGGCATTGGATGGGTAGGCTTTTTTAGCTGAAGAACAGGGTAATTTTCCATTTTCCCATCCCATTCCCTTTGAGGCTCACAACATGTCTAAACCTATTGATAGTGTTGCAGTCAGACTCTCCAACTGTGTGGCGCAGGTTTTTTTGTTTTTTGCAGGCTCAAGTTGTGGCTCACTGAATCAAACCACATCCTTGACAAGGCTACTGCATAAATGTAACAAGTAGTGTCATTGTGGATGTGAAAAGGTCAATGAGGTTCTCTACCTGAAGTTTAGTTTTGCCTCTTCTGCGCCATCGTAAGTATCACTGCTGAAGGAAATGACACGATTACTATTTTCACCAGTTCTCAATTTAATGTATAATGTTTCTCATTGCAGGTTCTCCTTTTATCTTAGCTGTTGTGTTATTCAATGTCAAAAGTAAAAGTGTTTTCACAGTATGCCACACTTAAGAAGCACATTTTGGGAAAAGTCCTCTACAATACCAGTTACAATGCGTTGCTCCTGTTTCTGGACCAAATACGGTGTCAGCCATATCGATTATTAGGCACAGCTCTTTCCTCTCCACCAACTAAAGAATACGATTGGTCTGAAACCACATGAGCGTTTACCAAACTAATCCATGTCTAAATGCCCAAAAGGCTGACATGTATGTACATGTATATGATTTGGTGTCTTTGAAGTATACATTTTTAACTTTTTTCAATGTCTTTCTTTCATGCCCATCCTTTTTAAATGTTCTTTGTAATGTTTTTTTTACTCGCGACCCCAATGCAGGCAACGAGCCGAAATGCATTGGTCGCACAATAAAGTTATCCTCAATACTACAAGTGTTGTTGGAGTTTTGACCTCTTACTATTTTCACCAGTTATACAAGAGTCCTGTGTGTGGGAGTTTATTTGAAGTTTTATACAGTAGAAGAGGCCAGACAAAAAAACAGAAAGTGTTACACTTTCTGACAAAAAAAAAATATATATATATATGTTGAGCCATGCACAACACGACCTTAAAATGTTCTCTTCAAGCAGAAACCCAGGGATTATAGAGGGAAATCCTGAACACTGACTTATTTAATTTATACTATTAATGAACTGAAAATCAATTTACACTAACATTAATTCAACCTCATCTCCAGTAGGTCCAGACAAGTCTAACTTAGTTCAGACATGATGTGAAACTCTACCTGTTACTGCATCTATTACAGATGGATTTGAGCAAAGCAATGAACTCTTATAATTTTTTTCTGTTTGTCAGGAAGGGATAGGCAATTGCAGCAATTATTAATAATTGAGGGGACTGAGGGAAATACATTTGACCTTAATAACCACTTAAAGTCATTCCTTTTCATGTGCAAAAAGGTGCCCTTGACTGCCTGATGAATACCTGTTCAAGTAATTATTTTTGCAGCACAAACTGCTTGCAGACTTCAGAACTGATTTCCCCTCCCTGTTCTCCAGGCTTTTATACTTCAAAGCACCGCAGGCACCAGAGTTCATATTGTTAATTTGATGGCGCCAGGCTCAGTTGACAAAGCAAGAGATGAAAGACT
The DNA here is from genome assembly GCA_011952105.1 of Coreoperca whiteheadi. NCBI lineage: Eukaryota > Metazoa > Chordata > Actinopteri > Centrarchiformes > Sinipercidae > Coreoperca > Coreoperca whiteheadi. The sequence continues at coordinate 14,371,790 of CM022481.1, read as the reverse complement.
TTTGTCTACAGTGAAACAAGAATTGTGAGCTCTGGCAACTATCGGAAACTGGCGACTGGAACAACCAGACGTGACAATCAAACATGCAATGTAGTGTTAAACAGCAGCTTAATGAGGGAGAAGCTTCAGACCAGATCAGTTATAGAGTTTCCACATGAGTGCTAAGTTTGTATGAAAGTATTTATTATCTGCTCTAACTCCAATTAGAGTCACTGATCTTTATGAAAATTATTCTGGAAAATGACTACAGTTTCCTAGTGTTGTGGATTCATTGGAACCTTTAATGTTGATTCCAATTAAAGATTTGCCCCATAAAACTTGTATAATTCTAAGATGTTTTAGAAATACTTTGTTATGTTTATGGTCTCACTCACTAATTCAATAAGTTAGTCTGTCTCTATAGCAAACATTTCAACACTTCTTCAAAGGGGATTAGCAAGACCATGAGTGTCAAATCTCGCCTCACAGATTCATCTGCTTTTTATAATTCTTATAAGTCAATACTTGTGTGGGGTTGTACACTACTGTCAAATATATCAGTTTGATTACAGATAATAGATCAAACCAAAAGCAATCATTTAATCTTCCGTAAAGGCCCCTGCTGCTGGAAATACTGCTGATAATTCTCTGCAGGATGAAGAAACTGCAACCTCAGTAGAAATGATTCAGGTAGAATCAGCAGGATTTTATGCACTTCATTGTCATACCATGAACCATCTGAGTCTTTGAAATGCAAGCTTGCAGGCAAGGAGTATTAAATATGCATGCTTAATCATTTTAACCTCATTCAACTTTCAGCATTTTTGTTTGCTGATGTTGCCGATCACCCGTTATCTGAGCTTTTTCCAACTATTACTGTTTAAGTTTGACCAGGAATATTGCATTAATTTTTGAATGGCTCTGCATTTATAAACAGGTAGGGAACTGGATTGAGAATAAAATAATTTAGAAACTGATGTCCAACCATCTGTTCGTAAGAGGGTACATATTGTGCATTCTTGTGTCACTACCCACTGAGAAAAATGTCCACTAAATGATATACGCCACAACAATGAGTACAGCACCCTCTAATAATACACAGTAATGTGCAAAACATTTAAACTGGAACGTTTTTGAAAATAATATAGAAATAATATATTCATTGATAAAGTTAAAACCATAAAGCTTAGAATTAAAATCTAATTAACATCAGATCTCTGTAAGAATCCACTTTTGTCACCTTTTGTCAAACAGTTCACAGGTGAACTGTAAAATGGCTTACTACACCAGTGTCTGGCACATTAGGAGAGATTTCTATGGTAATACGGTACTTTAATGCAACAATGCCACCGATAATAAGATTACTGTCATGTAACGAAAGCCATATGTTCCTGCTACAGGTGCCGTCCTGTTCGAGGGACACAGTCAACAAATTAGGACAAGAGATGCTGAAGCATGAGCTTATACCTCACGAGGAGACTATTAATGAGATGACAATGAGATGAATGAATTCAATAAGCTGTTTTCTGTCCAAAAATACCTAAATGGAACTCCTGAAACTACCCAAATGCTCTTCCTGAGTAAGTAAGATTACTTCACGTGAAGGTAAAGACGCATCGGTGTAACTGTGTCATCTGAATGGGTAACAAAGTTGTAGGACCGCCTCAGTCAGGCTTCATCCCTCATTGATTCAGAGTAGTCAGGTTGAGTAACTCTAATTTAATTTTGCACAGCTACATTATATCCATAGAAAAGATGTTTTCAAAGTCAATGGAAATTCAGGTCATTTAACTTCTAACTATGTTTTCAAATTACACTCCACTCCATTGTGTGTGACTTCACCACACAGTGTAATAACAGATCGCAAACAAACTTGAGCTGGCAGGCAATTTGGAGATAAGCCTCCTGTGTCATTATATACCATATCTGAGTTGGGCTGTAATGGCTTCTTAAGGCTTCTTAAATAGAAGCAGAGGCTTTCAAATAGATTTTTTTCCCTCTCTTTGATGAAAAATAAAATTATTGTCTGATTACAAATTCCATCAAAGCATGGAAATAATTAGAAGAGGAAGAAGAAGAAGAGGAAACGGAAACTGCTCTATAGGACAGGCCATGAATTCATGGCAAAAGAAAAAAGAATGACAAAGAGAACATTTCATATTTATTTCCACTAGGTTCAGGTGGTTAAAAAAAGACGTGATACTAAGAGTGAAAAAGACTGATGAAATCTACAGCAAAAGAGCCCAAAAGCAATACTGACAAAATCAGAAAGATTTTCAAATTCCCACAGTGGTATTGCTTAAGCGTTGCAGTTCTGCTGGCAAAACATGACGGCATTAACGGTAGGAAGCCTTTTTCAGCGTATTTCAGCAGCGGAAGCCCTACTACATGCATGTATTCACCTTGCTTGAGTGCTAATGAATCCCACTCTTCCCTGGCTGACCTGACCTCTGATCTGTTTGAGGACATCAAGCAGAAAATTCAACCTCGGTGGATCAACAACAGTCGCTGACTACTGTATAAAATGATTAATAAAAACTCAAAGCCTTTCTCTGGTTTGGTATTTTTATCTGCTGTTCAGAGACATTTCCATTTTTCTCTTGCTCTCCATCTGGCTGTTGACACTGTGAGTACCAATAACATCCTGCACTGTAAAGGGAGATACACAGCTAGCTGGTTATTAATGCAAAATAAACCTTAACAGGGCGAATTAAAATTAAAACTAGTTCTCTGTATTATTTCCTGCTTTTTAGATGGTGCCGCCAGAAAATCCATCATGACATGATTTATTGATATAAAGTAATCTTTATAACAATCTCATGTCATTTACAAGCCAAAACCAAAAGCTTTGCAGGGCTGCAAACTACAAAATGATACGTGGCTAAAGCATCCATTGCCACAGTTACAGCAGAACCGTAACCATAGCAACATAAGCAAATCCAGCACTCAAACCATTAATCATAAGTATTTGGTTCACTGGATGGAATTAGAATTAATATTGGACAAATTAATATCTACTTGACATCTTGAGCACACAGTGACATGATGGGAATCAGAAATAAACAATCAGAACTGAAGATTTAAAAACTCTGTATAACGCATCACGATCCCTTATTAATATTATTATCCATATTAAAAATGTGTGTCTATAAAAAAGAATGAAGAGAATTTGGAAACAAGTGAAACAAAGTTGAAACTGACCACAGAAATAATTTAACATTGTTATATAACTATTGTATCTCTCTGCAGAATACTGAATTGGTTGTCCACCTCTAGAATAGTGGAGGAAACTGGTTACACCTTTACTGTCAACTCCAGCCGAGGACGAACGAAGATGAAAACATGGCTTCTCCATTTGTAAGACTGTAATTAATCTGCCATTCTTCGAGCATGTGAGCGCAGATTGGATGCTTCACTGATTAAAGGTCTTTAGGATTAGAAGATAGGAAGATATGTATAGAAAAGGAAATTAATGAAGAACTGTGGATTTATGCAACAATTAGTGAAATCAGGACAAAATCCACTGAAAGCCTTATAAAAGGTGGAGTGCAATGCATGTGTGAAATCACTTTATGGTTTCATTACTGTCATAATGTGGACTACAATATCTTTTTCTTCCATTTTCTTTTGCAGAAGAGGCATTCTTTCCTCAGCAAACTCAGCTATACTATGAGAGTGAAATGTCAGCAGAACTGGGGATTTTGAGTTACTCTTACTATTATCATTATGCACTTAGAAAAAGAATCTTTTTGTGTCGCTTCATTGACAGAGAGACAGGATCTTTCAGTGTGTGTGTGTATGTGTGTGTGTGTGTGCGGGTATTACTAATGTTGGGGGGACAACACAGTCACAACTTGCCTTCCTTATGGGGACAAAATGCAAGTCCCCATAACGTAAATCATTACATTGTAGGGTGAAAACTTGGTTTAAGTATTGGTTAGGGTAAGTCTCCAGGGAATGAAAGTCAATGTAATGTCCCCGAGAGTGATGGAAACACGATATGTGTGTGTGTGTGTGTGTGTGTGTGTGTGTGTACAGCCATCTTTGTGAGGACCGATTTGCGTTTTAGGGAGTGAGGACATTTTTGGAAAGTGAGGACATTTTGGCTGGTCCTCAATTTTCAAGAGACCTTCAAGGGGCTGTTTGAGGGTTAAGACTTGATTTTAGGGTCAGGGTTAGAATTAGGTTTAGGGTAAGGGTTGGGGTTAGGCACTTAGTTGTGATGGTTAAGGTTAGGGTAAGGGTCTGGGGAATGCATTATGTCAATGAAAGTCCTCACAAGTATAGCTGTACAAAACGTGTGTGTGAGCGCACCAAAGACAAACAGCACAGCTGAGCAAGTCTCTCAATTCAATTTGCAGTAGTAGCTTATGCCAATCAATACTGTGGACGCATCTGTGTGCACAAACCCTTTCTTTTACACACACACACACACACAGACACACGAGGACAGAAAACTGCACTGCAACTTCAGACTACTGACAATCCCTGTCAGGCTTGGTTTTCTGTATTCATGTAGTGGTCACACCTGCATGCCAATGTGGATAATTAAGTTACATCAGGAACATTAACCAGACTGCCACACTGATTCAGATTAATTTAATTAATGCACCACAACTGCCCTTCAGGGCATGTAGCCACTGCAACCTGAAGTCTGCTTCTGCTCACCACATGTCATTTACACTGGGGACACTGGGGTCATGTCCCCAACACTGTTTAAAAGCCTAATTTGTTAAAAGAATGAATAAAAAATCAAATCAATGATTTAAGTTTGTTTAAAATCAATATGTATAAATAAATGGAAATAATCGAATCCCTGCTCCAGTTTCGTGTTCACATATCGATATTTAAACCTTATGAGTCACGATTGGTTGAGCTCTTGTGAACTCTCTGTTTCTCCAACGTTAAGAAAGTGTGCAGCATCGACACAACAAGGCAGCTGAGCTTAACATCTAAAGATAAGGTTGATTTATTATCTTTAGCTAACGTTGTTAACGTTATTCCTCCAGTTGTTTCTGTTTGGTCAGATTTTAGGGCGGTGTTATCGCTGGGCTGACTGACATGCACATGTATGCCGAGTATTTTCATATTGTCGACTCTGTACTAGCCTATGCCCTTTTGATTTGCATTCTTTTGCCGTAATTATCTACTCATACTGATCCCACCATTACATTTTCTAAAATCACATATGAAGACATGAAGAAAAATGTTTTTCCTTATGCACTCACCACTATTCAACACAAATTGCTTCTCACTGATAAGTTGGCTGTTTCCTGGGTGAGAGATGTGGGCTTGTGACTGGGATGTCGCCAGTTTAAGTCATTGGCCCAGCAAGTAAAAAAGCTCTTTCTTTTGTACCTCAACCAAAAAAATGTCCTTGAGAAAGAACACAAAAGCACAAGGGTATAGTTGTAGGCAATGTCAATAAAACATGCTCTTCGAGTTTCTCTTGAGTGAAATGAATGACACACAAATAGCAAATGTAACCATTTTGTTGGGCTTTTTTGCCCAAATCGGGTAAAAAATACTCTCTACTTACCAGTATCTGTCAGTGTGCTCTTGAGCCAGGCACCTTAACCTTAAATGGCTGCTCAGAGGCCACCAGGGGAAGGCAGAGGGCAGGGCAAACAGCTTCTTAGATGATGCTAGAAAGAACAAGAGTGATCTTGAACCACACTGTACACATTTGAGACATCTTAATGCTGAGTTACTGCCTTTTTTCCACATCTCAACTGTGTGGGCGTTTGGAGCACCTTAAATAGTATGTTCATCCATTGTTATGGGAATTTTTGCAGCATGGGAAGCCCCTGAAGTGTTGGACAGCAAGCAGCTGCTCTCTCTCCCTCCTTACAGCAGGAGCGCACGCTGTCCACACCGAGCAGCGGGAGTGCAGCGCGGCGCATCCAGCGTGTCACTCTGGTGAAGTACCTCCTCTGACCCGTTCAATCCAAACCTCTGCGTCCTTCCATAAAAACACCTCTCCGGGAACAATGTCTCCAAACACCCGCATGGATTTCATGGAAGCCATTTGCTCCCCTCGTTCCTTTAACGCTCCGCTTAGCGCGTCTTCTGATGGGAACGTGATGTCCTGGATGTATTTTCTCCGGAGATTGTAGAAGTGGAGGGAAGCGCAGTTCGCTGAAACCATGTGGAGAGCGACCACGTCCCTTGGTGGGAGCACGGGAGGCAAAAAGCGACACTAGAAGGACAGCATTATAGGCGCTTTCTTGAAGGAAAAGATCCGTCGATGAGAATCCAAAAGAGACGAGATGGTAGAGAAGTAAGTGCGTTAACAACTAGTTGAAATTCACCATGATGAAAATAACACAAATATTTTGTATGATTTTCACCTTCAGAGAGTAGCACAATATTATTCCTATTTGAACTTATTTCTTTATGATACATTTATTGTAGCTTTTATTATAAATGTACGATAGTTTTTGTTGTAGCCTATGTGATGCTTGATTTTCACTGAGAAAACCACTTTAATCCCACTGAAATAAAGATAATGCTCATGCAGTTATGTAATACTACATATATTGAAAGCATTATTTCTACGGGTTCATTTCACATGCTTTCTTCTTACTATTGAGTGTGTGATCCTCTCCATAAGTTGTTTACTGTAAAATACTGGCAATGAGGACCTCATGGGGTGGTTATGTAATTGCATGTACTGTAGCAAGCTGTTTAGGAAACAGGATTGTGACAAATAGTGTTTAATTTTTAATGAGCTTCCATTCAGTGTTGTAATCATTTGTATTGTGGGAACCAACAGCAACAAGGAACCATTATAGTATGTTATTTACAATTCCTGTAGGGAGACAGTTCTGTCATGCCTGTTCCATTGTCCCAGCATGGTATATATATATATTTGAATTATGTTTAGGTGTTATATATCTAACATGTATTTATTTTTAATACACTGAATGCACAAACTTAATATTTGAATACACTATTATGAAAATACCTTAATGAGTTGATTCCAGGTAAATCACAATTCTTCTCATTAGATCCAGATAAGATATGGAAATACATGTATTTAATAAAGCTGTACATGCTGATATTGGAGAAATACTGGTGTTATTATGTATGTTGCAGACAGTGCATTGAATGAAAAGTGCTCTACCTGCTGCAGATCATTCGAGGTTGTGGAGTGGTGCTGTTCTACTGGTTTATAGGAAGAAATAAATTAATTAGAGTAGCCTATCATGAGAGAAAATGTCCTCACAGTAAAGACACAGAATATTTGACATTAACATGTGTCAAACATTTTTGAAGGACATCACTAAAAACTTGCAATTCATTTGTATTTTAAAGGTGTGGAAATAATAAAGGTTATTATAAAGAATATTTGAATTAGATGTGTCCTGGAACACTTAGTATGAGTTTAATATCCATGAGTTACTGACAGAAGAGCCATTAATAATACAGTTGGTTGTGAAGTGAATTTTAGTGCTCACCCAACTTTCTTTAGATGATTACTGCCTCACAATTTATCTGAATTAATTATTCTCTTATAAAGAGCTGAAACAATCAGTGGAATTGAGTTTTTTGTTAATTGATCATTTAAGTCATTTTTAGGCAGAAATGGCAAACGTTCTCTGGTTCCAGCTTCTCCAATGTTGGGATTCGCCGCTTTTCTTTGTCTTATATGATTGCAAACTAAATATTTTTAAGTTTTGGATTGTTGGTTGGATTTTGATGGTCATTTTTCAGTGTTCTGACATTTAATAGCCGACTCTTATATTGTATGAACCCCATGGTACATTTTGTAGCCTATTTATTTTCTAATAGATACAGTAAATAGATAGGTAGGATTTGAGTGCTAAGGACGTATTCTTTACTGGCAAGACAATACTGATTGGGAAAAACAGAGTGATGTGACAAATGAGTAAGACCAACATGAGTATGCCCAGGGTGAGTCTCTTGTAATGGAAAGAAATTGATCCACATTAATCACTTCCATCCTCACAGTGGCCGCACCTGATCTTCTTGATCCAAAGTCTGCCGCCCACAACTCCAAACCTCGCCTGTCGTTCTCGGCCAAACCCTTGGTACTTAACACTCCAGAGGATGATGAGTGCGACACCCGGACAACTGTCATGAGGTGGAAAACTGTGTCAGCCATCTTCTTCCTGGTGGTGCTTTACCTCATTATCGGGGCGACGGTGTTCAGAGCCCTGGAGCAGCCGCACGAGAGTTCCCAAAAGCTGGCCATTCTTGCAGAAAAACTGGACTTCTTGGCCATGCACGCCTGCGTAAACTCTTCTGAGCTGGAGGATTTGGTCAAAGTAGGTGAAAGCGTCAACATCATATTAATAATTAAAATCTTTTCACTTCTGCAGGACCTGGATGTGACTGACAGAATTTATCAAAATATTCCACACTGTCTGTGTGTACAGATTTTCTATGAATCGTGTCTGAAAACTGTATTCTACACAAAGGAAAAGAGAGAAGAGTACATACTGAGGGTAACACTGGAATTTGGCAGCTTTACCTTGTTTAAGACTGGGCCTTGAGGATTGTGGCTAGTTGTGGACACATTGGCTGTGAGTACTGCCAGAGCTTTAACCGCAGGATATTTCTTCAGCCCATTGAGCAACTAAAGAACTGGTTTATTTATACACATTTATTCTGTGGCCCTCAGAGGCTGAGCTATAACAAATTTAAATATTTCCCTCACCTGGCTGCATCTTACATCCTACCAGATTTCAACACGAGAGCCTGCTGTTCATTTCCTGTTTCCAACCGACAGTCAACGTTGTATTTTTTAAGCATAGCCGCAATCGTTCCCTAACCTTAACCACGTGTTTAGTTTTGTCACCCTTATGATGAAGCTTGATCCTCCCCTAAGCCTAACCAAGTTGTTTTTGTTCCTAAACCTAACCAGACCATAACCAGAGCATTGTCACATTATCACACATCATATCAGATAGGAAGAGGCTTCTATGTGTTATTCTAAAGGGCAGTTTCCCACAATGTATTGTGACGAATATTGGAGGGCTTGTTTTTTCCAAAGCTTTGCGCCACAGCAGATCTACACTTACATTTTCCTCCAAATATTATTAAAAACACTATTAGGCATTATATAAAATATATTAGAAAACCATCGAAGGGAACCTGAAGTATGGGATTTATTTTCTTAAAGCAATGCTACTCAGATCTCAAACATATTTAAATCGTTATACTTTTAATGTAAGCGTACTGTTGCCAAAGTATGAACTGTGCAGTTGTATTGAAGAAAAATAAATAGATAAATAAAATATGCATATATATATCAGATTAGGTAGGCAAGGATCAGGATCAAGTAGAAAGAAAAAAACGAAATCACAACATTTTGACTGTGCTCTTTGACTTTCCAACAAGAAATATTGATAACAGTCACTTCAGCAAAGGCTCTGGTTTAGGGGCCCCCTGACCCCTTTGGCCCCTGGGCCTGTGCATATTTGACCCATTTCGTAATCCCTCCACGCTGGAAACAAATACAGAAAGGTTGTTACAAAAATAATTAATTGTAAAAATCAGCCGTTCATTACATTTTCAATTACAAAAATCTTACATAAAAATGCCATATACTGTAAATATTAGCACTGACTGAGCAGCATTCTAATAAAAGGCACCCACTGACTTCACGACTCCTCCTTTATGGACAGTGTTGGGCAGTAGCGACGCTACTTGTAGCGGTGTTACTAGTTTAACTACATTTCTCAGTAGTGTGGTGGTAGCGTCAATATTTTCTGAATCAAATAGCTTCTCAGTAGCTTAGCTCTTTTTGTGATCAAGTAGTGTGGTAGCGTCCACACAAGCTAACGTTACATTTACCCAAGCATTTCAAGTAAACGTGAACATTTCTGAAGCTAAAACACAGCATAGCTTTCTGCTGCAGTCCAGTGGCGGCTTGTCAATAGAGGGATAAATAATTTACTCATACGGTGTGCCGGCTGGTAGTAAGAGCCTCAGCATTTAATAAAAACTGGCTTTAATCGATTAACTACTTTATACGTTTTTCAATATGTTTCATGCCGTTTCATGAGCGAGGGATGACAGACAAATGGCCCTGAGTCCAAAAATCTTCGGGCAGCATGTGACCTGAAGCTGGTCTCTAATTGGTTTCTTAAAGATTCTCCTCCGGACGCAGGTTGCTGCGTCCCTGGCGAATCAGAATTGGATGTTATTTTATCCAATCTGATTGGTTCTCATCACCTGTCGTTCAACTTTACACTCTTGGCCAATAATGCGAGAATGCGCGGGCGACACCGTCACTCCGACTCCACCAAAACCTTGCTAGGCTGATCACTTTCGTAGAGATGGCAGCAGTAAAAACAAATTCTGTAACTGATTTACAAAAAACACCTTTCACAAGGCGTTCGCTGTTAAAAGAGAAAAAATAATCAAAGAAGTCCAGACAAGTTATTTTTTATCAATCCCGGCAGATGAAACAACAGATATTCATAGTAACAGTAGTCATTGAGAAATTTGCCGACCAGAAAGAAAGGAGAGCAAAATTTATGTTCAAGTAGTCAACATGCGGTTGTCTGTCTGTTGTTGCTGTTTTCTTTTGTTTTTCCTTTCCTCATTCAATTATATGTGAGAAATAAATGTGTAAAAAGATAAAAGTGCAGACACAGTTTTCTCTTTAATGCTTGAATTTAGTCAACATGCTTCTTGGTACTGCTTTGTATTTATTTGACAACCACCGCCCCCCCCCCCAAAAAAAAGCACACCCTCAAAAATGATTATCACCAGTCGCCACTGCTGCGATCTGAAATATCGGTAAGTGACACCACGTTCATACATGGAGGTGTATGTGTAGCCAACAGAAGCACTATGACTGTGACATCACATACCAATCCTTGGGCTGATGCCTATACGGCGGAATACGTGCGAGCATGAGTTTACACATTCAGGTGATTCCCGATTAAGCTATCCATCTCAATTCAGTGCAGTATGCAAGCACCAGCCAGCAACTTGTCAACAGCTAACCACTAGTTAGCTACAATTTTTCACAGTCTGTTGGCAAAAAGTGAATAAAATGAAGTATGGTTGTGTTTGGAGCAACGAGAGCAGAGAGCACAGCTTATTGACAGTTGTATTGATCACTGAGATATCACTGACTTTGAATGAAGTTGGTTCAATGTAAAAAAAAAAAATAGCTTTGATGTAGTTAAGCAACTTTTGCCATGATGCTGTACACTTGGTACATTTCTCTAGGGGTAGCTTCAGTGTAGTGAAGCTTCACTTAATGTAGAGTAACTGGTAGCTTAGCTCTCTACAGTTTCTTCTTTAACACTGTTTATGGATTAGTGGATCTCACCATCAACCAAACTTGTCAGGGTTGATGAAAATCATTTCCTCTTGGGGAATCTAGCTGGCATATTGGACATGTGGATGATGATTACTTCTCTAATGTACCAGAGCTGAAAGGTCTTTAAATCCCAGGGGACACTGATTTGTCTACTGCTGCTAATTGGCCCCTTGCTAAACTATTTCCCTGATTCTGTTACAGCACCAAAAGTGCCTCCTAATGCCAAAACGTCCTCACTGCGAAAATAATATGCAAGCAATACAAAAATGCTTATTTTTCGTACAGAATGTCATACAGAAGTCAAACGCTTTCATTATATACAGTATATTGATATGCCTGGAATTTATATAGTCAAAATATTACTGATTGGCTCTTTAAGTATATGATATTATGCATGTGCACAAATGAAAAAAAGCTGCTGAAAACTATTTGACTAATGAATCAGTAATTAAATCATTGTTTGCAATTTTGCATATAAGTATACTTTTTCTGTTCCCACATTAATTTACCTGTAAATTAATATCTTGGACGTCCGATTTTATTTTGGTAAACAAGGATCCAAAACTAACAAGGTGAGAAAGATTCAACAAAAAGCTTTTCTCATAATAACGACAAAACCTCAAGTTTAAGACTACATTCAGTGTAGTCCCATGAAATTAACAGAGCTGCCACATCCCTTAAAACACTTCCTTTTAGGACTAAAATTACACAGTGAAATTGCTGTTGTTGGCCAATATAGCATAGTTCTCTTTCCAGCAAAGCCACTTCAATCATATTGATGTTGCATTATACCTTATGGCCGAGCAGCAGCCATCAGTGTAGTTTCTGATACTACGAACTCTCATGCTGAAAAAGCCCTCAGTGTAACAAGCGAGCATTCTTGTTTTAATGATACAGTATATGCCTTCCGGTAATTATGAGAAAACTTTCCAGGTTATAACGAGATACTGAATTATTTTTTCTCACTGTCGCATCTCTGGGCTTCAGTACGAATGACATACTTGAGAGCAGTTTCAATTGTAGTTCATGCATATTCACCATCTTCCAGAATGAAATGTAAACATTCTAGGTTTAATTGGATATTTCCTGAGGTGTGGTATAAGTATCAGGTATTATTTCAAAATGTTCTATCATCTTTTCAATCTTCTGGCTTTGATATTAGAGATACAGTACAATATTTATGAATTGGATTTTCAGTCATTTTTTTGTAGCTAATGTTGAATTGAAAGCTCTTTTACAGCGTTACATCAGGAATTGTCCCCTGTGTTGGTATTCAGTGACATTTATAGTATAGACTCTAAAACTAAGCCGACAAAGGATTTATTATTGAATAATGTGCAGTGCCCACCTACTGTATGTAAATGACTGTTTTCGATTAAGAGGGGCTTGTAACAGATGACCGTTACTTGGCTTTAAGATGCTTAGTTAATGTTCAAAGATGGTGATGATGCTTTCTGTCCTGAGATCGTTTTATATAAAATGGACTGTTAGATAATGATCTCTTGTAGGGAGTGTTCTTAATGAATGTGGAGCCCTGGACAAGGGAAGGCAGCATGCTCCTACTACCAAACTACCCCGCTTTTATTTATAACATCTTGAACAACAACAAAGCTGTTTTCTTGTACAGATATACTGATACTTAAAAGCTAATGATATTTCAAGTATGTGCTGTTAATCAGCATGTGTTAATGCACAGCATGCTCCTCATTTTTGTTATTATTATCACCACTTCTCATTTTTCTTTACCCTTGGCAGCCCATTAGTTGGCATAACGCAGTCACTATAGTTGTTACTGTTGCTTTCGCCAGTGGTGAAAACATTTGACTTGGTAGAGATAATTTAGGTTGGAGGCCATAAACTTGGGATGTAGGGGTGCTGAGGGGGCTGCAGCAGCCCCCGCTCTTGAAACCAGGCATTATAAACACCATCGATTGATTAAAAGGTTTTAACTTATATAATGTGTAGTACACAAGTATTTGTGGTGAGGTTTACATCCGTTAATTATCATATTAGTCCATTATTAGATTCCTTAGGATGCGGTGAGCAAGTCGGAGCTTTTCTATCATGCAAACACTTTGAGGTGTTTTAGAGGACGTTTTTCGAATGTCCCACGGAATAACCTCGTAACCTGCTCATGTGGTCACATCTCTCGCCCACGTCCAGGCGGCATCTCACTCCCTCTTCCTCTCCTTGCAGTTCTCATGTATCGTTCAGCGTTGTTGCCAGTGTAGTTGCCGTGGCTGCTTTCACATACAGGATGTTGGTCTTCTGGTCTGCTGTAGTGTAAAACGCTCCAAAACTGTGATATAAATCATCCTGGCTATTCAAATGAAAGCAAAAACTATGAACGTCAGCCAAGCCTTTAGCATGATATCATCATATAGAGTTTCTATCATGATCCCCAACTCTGACTGACTTCCAGCATCCCTGTTGGAGGCAGCAGAAATACTGAAAGCAGTCAACAGTAGCAGCAGTTAATTCTTCAATTAAGAAAGTGTAGTGCTCTTTGGTCACCTTCACCACTTTTTAGCCAAGCTATCAGTGTCTCTCAGTCTGTCACCACTTTAGTCCCGACTGACATATCTCAATAACTATTTGATGGACTGCCATATAATTTTGTACACTTATACATTTTATGGTCCGTAACGGGTGAAGCCTAATAACTGTGGTGATCCGCTGAGGTCTAATTTTTCACTTATCCAGGTACATATCTTAACATCTACTTAATACTAATACTCGATCAACCTCAGTTGTACTATGTGTTTTAAAAATATATATATTTGCCTATAAGAGGCATTTAAGAGCCCTTTAATGTTTTCGGATTGCTATCAGGCTAATTGTTTCTACAGTAGGCCTATGTGCCTAACAAAATGTTGTCATCTTTGTTCTTTTATTAGACAACAGTGTGACCAAACAGCTCTGGCTGTCAACCATCCTTTCAAGCAACTATTTCTCTTCTGATGATTTATTGATAACCAGCTTCAATACAGGCGCCCCCCACTCACATTTACTTAATTATGTATACACACACATCCACCTCTGCAGGCTCCCACTGATCAAAAGCCAGTAGAGGATTGAGGAGAGATGTGCTCTCAAAGGGAGTAATTAAAAAAGTGAGTGATGTCAAAAAGCTCGGGCGAGTCAATCTCAACTGGCTGTTTGGCTCAGCTTAAAGGCAGCCAGTTTGGTCTTCACATTATCCTCCTGTCTGCCTACATTTGGCCGTAGTTAGTATGCATAAAATTGAGTGTCAACACAGTGAATTAATATGGTTACTTTGGCTGGGAAACAAAGGGATTGACTGAGCCCTCTTCTTTGCTGTATTTGGAAATGATTACAGGTAGGACAGATAAAAACACTAAACTATTGATGAGTTCACCTATGTACATTATGTTCATTGTGTCTGTGAATTATGGCTGACTGAGCCCCCTCCTCAATTGTAACATCGTGATTTAAAAGTTACTGAAAGTGCAATAAAAGCTTTGCGGGTAAAAAGCAAATTAGAATACAATGCCTAGTATTAGTGTTAACCGTTCCTGCTGTAGCTTTCAGACAGCGGTCAGGAAGCACGGGGAAGACTTTGTTTTCCTCTGGGGCTGAAGTTGATGCTAACGTGGGGGCTAACCACATTCACTTTTACCCAGCAGCTGGGAAGCAAGATACGGTAACGTCTTGGGTATTGAGGCGCTGCACCATTTATTCATGGGCAAACTGTAACCTACACTCTACATTTACTTCACTACTAACCATTCCCTCTGCTCCTATCGCCAACACCTGTCTGCTCTGAGCGCAGTCACCGTCACTTTCCCTCTCGCTTGCCAACACACTCCCTACGCACTGCCCTGTTCCTTAAATGAGCCACCCTACGCTTATGACAAATAGGGAGGAAAAATAAAGAAAGACCAGGTGAGTAGGTGAGGATGGGCTGTAAATGGGCTCAAATGCCCCCCTAAATATTGTAACCATCGCCCAACCCTACGATGAATGCAGTTGCATCTTCTGCATGTGTGTAACCAAATCAGTTTGGCATACATTTTTTCATTTTTTATTGTTGTTTTTTTGGTTTTGTGTGGGATATTTTCCCACTTAGGAGCTGCGAAACAAGCTACAATAGCCTATCACCTTATAAAGTTTTTGTGGTGAACTTGTTAGAAAACAGTTGCCTATTTACACATCCAACACAAACAGAGGAACTCATTAATTTGGGGTCAGTCTGTGTCCACCTGATGAATGTAAGTCCAATACACACCTTTTAGCTCTGTTTTTAGTCTCCCTCAACTCATCAGGGAAATATTTGGCTCTTTAGCTGCTAAATGCTCCACTATGTTCACTGGCTAGTTGCTGAGGGGCCATTAAACCAAAACCATTAGCTGAAAAGGGCTAAACAGTAACATAGAGCTGAGGGGAACTGCAGATTTGAATGATTGTTCTCCGTGAGTTCACAAGCGACACCTTTCACTTTGAGCTGGAATTAGGCTTCTCCGCGCTGTACGTAAGCAAACGTACACAGGTGTCGTTCGGACATGTTCACGTCTGTGTTTCTTCTATACTTGTTTGGATTGGGGGTACGACGTACGTGTCCGCTAGGAAGCAGTGTCATGTTTAGTAAACCCCAATGTAAACAAAACATTGAAGAAATCAGGACACAGAAATCAATTTCAACCCAGTGACTGTATAAACGAACCACTACACCTGTGAAAGAATTTGGATTTATAAAATCTCTTTATCCATGATATTTAGTGCCTTGACACGAAATGTATTTTTCTCTAGACTGGTGGAAGTACTATGATGAAATATAAGCCCAAACTGAAAGAAAAAATAGAAAAAAACATCCCCACTGGAAGATGTTAGATCGTCCAATCAGTTTGCTTAACGTGCAGCTCCACACTATGCATTGTTGAGATTTGGGAGGTGTGCGCCTCGGCTCCTGTGTGAGCCTCTGCGATCTGCAATTACTCAAAGTTCGTGAATACGTGTTTCTCCACAGAAACATAGTTTCTGCTTTAGGGTGCACATGGTCCTTTGATCCGTTGCTAATATAAAAATATTTTCCCACTCCCCGCTGTTGGTATTGATCCGTTCCAATAGTTTTGGTTTTCTTTGTCCAGTTTTCATTGGAAATAGTTTATGCCTATGAAAACCCTGGATTATGTTCAATGATGACATATATTTCCGTGCAATGCCAACATTTTTTTAATTCTCACTTTCTACAATATCTGTCCATGTAAACTATGGTTGTGATTAAAGTTAGGGAAAGATGACGTTTATAGTTTATTTAAAGATGAAGCTTAGTTTTAGGTCTGTGAGTGGATGCAAACTCCACACTCTTAGTTTCCACATCGCTACATATAGAGCACGCTATTTCCTGCACCGGCACTTAATGTTGGCAGATTGTGAGGTGCAAAATCATCCAACATGAATGTAACTCCCAGGACGCTGTGCTGGGGAGTTTAGAAAAAATGGTTTTCTGCAATTTGAGTGAACCAACCGTCATGTCATGTTAACTCATGTGTTGTTAATTTAGTGCCTGTTCCCTCAGTTTCCAATCCATTATTCATCCATTTCATCTTTCACACACTCGATCTTTGCTGCCTTATCACACTGTACAATCGTAGGTTAATGAAAGCTCTCTCAGTTTCACCAAGAATGACGAATCGCAGCAGACAACACCATGACATTGCAGTGACCCTAAACTGAGTGTGTGTGCATGTTCAGACTCAGAAAAAGCTGACGGTGCTAGTTCACGTGGACTGCGGGCAGTGTTACATGTGGTACATCATTATTGTACCATTACTGCTCTGTTCCTGAATGTTTATTGATATTAAATTCATGTAATGGAGATCAAAAAGAGCTACTCCCCCAGTAGTACAACTCTTACATTTATTAAGGTGCACCACTCAAGAATTATCTAATTTTTATTGCTCTCGATTGGAAAAACTAAATCCCACATATACATAGGGGAATAAAAGCTTTACTCCAGTAAAGTATTCTTTTGCAATTTATTAGCAGTGGCTCTGTGGCAGCGCCCACTGTTCCCCTGAGGTTGCAAAGCTTTTTTCTTTCATTTGTCTCAGTAATGATTCTGTATCTTGAAAAGCCACTTGGACCAAGACAACTGCTGTCAGTTCAAAGACCTAATGAGCTCAGGTTAGTCCAGCATTCAGAGGAATTGACCACTTGCTAAGCCTCGCACCCTATAGTGGCTGTTGGTATGCCTGTCAAGCTTTCCATTCGTTCACGGCACATATGCAGTTTACAAAAGTATGAAACAGTGGGTCCTTGATTTAAGACAGAGGTAAACAAAAGCAGGTTTCCCATTTGTATCAATTTTGCCAGCTGAATTAACTGATTTTATCAGCTGTAGGTAGCTAAATAATTTGAAACCTAAATGTTGGCAGATATTCAATAAACTATATAATATTTAAACCCACTATATCTGATGTGTGGATGCACATCTCTCAGCGTCTGAGCTTCACGCCTCCTCATCCTTCTATGTTTAGGTGATATTGTGTGTGAGGAGTCGTGCAGTGGTGCGTTTTTTCCTCCAGCTGGTGGCTTCACTCCCCTCTTCTCTCCTGGGAGTACAGCCCTGAGTGGGAAATCATGCTGCTGTTCTGTTTCCTGCACAGCCGGCTGGCATCTAAAAGGCTTGTCTCACTCTGCTTGGACTGGTATCACACCTGATACAAACACACAAGCGCAAAGTCACCTGGGCAGGAATAATCAGCAAAATAGTAACCCAGCTGATATCACATTAAAATTAGCTTCTTTTTTATCCTGATTTACAAGATCAACAAAGTGCTTAAATGTTATTATAATCCATGGACTTAGCTAAGATAGCAGTTAATGGCCAGTAATACCTCCAAACTATACTGGCTTCATGTTAAACTCTAATGTCTTGTTTTTTCTATTTCTACATGCATTTAATACAGAATATTTGACATGTGGGTGTGGAGGCTTGATTTTCATATAATATAATATTTAAATATTTTTTTAAAGGCACCTTGAGAGAGTTTGGCAAGCTAAATGTTGTCACAGACCTGCATTTAGTGTTTACCTTCTTCTGGCAACAATTCCTACACTTTTTGCTCCATTGTGGGATTTGGACTGAATGAATGACTAATTACCATGGGCTGTATAAAAATAACTATTTTCTTTCTACCAGTAGTGCCTACATGAACCTGCTCACAACAACATTTGTGGATTATCTTGAATGACCAGGTCACGATTTCTGGAAAGAGACATTGTTGTTGAGTTTTTCAAATTTTTATTTTGCCGTTTGAGCACCACAAGCCGAGTGCCATATAGTCCCATTATATTAAAAAAATGCAGACATGTCTACAGCCGATATCTCCAAAACCTGGCAACTCACACCACAACAATCTAGATGGATAAATAGCACTCCAGGAAAAATATGTATTTTTAATTTTGGGGTAAACTGTCGCTTTAATTTATTTTAATGGGTAAGTTATATAAAAATTCATCCCCGCACAGTTGTCATGGAGGGGGAAATTAGCAATAGAGACCAAAACAGATTTTGTACCAGACTATAAACATGTTTATTTCTGCTATAAAGTTGGGCATTTTATGGGGTTTAATAGGGATTGACTCACTTTTGGAGCCAGTCTCAAGTGGCAATTCGAGGAACTGCAGTTTTTGGCACTTCTGCCTTGACTTCATTTTTCAGCTCCGGAGGTTGCCACTTGGAAATGACATGGAAATGAAATCAGGCATTAAAAAAAGGTACTATAACTATAGTTTCTGTGTGGCCAGCATGCATTTTGCTGGCATGGTAAAGGCAGGCAGCAAGACTCACTGTTAAAATGTTCAGTCCAGACTATGCAGCCTGAAGGCTGGATATGCAGTGCAACATATTTCATACAAACATGCTGGGTTACAACATTAATTTTTTGAAAAATTGCGCTGGTGACGTCATTTGGAGCCAGAGACTGTGCAGTAGTGATCGGAGTTGGAATCGCGGTATCGAGGATCTTTAAGATTTTGAGTTTATGAAATTAAGTTCAGCAATGAATGTAAATATGTACAAAGGTCCAAACAGATCAAATATCCAGATGTGTAGTTGTAGTAACATTTTGAGAATGTCTAAAATAATTTGTAAATAAATGTTTGAATACAATTCTGAACATCTCCTGAGAAGCATCCAAATGTTAAAGACTCTCATTTTAGTCCATAGGGGAGTAACTATGACAGGCTTTACAGTGATTTAAAATTGGAACCTTTCTTGTGCATTTTGTGAAGATGACAGAAGCCTCATTGTTTCTCGTAACTCCTAATTGGTTTTGGTTGGAAGTTTGTTTGTTGGTTGTCATCTATTCCCCAAGAAATCTGAGGCACACTGCTAATTTTCATATGTTGCTCAACCCACCTCATACCACACTTCTACCGGGAGACAGTGCATTATCTGCTAACTTTTTTTCCTTTTTTTAACTCTCCGCTACAGCAAGTGGTTTCAGCAGTCCGAGCAGGTGTGAATCCTTCAGGAAATGCATCCAATCAGACGAGCCTCTGGGACATCAGTTCCTCCTTTTTCTTTGCTGGGACTGTTATCACCACTATCGGTAAGAAGAGTAGTTGCTGCCTTTTTAACAACTCACTCCTCATTCTTTTCTCTTTGTAGAGGATTCTGACAATACTTCACGCTAGTTGCATGAAATGCTTTGAAAATGCATATAAAATGTAGATTTTTGGCTGTATAAGTAACTGTCCATTTAACATTTCTGTTCATGTGCAAAGGCGGCATTTTTTTTCTAAAACTTGTTAACAGAACAAGAACTGTAGCCTTAGGGATCTGACACGACATCAAGATTAGGATTTTTAAGGGCATGTGCTCATTTGCTCTTACTGCACTATGTCATCAAGGAGCTGTCAACTATCTCAGGTTGTAGCACATTCATACAGCCCGAGACTCTAACTCGCTTCCCTATTCCATCATCTTTTTACACCATCGCTCGCTCTCTCTGTCACCTCCAGCTGTAAGAGCTTACTAATCAGAAAAAAGAAACATCTCACACACACACACACAAACACACACACACACACACACACACACACACACGTTTGTTTCACTATCCCCGTGGGGGACAGTCATTGACATAATGCATTGCCTAGCCCCTAACTCTAACCTTAACCTAATTGTAACATTTACCCTAAAACCAAGTCTTAACCCTCAAACAGCCCCTTGAAGGTGTCTTGAAAAGTGAGGACTGGCCAAAATGTCCGCACTTTCCAAAAATGTCCTTAGTCTCAAGGTCTAAAACACAAATCGGTCCTCACAAAGATGGCTGTACAAGTGCACGCGCACACACGTACACAGAGCTAGTCTGAAAGCTCATCCGGCTCTTCCAAGCAGATCGTGACAGATCGGTGCTTCTGTTCAGTGGCCTGTTGGGCTCCATTTCACACACACACATATATATATAGATATATATATATGTATAATGCAATATCTTGAGTTGAAATGAATGGATTTTGCTCCCTGGTTGGGAAATTAGTGAGCTTGTTTTTTTGATTGTGCCAAAGAAATTGCGTTGGCTAACCCAAACCCCGCTCCAGCCCCTTTTGCAGATTTTGCTGCACTGCACCAGGCTTACCAAGGTTGCAAAAATTGATTGGCCACAGCAACATCACACAGCTAGTCTTATCTGGCTCATCCAAGCAGTCCATAACATATCAGCTTGACTGTTTGGTAGGCTGTTGGGCTCCACTTCATGTCTCCAGGATCCTATCAAAGCTCTTTCCCTGTCAGAAAAGGTTACAGTGTTACAAAATATCTTGATTTTGCCCTCTGGTTGGAAAATATTTGTGCTTTTGTATCAAAGTAAAAGGTAATCACATGTAGGCAGAGTAAAAGCTGCACAGTCGGTTTTCACATTGCGCACTTTAGATTGAGAATGTTGATTTTCAGTTACTGAACTCAAGCTGGCTCTTTACAAATGGCAGATTTACTTAAGTTTGACTTGAGTGGTGTTTTCTCATGAAATAAGCCATGGTTTGAGTACATAGATTTGTTTTGTATGCTTTTTCCTTTTTGAAAACTCAAGCATCTAGAAAATGTTGCAAAGTGAAGGTGCACAGAAATCAGAAAAAAGGGCTTTTTGGTGTGTTGCGGAGTCTTTGAGTTTTCATAGCTTTGATTTTGCTGCAGAAACCTCGGTCCCAGGTGGTGTTTTTTGTGTATCACCTTTATGCTTGTTAGTTTAAACAGCACATAATTGCTGTGCTGCCTGTTGGCAAACATCATAATTTTGCCTGATTGGTACAAAATGTGCTGCGGCCATAGCTGCTATGCAAAGTCATCATATTTCAGAGAATCTATTGTGTTAAATCCTTTTTCAGTGATTCAGCAGGTGTACCAGAAATACAGTTTGCACCCTCTCTCAGCTTTCTTATATTCATCTGGCTTTGCTACCACAGATTGATTTGTTTATGCAGAGATCTTTTATTGGATGTACAATATTGAGACAAAGTATATTTCCCTCCACTTATTTTCATCTATATACTTTATCCAGGAAGTTAACTGAAATAACTTTTATATCTGTTGCCTCTCCTACCTCCTTTCTCGCTTCTCCTGGGAGTAAAAGAGGTGCAGTAACAATTGATCTCACAGTATTTCTTATCTGTGGGAGTCCTTAGTTTAGTCTCTCGTCATATTCCTAATGGAATTTACATATCCAATAGTGATTAGATCAAAACAGATATCATACGTAAAAAGAAAAACTCATTATTATTAATTTTTTACACACTTGTCCCACTTGGACTCTGTTTCAGGTGACCTGATTCCCATGATTCCCACCTGATTTTATTTTAACACATCATGTGATGTACAGTACCATGGAAACATTTCCTTTCCTCTACTCTTTGCCCTTGAAGCTGATTGTGAAATCCATCCATGCAACATCATAGTGTATCTAATTATAGAGAGTACAGTTGCAAACAATAAGACAATATTTCTCCAGTCAGCTTACTTTAAAACCTACCATGACAGGGTTTCATCTTTTTTCACAATTCAGTTATCCAAAAAACAACAAAACCAACACTCTGTGTCTTTAACAGAAGTTAATAAAGTCACCACAGTTAAATGTGGCGCTGCCATTTCCTCTTGTAGCATCACTTAATGAGTTTAGAAGGAAGTCATAAAGCTTTTATTGTTCGCTGCGATTGCATTTACTCCTTCAAAGAAATGGAACAAACTGTGACACGTTACTGCATGTGATCAGGTGAAAAGGGAATAGCAGTAGTCTAGCCTGGATGATATAAAAGCGTGAATGATCATCTCTAGCTCAGGTTTTGATTCAGCATCTGAGTTTGGCAATGTGAAGCAACATGTACGGATCAAATATACCACCAAAACTTCTGAGATTGGACTATACAGCTAAAGAAAGGGACCCAATACACTGAGGAACCTTGGAAGCTAAGCTATCTGAAGCAATGATAAGGACCTCAGTCTTATCTGTGATTAAGTGTAAAAATTTGTTAGCCATCCAGTCCTTAATGGCAGTCAAACAATTGTGCAACATGGTCAGAATGTCAGTCCCAGCAGGCTTTAAAGAGACATACAGTTGGATATCATCAGTGTAACAGTGATAAGAGATACCTTTAAATTTGTTAATAATTATGACCCAAGGGAAGCATATACAAAGCAAATAATATAGGACCCAAGATACACCACAGGATAGAGCAGCAGTTTCAGACATGTAGGGACCAAGCGACACAGAGAAACCTCTATCTGAGACATAGGAGGAGAACCCAATGCTTTATATGTCTGATATGGTGATAGCATTCAAAGGTGAGCAAGAATGATTCAGAATTTGATTTGATTCAGTCAAAAAGATTGAAGTGAGTGCAGCTTCAAATTACAGAGCTGCTGTTCTTTTTGTTTGTTCTGCAGGGGCACCCAGAGGTGTTAAAAACTAATCCAGCATCCTGTCTCCTGTTGAACTAATCATGAAATAAATTAGACTTGATTGACAAATTTTCCCACCTCTAGTGTCCAATGTGGGACTGGGAAGTCATTAGAAGGCACCCTGCAGCTCCGATCCTGAGACAAATGACTGCATTAATACAGAAAAGTGTATGTAGTTCATTATGCAGAATCCTTGATTAAACGTTAAATAATAAAAGCCATGTGTTGTTGAATGTGTGGGGTCAGGTTTAAATAAGGGACAGGTCTTGAAGGTTTTTGTTTACAAGGATACACAGTTCTATAAGCCCCATCTGCTTTTGTTGCTGCACATGATGATAAGATGAAAAGCAGTGAACCAGCGATGGACTCACGTTTGTGTGTGTTTCTGTGTGTGTGTGTGTGTGTGTGTGTGCGCGCGAGTACATATAAAGGCCTAGCATACCATGTCTTTTCATTTTGGGTGCTCATTTCTGCTTCTTTAAATTTTTCATTCCCATCAGAGTTGCTTGAGGACAGAGAGTGTAAATTATAAACTCTAGTCAGTGCTTTTACACGACTTCACTAGTAGAAGTTTCGGAAAGCTCAAAGCTATCCACTGCATCCGTATGCGGTGATGTTATAGCACAGTAAAGCTTTGTCAAAGGTTTTCTTGTCTACCCAGTTTAGTTTCAACTGATATTACTTCTTCTGCCATCTTTGGTGAAAATATTTTGTGAAGAACCAAGGTGTAAAGTCCACAACGAAAAAGACACAGTAAAGCTAGCAGAAGTGCAACACGTACTGTGCTGAAATAAAACAAGCACTACACTTTGTATCATTCACCTTTTTAAATACAGTGTACAAATTTGCATATTTACTCCCACGACAAAAACACTATAGTAGAAAGCATAGAACAACCTGTACCCTTTAAGATGACAATGTTACAGGAATTTACAATATCCTGTTCATAACTTACTGTGTTGCAGCTAATTTACACTGCCAAATGCTGCCTGATGAGCTAATTAACTCTCTGTGTCTCCTTTTTGTCAGGATTCGGGAACATCTCTCCTCACACAGAAGGTGGGCGGATCTTCTGTATCATTTACGCTCTGCTGGGGATCCCCCTATTCGGATTCTTATTGGCTGGTGTCGGGGACCAGTTGGGGACAATTTTTGGGAAGGGCATTGCCAAAGTAGAGAAGATGATTGTGGTGAGCACCTGTGTTTATATGAGCTTGTTTTTGTCTCTGAATCATTTTACAGTATGTTTACCTGTGTGCAATGAGCCATTTTAATGTAGGCAACACAGTCACATTTTTTTACAGCTGCAAAGGCAGTTGTAAAAGAATATTGCCGGAGCTGTTCCTATAAAGAACTGCAATATCGAAGTGTCAATTGTAAAGTTGCAACATAAACAAGCCCGGATCACTAAATTACAGATGTTTTAAAACAATATTTCAAAATTCGGCAAAGAAAAGAGTTTTGGTGGTTTTTTTGCCTTTTGTGCTGAACTCACTGGACCGTTGCCATCTTGTTTCTTTGTTTATGGCAGTGGAAAATACTAGCAGCACACACAGATCGATACACTGAAATAACGGTGGTAGGCTTATTTACCAAATTGCAATTCCCACATTGGTTTCTGTCCATATACAAGCACATACAGTATACACATGCATACGTCGCAGTTCTGCCAGAGCGGTTAGAAGGCTCCATTAACTCATGTTGGAAATAGAGAACATTAATTGACTCTGCTGGGCAGTCTGGTTGATGGTTAGTCATTAAGTTTCTCCTGGAAACTCAAAGGATCGCGCTGAAAAAACAAAGCAATCAAACAGGTGCTCACTGCACAAATCAATCAGGATCATATCTGACAACAGTGAAGTTTCCACACCTAAAACAGATTAAACGCAAAAGAGTTTAATTTATCTTCTCAAAGTAAAAACAACATCTGTTGTTTGCTTTTTACTCATCCCTGTACCAGAACCAAATGTGCTTTTTATAAACTACATTGTTTATCAAATGGAATGTGCAGCTAATTGATGACGGGGAGGATAATACTGTAATGAATTGTAATAACAAAATCAATAATAAACATAATCATACAGATGGATGCAATACAAAAGTGGTTCATACAAATAAAAGTAACCAGAACAGATGTTAAATAAATACATAAATAATTCATATTGGTGACTAAAGATAAGTTAGTAGATAAGTACAAGCAAGGAACATGTGTTTTTCATTTAAGAAATACACATCCTTGGGGAGGATGTTGGGGGTTTTGTCCTGAAGTGAACAACAGTTACAGAAATGTAAAAGCCAGCAGCACGCAGAGATGTGTTTGGAACATACTGTAGGTACGCTGCAGTGAGATCATTGATATAATATGGAGCAAGGCCGTTAAGTGGTTTGAAAACAAAGAGCAGATGCATTTCTATAAAATAGCATGATGTTCAAAAGAAGAATAAAATGTCAAATTAGTGTTTTGTACGGTGAAGAGAAACAGCACAGATGCTCCCAGTTACACATCATTTTTCTTCATCTGAGTGTGAAGCGTTAATTAGTGAGTAGCTGATAACATCCATGCACCCAGTTGATCGGGTGTCAGAGGACTGTGATTGGAGCCGTGTACAATATGTTGGCGGAGGAGTCATAAGAACCAGCTAATATCATGGCTCAATGGGAGGATGGGACTGGAGAGTGAAATTATTTTCTCCATAGTCTACCCTCAGTGATTTTAAACAGTTCAGACTGCTGGCGTGTGGTGTTGTTGGTACTGACAAGTATCACGATCTTGGATGCACATGGGTGCTTTTCCAGTAAGGCAGGACGTCTGTTGACAGTAGCTCAAGGGGGGGACACTATGTTCCAGCTGTCTTTACATCTCCGACGATGGAGTCCCCAATGACTAACATAATGTAGTCAGAGCCTCAACAAAGGCACTTTGGTTATAGTGAGGAAAAGCTCGTGGTTTCAGATAAATGTTAATAAAGTAACACATCCTGTCTTGTGCTTCAAGTTATTGTTGACTTTTTTAATATTAAACCACAATCTTTCCCTAACCTTAAAACCAAGTGCATAACCATAAAAATGTTTAATGTTGCTTTTGTTGCTATGAGCAGACATTGTTTTGCAAGTTTACTATTTTAGGAAAACAAATAAAATATTTTTGTCAGTGAGCATTTTACTGATTCTGTAGGTTCAGTATCAACATTGTGTGACAATACATTAATTAACATTTCTTACTTGTTTCGTAAATGTTTTGATTAAAAACAAGGCATTTTGTTTCCCTATATGCTGTTTCAAATAACTATTATAGAAATGTAATTTCTAGGAAACAGTGTTATGAGGAGAGACACCACAATGTATATACGCTCAGAGCTGAGATATGCTTCACAGAAGCAATGTTATCAAAATCATTACATTTTACACACCAGAGCTTATTTTCATAGGGTGTTCTTTTGTATCTGTGTGCAGTCATGTTTGCAATGTGCACTTACAGTCATGGACGCAGGGCTGAAGAACGTTCAGTAATGCTCTGATGAAACTCAGATAAAATGCTAATAAAAGTCCACTAAAACAGTCACTGATTTCAGTATAACAACCTCCATTTTCAGTATAAAATAATAGCAATTTTTCAAGAAACCAGATACTTTTTAGCAACAGGTGAATTATGATTTTGATTCATTGCTGGCTCTTTGTCTTCCCTCCCGGGGGAGGAGAGAGGTTGACAGCTGGCCTCTAACAATGGAAATGGATGGACTGCAGCAACTGCTGAAGTAGCTTCCGTACAGTGAAGATACCGTCTGAGAGACCACTACAGCTTCACTAATGCCTAATGTGGTCCTGGAAGGCTCACTGTAGGTCTTATTAAACTGTACACTGCTGTACTGTTCTTTGTTCATTGCAGCGAGGACATCACAGACTCAGTGATCTGACGTCTGCCCGCTTTTTATGCTTCATCTCAGAGGCACATCAGGTCACTTGCCACCTCTCCGCAGCTCGGGTGGGCGTGCCATCTAACAGTGAAAGTTATGTCACATGAGCTTGGCAGCCTGACGTCTGAGATGTTAGAAAACAGAAAATGTATTCCTAGAAGGAGGTCAGAGGAAGTGACTCATCACAATGTGAAGTGAGCCAAAAAAAACATCAAATAAAAGCCTGTGGGAAATGATGGGAGTGGGAAATAGGCAGCATGTTTTAAGTGTTAATTTCCTCCACAATCATTTGAGGAAAGGTCTTGTACTACAAGAAATCACTTGATACCTGTTGAGTCAACTGAAAAAATATTCATGTTGGCCAATTAACCAACTGTATTGCACCACTAATTATTCTCATGGTAATACAAAATCATTAACCCTATTCAAATTTGCACTCAGTTCCTCTGCTCTGAGCGTTTAATTTCTTTCAGGCATCCCCCTTTCATTCCCACTGGTTTGATTTAAAAGTTTATTTTCTGTATGTGGAAATCAATCTATTCATGTACAATACTTCTATCTTTCTACAGAAATGGAAAGTCAGCCAGACGAAGATCCGCGTCTTCTCCACGCTGCTCTTCATCCTTTTCGGGTGCCTCATCTTCGTGGCCCTGCCAGTCGTCATCTTCAAGCACATAGAGGGCTGGAGCACACTCGAGTCCATCTATTTTGTCGTGATCACCCTCACCACGATCGGCTTTGGAGACTTTGTCGCTGGTGAAAAAGGTCACTTGATTTTCTGTCTGATTTATAGGCCGTCTTTCATTTTAATGTCTGAAGCCAAGTTTAGAATCAGTGTATTTATAGTTGAGTTATTCCTCAGCCAGTCTGATACAGTGAGCCTCCCATCGTCCAGCTATTACATTCTGGGCTTCACATTATGATACATGTATTCTGGCAGTTTTTCTAATCCATCTGTATACCTGCAATATTTTAGTGCTCCCATCTGTTAAATCAGGAGTTTATACTCCTCATCATAATCATAAATTTGGCATGTTATTAAACAATCATAACGATATCATGCAATATTAATTTAATGAATACTATCAATTACAGTATTTCCACATTCATACACATTTATCAGAGCCATCCCATGCCAGCGAGACTGATATGTCACCCACCCCTTACATGACATTTTGGAAAATCAATCTTTTTGATAAGCTAAGCTAACTGGCTGCTGGTGGTCGATTCATATTAGAGAGTGGTGTCGATCTTCTTATCTAACTCTCGGCAAGAAAGTGAATAAGCAACCCGTTCTCATCCCAGGGCGTCATATAGCAAAGTTTTGTCACACCCTCGGCGTTGTATACAGATGCACATGGTAACCTTTAGCTTCAGTAGACGCTGTAGAGAGAGATTATACAATATCTAAAGACCTAATTGCACACATTATATATAATATAGAATATACGTCTGTGTATGTGAGAGGGCAAAAGAAAGGGTGGGGGGGGGGTGCTTGTGTAAGCAGGTGGTATTAGCCTGATTTGACCTGCTCGAAAGACTACAAGAGAGAGGCAGATGTGAAATATCACAAACACTTAGCTGCTAGATTAAACTTCCCTGAGCAGGCCTAATGATTATAGATTAGATTATGCCACCTGTGCCAACTTGTAGTTACAGTAAACAAATCAGCCTGCACTGCAGTGAGTTAAACTGGTGCTGTAATGGGTGGTTATCTAACTGCACAGTGAGCGGGCTGGCTGTGCTGCATCATACCAGTTGATTTATTAAGGGTTCGTCCAAAAAATACAGCTCATGGTGGGAGCCAAAACGGCATGTAAATATAGTGAATAAGGTAAGGCAGATTAAGTCCATGCAGTTGATGTAACATACATCCAGTATGGCCTCAGATGCTGTATGAGACATGTTACATATATATTTACATATCTAACTCTATTCCGGAGTCTCTTATATCTAAATAGCTATGTATGTCTTGACTCACATGTATAATTAGTTAATTTTCATGTCATGCCAAATTTTTGGATCATTGCATGTGGGATTATGTAACACCTCTGTACATCATCAAAAATACACCAGAGGCATCTTCTGGCAACACATATACAAAGCCAAAAGAAAGACATCAATCATAACATAACATATAGATTTACTTGATTTCAATCAACATATGTTTATGAACAAAAATTTAAAAAAATAATGCACCAAATAGCAGATTAAGAAAGACAGAAACCGCTTTTTCTACAAGTTTAAAGGAGCCCTGTGGAGTTTTCCTGTAAACAAACAAAAGTTGCGTTTCTATTCAGTATTTCGCCACAAAATATATTGCGTGTATCCTTGAGGTGATAAAAGCATTCCCTTAATGATAAAACATTTGTGAGGAAAATGTATAAAAGTATATTTTAAAATATGCATTGTCTCAACATCTATGCTCTTTTGCTAGCAGTCTTCTTCTTTGCTGCCTTTGATGCCACATTACTGCCACTAATTGTGAGTTAGGAGAAAAGCGTGAAACTGATGTAAATCCCACTGTCTGCATCCTTGTCCACAATACAAACAAAATAGGGAGCCAGTCGTCAAATCATTGCACCATAGCGCAACTTGTGGTCAAAAATTCCACAAGGTACCTTTAATTTACCTTTAAAAAGAAAAGAAAATACTAAATGGATTTACAGGAAAAGATAATAGTCCCTGAACATTTTATTTTATATATATGATGCATAGTGCAATTATACTATTAGCCTCAGTTTCTCTCCCTCTTTGTATTCTATATATTGTTACAAAATGGTTTTACTCAGAACTGAATCAAATGCTCAGGGGCAATTAAAGGCAGCACCACAGCAGAAAGACATGACTACCCTCTAAAATGGAAAGACAGAGGCTCATTAAAATGATACAAGTATGAACGTTAAAGACCCATTTCACTAAACTGACTTAACTGACCGTATCAGTCCTTCTTACACTAAAATCAGTCCTGCTTTTGTTTGTTCTTTCTTTCAGAATGATACAGTTTGGTAACTAACACATGTAACCCAGGATATTGTAACAGACTTGTATAACCCACTTATTGTGTCTTTGGTTCTGCAGGTGGGTCAGAGAGTCCAGAGTATCTGGACTACTACAAGCCTGTGGTGTGGTTCTGGATCCTGGTGGGCCTGGCGTACTTTGCTGCTGTGCTCAGTATGATTGGAGACTGGTTTCGGGTCATCTCCAAGAAAACTAAAGAGGAGGTGCGTGCTGATGTGCTGTGAGTTATGTCACAATAAAGGTGATGCAAGTGGATATGAGAAACTTCTCTCCGATAAAGGAGGGAAAAATGAATTTCACTTCGGAGGTTTTTCACAGAAAGGTGTAGAGGACAAGGACAAGGATCGCCCCATAGTAGTTTTATGCTCAGTTGCTGGAGCCCAGTTTCACACTTTTAACTATTTCTTTTTTTATTGATCAAGATACAGCGGTACAGATTATCCTCAATTTTGTCCCTTGACCAAATACATTTCATTCCAAAATCATCGTTCCCAACCAGCCCCATCCGTCACGAAATTTGTCAGTTAGTTAATTAGAAGACAAAGGCAGATGCTTGAAATGAAATGCATGACTGCCTCCTCAATTTCTCAATAAGCATGACCAGATTAACATTTTAGGGGCCCCCAGAGAAGAAATTTGCTGTTGGGTCCCAATCACTATGTGAAAGTGGATAATCTGTTTCAAAATGTTGCAAAAAGGTTGTTTTAGGAGGTCTTAGACATTTCAACAAGCACCTTGTTATAGCCTACTAAGGCCTTTAAAGAAGCAGCCTGCCCAACCATTTGCATTGTGCACGTTTAAAGGAAATAAAAACCTGCATTCAAAAAATGCATTCTCAAATTTAGCTGCAGGGGTAATTCATACTTAAAGAAAACATCACTAATACTAGTGCAACTCTAACTGCATTCGACCACTTCACACTGCTGTAGCTTTATGTTGAACCTTACACACCTCTTCACCAGCCTAACTAGCTACAAATAAAATATTGTAAGAGGAGGGACATTAGCTGTAAAATCACAGGTGTGATCGCATCCATCTGCCCTCATGGTGACAGAGTAATACCTCACAGTGTTTTCCAGTTCATTCTTCAAGCCATAAATCTGAAGTGATGAATCCTGGCTGCACCCTGTGGAGAAAATACCATCTCGTACAAGAGTCGGATTAAATATTTGTTGGGCTTCCAGTGGCTGCTGCTGAATAATAAGATACCTTGCTGTTCTGGCAGGTTCATTATTTATATGTAAAAAATGTGGAGAACCACACGTCCACATACACATGCAATCTCCTGCGTAAATCAGCCACATGCACATCTTATTTCTTTATTCAATATAACATAAAAGGGGGCGGGGGAGTATATGGCAGTCTGCAGTAGGAATCCTTGCACAGGCATAATTAGCAGTGCAGCTGTGGAGGCTGTGAGCACTACAGAGAAATACATTACTGAGAGAGAAGGTTTTGGTAGGAGGTTTGGGGGAGGGGGGTGAGGACAATCAGGCAGAGAAAGTGAGAAGAAGGAGGAGAAAGCACGTACTCTAGTGTTTGTGCCCTAGTGTGTGTGTGTGTGTGTGTCTAATGTGCACACATACAGACACACCCCATGAATTTTCACTTAATGCTCAGAAGTCTGATTTAAACAAGCACACCTCAGAGCCTAATAAATAATTGAACAGCCTGGAAAAAGAGGCCTAATGTATTATATGAGGGTGAGATCAATAATGTGTTCGCTCTTCTCCCCTCCGTTGCCTCTCAAGGGCTATAAACAGACTGTGCCTCCCAGATACAGTACATTGTCTCCAGAAACCTGGGCCATTAGGGTACGCACTGCGCACACACAAAGGACCGTTCTTTTTTAATGCTGGAGGGTCCTGCAGTCAAGTTAAGAATAAAGCTCAACAGTAACGTGATGGGTGGGTAAGGTGTGAAAATGTCTACACCTTGTCACATCTGTACAACATCTCAACAATTGTGTACAACAAAGTGGAAATCACAACACAAATCTACTTCTAAAATCACTTCTAATTCACAAATGTTTTTTCTGCTTTTATTCCCTTTTTTCTTATATCCATACAACAGTCGAATAGTTCCTGAATAATGGGACTACATGGTAGTTACTTGAGACTCTGCATTAAGTATGGATTGACATTTTGGGAAATAAGCATATTTCCTTTCTTGCATATAGTTATATTAGAAGATTTATACGAATCTCATATTTGTCCAGTAAATATATGGCTACAGTCAGCAGCCGGTTAGCTTAGCTTAGCAAAAACGCTGGAAAGAGGGAACGAGCTAGCCTGGCTTTGTCCATAGGTATAAAAATATGCCACCTCTAAAGGTCACTAATTAACACGTTATATCTCATTTGCTTAATCTGTACCAAAAACATAGTGTAACAATGACAGGTTGTGTTTTTTTGTAGGGTTGTACTGCACAATTTTTTAGCCGGGAGCAGTAGCTTCTTGAAGTGACAGCCGGTTAAAAGGCAGATTTTGTTACATTCAGATGCAGCCAGGCTAGCTCTTTTCCCGTTTCCAGTCTTTTTTGATAAACTAAGCTAACCGTCTGCTAGAACTTAATTTGTAAGGGACAGATATGAGAGTAATATTGATCTTCTCATATAACTCTACTTTAAAGAGTTATCCCCAGTTAACTGAATCAGATGCTAAATGGCAGGTAAACAATAACTATCTATACCTCGTCACATCTGTTCCAAAAATATTGTCCTCAGTTTAGTCATTTCACACTATTTTACAAATCTCCATGTCTGCCGTTACACATTTACTGCCAGTAATATATGAAGGTTGTAGAGTTCTTTAATGGAAAACACAGACAAGCCATTTTAAAGAATGCTCAAGGCAAGAGCTAATAAACACTACTCTGAACAGATTCATTTATGTTCACAAGAAAGAACTCCATTAATTATTGGTGGGCTGTTCACATTTAGGTGGTCAGTTCTATTAAACCATTCTGTCTGAATCCAATGAATTTAAAGGCACTGTCATCTCATTTACAATTCCTTTATTCTACATTGTCATGAAAAGTGATATTTTACAACCTACATTTTGTCATTATAGTTGTATCTACTATGATCTTCTGTTGTGAATCTATTCTGTACACATGACATCTAGTGCATGTCTGTCCGTCCCGGGAGAGGGATCCCTCCTCTGTTGCTCTTCCTGAATTTTCTATCATTTTTTCCTGTTAAAAGGTTTTTTTTTGGGTAGCTTTTCCTCATTCGAATTGAGGGTCTAAGGACAGAGGGTGTTGTATGTTGTACAGATTGTAAAAACCTTTGAGGCAAATTGTGATTTGTGATACTGGGCTATATAAATAAAATTGAATTGAACTGAATTGAAAAGTCTTCAGGACTTCATGGCCTCAGTTAAATGTCAGGGTGTGAACACACCTGTATGTATAAAAATATTTGTGGTTGAAACATTGGCATGTCTATGTAGAATAAAAGAATAATTGGGAAGAAGACAGCCGTGTATATTTTTTCACATAACTGTTACCCAGAACCTCTAACGATTTCAAGGATGCATTTGCTTCTTGATGGTTAACAATTTAAAAAGGACCATACCCCAAAATGGCATATTTTATATGCTTTAGATTACATTTACAATTTTCTTCAACACACCTTTGACTTTTTGGTTTCCAGGCAGACATTGGTTTAAAATCATGTCTTGAAAATCTACTTGCACTAACTTCCACCGTTATGCTTCTTTAGCATGCATGTTACCCAGACAACATTAAAAAAACCCCAGAAAAGTTCTGAAGCCATACCACTCTAACTGCAGTTGTAAATGTACCATGTTTGGATATTAAAGGAATGAGCAGGTTGTGCTCGATCACCTGCAGGCATAATTTTTCGGTCTCTCTCTGCAGGTTGGGGAGTTTCGGGCTCACGCAGCCGAGTGGACAGCAAATGTGTCAGCAGAGTTCAAAGAGACCCGGCGGCGGCTCAGTGTTGACATCTATGACAAGTTCCAGCGTGCTGCCTCCATCAAGCGCAAGTTGTCTTCCGAGCTGGGTATTAACACGTCCATCAACCAGGAAATGACCCCTGGCAAGAGGACGCTGTCGGTCAACCTGTGCGACGACAGAGAGGCTTGCCCCAACTTGACTCTCTCCCTCAGTCCCATCACGGGGGCCCTGGTCAGGAACGGCAGCCTCTACCTGAATGGTCTTAGTCCAGACTACGCTGACCGGCGAGAAATCGCCATCATTGAAAATCTAAAATGAGATTTAGGGAACTGAGTGAAACACATCTGGCAGTGGACACATTTTTGTACCTACTGTCTGAGCGTCTGTGATTAGGTACCCATGCGCATTCATTAAATGGATTGTGCTCCAATCACTGATTGAAAACCTTGAGAGTGACTTAAACACAGATCAATCGTCAAGCTCCGTACTTACACGTGCGTGTTTAACACTCACGCAAAAACGTATGGTGTGTTAGCTCACAGGTTCCATTCATTCTGTGAAGGAGTCTGACTTCTTTTCATTATGTCCGTGCCAACATGATCGACAGCTGTGCTAGTGATTGAGCCAAATAAAAAGCATGGTCCAGAATGGAACACATGATTTTATCAGTGGCATGAGTTTAACAAACCTTTCTCATGAGCAGAAAGAAAATGAAAGCCCATATTGAGTCAGCAACACATGGGACATCTTCTCATATAGCCACAAACAAGCCTGTAAACAAACAGAAATAAATACATCCATCAAATCTAGAAAGCAATAGCTGTATCTGTGCTCATCTCTTGTTGAATTTCCAGAGGCCCAGAAATCTGCATCAGATAAAGAGGATCCTCCTGCTAAAAACACTCCATAATCAACAATGAACACTGGTTCTTGATGAGGCAGCAGTCCTGTGCTAACACAAAGGAATGTGGCTTTTTTCTTTTAGTTTACACTTCTTCCAGTATGAATTTATATGCCTTGCATTCGACAGTCAGTCTGCCCTCGCTAAAGAGATGAATGTTGACATTTTTGTTCCTCCATGACTGGCATTCAGCGTTTCACCCTAAGGAATAATCCACTTGTGCCTTACAGAAAACCACACTTGAAGATGTGAGGATGGTGATGGATGAAAGACTGAGCAATGCTTTGTCCACTCATACTTGCATATAGGAGCAGAGTAGTAATAAAGATGTATATTTCGGAGGCATCTGGGACAAAACAGTATGAAGATAGGGCAAATGGAAGAAGAGGGCATGGACTTTTTTACAATTTTTAAGAGGAATCTACAGTATACATGGCAACTGAGTGGAGAGATTTTCTTTATGTAAGATTAACCACTGGGAAAATGTCACGTTTTTGTCTGCCAGTGTGATTTAGCCATTTACTACCAGTCTTAATGTGTTTTGGAGATAGTTACATTAACCACATAGTGCCAGGCTCACAGATCAGACCCTATTCTCCCCTATACCAAAGTAATGATCCTGTTTTTCTGACACTCAGAGTACTCAGAGAGGTATTCCTTCTGATCAAAGGATCAGGAGGGCTTTCTGTTTCTAAATTTCTAAATCCTGTGCTACAGGTTTCTAGAAAGTGAAACCACTGTTATGCTTATGAAACTGAAACATAGAGCTTGGTGCGTCAACACTTTCTTTTTTTTTCACTTGGAAATAAATCCTGGCATGCATGGTACTGTAGAAATGAAAGCTCTGAGCCTGTGAAACATACTGTATCTTTTTCCCTCTTTTCAGATGTTGCAGCTCTCATCGCTTCAGATATAAAATTAGGGGATATTTCCTCAGCTGATAAAGATGAGCTCCTTTATTTCTTGCCAGTACTGAATGTACACCATCAGAAACCTGTATTAGCTATATATCACTGCAGTGACTAAATTATCACGACTATGAGTTGCATCACATAACATTAAGTAAATGCTTCTCTACAGCTGATTTGTTGTTGATTAAAGATTATGAAAATGGTAGGAATGTCATTGTGCCACAGTTAATATCTCACTTTGATTCTTAATGGAGAATATACATTTTGATTTCACATTTTAAGCAGGTCCATTTTAAATTTTTTTAAATTAAGTATATTTCTGCAAGGATGAAGTTGAATGCTTTGGATTGTGTCTTATGGTCTTATTCAGTGCTTTTATCCAACAAGATATGCTGTAATATTCTCAATACATTTGATAGTGCTATTTACAGTTTGTAGCATTAAAATACATGTACAATACAATGTGACTTACAAGACAGTATGCCATATGTGGCAAACCAAGTCTATTTGTCTGCTATACCAAATGTCACTGTTATTTATGGGTTATCGGGCGGAAAAGAGTATGTTTGTGTTAAAAGTGACTACATTTATTTTTTGTTATACTACATTTCAGGGCAACCTAACATCCTCTACAGTTGTTCTCCTTAACTAAATGGCAGGATCCAGTTGCACCAGCTCTTTGTAAGTTTAAACTTAGTCTACTTATGATTTAAGTGATTAGGTGAAGATTTATACAACAGGTTTCACCAAACAAACTTGGTCTTGCATAAAATGAGTTGTAACTAAATATTAATGTTATTAATATATATACAAATGTGGCCAACACTTTGCTGTCTATTGATGTCTACTGGGAAGATTTTAAATTACATTTCACAAAAATGATAACATACCTCAAATAAAAAAAAGGTTATGCCAATACAGTTAGTTACTAAATAACCAAATAACTCCAGCTATGTTAGCATAATCGGATATTTCCCCATTCTAAACTGAATAAATATATTACTAATTCTGAAACACATTTCTCCATGTATGCATATATAAATAAAACAAATTAATACATACATTTACAAAAGACAGGTAGTTTATAATATATGACATCATTATTATGTGTTATGGTCCAACTCAAGTGTGAAACTAGCTAGCAGTTACTAAGAAATTTGAAAGGTTTTTTACACACAAACTTGGTAATTGATTTACGAATAGCTGGTGTAACTCAGTGTACGAAAGTAGTTGCAGGTTACAGGTTTGCGCTCTTTTGCTATTCTGTATCTCCTGGTTTTCTTTAAACGTTGTCATGAGCGTGAGCACTGATTTGTGCAGAGCCTGACTGACTGTACTGTAAGGTCATTAGCTGTCATGTGTAATCAAGTCAAAGACGAGTCACAAAGAGATTGTGAAGAAAATAAGATAAAAAATAAGGATAGGAGGCTCTTTCAAAGAGTTTCTAAAAATACCTTGTTCTTTATCTTGTGTTTCTGAAAAGCAATCAATAGCATCAAAACACTTACTGTATGTTGTACTGACTTGGAATACTCTAAAAGATATGCTACTAGTACATTAATGCTGAGTTGCCTGTTGGAAAGCAATCCGAGCCTTAGCCTCAAAGCGAAGCCCCCAAATGTCGTCCTATTGCTTTTTCCCCGGTCGGCCGCGTGATTGACAGGCGAGCTGTCAGCGCTGAATAAAGTCAAGGAGTGCTGTTGAAGGAGCATTATGTAATATGTCAGGCCATGTAAGGCCACATGTGATTATATGTGTGCATGATTGTGTTTATAGTAAGTGCGTGTGTGTGTGTGTGTGGGCTCATTTTACTATATTCGTGGGGTCTATAAACCAGGAGCCCACTATTCTTGTGGGGTCCCAACAGCTTTGTGGGGACAAAATGCTGGACCCCATAAGTTTAAAGGGCTGTTTGAGGGTTAAGACTTGGTTTTAGCATTAGTGTTAAAATTAGGTTTGGGTTAGGGTTGGGGTTGGGGTTAGGGTTGGAGTTAGGGTTAGGGTTGGGGTTAGGGTTAGGGTTAGGCAGTTAGTTGAAATGGTTAAGGGTTAGGGTAAGGGCGTAGGGAATGCATTATGTCAATGACGGGTCCCCACGAAGATCGAGCCACAAGGCTGTGTGTTTGTGAATGGATGAATGTGCGCATGCTCTGGGGTTTGAGAAAACTCATTTAATTTTCACCCACAACATTTTCACATGACATCCCCTTCTTTTCCCAGGGTGACAGTTTTTAATTAAGTCTGTGGCTGCATCAAAATCCCAGCTCAAGCATGTTGAATGTATCTATCCATTCATGATGGCAGAGATGACCTTCATTATGAATGTAAGCACATGATTTAACATTGTGATTTATGTATGAAAAGAAGTTCAATTAGCTCAATGGGTATGCTGTGAAAATAACTACAGGCTTTTTAAACCCACTGGCCCTCATGTATTTAAAAAAAAACACCATAAAAACTGGATTATGAACCAATCATAGTCATAATTTTCATAACAGTAGATAATAGTGTTATGTGGTTTCAGAACATTTTAATAAAAATGTGCATCAGTAAAATCAAGATCCATTTTTCATAACTTTGGAGTTATGAAAATGAGAGCCGTTAGGGAGATCATATACACACATGCACATTTTAAAAAATCAACATGATTTCAAGTGTTGCATGCTACTTTAAATGTTACTTACAGTTTTTATAGACCAGATGTGTCTATAATCGCAGGCTTTGCTTTGGTTTTAATAACAGTATGGCAACCATGTGTTTCCAATTGCTAATATGTTATGTGGGTGTGTAACCTCAAAACGTGACAAAAGTTTCACAAGGTTTAGAATAAAATATTTTACATGCAAAAAACACTGAATGTCGCTATTTTCTTTTAGCTCTTAGAAAAAAGTTGCTCATTAAATTAAAGGATAAGTATGGTGTGATTCTATATTTTTCTTTTTGTCAACAAATCCCATGAAAAGACCAAAAAGCAGTATGTTAGTCTGTCTCTCAATACTTTCTGACTTCCCCAACCTGTCTGTGGCACTTAGCCTCAAGCCCACGGAAGATATAAATCTTTAAAAATGGCTCACAAATACATAGTTTCAGTTTTAAAGGGGCCATGTGTAGTTTTTTGTGGCATCAAGTAGTGAGGTTTCAGATTGCAGCCACTACCTTCCTAAGTGGGTAGAAGCCCGAAGCGTTGCACATGCTCAAACTCATGAGCGAGCACTCTGGATATTAACCAAAATACAGATGGAAACACAGGAGATATCATCACACAACATGCTAGAAATTCAGGTAAACTCCCACTGCAACATTACAGTAATATATTTATCAGCTTGAAGCTGGAACTAGTCAATATTCATTGCATGACAACGGTACATTGACTGCATTTAGATGACATGATACGTCGGCGTTAGCTAGCATGCCGGGGTTTCAATAACTACTTGTGTATCTTTCATCAGAGAGGCTCAGCAATGTCAACATAGCAAAATTTTAGTATAGCAGTTAGACTGTAGTAAGTAACGTTACTGTAACTTACTGAATGGGTCTTCTACTGCGTTGTTGCCTTGGGCCGTTATTTTGCATTATTGTATATTATGTGGGTGACATAAATGATCAAACTTCACAATGTATTTCACATGCTTTCCAGTTATGTTAGCTTAAACGTCCAATAAGATGAAAGCAACCCTGTGTTGGAGTTTTCTCCATGCCTCAAACACCTTTTCGATGTTGACCCATGTTTTACCCTGACATCAATCTGATTCTCGTTTGGTCTGACAGGATTCAGCAGATAAAACTTTTTTTTGTTTTTTATCCTTGCGTGCACTAGCTGCAGTGTCTTCGCTGTGGAATGCAGAATCAGTAGGCAAGAGGCTCGGGAGCGCACATGAACGTCACAGCCTATGTAAACCAATGGATTCCGCGGAAAATCTGACCCGATACCTTCGCAAAGAAAGAGGCATACTGGTCTTATCAGCCGACCGAGAAAGCCAGCGAAAGACTCATTTTTATGTGAAGTTAAATTCCTATCACACACAGGCAATAAAAAAAGGAGATTCACTTCATTAAAAAACTACAGTCCCTTTAAGAAAGGCTAAGTTATTTCCCCAAACAGCTGGGCACTAGTTTTTATCAAATGTTACTCCAATAGAAGTAAATTGTGTATTTGTTGGGAACTATTTTCAGCGGCAGATTAATACAAATTTAGTGCTCTTGTGAGTATTTCTGGCAGCAGGATCAGGGATGGACTCAAAACTATGTTCATAGTAATGAAGGAACATGTCACCCAGTGCAACTACTTGGTACATTTCGGTGTTTTAAACTGTTTTTTAATAGTTTTAGGTCTCTGGCACAGAAGAAAAACCTATAATATGCCTTAGTGACATGCAATACTTGTAAGTAGGATCAATGTGTTGTTGGTTTTGGTCTTTGCTTAAAAAAAAGAAAGAAAAATATTAAGTACAGTGTGTCTGGACTAAAATGTACAAAACATTCTTTCATAATATGACTCCTGTTTTGTTTTATATTAGCATATTGTATTAATACGCTGTAGAGTTTTTAGTAATTTGTCATGGTGAGTTTCCACATAAGAGCCTTATTTTTCATGGAGAATTATACGGCACTTGTCCCAGATAAACAACCTCCAGCTGGCTGTTCTGTGCAGCTCAATAATAAAAGGATACAATGCTGTTGTTGTCACATGAACTAAATGACAGACCCTAGCTGATAATGGATCAGGACTGACAAACTGATCTGAGTCACAAGTTACAAAATGTTCTTCATGGCTCACAAGAACAGCATGGATCGAGAAGGTTGCCACTCATGAGTCGCTCGCTGCATTGACACCATTTAATTTGTATATCTTTACCTCATGGGTGTTTGTTTTGAGGTTTTCTCTTTGTACTGTTTGTACAATATGACAACTTTCCTACAGTCCGTCATCTACTTCCCTGTTTACAAAATACAGAAATACAACATGCAATCTGCAATATAAAGACAAAACCAACTCTGTCAGAGTCTGTGTCGGTTTTCCTTAATGCGAAATGACAGGTTACTTAATGACTCCAAAGATAGAGTGACATTGCATGTCACCTCCCAGCCTCTGCCCTGTCACCAGACAGACAGGACCATAAGCACATCCTCAGATGCAGCATTACACAGAGAGGACGCGACCCACAACTCCGTGCCCTTCAAATGGGAGCCAGTATGATTCACTGCTGAGTTGATGACAGACTGGCTTTATAGACACAAAAAACAACACATTTTAGCTCTTTTTTGGCACAGGAGTGGTGATTTTAGAGTGTTTAATCATGCAGAATCTACACACTCATTTCATTATGGTAAATTGTAAATGTACAGGTATTTGTTTTGGGTACAATTTTGTCAAGCCCTTGTAAGTTTTCTTGTAGGCAATCTGAACATATAGCAGGTAGACTATACTATCTATAACTGTATTTGTCAACCCACGCAGTCACTCAAAGCACTCCTCGAAATATACTGAGATGCAAAGAAGAGAGTATTTTCTTTCCTGCAGACAGGCGACCAGAGCCAGCCTGGTTGGAGATTGGTTGGTTCATTAGCGATTCTGTCTGCAGTGACATCAGAAAAGAGCGGTGACTCAGCCACCAACCACTACCATCTTGGGCTGGAGAGGTACGTGGTGAGAGCGGCGGTTACCTCACACATCGAGCTGGAACTGTGTGCGAGTGGGTTGTGTGTGTAATGATTTCATGTGACAGGTCATTTGCAGACTGTCTAATACTTCAGTATTATTCAGCTTATGATTGGCCTCATGTCTGTCTTTTCCTTGTCCTTTTTAAAAATTTAATATCTTTACACCTATTAAGGATTGCTGCGCTGAGCTGGTATGACCACAAAACACACTATTGAATACATTTTGGTGTATTGGTTTTGGAAATACTGCTCAATTGCCTCCATTGTGAGACACCCATTTTGGCACAGAGCTACTGTATTGACAAACTCAGCTGAATAAGATGTGTGTTACTGTAGATACATGAAAAGGCAGGTCATTTAAAGTTCTTTGGAATTAAATCAATGTTCACCAATATCTTTATGTCTAGACAATAAAGCCTTTAAGGAATAGTACGACATTTCGAGACAAACGCTTAAACTCTTTTTAAAAGAGTTAGATTAGAAGATCGATACCATCTTAAGTCTGTGCGCTAACATTGGAGGTGGAGCCTAGAAACAGTTATCTTAGGATTAACACTGAAAGCAGGGGAAAAACAGCTAGCCTGGCAAGACTAAAGCCTCATTTCCATTGCATGTACGGCTCGAGTCACTCTTGGTACCATTTACTTTTCTTGATTTCGTTTTCCATTTCAGGTAGTACCCCCTCAATGTAGGTGGGATTTTTAGCTGATTGTCACAGTGACACCGTGTGAAACTGCCATGACATCATCTTAGACGCGACACCAGCAAGTATGTCCTTTCATTGGAAACCAAACAGAGGAACATCGGTACGTCATCAGTTGACCACGGCTTGGTTTTGCGGGCTGCCATTTTCAAAAATCGAGTCGAGTGAATAAAAAAATTGCGGTCGCTATTGATGGTGGGGACTCCTTGCATCCTGTATCACACAGAGTGCTGTGTGCCTGATGCGCATTCTCGTCCATGTACATAGGTGTGAGACCAAATATACACAAACAAATTATAGGAAACATGAATAGTATATTCTGCGTGCCTTTATACACTGCTACGTTCTACAAAACCCCGCCCATCTGGGTGAAATACCAAGTTTTTAGGGCGTGACAGGAAAGACCTTTAATACAGAGGGGAATGATTTAAACTTTGACCTTTCCCTGAATCTAACAGCATGTTCCTGTCGTGTCCACACTGTTGCAAATAGGATATCCTCTCATGCTGAGAGGATGAATGACATCCTGATCTTTACTGCTTCAATACTCCCTGTGGAGCATGAATATATATAGTTAGATGTCCTCAACAAATAGTAAATCATAAAA
The DNA here is from genome assembly GCA_011952105.1 of Coreoperca whiteheadi. Lineage (NCBI taxonomy): Eukaryota > Metazoa > Chordata > Actinopteri > Centrarchiformes > Sinipercidae > Coreoperca > Coreoperca whiteheadi. The sequence continues at coordinate 14,328,944 of CM022481.1, read as the reverse complement.
ACAAGTAATAGTAAAGACGATATGGCTTTTAACATACCTTGAATATTATTTTTAGCACTTAGCTGATTATATACAGTCTTGTCAGGGCTTACTGTTCATTCTCAGTCCTATAACATATAAATTACTCTGAGTATTTCAGAGTAATTGATTTGACCTCAGAATCCTGCAGATGTTTAGTCAGAGGTTGAAGCATCTCAGAGACTGTGCGGCAGCAAGAGACTGAAGGCATTAAAGTTGACTTCACAAGCCCTGGTCTGAATAGATTTCTATTCCATTAGACACATTTGTGATTTGATAGTACAGCACAAATGTCAGGATTCCTCTGTACCCTTGACATTTTAAGAAGCTTTCTGCTGCAATTTTCTGCTCTACATATCTATTTGAAATAGGTTGAAGGAGCAGATTGTCTCAGTTCTTTCTTCTGTAAACAACTCACAAAATTGCTCTTGAGACAGATCGTTCTTTCAGATATTTAGACAAAGCCATAAAGTTTTTATTCAAACAAGCTAAGAAAGCAACATCTTTGCAATACTTTTGCCCTTTAACCCTGCACCAATCAATGTTTTCACATTAACATTTCAGAGAATAATCACCAGACTCTGCAGTACCCCCCAGCTCTATAGAGCGTTTAAGCGTTTTTAAGCTTTATTTTGGATTTTACGACCCACAACTTTACTGTTTTGGTTCACTCTCACTTCTCTTATCAGCAGTATATCCAGCCACAGCAGGCAGCAGTTTTTCAGCAAAAAAGCGCAGACAAACCCCCTCTACGCCACTTACTCAGGACCAAACAGCAGAGAGAAAAAGTTAGTGACTAGCTGGTGAACATAGTGGAGCAATTAGCATCTAAAGAGTCAGTTGTTTCCCTCATCAGTTGGTAGAGACCAAAGCAGAGCTAAAATAGAGTAAATGTGTAATATTAATGCACCTGCAGATTCTGTCTGAGAATAGCCCTTTAATCTCTCTATGCCTCTATTTCTGCCATTAGTCTGAATATTTCCTGCTAATTCCTGCAACTGAGTTACAGCCATATAATTCCTTAGTGATAAGAAAACATAAAATGAAATGTATTAGATTTGGAAGGGCAGACCACATGATAGATCATGCATCGGGAATAGACCAACTCCATTGGTACAACCTGGAACATGAGTACATTGTCCAAAAGTGGGGAATGGGGTTTTTTTTGTCAGGGTTTTGAGTTTATGAGCTGTTGAGTTCCTGTTTTATTTGGAATATGTCTGTTCTGTCAGGGTTTTGGGGTTAGGTTCTGTTAGTTCCTCTTTTATTTTGTAATTTGTCTGTTTTCTCATGTGCTTTTCACTTTTGCTTCCTGCCTTTGAGTGCCCTGATTGTTTCCACCTGTGTTGATTTGGTTCACCTGTGTCTTGTTATCCTGCCCTACCTGAGTGTATTTAAGTTGTGGTTTTCCTGTTGGCTCTGTTTGCCTGTTTATCTTTGGAGTTTGCCTGCCTGCCTGCCAGTTACTTGATTACAACTTCTCTGCCTGCCTCTTTGGGAATAAACACTCTACTCATCATTCTCTGAGAGCTGTCTGTGTTTGGCTCCTTTTCCCTACCTGTTTGCCATCACTTCAGACATTTTTTTATATGATTCTGACTGTAATTCATTACATTCTTAGCAACTGCACAGCATGTTTCCAAAGTCCCCTCAAAGCATGAAGTATACAAAAGAAGAAAGTCCTTTTCTGCAGCTGTATGTATTTACAGAAGTTTGGTTACTTTCCTCCCAGAACCCTGAAGATACAGAAATTCGACATTTCCTTAGGTGTAAATATGCTTGAATAACAAGAGCAGAAAGTAGATAGAAATTGGTATCTGTGAGGCACGGTATCTCTGATTTGTCATGAATTTAAATTCTCTGGTGGACGGCTCTCCTGGCAACCTCACATTGATGAAAAGACTCCTTAATATCACTGCACCCTGCCGATGTTCACCAAGAAATAGTTACAGCACATAATTAAACAAAAAAGGTATGTGTTAATTATAGCTTCAGAGATGCTGGTAGGCATATATTTACACTCTGGACAGAGCCAGGCTAGCTGTTTCTCCCTGTTTCCAGTTTTTAAACGAAACTGGTTAACCACATCCTGACTCTTACTCGTATTTAACGCACGAACATGAGATTAGTAAGAAAAGTGTCAATTCACCTTTATGCCTTTGTAATCTTATAAAATTGATACTTCTGTTTTGTTTTTCCTAAGAGGTGATGAAAACATCACAACCATGAGCAAACATTTGTCAGATTGACACAATTTTAAAATAGGCATTTTCTCACAGTAGTTTTTTTGATTTGTCACAGCAGGAAGAAAATAGGTTTAACTAATAATATAAAAATATAAATGATGCCCTTACAGCCAACGGTAAAGATATTTACATCTGTGATGTCCTGCGATGACATGTCAAACCCTGTTATGATTACATTGTAATTATGTTACTGATCATTTACTTCTACAAACCTGTTTTCATTCATGTGCAGCTGCCCTTTATAGCCTGGGATGATTGAAAGCGCTATTGTATTCTCCTTCACGGTACAGTTAATCATAGGTACCTCAGACACATGCAAACTATTTACACCTAATCAGCCCCTGTATGTATAACCAGTGTGTTTTGTGCTGAAGAATAGAAATGAGACATTTTAAGCACCTATAATTGCAGCTATTCCAGAGGGATTGAAGTGCATTCATGCACAAGAGAAAGCAATCACTGAGGCCAAATGAGGAAGCAGCTTTAGATCCATCTACATACACCGATAATTCACGCACAACCAAACTCCTGTAACTTTAATTGCTGTGCAGAAAGCTTTTGCCTGTTGGGAAACTTGAAATAAAGGCTGGCCTCTTGGGAAACTGCAACAAGCAAAACACTAGCATTATACATACAATATAACAGCAAAACCCAAAGATTTAAGTGTGCGTAGATTGAGTGCACAGTGTTCGTTCAGCAAATGCCGGCAAGCTGTCTTTTAAGTACATTTCCATGCAGCTATAGATGGGACGTGAAGGGTGAATCGAGTTTCTCCACATCTGGAAAAATGTATTCATCACTTGTCTCGTTGTTGTGAATGAGCAGGGCTTTCGTCAGAGATAAGGACCCATGGCATAATAGTGAAGGTCAATCAGTAAGCACACTGATTCATAAAGCATACACTGAGGAGCAACTCAGTTATTGTGACCAATGTCTGAAGAGCTTTAATGAGCCATTTATTCAAAAGATGAAGCATAATCCTTCACAAAACTGAGTTTTATTCAAGACTTCAATTAATTCATGATTGAGACTTCCTCAATTAACTACTGTTACACAATGCTTACTGGCAGGAAACCATAGCATGTTGAGGGTGAAGGCCCTACATACAAAATATTTATGCTGCAGATATGGTTATACTATGCCTACACAAGAAGCTACAGGCAGTGTTGTAAATTACAGGCAACAAAGCAGATATAATGCCATAAATGTCTTCAGTTTTACCATTGAGACCAGTGATCAAGATGTATTTAACAACTGATACTCAATTGGGAAAAGGTTGTACAACCAATGGGAAGCAAATAGTTAAGCAGGATGGAAAATCTGACATCACGGCAAAGTCACACTCTTTCAGGCCCACTGCAACAGGTGGGGGGAAAGTCAAATAAATAATAGTTGCCAATTGTTCCAGCCGCGTCAGCTCAAATACTCAGGAGAGAGGCCTGTAAGTAAAGTAAGGGAAAACAGATAGAAGGAAATCTCAAAGGAAATCTCACACATGAATTGACACAAGATGAGAGTCCTAACTCTGTAAACAGGTGTCTTGTCACAGTAAAACACAGGAGGGAAGTGAGCAGCGAGGAAGAGCATCCACAGATGGCATCACATCAAATTTAAGCCTTCAAATTCTATTTTACTCTGATTCGTATACCTGCCCACTCACTGTGTGCAAACAGTGAACATGTGAGCTCTCTTACATTAAAGCAGCACTGATCAATGATCAAATGACTACATGTAATGTGAAAGGGGTCACTTGTACTGATGAACCCACAGAGAATTATCACACATCTCCACAGTTCCCCTCAGTTCTACGGAGTGTTTTAGCATCTTTTAACAAATTGTTTTGGTTCACTCTCATCAACCTCATTTTCAGCCACAGCGGGCAGCTGAGGGGTGCACTACAAGCGAGATTAATGGGTTTGCGAGGTATTTTAAGCCTAAAGCCAGAGTTTTCAATGTAACGAACGTGGCTCTCCTTTAACCTGGCCTCTGTAGATCACCATGGTAACTCATGCTGCACACCTAATCTGCTCTGGAGGAGGCTATATCAGAGTTTTGGATATAAATCAGCTGTGAAAAGCATCGTCCTTTCACTAATTCTTTTCCTGATGATATTCTCGAGATACAGATTCAAACTGTTAAATGTATGCATTACGTTGCCACGGGAACCTATGCATTCAGTTGATGATGAAGAAAATCATTTTTCCCCATTTGCGTCAGGTCATGTTAACACTTAACAATTAACAATTTTACACAGCATTATTCATACACTAAAAGAATGATGATGGCACAACAACCACATACCTTTTGGATGATGTTTTTATGCTTGGTCCTGATTTGCTGCCAAGTCTGTTTTACACTGCTGGTACCACAGCTAATAGAACACTGAACAGAAAATCTAGTCTATTGGTGTTTATCACAGATAATATTCTTTCAAAAATATGTCTCACTTTGATTTGGCCAAAAACTGAAGTGATTTCCGTGTCTCCTTTATCGGACAGTGTCAGACCTAATCGCAATTCTTTAGTATAATGTTTAAATATCCTGTGTCAACTTTAAAGTCCCCACGAAATGGTTAGCGAAGTGATATTTGCTTTCTCATATTTATGTGTTTCCTGTAATAACAGGCAGCTAGGGAAGGACTTTGCAGATATTGACTGCCATTTACAGTAGCCAATAGCGCTGAATGTGCAGTACGCCAACTCCCCTGCCATACAGCAGTTAGCTAACGTTAGCCGCACGGCTAACAGAAGTTAGTAGTTAGATACTTTAGAAACAAGTACAGCTTTATTTACGTCAGGAAACTTCATAAATGCGCGCTAACGGCAGATAAAGTTAACGTTAACAGTAATTAGTGGTTAGCTACTTTAGCAACAGTAAACTCTGTAAATCACCTGGAGTTGGAGCTGGAGGACACATTTTCGCCATATTATACGGAGAAACTCAAATAAATAATAGTTGCTTAATTTAAATAATGTTGTTTTATATTGTTTCTTTTACTTTCATATGAATTCAAACGGTTTGGTGGAAGCATTAAGGATATTGACAGAAGGGGACTCAATCAAGTCTCAGAGGTGTAGCAGAGGGGAAAAACAAGCGAGTGATGCAGGGCAGGGGATTGTGGGAGACATGAATGGGAGTCAGCATTGTGAAGACTGACACAGAGAAACAGAAGGGGAGTCTGAGCAATTGGTCAGGGCTGCAGTCGTTTGCACAGAAATGAAGCCAAGAACAGAAACTGTGGGCAATAAAAATCACTGGACCGGAGTCTGCTAGCTAATCATTTACTAGGACTACCCTACACAGAAACAGATGCCCACTCAGACCTTTCAAACGTTAGAGACCAGGCAAAGCAGAGAGCAAACAGATGAGTGGAAACAGACTGAACACAGGTGCAACCATAATTAATCAACACAAGTGTAAACACAGAGTCTAATTATCTCAAGACTGCTCAGTAGAGAAAACTCAACCAGAATGAACATCTAATGACAAAACAAATAAGAAACAAAGAGCTGCTGTTACACAAATGATCTGCTTTCCCTGGTGGACTAAACTAAACCTCAGACTGCAGGAGTCAGCACAACATTCCCAACCAGGAGCTGAGTGCCACTTAAGGAAGTCAGAAAGTATTAAGAAAAGAAGCACATTGTTGGGTTTTTTGGTGTTTTCATGGGATTTTTGACACCAAGAAAACAATAGAATAACACAAGTTTTATCCTTCAATCCTGTTTACTCTGTTTCTTTCATGTCACATGCACTGCAGTTAAAACAAGGTTGTCCAGAAACAAATGCTGATCCTATGTGCAGGAGAGCAGGAAACTACAGTTCACTACTGTGGAGATATCATTTTGTACTACACTGTACATCCTCTGGGCCACTGCTGTCTCTGCTGTCAGAGCATTCAATTCCAGACTTCAAGGTGGTTTCTACAGGAGGGAAACATCTGGTAGTTTATCTTTCCCCTTTGAAAGATATGATTGCTTTTATGTGAGGTGTTTTTTCTGATGTGGAAAAATAGTCTCAATAGGGAAGTCACAGGCATTAACTGGAAGGAAAAAAGGATTCTTTCCTCCTGCCTTGAAACCTGCTGCCATGACGGACAGCTAGACCTCTCTCGAGCCAAACAATCAGCTGCATCCAATGCGGAGTACATCAGATTAAACCTGTAAACGCCGCACTATGTCCCAGGCCATTTCGCTCTCTGATAACATCTTTACAAGCAGAATATTTCCCCTTTGTTCACTATCTCACATCTAAACTCCAAGTACTTTCATTGCTTACTGTAAGCCATGTTTGTGGGACTTGGCCACAACAGCAAAAAATGTGCACCATTTCACACTTGGGATTTGATTGTAATGCAATGGTTGGTACGTATAGGAAATAAACACAGCTAACTCAAGCATATAAGAGCACTTTTATTTACTAAACTTGAGTCATGTAGAAATTTGTCATCAGGATGCTCCATGATCAAGGTGAAGAAAATATAATAATCGGCACACAAAAAGGGGGCAGATTATCCAAAAACAAAAGAAAAACTCCAGAAGAAAATGACAGTTTGTAATACAAAAAACAACAATATCAAAGCATTTAACAGCTTTCCTACAAGGATGAAAGCATCCTTCTATCTCGAAAACTAACATAGATCCAAAAGAACAATGAACATTGGCACACATTACAGATATGACATCAGAATCATTAATTGTCGGGTTTGGTAAGAGCTGGCCTTTTGTACAGACTGTACACTATGACTGAAGCCTTTTTTTAGCAAGCAAGCACTCAGACTGGTGTTTTATTCTAATCAGTAAAGAGTGTTATATGAATGATTAACAATTCTTCATCAGGCACCAAATCTCCCTGCACTGAATTTGGAACAGAACGTCCTAACATCTTGTTTTAACACCTCTTCATATTTTTGGCCCTTCGCCACATAGATAGTTGTTTCTCTATAGCAACTGAGAAGCTTTAATAAATATATTTTGGAAGTGGTGATTTTCTGCAGTTCCACTATAATTTAAGTATCAAATTAATATGAAGTGGGTTATTTTTTTTCAATAGGAAGCTTCTACTGCAGTCATGTGGCCTTAACAGTGTTTTGTCTTCAACTAAGATTATTCTGATTTGGCTCCATATTTGGGTGATGCAGGCAACTCGTATCACCACTGATTCTTTAATATCAGAATTCAAATATCAGAAGTCACGGTCCCAACCAGAAAACTCCTCCTCTGCCTTAGTCTGATCAAGAGGGAAACGATCAAAGTTGATGTAGCAAGGTCCCTGAAGGAGGAAAAAATTGTGGATACCTTTAATACAGTCTTATACAGTCCTGTCAAACTGTGATTTACTAACAATAGCATGTCCTTCCCAGCCTCTTATATGTAAATAGAAGGTTTTTAAAGTCTCAAAGACCCTGAAAACCTGTTCAGCTTCTTACTATGAGTAATATTGTCCTTGGTGAACATACAATTTCTTTAACATTTCTGCCAAAGTTTGAGCAGTTTGGCTTATTTGACATTTAAAATGTCGTGATGGAGCATATTAGCTGAGATTTGAAGTGTTAAATTCCTAATAAATAATATCTAAGGATTTTTTTTTTTTTAAATCTAACTCATTTAATTCAATGTTAAGGCACGTTTTAAAGGGCATTAAAACAACAGTAAGTGTTAAAAACTACCCTCTGAAAGTGAATAGGCTGGTTCTTTTGTTCTGTTTTCCTGTAACCACACAAAAGGTGTTAACCTCTTTCCAAATAATAGTAAACAAACTCAGCTAGTGCTTTGACTTGCCTTGCGTATGAGCCGGAGTGTGGGGGCATTGAGCTGACCCACACGCAGCTTGTGCCAGTTCATACTGCTGAACCACCTGGAGGGAAAAGATGAGGGAGATTGCAGGTCAAACATACTGAGAGTGAGAAACAACTCAAATGATTCATCCCAAGTAGAAAAGCTCAGTCAGCAGTAGAGGAACTTAAACCATAAGGAGAAGAAGATTAAGTATAAGGTGGTATCACTCATATATATGACATGTTGCAATAGTTACCTGTGATGTCGGACATCTTTGATTCCATTCTTGGTGTTTCCTAACCTCTGACCTGGCCGAGGTCTGCAAACAAAAAAAACACAAGACGTCATTCAGACGGAGGACATTTACACCAAGTTTTTTTCATGAGATACCACTTTTCAAGAGATTTGCATTCAAAAACTGTAAAACTGCCAATATACCAAGTGAATATTATGTTACAGTGTATTTACTTGCAGATGTGTTCCATAATTCATGCTCTACACTGGGAGTAACTTTATGAAATGCACATTTAAATCGTGATGCAGTCTATATATTCGTCTCACCGGCACATTTTGCTGATAATGGACTTGGCTGCCTCACTCAAGTAAGGTGGATACTTCAGCACCCCGTCCAAAATCTTGGCATAAATCTTCTGAGGCTCTGAGCTTGAAAAGGGAGGGCTGACAAGTTGAAAAGAGAGAAGAGTGTTGTTATTTTAATCTTTCAACCATCTGACATAAAAATGGCTCAGAAATCTACCAGTTGCTGTTGGGTAACCTGAACCTCTGACTGCAGACACTGAATTCTCCAGTCACATTTCCCTGCTGCCATCTACTGGTTAACATTAAGGCTTGACAGTCATATTTTCCCATTATTCATGATTTATTCTCACTTCACCATATTTCTGTGACTCTCTATTGTGACATAAAATCGCTTTTATGCTTGATAATTAAACTGAAAAGCTTGGGTCATTTATTAATACCAGCTTGTCAGATATGAACCATACAAGACAGAAGAAATGCTTGTTTCCAAATGTGGGCAGCTGCGTTAGTATTAGTGTTACCTTCCCACCAATAGCTCAAAGATCAGGATGCCAAGGGACCAAAAGTCAACTGAAAAGTCATGTCCCTGGTTCTTGATGATCTCTGGGGCCATGTACTCGGGAGTGCCGACAAATGAGTAGGTCTTCTCACCACGCACCAACTCCTTGGCAAAACCAAAGTCCACCTGCACAGACACACACACACACACACACACACACACACAGAGGGAGGAACATACAAATCCTACTCATTATCATTTGCATACCAGCAGCTTGGTGCAGCCTTTACATGTGAAAACACTAGTGAAAAAGCACAGCAACACATGCTCACGCACCTTTGACAAGTGCATTTCCTGAATATTCAATTCTTCCTTGGAGCAAAAAGAGAAGAAATATCGACACACATGCACAGGTAAGTACTCACCAGTTTGACGTAGCCCTTCATGTCCAGCATCAGGTTCTCAGGCTTCAGGTCTCTGTACATGATGTTCTTCTTATGGAGGTAGGCGTAGGCCTCCACCACACAGGCAGTGCAGAACACAGCGATGGGCTCCTCAAAACGCCCCCTGAAAATCACAGACAGTAAAAGGCTGAAATACCCCTCTTCAACAACTTCCCCCTCTGCTTGCTTTAATTTGCTTTCAAACAAATGTATTACCTTCCATCAGCGCACCCCAATATTCAGAAAAAAATAAATACCTAAAAGAGGAAATAAGATACTCTTAAAATGTAATTTCACTGAGACTTTAGTCTGTGTTTTCTCACACTTCTTTGAGTTTGGTCCAGATCTCTCCTCCAGCACAGAACTCCATGACCATGTAGATGTATCGTGAGTCTTTAAAAGTTGCAGCAAGCCTACAGAGAGAGATACAAAAGCAGGATCAAAGACCAGCTGACACTTCCAAGTTCTCTGTACATCGATCTGCATTTGTTTGTGGAAGTTAAAGGATTGTGTGTGTCGGTGATGGCAGGTACCTGACGATGAAGTCACACTGGATGGCTTTAAGGATCTTCTTCTCAAACAGCATGTGCTCCTCCTGTCTCTTGGCAACAATGTGCTTCTTGCTGACTCGCTTCATGGCGTAATATGTCCCATGATTCACTGTGGCCATCTTAGAATGACAACAAAGCAATGATCATCACTAAACTATTAGTGCTGAATATCCTGGTTTATATATATATATATATATATATA